>CM063500.1:106594263-106721573 GCA_032207245.1 Pardosa pseudoannulata | reverse complement strand
ATGGCATTCCTCCTTTTTTTCGCATATTCCCTCCTTTTATTCCTTTTTTCTTTGGGCCGTTCACTCCTTTTATTCCTTTTTTTCTTAACGTTTACGGAGTTATGTAACGGCCTAACGGATTGCACACATCTTCTTTTCCATGTTTTGGTAACATCTTTGTTTTTTTATTTTTTTTTTCTGTGAGATTCCCCCCCCCCCCAAAAAAAAGGAAAAAAAGTGTAAGGCGATTTATTGGCGGTACAGATGTTTGAAAGTTAACGAATAACGATCAAAGTGTCAAAACTAAAGGGGGGACCCGAATATTTTGATTGTGGTGTCAAGAAATCTGTTTACCCCGTTTCTGAACCGAAGAGGGGAAAAAGAAACGTTACTCCGAGCCTATGCTCTAAAAAATGGACTGCCGCATCGAATATTGAATGAATTCAAAGATGATTCTGATCCGAAATTTTTTGTGGTTTCTTTTTTTTTAATTAAAAAAAAAGATTGTTAAACAGATTTTTTTTTTCGGAATTTAAAAAAAAAAATAAAATAAATAATTAAAAGGAGCGATATTTTTAAACATATATATTTAAATTTTGACGATAATCAGATTTCTTTTCTTCTCATGTTTTTTTTTTTTCCTTTGCCACGTCCACAATTTTTTTTTTTTTTTTTTTTTTGACAAAGAGCAGGAGAAAAGCGTTATCAGTAGATTCTCGCAACACGTGCTTCAAGGTCAAAAAGCCGTGTGACGCGGTACAAATGAAACATATAGAAAGTGTGTGGTTCTAGTTTTAATAGTACAGCTAAGCCATAACTGTATGTTTTGGTGAAAAACTACCGTTTTCTGGATTTCGGTTCCGGAAAATGCGCATTTTTTTTAATGGGCCATTACAGTTAATACTGCTATCATAATATGGGGGCTCTGAAACGGTAGAATTATGTTTTAACATCCTGCGTACTTTATAGATTATCCCCCGAACGCACGTACATGTAGACCGATCGTAATACTGTTTTATCTATCAATATTTTTTTTAATATCGTGGTAACAGTATTAAGATTTCAATTCCTCTTATTTGTAACGATACTTCATCTTATTGACTGAATTTTTGTGCTATGAGCAGTATCTGTGAGAAAATAACATTGTTGCAAATAACTTACGGAAGTTAATTATTGTTAAAAAGTCCGCACCTTTTTTTGTTGTTAAGTATGCATCTGTATTGAAGTTGATGAAAAAATTTATTAATGAAAAATCGTAACTTTTAACGGCAATCCCGATAAAAATCAGCCAACCAGCTGAATCGGCAGGACGCTGCCACGGGTTCGAATCCCGCCGCTTTGTTCGCAGCCATTCAGAATCGTAGTAATTAAGTAGTAAACTCCGATGACTAGCTGTCGGGTAACATAAAAGTAAACTCTAGCGCTCTCAGACCAAACTAAATGGTTACAAATCTGTTAGTCTAAAGTAGAAATCGAACCCACTGGCTCAGATACCGGAAGAAAGCCCTTCCAGTTCGATCATCGTCCTGAAATCATACTGTTTAAAAAAAATTTTTTTTAATTGTTCACTTAAAAAAAATAGCCTTATATAGAGTATATGTTATTTAAATCATGAGTTTTTAGACATTGATTAAAATTAAATCTAATGCTAACTATTGTATCTTTACAAACTATTAAGGTATAGATTTTACTGCATTTAAGAAATTCTAGTGTCACAAAATTAAAAATTTGTTTGTAGGAATGCCTTCTAAAAATTTGATATCTAAAATGCGCATTTATATTATTAGATTTTTTTTTTTTAATTAGGATATTTGAGAAACTTCTTATTTGAATCTGTTTTGAACATTTTTTGATTGGGAGACTAGTAATTGTTTATATTAGTAAAAATTATTTAGCTTCTGGTATATTTCATACTTAGGTACTTGTTTTTGCATTATGTATACTCAAATATTTTTAAATTGTTCTTTACTTTCCGATTTTCCTCCTTTTTTTCCCCTCTAATATTTAACTTCTGGATCTGCTACTTTTATTAAAAAATTTTTGGAATTGTCCATTTAAAAAAATTAGACTTATACTGTATTTTTTAAACATTTATAATAAATCAATGTAAGAAAAATTAATAGAATTTTACAAACTAGTTAACAAATTTTGCGGTTACAAAGTTTTCAAGTTCTGTTTGGAAGTGTAAAGCTTTGCTATTTGAAACGACTTTTAAATTATTAATGTACTGTTGAAATCCCTATTTTAACAAACCAGCTTATAAGAAATGAAAATTTTGATCTCATGATTTTCCTTTTGTTTACAATGCTAATTTATCCATAAATGGTGAATCTCTATTTTATACATTTATAGTGAATCTTAGGAATGAGGTAGAAGAATCCTTTCTTTTAATCATTTACTAAGTATTTTTTCTTCATTTTTTATAAAACTTTTTTTGCAGTTATAAAATCAGATTTAAATATATGTTTCTAGATTTAAAAACAAAGTGCATGAAATTAATCACATCTTGTCCAGCCACTCAAGGAAAGAAAATGTTTTTTGTTGTATTGGACAAAGAAATTCCTTAAACTATCTTGATATAGAAGATTATAAATTAACTCAGTATTAAAGTAGTAAGCAATAACTAGAAGACAAAACTAGTTTTGCATTTGTCTATATTTTTGGTCATTCTAATATTCAGTCGTTCAGTTGTTTGGTTAAGGTCAATTAAAATCATTAAAGATAATATTTTTATAAATCTTATACAAGATAATATATAACCTTATGTAAATCTTATATAAGTTATAATTTTCTGAGATCTAGCATTTTTCTTAAAGGTCCAAGAACAACAAACAATATGGTTCCTCAAAATTTAATATAATAAAGCTTAACTGTATTGGTGAATTTATTTTTTTAATGAGGCACATTGAAGAAGCATCTGATTTGAATCTATTTTAAATATATTTTTCTTACTAGGAAACGTGAGTACTTACTTATATTGATAAAAAGTTATTTAGATACTTCCATATTTCATATTTAGGCACTTGTTTTTGCATTAAGTAAATCAGAACATTAATTTCGAATAGTTATTTAACTTCCTCTTTTTTTCCTCTTTTTTGAATTTTTCTCCTTTTATTCCTTCTTTTTTCCCAAAATTTTGACTTCTGTGTCTGCAGTTTTCAATCTAACTTCATTTGCATTTAAAGTTATGGTAGTTTAAATAAGTTTGATAATTGGAAATATTCAATGAATATTAAACTGAAAACATGGGGAAATCAATGTAAGAAAAATAGAAAATTAAATGTTTACTAAGTAAACATTCTACATTTTTATATATTTGTGTAAATTATTTGCTAAATTTGCTCCTTTAACTTTACCCCTAAACAGAACTTTAACTAAAACTTGCAACTATGTTTTGAAGTATTACTTAAATTCATAATAAAAGTGAATTATGAAATATTTATCATTTTTTTTTTCAAACTCGGTAAATTTAAAATTTTTAGAATTACCCTTTAGTCTAGATTTAACTGTTAGAATTAAAGCTTTTATTCATTTCAGTATATTCATATTATATATATAACACATATTGCTACATTAAAAACCTTGTAAATATGTAAATCTGATTTTTTTCCCCTTTTAGTTGGGTACTCGTTATGATGGACAAATTGCTGTGTTTGGTAGTGATTTTCAGAAGAAACTAGCAGAATTAAAGTATTTTGTTGTAAGTTTATATTCTGTAATTTTTGTGCATTATGCATGGATTTGTCTCTTTTGTAAACTTAACAAATCTTTTTCATTCTAGGTTGGTGCTGGTGCCATTGGTTGTGAGCATTTAAAAAATTTTTCACTGATGGGTATAGCATCTAGTGCAGAAGGGAAAATCATTGTCACTGACATGGATCTCATTGAACGATCAAATCTCAATAGGCAGTTTTTGTTTAGGCCGTGGGATGTCGGCGTAAGTTCTTAAAATTATCTTAATTTTTTAAAACTACTATATATATATACACACATATTAGGACTGGACGATATCAGAAATGTAATATTTAGGTGTGTCCTCAAATTGATATTGATATATTGTGGTACTTTGAAGTAGGAACATATTTTCTCTTTTTTGGGGAGGAGTTTATAATTATGATTAAAAAAAATACACTTTTCAGGAATAATTTTAGCTTTTAAAAGAAAAAAATTGTTCAGAAGTAATTGAGAAACTGAACATAATTTATTCCAATTGTAATCCATTATTACTAATTTATATTGCTTATTTATGTCAAATTGTATTCCTCTCAAATTGAAATCCAATTTTCTAATTCCTTTCATTAGTCAACTGATCTTCAATACTGGATTCTGTGAGTTCAAATTTTGTTTATAGCATTGTTGTTTGTAGCAATTGAGTCAGCTTTAAGCAGTTGAAGTCAGTCAATAGCATTCATAGAGCAAAATCAATAGACCATAGCAAACTAAACCAAAATGGTGTCATTTGTCAAATATCTCATAGGCAAAAAATGTATTGACCTACAATTTTCAGCACACAGAACTGATAAACTGTAAACTAAGACTCATGTATTCTAAAAATAAGTCATAAGCATTAAGAGCAGATAAATTTTAACTTTTTGTTATCATTACACTTAAAATGTTTTAAGTTATTGTACTCATAAACAGAAAAGATTGCAAATGAAACTTTTTAACAACTCTTCACTACTTTATATTTTGATTCTTTTTTTGTAATTCTGGTTTCTATACTATCTGGGAGAAACAAAATAATTGTACGGCTCAAAAATTTATATTTCAATAAAGGTTTTAACTCTAAACACATTCAGTGATTTCAACAATCTATTGAAATTCAGCAAAACATTTTAAATTAATTAGTTATTTATTAAAAAGGAGCAACTAAGTAACCTAAAAAAATATCTTTAAGAAATACAAAGACAGAAAAAAAGCTCCATAAATTAGACATAGCCTTCCAAAAGACTGCACCCAAATCTAAATTGTAAATCAATTTATTTTCACTGATTATTTTGCCTTTTTATCTCTGGTAAACACACACACACACACAAAAAAAAAAAAAAAAAAAAACCTGCCGAGCGCTGCTTTTAGCTGCATTTTTTAAAATATAATTTTATGATACTTTGGTGCTATTAACACAATTCTGAACATCTATTTTTATCACGATATTCATCTATTACCGTATGCCTCCTATATTAGAAGATATGAACAAGCAAACTGTTGGGATGTATCAATACTGACTATTGCAATCAAGCAGTCAATTTCAGTATCTTTGATATATCCCTATGTAATGCAAGCTAATAGCAGATGTGGTTATAGAACAAACAAGTACATTGCTGCCAGGCTCAACTGCTTCATTATCAAGTTATTGGTATAGTTTTGAGTATACTGTTTGCATTTGTATCAAGTACTTGGGTAAATACACAAAGTGGCCTTCAAACGAATATAATAACTTGAAAAAATATTACCTTGTGTTTCAGCTATCCACATTATAGTACATGTTGGAAAAGTATCACTGATGTTTAAATTAAAAAGGTCTTTATCGAACTTGAGTACTGTTTATTTTTTGGAAACTCATTTACAATGTGTTTGAAGAATCAAAGCTTTTGTCATTTACTTTTTCAATTTCTCTGAATTAAGTTTAAATTTGTGTAAAAGAATAATTCGTGAGGTGTGTGTAAAATCAGCTGTAAGGTTCAATTTTCCTAAACAGGAGATGAAAGCTAAAGTTGCTGGTAAAGCTGTTAAAAAGATGAATCCAGAAGTAAATATAGAAGCTCATCAGAACAGAGTTGGACCTGAAACTGAGGTGGTTTATGATGATGACTTTTTTGAAAATCTCGATGGTGTAGCTAATGCTTTGGATAACATAGATGCAAGTAAGTGGTTTTAAAAATTTTTCTTATAATTTTTATGGAACACTACAGGATTACTTAGCTTGTTTGTATTTCTAGGAACTTACATGGATAGAAGATGTGTTTATTACCGTAAACCTCTTTTAGAGTCTGGTACTTTGGGAACCAAAGGAAATGTTCAAGTATAGTATATTTGAATATTTTGATAGAATTCTTTTTGTGTTCTTATTTGAAGATTTGGCTAACTAAAGTTAACCAACTCTTTAAACTACTGTATAGTAGTTCTGTTAGAAGGTGTATTGAGTCAAATTATTGTAATGGTTAAACTAAGCTTAGATATCTATAATTAAGCCATGTTGAAAATAAATAAAATTCTAGTTCATTTATGATTTAAAACATCTTTAAGATTGATCATGATTTATTTATAACCTTAAAGGTGTCTAAGAACCAGCCATATTGGATTATTTGAATTTAACATTTGTAGTGTTACATATGTAATTTTCTTCCCAGTCCATCATGTCTTCAAACAGGTGTGCATATGTTTGAGGTTAGATATAGATCTGAAACTTTTATTACAAATACAGCTATTATGAGCATTTAATTCAGATTTTTTATGTGTCAATACTGCAATCGCTGCATAACACATACATACCTGCTTTAAAGATAACAGCTGGGAAGAAAATTATGTTCATACCACTTAGAGGGTTAATATATTGGGATAATTCTAATGATGGATGTATTGCTTGTATTGCTATTTTTTTTCCTTAATATAATGTTTCAGTAAGGAATATTCTCTAGGTTAAGTCTTTTCTGACAATTGCCATTCTTATATTTGCTTTTAAAAAAAGTGCCTAAAATTTTTCACAAATTTTGTCACCGTTTGAAAATCAAAGATTGACTTAAAGAATTTTCTAACCATGTATAAATTGCAATTAGTTAACGGGGTAGACATATTATGCTGACCTTTTTGATTATTAAACACTTGTATTTGAAGTGTATTCTCTGCTCCTGTCATCTGAGGTTTGTGTGTATTGAATTTCCATGTTACTATTTATAAAACATTAGGTTTCTGTCATTTGTTCCGTTTTAAATTAAAAGCTTTGTTTGCTATCTCTGTATGGGATTTGTATGATTGGGATAATTGATTATCAATTTGGATTTTTTTTTAATATTTAAAAGTAGCTTGAAAAGATGTGAAATTTGACTTCGATATCCTTAAAAAAAATTTTTTTTTAAATATTACAATTCATAATTTCTGCAAAAAAATTTGGAGACTAACACTAACAGTCTTAAAACTTATATTTGTGACAATTATAAGAAAAGTATTGTTGGTGATTAAATTTTTATAAGATTACTTTACTACACTCTATATAGATTACTTCAGAAAATTAACTCTGCTGGGTACAATACAATCTTTACTGTTGGGTTTATACAGTTCCTGTATTCTTATTAATGTTTATTAAATAATCTCTTACAATAGCTTCAAAATAAGTTATTTTTAGTAGCATATAGTTAGATATTAATGGTATCATAAACAACTATAAAATGTAAGTTTCTTCCAAGCGACATTTTTATTGCCTTTAGAATGGTATTTGATGAATTTGAACACAATTCTAGACCAAATTGTTCCAATTTTGTAATGAAGTTATTTTTAATTATCTTTAAATGGAGAAGAAATAAATTTGACTGTTTTCCTCCAATTTTTTTAGGTGGTAATTCCATTTCTAACTGAATCATATGCATCATCCCAAGATCCCCCAGAAAAATCTATTCCTATATGTACATTGAAGAACTTCCCTAATGCAATTGAACATACGTTACAGGTAACACAGTTTAAGCATTTTAAAATGGAAATTGCTTTTTTTTTAAATTCATATTTGTTAATAAAGTTGGAATCTAAGATTTAATTTTTTTTTTTAATTTTAACTTTATCTTTCAGTGGGCTAGAGATGAATTTGAAGGTCTTTTCAAGCAAGCAGCAGAAAATGCTTATTTATATATTACGTAAGAACTTGTTTACTAATCCTATGTCATTTAATTTTGATTAGTGGTATAGGAATTTTGCTGTGTTTCTACAACTTATGTCTGAATATTTTTAGTTTTAGATATATGGTACTGAATTTTTTTTGTTATATTTCATATTTTGTTTTACATTTCAAAATAATAAATGCAAAAATATTCTTTATATCATTTAAGTTTTAAAAATATATACTGTCATCGATTTCCCATCAACATGGCATGGATATCACAAAAGAGGGGGAGAAACACACTTCGATGGACATTGTCCATGGAATTGAATAATTTAAAAAAAAAGGGGGGGGGGTTGCTTCTTAACTCGAGTTATGTACATTCCCAGAAGGGAGAGCTATCTCTCCCTCTCTCTGTCAGAGAGTGAGGGGGGGGTGATGATGTTACTGTCATGAAGTATTATTAAACTAAATTATTATACAAAATTATATTTTTTCAAAATGAGAAGGAATGTAGTTATGCTGAATACTGTGTCCATTCAATAAGTCATTTGTAGGTATGTTTTGGGTTAAATAACTTCTAGAGATTTATAACTAAAATTTTTCTTAATACATGTTGGAACTCATCAGAAGAGCAACTAAAAAGCTGAGTTGTCAAGGAAAGGTCCTCCTGACTTCTAGTGGCAAATTTAGTTAAAATGGGTGCTAGCCCTGTGTGTTTCAAGATTCCAAAATCTCAGATATGGAAGACAACTCTCTGACCTCCCCCCAATATTTTTTCTGATTGTAGAGGTTTTTTTTTTTCAATCAGCTGTTATGCTACACTTTAAAATTTTTCTTATATTTCAAACATCCTTTAACTAATTATGTTTAAGCTAACAATTTAAAATTTTACAACTTTTTAAAAATTTTTGATTGAATTAAAATTTTAGCATTCATATATCTGATTTGATGTTTAGATATCTAGATATTTAGCTCAGGATATCTAGTATTAGGATACTTATATACTTTGCATTCCTAATTTTGGTGTATTGATATTTTTCTTACAGGGATCAATCATTTATTGAAAGAACTCTCAAGCTAGCTGGCAATCAACCAGTAAGTGAATGAAAAACTGATATTTCAGTATCAATATTACTCGTATATCAATTTTATTAAAAATTTATTTTTATTAACTCAACAATAAAATTATTATATTCTTATAGCTTGAAGTATTAGAAACTGTTAAGCGGGTTATTGTTGATGAACGTCCAGATTCGTTTGAAGATTGTGTTTCCTGGGCTCGTTTACATTGGGAAGAACAGTACCATAATCAAATTAGTCAGCTTCTTTTTAACTTTCCCCCTGACCAGGTAAGATTGTTTTTAAATATATACATATATTCTTAAGGAAAATTTAGGGAAATAGATTATCATTAGGGTAGCTCTGTAAATGTCATAAATATTAAGTTTTCTACAAAGTAATCTTTGGCTATCAAAATAAGTTTGTATAATTATTCATTTGGTGTACTTTATTAACTGTTTTAGATGCCTTTCACCAGCTTAAACTTTTTGGTCTTTTCTTCATTGTGTAGAGAAACTTCTAATTATAAATCCCTCTAATCTTAGTATCCTGTTAAGCTGATATTTCTAATTTTATTGCTTATTGAATCATAAGTATATTTTAAATCTTAAAATATGTGTTTTATGAACTATAACTTCTCTTCAAATTTATTTTCTTTTGGGATGAGATTTTCATCCTTGAAATAGCTGCAAAATTGCATCATCTTGGGATAATTTAATATAGTAGTTGAGAACATGATAGATAATTTTCAAAATTCATTTATTTCTCCCCCCTCCCTTTTATTTTCCTCCTTTTAAGGGCAATTGTTATTTATTGTATTAAATCTTTTTCAGGTCACAAGTTCTGGAGCTCCATTTTGGTCTGGCCCTAAGCGTTGTCCTAAACCTCTCAAGTTTGATATCAATAATGTATGTATGACTGAAGTTTAAACCATTATATAACAGATACTCTCCGCAAATTTTTACTCTGTTAAACAAAGTTTTAAGTACTTCATTGCATTTTGTAAATACTTTTATACAGTGCAGTATTTAAGTTTTTATGAAAAGTGTGTAAATGCATTTCTAATGCAGATATTGTAAAAGTATTTCAGTTTAACTTGTTATATTGTTAAGATTATATAAGAATATAGTTATAGATAAATTTAAAATTATTTGTGTTTCAAGTTCTGTAAATATGGAAATGGGCAAATTACAAAGTTGGGCATAAAAACTTATTGCTGTTCTGGACTGAGATCACACAACTCTGTTCATGGCCAGGGATACACTGGTGTGATTGACAATTAAAGTCTGCAATATTTTTTAATGTTCCACATAGCGTTAACCTTCAATATACACTAAGTTTTTTTTTTCTCTCCTTCTGAATCTGAGAATTTTGAGCAGGCAAACAATAGTATATATTAGTCCTCTGAATGATTGGTATTTATTGAGCACTGGGTGTTTATATTTTGATGTAATAGGAAAGTTTGGAATGTTTATTGTGTGTGGTTAGAGATGGAGTAAAACTGTCTTTTCCAGTTTGCAGAATAATGTTCTGTATATTTTGGGTCAGTTTTATTTGTTTTAACAAAAGTTAAACTTTTGTAATTAATGAATCAGGTAGTGAAATAGAGTAAGTTTTTCTGCTACAAATGACAGTGGATTTAACTATTCATATGACACTAAAATATTTAATGCAAGTATATAGCAAACTATGAAAGATAGGTTTAACACTTGAACATTTGTTGGTGTTGATTGGATACAGGAGTCTGTTTAGTTCTCCTTTCAGCATTTTTGCAGCGAAATTGTAAATTTGTGTTTTTGATCATTTTTCACTGTGATTACACAGAAAGAATTGGATTTTACAACTAAATATACCTGGAACATTGCTGGTGTTTAGACAGCATGGCAATTTATCAATAAAAATAGCTGTCATTCAACAAAAGATACTAACTAGATAACATTAGTAAAGCAAACCTCCTCAAAGTACTATCGTACATTTGTTTGACCTTGAATGCAGTGTTATTGGGTTCACCACAGAAGTGAACTATTAAAATAAAATTGTCTTGGTGTTTTGTTACATAGCATTTGCTTGTCTGCTCATTAAATAATTCCATTCAATTTTCGAACTTTGTATAGAGCAAATTACAAATTCACTAAAATAGAGGGGGGGGAATGTGAAATTATAGTGTAATGTAAATGCAACTAGAAAAGTGTCTCTTGTATGAAAATAGTGTGCAGAAAATGTACAGGAAAAACTGAATGTCACAGTATCCATTACAAATGAGGCATGTATAAAGCATTATGCATAAAAATGATAAATGATTAAAAAAAAAAAACTAGTGTTAATGGAGAAAATTATGCTAACATGGTGAAGCATTTCTTTCTCTTTCTGGTAATCCTGAATGGGCTATATAACATTAGATCTAAGTATTGTTATAGACCTATGATAATGCTATTGCTTATTGATGTAAATTCTTAATTTCAGCCTCTTCACATGGATTATATTATAGCAGCAGCAAATCTTAGAGCTTTTATGTATGGCATACCTAATAACAGAGATCATGATTCTGTTGCCCGTATTGCTGATAGTGTCAAGATTCCAGAATTTATTCCAAGGTCTGGTGTCCGGATTGCTGTTTCTGATGCAGAAGCTCAGGAACATAATGCACCAGGTTGGCATAATGTTCTACCTTAAGTTATTTGTAGGGATGTCAATTTATGTAAATTATGAATATGTATCTTAATTTTGTGATTCCATTATGATAATTCTCCCTGCACCATTCCAAACTATAGACTATTTTTTGCTTAAATCTTGGTCCAGTTTTCTGATTTATTCTTAAAACATTAGTTTTTACATAAAACTTTAAATTTCGTTTGTGTGAAAATAGTCTTTTTTTTTTTTTATTGGGCCACAATCAGTTTTCCCTAATATCCCTGATATAAAAATAGCATGGTTTCATAACTTTATGTGCTAATACTTACATTTCTTATCTCTAGAAGTATTAAGTTTTTAATGTTTGTTTTGTTTACATTAAAGACTTAATGATCTTTATTTTGTTGACATGATTTTAATGTTATTTCAACGTTGTGAAATCTTGGATTAAAGGAATCTTCAGTATGTTCTTATTCTTAAATTAATTTTTTAAACTGAAAAGTGTATTTGCTTCCTGAATTTTATATCCCATGAAATTTGTACTCTAATGTAATACTTTTAGTAGTTTAAAAACATAACTTTATATAATTCTTTCTTAGTTTAAAGCAATAATTTTGCCTTTGTGTCAAAAGTTATAAAATTTTAAGGCTAAACAGCCATTTTTGTCATGATTTTTCTTATTTACTACATTTTAATCTTCAATTGACTTTCTTTGCAGCAGATGTTGACCGTTTATCTCAGATTCAAAATGAACTTCCTTCCCAAGAAGAAATGCGATCAATAAAAATTCAACCAATTGAATTTGAAAAGGATGATGATAATAACTTTCACATGGACTTTATTGTGGCTTCTTCTAATCTAAGAGCTGAAAATTATGGTATTGCACCAGCTGACCGCCATAAAAGTAAATTAATTGCTGGAAAAATTATCCCAGCTATTGCAACTACGACTGCCATTGTGTCTGGTTTAGTTTGTTTAGAATTATATAAGGTAAATATTTATGTATGGTGTAATGCATATATATATATTTTTAGAGTTTTGCTTTGAAAATATGGATTTATTTTCCACTCCGTTTAACCTGATTCTATTGTTATAAAACAATTGAAACGTAAATAAATTTATTGAAACATTAATTTTCATAATTGGAACTGCCACTGTTTCATTGAATATGTTGCTAGTTTTACTATTTAAATGTAAGGCTTAATTTTATAAATTAATGGTTTTTGCTGCTCAGGGTTGGCCCAAATTAATTTTTTAATTGATCAGTTGGGTTATACAGTCAAGCTTTAAATCCCACCTTTCTATGTAGTCTTAACTGTATATAAAAAAACAATTATAGAAATGTATGCACTTAAATAAGATGTTAATGCTATTAAGCCAGTATTGAGTCAGTTTTATTTCGTATCACTTCTGTCTAATGGTTTTCCCCCCTTTTGACAAACAAGTACCAAGTCATGCTGAATGTTCTGCTTCATGCATGAAGGGACAGTACAAGTGCTTTGATATTTGCAATTACTCTAGAGTAGTACAAGCTGACATATTTTGAACCTGTCTTATGTACATGCTTCAATTTTGCAAATGTTTAATGGTGTAATAAGGACTATACTACAGATGTAAAGTCATCTTTTAGTCTTTACATGTCATTATAGCTCTAAAGGTATTTTTTAAAAATCAACTTTATCCCCATAGAATCTCTGAAATTTATTGGTGAATGTAATTAATCACAGCGTGGTAGTTATTAGTTATTATGGTTAGCCTTTATTCTCAATTTTCTATTTTGTTGCTTAATTTTTCATGTACATGACTGTTAGTATATTTTTGTTTTATGTAATAAATTTCCTATAATGCTAATTACCTCTTTGTTCAAGTTATATACCTGTTAAGTCGCACCACTATCTAAACCATAATAATTTTGGGTTGAAAATGTATTGTTTTTAATATAATAGTTCTGCAATGGTTTTCATTTTAGAAATGAATTGTGTTTTAACAGTCAGGGAACAAATTATCTTATTCAACCATGAACCTTTGATTTTATTTTTATATCAACTTTTGTTATTTACAGTATGCATAATACTAGTTTTGATTCATGTTACAATATCAAATATTTACATTAAGTTCATAAAATCTTTTTTGTTACTGGACCAGATGAAGAAATTTAAAGTGACCCCCAAATATTTAGGAAAGTTGAAAATTTCAAACTTAAAATTATTCATTTAAGAGTTAGTCATTTAAATGAAAACATAACAATTTTTATTTTGAGGTTTATTATTGGTTGGTTGTAATGCACCAACTTTGTCACATTCTCTATGCGTAGTCAGCATGTTCTATTTTGGATATTGTGCCTTAAAAACCAACATTCACTTGCTCTATGCTTAATAGTGTTTTACTAGATATATGTTATCCTTGAAATTTTTTTTATTGTTATTTCGGTGTCAGTAGCTTTCCTTTAAGATTTTGCAGATTCCTTACATTTTAAAAGTTCTATACCATTTTTGGGGATTACAAATATGCAAAAAATGCAATTTTATAGTGACTGTAGTTGGAATAAATCGAATTGAAAAAAGATAGCAAAAGTATAGTGTTGTATATTCAGTGTACTTTTCATTGTATTTTGATCTTCATTTAATAGCAAGTTAAAGATTCAGGAGTCTTCAAGCATATAGGTTGTGAAGTGAGAAAAGTGTTGTATATATGAAAGAATTTTTTAATGCAAAATCTTATTATTAATCTTAGTATTTGTTTAACATTTTACATAACAAATTAGATAATATTCAGCAATTTTTATGTACTTATTTGATGTCTGAGGCTGAACCTTTGATAGGATGTGATAAAAACTTGGAAAGTTAAGGTCTAAGAAAAGCATTTAAAATTATATTTTTATTGTTTAGTACTAATTTGCTTATTATTTTCTAGTTGGTTCATGGACATAAAAAACTAGATTCGTATAAAAATGGTTTCATCAACCTTGCTCTTCCATTTTTTGCATTCTCTGAACCTGTGCCTGCTCCTAAGCAAAAGGTAATAACTTTTCGTAGTGCCTTTCTTTTTCCATAGCATTGACTATAAAAAATAGGGTTTGACTTTTCTTTTTCTTTTCAGTATTATGATACAGAATTTACATTATGGGACCGATTTGAAGTACAAGGAGAGATGACATTACGTGAATTCATTAGTTATTTTAAGGTAAGCAACAAAAATGAAATAAGATTAGTATGGGATAGAATTTCTCTGTCATGCTTAAAATGTTCTAATGCATCTTAATTTGTATCTAAGCTGTATGTTCGTTACCCTTGTAAGACATAGTCAGCATTTAACCCTTTCTGGACTGTGCGTGGGCAGCATTTTCTTTTCCAGCACATCAGACACTTCTGCTCTGAATGTTTTCGAAAGGACTGTGGTTTTCTATCATCTAATCCTAACTTTCGAAAAAAAAAAAATCATTTAAAATAGTTTCTCTAGCTATCTTAATTCTTGAAAGTTGCATGTAAAATGTCATGCAATTTATATTACATATGCAAAGATGTAGTATATATTTAATATATATTTGTTCAGCAAAATAAACCTACCTTTAGGGAAGACATTTTTTATAACAGCATCAATTAAAAAGTGTTATTGCAAGTTATATTCTTAGTATATATTGAATAATGAGTTTCATAAATTCTTATTTTGTATGTATTTACTAATGTTGAATATAATTTGAAATTTAAAGAGACAAAATGATTGCACATGAGAAATTTTGAAGCATGGATCATCACAGAGGCCTACATCACACTTTTGCATTTCTAAGTACTTTATGAGCATTTTCTTACCTTTTACAGTTTGAGAGCATACAATGTATCTCCCACAATTTTTAATTCCCTTTTGGTCTATAGAATAAGAAAAGAAATGTTTTTCAAAGAGATGTTTGCTTCTTGAGCAATTAACTCAACTACCTTGGTCAGGAAAAGAATCACTAAAGAAATATATTTCTTTATCTGCAGAAGAGTTGATAGTATTGTTAATCTTTCATTTATTGGTTAAGGAATAAACTGCCGTGAAATGCTGTTTTACAGTGTGTCCCTTTGTTCCCTTGTAAAATACCATCTTTAAAGGCAGAAGTGAAACTAAATTATATGAAAGAGCAGGCTAGTTGGAAAAATTCGGCTTTGGGTTAAGCAGAAATAAATTTGGTGTTCTCAAAATTGCCAAAGGTTGCAATTTCAGGGATAGAATTGTCAAAAATTTATTTTAAAATAGGTAAGATTGTTAGTTTTGTTTATATGTATGCAAAATTTTGTTTATATGTATCTAAAAACTTGTAAAAATAGTTCAGGTTTTATGTAAATTCTTTGTAATGCGAAGTAAAAAATGAATAATTTTTTTGCAGTCTTTTTTATTTTTTGACCAAATGAAATTCAACAAATAAGATTTAGCCATGCTAAAATTTTATAGAATGTTACTGTGTTTATGCTTTTTATCCATCTCAAGTTAAAATTTTTATTTTTTTTCTATTACAGACTGAACACAATTTAGAAATTACAATGTTGTCTCAAGGTGTATGTATGCTGTACTCATTCTTTCTTCAAGAGGCAAGGCGAAAAGAAAGATTAGATTTATTGTAAGCATGTAAATTCAGTGTATTGAAAAATTATTAGATATTTCTGTTTATAATTAATACCAAATTCTATGGTTTTAGTTCACCTGTATATAAATACTTTATTGCCTTTTATCATTTTAGCTTAAAATTTAATTAAAAATAAGATTATATACACTCATAAAATTGCAAACTGTTTGTGACATGAGACTTTTAAAATTCAAAATTCAATACTATTATAAAATAGCAAAGTTACAAAGTAGTTTTGTTATCTGAGCTTGCAGTACATTTAATCCTTTTTAAATTTTTTCTGCACTTAATTTCCAACTGTAAGTGGAAAACACATACATAACAAAGAAAGTATGATTTGTCAATTGTTGACTAAAATTCATCTGATCTGAGAATCAAATTTCTGATATAATTTATTGGTAACAAATGCTTTATACTAGATTTTTTTAAAAACATGCTGAGAGTGGTAACAGTCATAATATCAATTTATCTTTAAAATATATTTGATATAAATATTTACATTTGACCTACTTTTTCATGGATTACAATTTCTTAACCTTTCACTAGCAGTTAATGGTTTTGCAGCAAAACCGCATGTTTTTTTTTTCTCTATTTTTATGGAGATATATGAATGTTCTTTTATTTTTTGTGTTTTTTACATTTTAAATTTAAAACAGATGCATTTATTTTTCCTTTTGTATATGTATTTAAACTAGCTATACTGGGAATGTCAATAATTCGATTTTTCTCACTTATAACCCCCAAATAAAAATATCTATCAAACCATGCTTATAAATTAAGCTGTTTATATATATATATATATATATATATATATATATATATATATATATATATATATATATATATATTCTTTCAATGTAATTAAAATTTTAAAAAGTATATTCATGCTATACAAGGTAGTGGATCTGTCAGTTAAACCACTCCTCAAATCCTTCTAAGTATCCTCAAAAAAATGTAAAGAATTTTTTTTCATGTGTTTTACAAATATAAGGTTGATAGGTAAAAATTTATAAATTAATTTCCTTGAATTCTAATGAATTTATGTCTGTGACCTTTAAAAGGTTAAACTACCCTAATTCTTGTTGTGTATGTGTGTATATACATACACAACACATGCATGAAATTGTTTTAATATATTGTCTGTTTTGTAATTTTATGTTATGTGAACCCTTTCTACAGGATGAGTGAAGTTGTCAAGAGAGTATCAAAACGTAATATAGAACCCCATATTAAAGCTTTAGTTTTTGAATTATGTTGCAATGACAATGATGGTGGTGATGTTGAAGTACCATATGTCAGATACACTCTTCCCCAAGCAGCCTGCGAGTAGTGCTACACATAGTTGAAAAGGGTAAGTTTTCTTTCTGTTATTTGGATAGTATTTGTACTTGAATTATGACAAAAAATTGTATTAGTTATAATATTATAGGTATATAATTTCAAATTATAGATAATGCTTCAAAAGTAATTGGATGTCTTTTTAACAGCTGCAGAATTTTGAAAAATATGTTGACTAATTGCATTTTAAGCTCTAGTTCTGAGAATACATTCAATTTTAAGTATTTTTATTGTAGTATATTTAAAAGTAAGATGGTTAAATACCACTAAGTTCATGGTGGTTCATTTTGAAAATTTGGTATCAAAACTTTTTCATTGTGATTATTATTGCATGTTTTTATTAATTTTAATCCTTACCTCTGTTTATTTTTAACTTTTATGCTGTAATTCTTGTAAGGAGAGCTGACACAAACTGGGGGTTGACTTTTTTATGGGCTCCAAAGCCAGAAAGATATTTTAGAATACAATAGAGCATTTAGACAATGCTTTTATACTAAAACTTTTTGGGTTATTAAAATGCTAATATGATCAAAACCTTGAGTAAACAACTAAAAACAATTTTCATTCAAATTTACAAAAATTAGGGGATGAAACTTTTTTATTATTATTTGATTCCTCATAATACAAGTGTAAATGATTTTTTTTCTGCACCACAGAAATAGCCTCACATTTTCATTCATTTAAAAGAAATATATAGGTAATATCATTAAATAACTTTTCTTTGATGACTTATAATATGGCCTTTCTGAAAATTATTATAAGATTGATAATCATGTTATTGCAGGATTTTGGATATTTTGCAATTGGCAAGTTGAGATCTGATATATCAGTCCTTTGCTTATAGGGCTTGTTCACTTGTATGTGGATCAATTATGTATTTAAGCTAGGTACCCTAGGTTTTTTAGCTTAAACTTGGGCCTCTCCATAGACATGACTTGTGACTGTTCTGCAGACTATGGTTCTGCATATGTGTGCATAACCATGCTTAATTTTAAAAATACATGTTTTAGTTAGCTTTTTATGAACTTAACATATTGAACAGTCTGCTACTCATTTTAACAAGCTTGTAAATATATACCTTTAGCTTTAGAAATAGTGTATTTTATTAAATTTTTTATTGAAGAGCAGCATGCAAAATGATCTATTAATTCAAAGATACTAATTTTTATTGTGTATGTAATACTTCTTAATCAGTAATTGTAAAAATTTCTCTTTCAGACCTTCAAAACTTCAGCTGTTTGCCATCTCTGGATTAACATCAGAAATAGGACTTTGGTTTCAATAATAAATATGTTCCTGTGGAAGTGTGGATATTTAATATTTTTGTCAAGCTTATTCATCTTTTTATATCCACCAGATTTTATATTTATTTCCATGCTTGTTTAAAAAGGCTAGTTTTTCAGCCTACTATTTCTAAAAATTATGTTTCAGTAACTTGCAGTCTTAAAAACTAATAAAATTTTCATCTTTTTTAGTGGATTCTTTTTGTTCAAAAGTCCATTACACTTCATGTCTTTAAAAAAAATTAATAAAATGACATAGGGGTAGAGTGTTTTGTAGCAAGAATGGCAGCCAAGGATATATTACCCACAAACACACATACATTTTCAAACCTAGACACTTAAGGCTATTAGTATTAATGTTTTGTTATATGCACACATATATATCAAGCTTTTAATTTTTAAATCTTGATTGTGTAATAGCTTTTATAATTACAAGATTATGCAACTGCAGATATAAATCTTTCATGTTATTAAAAAAAATCACATAATATTAATAGTATGTGTGTATACATATATATTTATATATACACACATCATTTAAAAAATTTTTTTAAGTATGACTATTTTATTACATAAAAAATTAAGAATAATACTGAATTAAAAAAAACTAGTTCTTATTTAGCCTTTTAAATGGAATACTAACCCAAAAAGAAAGCCATAAAAAATCTACTTAATCCAAACTTTTAGAAAAATTGTAGATGATAAATTGATAAACTCACTACATTGGTGGCAGTTTAACTTTTATCGATTGTTTTCAAGATACTCAGTGATACCTACCTATGTATATATTACATTCTTGAATGTGGGATATATTTAAGAAAAATAGGCCAAATAGGGAGGGGGGAAAATTCTCTTAATTTTTGTTATCAGAATGTTAGAAATAGATTATTTTAGAGAAAATAAAATTAAAAGAACTATTTTCGAATATATGGGATATCCATTAATTTTTTTCTCAAATTACAGCAAAATAAATCAAATGACAAAATTTTCTGGTAAATATAATATACTAATACAACATTATCTACAGCTGTCATGTCCCTCAGATTCCTTTGAATTTCACAAATCCTTTACAGTATCTGAGAAATAGAGGCAAATGGTGCAAAACTGCCAAATTTTTCATGGGAAAGTATCTACACGTTTTGGAAAAATGTCTAATTATGCATTGGATGAACCAGTTTCCAGCTTCATGGAATTGAAAGTTTTTTTTTTCTTTCTTCTACCCAAAACTCAGGTCATGCATTTCAAAATTGTCGCATTTGTGTTGCCTCACCCGAGTTGGGGCATCACAGACAAGGGCTTAAGCATACCAAAGTTCTTTTATCTGCTCTTGTATTTATAAATCTTTGTCATCTTTTTATAGAATGCCGTCATATAAAGAATATTTCTTTTGTAGGGTAAGATTAAAAAATTAAATGGAAGTTATCAACATTTTTCTTTGGGTAAACATGGAACTCAGCCAATCTAATCTGGTGAATATTTAACCAGCTTAAGAAACACTTAACCCTTAATGCTAGAGAAATCTAATAATGTCTATGAAAGAATTTGTGATGTTTTAATGTGTCTTCACTTGAATTTAAGATATGTTCTTTACCCTAATGAAGACTTTGCATTTAAGAGTTGATGGATAACTAAATTAAAAATTTTAATTAAAAAAAAACGTAAGAGGTTTTTTTTTAATTGCTGAATTTGTCATATAAAATATTTTTAATGTAAGAATGAAAAATTCGTTTACTGTGTAATCTAATTATAAAGTAAATTTACTTTCTTTGTGTTTAAGAAAATTATAACTGTGTTGCTTTACATAACTTCTTATTTATGTTGGCCATAATTGGGAGGAGGGAATGTCAAACCATCATCTTAATTAAAATATGCCGAACGATGGCCGAATGGTAGAGCGTTGCTCTTCGGAACCGGAGTTTGTGGGTTCGAATCCTGCTGCTGGCATGGATGTTTGTAGCCGTTCATAATCGGCTTTAAACTGTAG
Organism: Pardosa pseudoannulata; assembly: GCA_032207245.1. Taxonomy (NCBI): domain Eukaryota; kingdom Metazoa; phylum Arthropoda; class Arachnida; order Araneae; family Lycosidae; genus Pardosa; species Pardosa pseudoannulata. The sequence continues at coordinate 106,700,886 of CM063500.1, read as the reverse complement.
GTCCCGGTCACATTAGCCCTCGTGTGCAAAACAGACTGTAGTGCTCCAAACCAAACCTAATTAAAATATATGAATTCATATAGTTTTATCAAGTGAAAATATGCATGCTAAAAATTGTGTGATTTCTTCATATCTTTAAATAGTTGGCTAAGGAATAAACTGGAGTGAAGTGCTGTTTCACAATGTCATAAAAACAGGATGTAAATCCCTATTAATATACGAGCTGCTTTGTGCCCAGCCAAATGGTAGCACGCTGCACTTTGGTACCAGAGTACTTGGGTTCAAATTCCGCTATTGGCATGGATGTTAGTCGCTGTTCGGAATTGAATTTGAGCAGTAGGTCCAGGTCTCATTAGCCCTTGTAAGCAAAACAGTTGACCATAGTGCTCCAAAACAAACCAAACCTTTGTGCCCAGCTTTTGAATCCCAAAGTGAAATATTCTGTGTATTTGAAAATTATCAATTTTTACAGTGTTACAATAATAGTTTTAAAAAATAAAATATCACTTTCAAAAATGAATAGCACATTTTAATTTCTTTCATAAACTTTAATATTGTATCTGGTAATTTATGTTTCCCCTTGGCTTAAAGAAAAGTACCTACATTTCTTGTGCAAAGAAAAAAGAATCAAAGTATATATACAAATACAATTACCAAGACCCAATCTTACCAAAGATAAACAGAATTTAGCTAGATTAGTGAAATAATAATAAAAAAAAATGATTAGTTCTAATCAACTTTTGTGAGATTGGTTCTGAATGCGAGGCAGGATTCAAAATACTTTTAATTTTCCAAACGGTCCCACTATTACTAAAACAATAAGATATTCATTTGAAAAAATAGTGTTATTAATTTATAGAAAGAAATACATTATTTAAAAATTAAATATGTTGTTCATGTAACAAGCACTAAATTTATATTTTAAAGCACATTTTACCTGAATTGCTGTATGAATTTTTCTGTAAGAACAGTTCTGATTGCATAGTCAACGTACATACAAAGGATTTATATGTATAAATGTTATATACATTAATAAATAAGTGTACTGACACAGGTGCTGTCACAGGTTTCTTTTTAATAATGAGTATGAAGGCTAATTTTATATTTTGAAATAAATCCTCTCTATCCCTATTTTATGAGGAAAATTTTTCCTATATTTTAATTTTGCCCTCCTATTTTTTGGCAAAATCTTACTTTGGGGCCTATCTTTCATTTGAAATCAGTACAGTTCTAGCTGTCCGAAAGAACAAATTACTGTTAGGATTGATAATGGAAGTCATTGCATATTTTAGTGATATTTATGGGCTGTGAGATAAATGTTTTTTCTGTTTGGAACTAGAGTATTTCAAAATTTTTCAGATCTAGTGTACAATGTAAAACTATTTAAATGCTTGCTGAATATGAGGTGAATTGGAACTTTATAACCATTATATATAAAATCAATTATACTAGTTTTATAACTTTATTTCTTTCCCAGAGATATTACACAATACTAACACAGGATTTATATAAAATTGGAAGAAATTTCTTTTTATCTTTCAGGAACATATGATCTATCTGTTCCATTCCATTGTGAGTAAAATGCAAAACAGTAACATCAGTGCAGTGTTAACAAGAACAACTCCTTTGTTAATACCAGGATAAGCAGCTTCGACAGTTTCGTAGCACATCCCCGTGACAAAGGGCAAAGTAGCATCGATTAAATGTTTAATAACGTCCTCTCCTTTTGTACCACATGGCTTACCAAACGTTTTCATCATGCAAGTGTAGGTATTCATAGACACCCTGAGTGAAAGATTTTAAGAGTCTGAAACTTAACTTTTTATTATTATTTTGCTTTAACTAGGAGTATGAGTTACTAATTATAATTGTATCTAGTATTTCACAAGTTTTAACTATTGGCCAGTGCAGCTGTAATCGTTCAGCTTACTGAGTTGGCACTTCGGTGAAAAATATCTTCTCCCTCTTAGGTTTGATAGCGATCATAGAATAATGCTGGAACGAATTAGGGGATAGGTTTATTTTAACAGTTTATATTGATCTTTAAAATATCTTTAATCTAATCTGTGGTACCTGTCTAAAAAAATCTATTATATTTTAGACAGGTGCCCCAAAACAGTTTACCAACATGGGAGAAAAAAATTCTGGACCAGTTATCCTGAAATAGATTTGGGCTAACGCAAATGCAAACTTGCATTTAGAAAGAGAGAGGTTATTCTACAATGTTTCCTTTTCAGAAGTCGTGGTCTACTGACACCCTAAGTAACAATTCGAAATAAACCGAAGAAAATAAATTTCTTTACTTTTTTTAAACATACAAAATTATTGGTTTATAATGAATCGTATAAACTTTGTTCTGAAAAGTTTCTTAATTAGTTTTAAAAATTTTTAAAGGTTAAAAATGACAAAGCCCAATCCATTTAGATGAAAACGTTTTATGCTTATTTAAATACAAAAAGGCCAAATTCCCTCAGCAAGTAAAAATAGCCGCATTCTACTTAACATAGCCGAAGTACTCGTACAGTTTAACATAATTTATCTGAAATTGCACGTCAAACAGAATACATTCGCTTCTGTTTGGATATTAGCAAACTTATTGACCAACAACGCAATTGTAGATTTGATGACGGGAATTTATCTTGTATCAATGTGTGAAATAGCGATCGCCTCCACTTTTCCAGTTTAGAGGGAAAGGCAGCGATGCTTGTTCTCCCAAGAAACTCCGAGGTTTTTGCACTAACCATCATAGGATTTCTGGAGGAATAAATGTGTGGTCTACTAGACTGGATATTGCAATGGGAAGTCGAAACTTTGTAAGCTACTTTGACAGCACATTTCAGGGCTGTAGTGAAAAAAGCAAGGGTCATTTATGATTTTGAGAGGTAGAAATTCTTAGGGGTGAAATTTAAGGAATCTGTAAAACCGCAGAACAGCAGTTAAATTTAAAACTGAAAAAGAGTCTCCACTTTGATGGAATTGGGATGAAAGTTAGGCAATGCTCAAGAGAGCATACTTGTCATTTTTATTAACAAAGGAAAATGCTTGTCTTTATTTAAAGAAGTAATTTGAAAAACGGTGTAGTGAGTTGAACAAAAAACAATTGCGTAATTGATAACCTTACCAAAATTTAATGGGCAGTAAGGAAAAGGTATTCAATATTGCTTTATTTGAAACTAATATTACAACTTCCTGTGCTAATAAAGGACTTATTGGAATTTGGCAAGGTGATGACTTAGAAATTATTCTTACTCGTATCATTTTAGAAATATAAATGCAATATATGGCCGTTCAAATAGTCATAAAACCTTTAACTGTGATGCTACAAATTGTTATACAAACAAAAAAGTAAACTGTGCTCTACGGCGATCCTTATCGAGAATACTACTTTAATCTAAAAGGTACTATCAACTTCTAATATATTTCTATATGTTTGTAGTCAGTTTTTCATTTCATTGATTTTATGTATTCAAAGTCGATAATTAGTGTTATTAGCACTGTTACATAAAATGAAGTGAAATAGAAATAAGACATAGATACAACAGAAAATGAGAAACGTGCTTTAGTCAGAAATTCGCCATTCAAAGCTGATTATTAGTATTACTATCACTGTTGCATGAAGAGAAATGCAAAAGACAATGGAAATACAACAGAAAATAGGAATCATGCTTCAAGTCGGAAATTCGGTGTAAAAGTTGATAATAAGTGTTATTAGCACTGTTGCGTAAAAGAAGCTCCGTAGGTATGAAACATATATGCAGCAATATTTCTATTAAGTAACATATTTTCATTTTAATTTTCTTTTTTAAATATCTATGTTATACCACGCGATTATTGGAAGCAGTAAAATTAATTCCCTGTATGACGCACACGTACAGATGTAAAAAACCTGGAATTTTGAAGAGGTGGGAATAAACCCGGAATTTTGGGAACTTTGGGAAGAAATCATTTTAACTATGTTTACATTTATTTTTTCAATAGTGGCTATTTAAGAACTAGCATATTATTTCTAAGAGATTTTTTTTAAACTTTTGGCTATTTATATGTATATATATTCAAGAAGTAATAGCAATGAGCATTTAAATGATTTTATAGTAACAGGGTTTATAGGTTTTAACAGGTTTTTATAGTTACAGTGTAATTAATTACTTATGTAATTAATTACCCTGTTAGTCTTATCGAACACATAACTGGTTGCTTCTATTTTAATTGCTCATATAATAATTGTGTACATTATTTTTGATCATTATTTATTATGTAAATTGCTTTATGCTAAAGTTTTCCCCTTCCTTTTATAATATAAAAATAAATATCTTTAAACTTAAAATAACAGTTTATTATTTTTTGTAATGCTTATATCATTTAAAGGTGTAATCAAATGACACTGTTGCATTTCGTGCCCAATTCCTACACACACACACATTGTAATATATATATATATAATATATATATATATATGTGTGTGTGTGTGTGTAATCGAGAGAGAGAGAGATGGTATCTAAGGTAAATAATGATTTATGGGTTTTGTGACACTACAGATTATTGCCTAATATTTACGTAATAATAAAAATATGGGATATTTCTCAAATGAAAAATATACTCATACTTTCATGCTAAACATGATACCTTGCCCAATATAGTTAGTTAATCCAAATTACTCAATTTTTTTTCATAGCATATAATAGTTAAATTTTGTGAAAATATCAACTTTTGAGGTCTACAACACAGACAGAAAAAAATGGTGGTTCTCATTGTGTCGTAGGAATTGGTGTCTTTAAAATACTTCAAAATTCCCATGTTTAGGAAATTTTCAAAAATTCCCTTCCCAAAAAAAACCCGGTTTTTTTTTCGGGTTTAAACCAGGTTTTTTTCCCCTGCTCACTACTCTACACACACGCTGAGTTTTGCTCTAAATTTCTGATGAAAGGTGTGCGTCGTACAGGAGTAAATACCGTATGTTCTTATAGTTATTCTTACACTGTCAGATATTTATTAAATCCTTTACTTTGACCTTAATAGTTACTTGGTGAGCTATCACGCGTTACTTCGAGGGATCAGTAAAGGGGGTTCAAATGATTATGATAAAGAAAGGAAATTTTTGTAGAATAGTATTAAGAAAGCCAATCAATAAAATGATCAACAAATTTAGTAAAGAATTACCTTAGGCAAAACTCTCGATAATCACTAGGTTTATTGCTTGGCGCCCGTGTAGCATTACTCATGCAAGATCGCATTTCACTGGGAATGCTTGAAATACATTTCTGGGCTTCATCAAAATCTGTTAGAGAAATGAAATAATGAATTTCAGTCTACGAAAATTAAAGCCCATATTTTCCAAACAATACAACAATAATGAAGTATATGTTACATGCATTTACATGCCCGTTTTTGTCGATATAAAAATTTACTATTAACCTCTTGCCTTATGAATCGAGCGACGATTGTGTGTGCTACTTTCGATGAAAGCTTTTCTCATGCGTCGTGACCAGAAGCATAGTCTTGCGGAACATCGGTGTTTCAACAACCGCTCTTTTAGACCAATTCATTTGAATATTTGGTTTCCTAACTTGTGTCATTATAATACACAAGGCAAAGTACACTTTCATCTCATCACAATTTACAGGAACCCAAGTCTCGTCGATTTTTCTTTTTCTTCTTTCATCGCTTATACATTGCTCTGCATAGCAATTTGTTTCAGTTACAACAATTTCCCAAAACTTTTTGTCAAATATTGCATAAAAAAGTCTAACTTTCCACTGTTTTCATTTAACTCACCCGTAGACGTTACTTTTATGCCAGGAGTTTCTGTATGCCTCCATATATTCGGTTGATTATTTTTTGATTGCCAAATCCATTGTTCTGATAACTGATTCCTGATATTTTCTTCTTCATTAGTATCGCTTTCATCACTAACTAAATTTTGCACCCGTTTTTTTTTTCAGGACAAACTACAGTGCTACAATGCCAGAAGTTTCTGTAAACTTCCATATCTTCGGTTGATTATTTTTTGATTGCCAAATCCATTGTTCTGACATCTGATTGCTGATATTTTCTTCTTCATTAGTATCGCTTTTATCACTAACTAAATTTTGCACCCGTTGCCAAATCCATTGTTCTGATAACTGATTCCTGATATTTTCTTCTTCATTAGTATCGCTTTCACCACTAATTTAAATTTTGCACACGTTTTTTTACAGAACAAACTACAATGCTATCTTCAGATGTATCCAAATGGGTATCTCTTTCAGTTCCTAAGGTGTAATCGGGACACTTTCCAGCACCTTTATTAGAATCAATTTTCCTTTTTGCCATTAGGTTAAATTTTTAGATTTTTTTAAAGAATTTTTTAAGCACCAACAGTTAATTATTTATTGCATATAATATAATACTCTATTGCAATTAAGCCTAAGAATAAACGACCAAATCTTGTATTGCAACTGTAACAAACGATAACTCAAAAACAAAAACTTTATCGCCTAAAAACAATAACATGTCTGACACGAGCTTTTCACTTTTGGCCAGACAGAATCATCACGTGTGTGATACGAGGTTCTCATTTTAGGTACAGCAGTACGATCACGTCTCTCATACGTTGTTTTAAGGTAAAGGGGCAAATCTCTATATGTATGTGTGTATGTTAGCTGTGCATTTCGAAGAGACTGTGCCATTACAACAATTATAGACTTATATAAATGCAATTGGAAAGACCATAATAGAAAGGGAAATCTTGAGTAAAAGTTATTAGTGATTTTTAGGTTGTTCGTATATAGGATCTCTGGTTTGTTACGCTAGATAATAACAATACATGTGATCTTCCACATCAATGTTCTTTGTTGAGCACGTTCATATTTGTTTCCTCAAAAAAAAAAGCATTTTTTTTTGTTTTTATACCTATTTTTTATCACTAAAATGGAAGTTTACGATAACAGTATATGTTATTTAAATAAATCGGATTTGATTTTCTATATTTTGGTAATTTTTTAGTAATAGCATGTTAAAAATGCTATAAAGGGTGTTTTATTTATGAATTTCTATACACTACAGAATTTATATCTAAAATGAAATTATCTTATAAAAAATCAAGCATGTCTTTGTAATTTAAATAATTTTACAACGCAATTTAGTGAAACTTTGTATTTAATTGAATTTTAAATTATATGTTCCCACATGGGAACATTGGCGTGTAAAAGGTTAATGCTTTCGCTCACCAACATTTGTTGTTAGTTCATAGAAAATATATTGACGAATGATGTTGAGTGCTTCTCTTCGGTACCAGAATTCCTGGGTTCGAATTTCATTGCTGACAAGGATGTTTCAGCCGTTCGGAATCAGCTTTCAGAAGTAGGTCCCGGTCTCATTAGCTCTCGTGTCTCAAAATAGTATATCGCATCGCTCCAATCCAACCCAAACTATAGAAAATATATTATCGAACGATGGCTGAATGAGTGAATGAGTTGAGAGATGTCTTCAGAACCGGATTCAAAGGGTTCAAATCCCCTAGCAGGGATGGATGTTTGTAACCGTTCGGAATCTGCTTTAACACTAGATTTACGGATGTCGGTCATATATCTATTTTTACATAAGTGAGCCAATTTGACTCATACAAGAAAATGGAAGTTTTTTACAAAGAAAATAGTTGCAAATTAATTCAAATTAAATGTTTATTATCAAAAAATTCATGGAAAACATTTTTTACATATAAAATCTTTTTTTTAACCCATTTTCCGCAGACATTTCTATTACATTTAGCACAATGGTTTCTACATCTGTTTCTTTTGCACGATTGTTGAACTTGACAATTCTTCCGTGCGTCAATAGCATGAAATTCTGTCACTGGAATCGGCTTCTCCTCTATATTTACTCCTTAGTTCTTCAGCCAATTGGAAAATAGTCGGATTTGACTGTTGCCCAGGCCTGACAGGACCAATATATTTCATGTTATGCGATTAACTGTTAAACCATAAGGCAATTTGTCGCAACGTCACGAACTACTATAATGCCCTTCCCATTCATTTTCATGTTTACAACAGCCAATAGATAAACAATAAACTGCCCTTCCACTTGAAACAAGCCAGAATTTTCATAAGTCGAGAATTTGCCCTACTGCGTGAAATCGCCTTATTCTATGAGTTAAATTGGCTCCCAACCGTGAAAATAGGTATACCCCATTTGATAATGCGAAATGAAGGGGTCTGCGGGGAAGAGGAATGAAAGTTTACATATATTTTATTACTTAACTAAAAACCAACGTATGTTTTTGAAAAGTGGTATTAAAGATCTATATATATATATATATATATATATATATATATATATATATATATATATATATATATATATATATATATATATATATATATATATATATATATATATATACACTCATGTCCATAAATTAAGGATAATGAAGTTCAGGCAATGAAAGAGACAAAAGCAACACAAATTTGACTTATTTGTAAAGTCTATTTATTAAACAAAAGGTAAAGAGCAAAAAAGATGCTATATGTTTGACATAATTAATAAAAATTGCGATTTTTACTCCCTGGAGCAAATTTCAAAAAAGAACCTATTTACAGAAAACAATATAACATGGTTAGTATGATGGTTAATACGGAGTATGTCTCCCGGACGATGCAATACAAGCGTTACAACGCCTACGCATGCTGAGTATCAGATTATCAATCTGATCTTGGGGAAAATTACACCACTCATCAAGCAATGCCCTCCGAAGTTCCGATAGACAGTTGGGAGGGGGTTGACGGGCTGCAATTCGTCGGCCAAGCATGTCCCACACATGCTCTATTGGATTCAAGTCCGGTGAGTATGCTGGCCAATCCATACGGGTGATATCCTCCGATTGAAGGCATTCGTCTACAATGTTTGCACAATGAGGTCGGGCGTTTCATCCATATACAGAAAATCAGGACCCATGGCGCCCCGAAACAAACGTACATGTTGTTCCAGAATGACATCCCGATAGATGTGGCCTGTCATCGTTACACTCTGAACATGCAGGTCAGTTCTGGAACCAAGAATAATTCCTCCCCAAACGAGCCATCCTGCACCACCGTAACGGTGTCGTTCAATGGTGTTCTCTTGGTGGTAACGGGTACCTGGCGCTCTCCATATGAAAGTCCGGCGAGAATCAGAATGTAAACTGAACCTGGACTCGTCGGAAAACATCACACAAGACCACTGTTGCGGTGTCCACAATGCATGCTCTCTAGCCCAGCATAATCGCAGGCGACAGTGAGTTGCGGTAAGGGGAACACATCTGACAGGCCTACGAGCATATAGACCAATGTTCCCTAAGCGCCTGTACACGGTCTGCCTTGAAACTGTCGTACCGGTAGCTGAAGAAAGCTGACGAGACAGGTCTGATGCTGTGCTCCGTCTGTTTCTTTTGGCAGTAACTGCCAAATACCGGTCATCATTCGGCGTAGTAACTCGGGGGCGACCTGTGCTGTAACATCTACTCACATTACCATCATGTTTGAATCGTTGCCAAAGCCTGGAGATGACACTCTGGGCGATTCCAAGTTCCTCGGATACTTCCAGCTGGGTACGTCCACATTCCAGTCGTCCGATAATTCTACCACGTAAAAAATCATCCAAATGCTTCCTTTGTGCCATAACTATGCGGTTATTGCACTGAAAGGCTTTTAAAGCGCTTGTAAACAATTTTACTTCTTTGCTACCATTCCTTATATACCCCTTTCATACACTCTCGTCATTGTGACGTACTATCCGCGCCATCTGGTGGTTTCCTGCAATTTGCATATTCTTCTTCAAGATGTGTGTGATAATTCTACAGGTGAAATTTTTATTTTAGAGCTCAATTTCTGTGTGATTCTGAATTATCCTTAATTTATGGACATAAGTGTGTATATATATATATATATATATATATATATATATATATAGTGATCAAATTTTTAATGAGTCAAATTGGCTCGGTCCGTAAATTTAGTATTAAACAGTAGGTCCCGGTTCCATTAGACCTCGTATGGCAAAATTGCAGACCATAGTGCCAAACGAAATCATAGAAATTATTTCGATGAGTGTTTTCTAGACAGTAAAACGAGTCCCATTACTTTCCTACGTAGAAATTGTTTTAATACAAGGGTTCATTTCAAAAAGAGCATAGATAATCTTACCTTTTTTGAATCCTGAATTGGGTGCACAAAATTCGTTAAAAAGGGCTTCCATCTTTTGGGAATTAATTGCATGGCGGGAACATTCTTTTAAAGCGCTGCGCACGTTTTCAAACCTTTCAGTGATGTCTCTGAAATGGTATTAAAAGAAAGGATGTGGATTTGATTTTTAATTAAATATTTAATACAAAAATAGTTTTCATAAGATATCATCTTTGTGTCATAATCAAATCAATCTTATTGTAATACTAGCATATAGCCCGTCATATAACAGGATCAGTAAAATTTTTAATTTTCCAAAATTGTAAAGTACGTTATGAGGCAGGTAAAAAAATGGTTTGTTTTTTGGATGAGAGTTATCTTACAACAAAAAATAACCGATGATTCAATTTAAAATTATCACATATGTACCTAATCTATTATTGAGGCCAAATATAAAAGAAAATTATTGACGTCATATCTAAGTTCAATGATAAAACGTATGAAAATAAGGCATAATTTAAATAATTTAACATAGGAAATGATTCAATAAGGCGATTCAACTCAGTAGGGCAAATTCTCAAATTATGACAATTCTGGCTTTAGTTTCAAACGGAAGGGCAGTTTACTGTTCATTGGCTGTTGTAAACATGAAAATGAATGGGAAGGGCATTATTGTAGTTCGTGACGTTGCGACAAATTGCCTTATGAGATGGTTAAAGGAATGACGTCATAATGCTAGAAAAATGTTATTTTTACCTATTTATTATGGGATAAATTGATAAATTTAATCGCCTGTTCTTAACCGGGGAAAATAGGAGTTGAAATAATGGCATTAAAAGCTCGAAAAGAGGGGAAGGGGTGGATTTCGAACGTTTTAAAGAAGGCAGTATTTTTCGATGTGATATGAAGCATATTTATATTAATTTATTTTAGAATCGGATCTATAGTTTAGGAGAATAGGATCTATAGTTTAGGACTTATATTACTCTCTTTGAATTTTGCTAACTATGGATGCCTCTATCCATTCAAGGTCCAACCGCTTCATAAAATCGAGGACAGAGGTACAGATAACTTAGGCTATTATTATATAGGAGATTGATATTATACCCAGTGGCGTACGCAGAATTTCAAGGGGGGGAGCATAATTTTCTGAAACTACTAAAAGTAATTCGAGTATGTAAAACACCACTATTATTTCCCTAATTTAGACGGTTGGATAATTTTTACTTTTTATTTAGACAACATTGTTTAGTTAAATTTTGATTTGATTTTTTAAGTTTAAGAACACAATTTTTTTTTTACAATAAGAGGTAAATTATTTTATTTTTATTAAAAAGTAGGTATTAATCAAATCAGAACAAACTACTCATAATGTAACATCTACCTAAATAATAACCGTATAAATGAGAATATTCTATAGAAAACCAATGAATTTGACCAAAAAATGAGAAAAAATAACTTACCAACAGATAGGGATTTAAACATACAAACAGATAAAAATTTATTGATTTATACAGCGGTCAACCGGGGTAAATTACCCCAAATGGGGTAAAAATGAAACTTTTTTGAGTAAAAAGTATATATTTTTAATTTGCTATTTTATAAACTTGTTAGTATTTTTTTCAACTTAAACAATTTAGCGACATATGCAGGCCACGCCATCTCACTACCCACCACACTAAAGTGTTCTCGCCATCTCACTTATCACTAAAGTGTTCTAAATCTCCCTAACTTAAGTGTTCTCTTTGAGCAATAAACACATTTTATTTTTACTTTAAATTGAGTACAAATAAAGTGACAAGTCTGAGAGCGAGTTTTTATTAGTTAGTTGCTGATTTAAAAATTTTTTTCAATTATTTTTTTTTTTTAATTTTTTCAATTCTAACTATTGTTTGTTTTTCTTTTATTATTATTATTATTATTATTATTATTATTATTATTATTTGTTACAATACCGTTATGGATTACTAGGTATTACATTGATAAATTGAATAAATGAAGTTTAAGTAAAAATTTATTTTCTTTCTAAAATTTCATGGAACATAATATAATATATTTTTTCTCTTCGCCATGATTTGAATATAATTACACAAAAATAATTTTTAATTTAATGATAAAAAGTTTTGTAATGACTTATACAGTAATATCCAAACGACGGGGTTTTTTTGCAAGTTCGTTTAAAATGTCTTCTACAGCTGAGGTAAAATGTCTATGAAATGCCATTCATTCAATAGTTACCCGTTGAATTGTGTAAATAAGTCTATAAACGGTGTAAAGTCGAAAAAGATCTTTCGTTTACAGTCGTTGAAACAGGTAGAACGACCAATATTTTCAGGAGTTTGAAAATGTTTGGTGTTACATCTTTATTGCACATTCCAAGTACATACACTGCAGTTTTTAGAACACTACCTCCGTCTTCACTAATAATTTTTAGTCTTTTATACCAGAGTTTTAGTTCAGACTTAAAGCTTTCTTTGCAAGTATCCAAATCTTGAGCGTAAAATTCCACTAGTGCTTCAAAAGCCTTTTTGTTTGAAGGTTGATGTGGCGGCGCTGCGGTAACCGCATTCGTTTACGGATATATAAACCAGCCGAAAATGTTAGCACGCAGGGGCCTTCCCCACTGTTTCATCTACTTCGGGATTTCGCCGGGAGTTAGGTTCTATCCCCGGCGAAGACAAAATTTTAAACTCGAAATTAAAATTAATAAAAATTGTTTTTTTGTGATTATTTAACATTATTTAGACTCTTTTGGATTTTTAGACTAATTTATTTATTTTTATAACATGTATTTTTATTTTTTCCAAATTTTTAAAATTTATCGTACCTGATCATTACTACTCAACAAACAAAAATTTATAACACCTAAACTAAATCAATAAAAATTATTACTATAAATAAACATTATTATTTAGGCCCTTTTCTGATTTTTAATACAGCTTATTTATTTTTAAAACTTATATTTATATTTTTTCAAAATTTTTAAAATTTTTTGATTTTACTCATTGTCTTCAATTTTTTTCGGCTTATTTTGTGGATGTCACTGCCACAAAATAATTTATGTTTTACTATCCCTAAACTTTCTCTCTCTAGTTTTGTGTTATAACTCACGAATCAACCCTTCTATCTCTTGCTATGTGTTTCTTTTTCGCTCGTTGTCATTTTGTGCTTACTGAACAGAATCTGGATTATCGGCCCATAGGTCCAGTTGCATCACCACTTTGATGATGTCACGCATGTGAAAATTCTACTAATAAAAATATTTTTTCTGGCTAAGTGGATGTTTATTTTGCTATATGCTCACTCGATTTAGATTTTTCTTATTTTAAACGTTTTTTCATATTTATTTATTTAGTTGACTAGTTACTTAGTAAAACTTTCGATTTAGTCGAGATGCCTAGTGTTAGGGTTGTGTTTTATTGTCATTTAGTATTTATTTTTTTATTTAATATTATTTGTTGTTTATTTAATAATAATATATGTATATATATATTTATATATATATTTTATAATATATATATAAAACTATATATTATATATATATATATATTATATATTTTTATTATATATAAAAATATATATTTATATATTATATGATTATATATATATATTATTATAAATATTTTTATATTTAAAATATATTTAATATATAGATATATATATTTATTTTTATGTAATATTTAAAAAAAATATATATTTATTCATATATGAGTATATATATTTTATATTTTGTTATTTTTTTTTGTATTTATGCTATATATATATATAAATAATATATATAAAATTTTATTTAAATTAATATTATATTTTTTATATAAAAATTTATTATATATAGTATATATATTATAATATATTTATATTAAAATATATATATATAATATTTTTTATATTATATATTATATATATATTATATATTATATATATATATTTGGCTCTATTTTGTTTATTTTTAAAAATTGTATTTGATATCGTATTTTGATGATTTTTTCGATATTGTATTTGTATTTTGTATTTATACCCATTTTTCCTTCTAAATCTTGATTTAAATGCTATATAATGTCTACTGAAGAGTTAAAGTTAAGAGGTGAGAATTCTAGGTTAAATAGAAGTGATAGTTCAATTTTCGAAAGTTCTGCTGTTGCTAAGCCCTGTGGCGGCGCTGCGGTAACCGCATTCGTTTACGGATATATAGACCAGCCGAACGTGTAGGTTTTAAGACATCTAAATCGGAGTGAGCATAGGGTAGCAAAATAAACATCTACTTAACAAGGAGTAAAAATATTTTATTAGTAGAAATTTCACACGCCCCCTGCGTGCTAACATTTTCGGCTGGTTTACCGTAAACGACTGCGGTTACCGCAGCGCCGCCACAGTTGACAAATGAAAGGATCGGCAGAAAGAAAGCACTAAAATCCTTTCAAAATATCACGATGCGATACAAATCTTAAGTCTAATTGTGTTATAAAATTTTCTATAAATGGAATAAATACACTTACTCTGAAATATTTTTCGGGTGTCGTACGCAAGAGGGGAGGTTTAAATCTCCCCTTGCGTACGCTTCTGATTGATTATACCGAACAAGGGTGTTGTGCTCGGGGGTATCTCGAAATTTTTTTTTTTTTTTTTTTTAAAGCCAAATCGGAATTCTGATTGGTGTAGATTTTAGCGTTATTTTTGAATGTTCAACGGTATATGCAATTTCAGAGGTCAGTTAGTTCCACGTTGAATGTTGGCTGGTAAGGTTAATTTCGAATTTGGGCCAAACAAAAATCGTAAATTTTGCCAAGGGGGCATCCTTAAATATATTTTTACCCATGTAACCGTTTCAAATCCCGATTCTTCGCTTTACTGTAAACTGAATGGTGAAGTATTGGCAAAATCAGAATACTCGGGCCAAGAAATCGGCGCGAGTCTTTTGATAAAACTAAAATTAATTAAATTTAATTAATGAATTAATACTTGAAAAACTGTATTAACTACAAGTGTCATCTACTACAAGTTTAAAAAATTGTATTTGAACTTGAGTGGAGGAACAAAAGAATTTTATTAACAAATGAAAATATAAATACATATATATTATATATATTTTATATATATATATATATATATATATATATTATATATATACATATGTATATATATATATATATATATATATATATATATTACATACCATATATATATATATATATATTATATATATGTATATATATAATATATACATATATATATACATACATATTATATATATATATATATATATATATATATTTTATATATATATAATGTATATTATATATTATATATACATATATATATATTATACACACACTCACATATATATATATATATATATATATATATATAAACATATATAATATATTATATATATATATGTTATAATATATGTATATATATACATATATATACATATATATACATATATACATATATATATATACACATATATATACATATATACATATATATATACACATATATATACATATATATATATATATATATATATATATATATATATATAATACAATACATTATATATATATATATTATATATATATATAACATATATACATTTATATATATTATACATAATATATATTTTATATATATACATTATATATATTATATATATATATACATATACATTATATGTATATATATATATATATACATACATATATATATATATATATTGTATATATATATATACATATATATATATATATATATAATATATGTGTATATATATACATATAATATATACATATATATAATATATATATATATATACACATATATATACATATATACATACATACATATACATATATACATACATACATACATATATATATATACATACATACATATATATACATATATATATACATATATATATATTATACATATATATATATTTATACATAAATATTACATATACATATACATACATATATATACATGTTACATATATATAATATATCTTATAAATATCTATAGACTATATATATATTATATATATATATATATATATATATATATTTATATATATATATATATATATATATATATATATATATATATATATATATATATAGGGGGGGGTGAACTAATATTAGGAATTGAAAGAGTTAGGTTCCCATGCTTAGTTTTATTATTAAGTTGCGGGGGTTCCCTTTTCTTATGTTAAACTAAATATTAAAAATTCAGAATAACATTTTAAGTTAAGATTTCATTCTATCAAGAGCCTTCCACTGTTATTAAATTGCAAAAGGAAAAATACTAGACGTTACTATGTTATGATTAAAACTTAAAAACCAATTTACCAGAAATGACTTACTTGCATATAGAATTAGGCTGGGAAAAGAAACGGTCTGGAGATACATTTCCTAGTTGTTCGAGAATGCACGTATAATCAGAAGTGGCACTTCCGAACAAAGCTATAAAAACAATATTTAAAAAAGTTATAAATGAAACAAAGTTAATCAAGTTTAATGGGTCACTGCTATTTCATTTTTTTTTTTCAAACAAAAATTGTTATTTAAATAGAAGTTCATTCCAAATATTCTTTCCTCAAATATATCGAGGACTGACTTCTTCTTAAGTGGCCACTACAAATTCTGGCGGTAATCATCAACCGAGATCCAATTCTATGGCTAACCTTTAACTTTTTTTCTGTTAACAAAATTTGATCCTATTTTAAGGCATCCATCTAGGCTAAAAACGTCATTTAAAAAAAAAAAAAAAAAAAAAATCATATTTTTTTTCTTTCTCTATTGTAAAATTTCAACACGGCATTTTAAAGAAAAGTTACAGTTGTTTAAGCATCAGTGACAGCTGTCAAAACAAAACGGAAGTAGCGACTTCGAAACCGGAAATTGTGAATATTTTGGACAAAACTTTTTAAATTTTCATGAAATTTAGTTTAAACATTTTTCTAGTATCCCCTTTATAATAATAGCTTAAGTTGTTTGCCCATCTGTCCGTCTATCCTCGAATTTATGATGCGGTTGAACCTGGAATGGATACAGGCATCCATATTGGATTTTTTATGAGTTAGGGTTAGCAAAATTCAAAATGAGTTCGAAATTCACTCACTGTATGAGCGTTTAATGCTATATTTTCAAGCCTTATTCTACCTCTTATTCTATACTAAACTCATTCTTGATAGGATGGCGAGGGCAGAGAGTAATATTTAAAATGGACTATTTTTACTCCACCTTGATATACTCTAATTAGTTCCTTTATCGTGTGTAGACGTGGTACGTCCAGTAGAGAGACTGCCCAATAGATCGTCATTTATCTCGGGTTTACGGTTCTGTCCCCGATGCAGCCAAATTTTTCTAAATGTCTAATTAATTTAATATTTTCTGCTTTTTCTTTTAAATTCTTATTCCTAAAGTTGTTTTATTATTTTTAAAATAAAATTTTACTATTTTTTCAACTTTTTATGATTTTTATTTTATTAAATTCACCTATTGTTCTACGGATGTCCCTGGCCACATAAGCATTTCATGTTTTGTATCCTTAAACTTTCTTTTCGTAATGTAATAATAGCCTAAGTTATCTATGTGTCTGTCCTCGAATTTATGAAGCGGTTGGACCTGGAATAGATAGGACCATCCGTATTGGATTTTTGATGAGTTAGGATATGCAAAATTCAAAGCGAGGAAAGTTTATCTTTTCCTGAACTATAGATCCGATTCTAAAATAAAATGTATGAATAAGCGTCGTATCACAGCGAAAAACACTGTCACCTTTAAAAAGTTTGAAATCCACCCCGTCTCCCTTTTCGAAAGTTTAATGCCTTAATATCAAGCCCCATTTCAAGAGCAGGCAATTAAATTTAACAATTTATCACATAATAAAGAGGTAAAAATAACATTTTTTCTCTAGCATTATGACGTCATTCCTTTAACCATCTCAATTAATCATTTATTTTAGATTTTAAATATTGTTTGCATTATTTCATACGTATTATCACTAAACTTAGATATTGCATAAATAATTTTCTTTTATATTTGGATATTCTTCAATAATAGATTAGGTAGTTATGTGATAATTTCAGTCGATTATTTTTGTTAAAAGACAATTCTCATGCAAAAAACAAACCATTTTTTTAACCTGATTTATAGAGTACTTTACAATTCTGGAAAACTAAAAATTTTACTTATCCCGTCATATGACGGGCTATATGCTAGTTTTTAATAATTGGCAACTTGGCAATTAGAAAGTTTTGAAGCAACAAAGTGTGGGGAATTAAAAAAAAACATGTATTTTAATTTTTTAATAGTTAAATTGCTTTCATTAACTTCACATGCGTTTTTCTCAGAACGGTATTTTTAATAAAATGTTGAAACTTAAAATGTGATTTCTCATAAAGTTCTTAAAATATTTTGTTGAAAATTATTATGAATGCTTTTGATAGTATTTACTAGTGAATGACCTAAAAGCTTTAAATTTGGATAGTTTTTAATAATGTTACACTCATAGTTAGATATAAAAGTAATGAAAATTTGTTAAAAATTCAATGTGTATGATTTTGAAGGACCAAAATGTTTAAAGAAATGTAAATTAAGCAAAGATTTTAGGTGATTCACTAGTCCAGTGTATAAGAAAGGTGTTGCATCATAAAATATTGAAATAATTTATTTAAAAATTAAACCTTTTGAAAAAACCCGATTTTTTTACTAAATTTTCTTCATTTATTAAAAATTTTATAAACGTTTGTCCAGGAATAAATTTTTTAAGTGCAATTCTCTATGATAATATATAAAATAAATCTAAAAATGTAAAAACATGAAATAGTTTCTACGTTTAAAGAAAAAAGTTCTCAGAACGTAGACGGATACCTTAAAAACATTAAAACACAATTTTTAGCATTATAGTCAGATAAAATTTTATTTTTAATTTTTGTGTACTTGTACTTGCAGTTAAGCGATGATAGAACATAAGAATAATCTAAAACTCCACGTCTTTGCGCTTCGCGAAAGAGGACCTTCTTGACCGTTTGAAATCAATCCTTGGATATTAATCAGTAGCAGTGCTGATTTTCGAACTTAGAAGTAAATTTAAAGAGTCTTACTTATTGATTATTTAATTAATATTTCATTATTTATATTTAGTTCCTAAGTATTAAGAGGATTCTTTTTTGATGGAGGATAAGCAACTTAAAAAAACATTTATTTCTAACTGTGACAAAAACGGTAGAATCCCAGTTCTGGGGGCCGCCATGTTTTTGGCTCTATTTTTGTACAAGTGATCGCCAAATTGTCGCCAAGTGATGTTTACAATTTGTGCTTAGTTTTTTATTAAGTTTATACCCAAATTCAAAGCATATTTTGAACAAAAAAAAATAATAAAGGTTTGTAATTTTGTTAAGATAAATGCAAATTTAAAAAAAAAATAGAAAATAAAAAATAGAGCAAGGTTTGCCAGAAAACTGGGTTTTAGAATTTGACGACATCGCCCACACTTGACGTGCCCACTGAACTCGGTTCGGCGGGCCCCCAAACTGGGATACGGCTATAAATTTAACAGTAAACAGAAAAAAAACATACAGATATATTGCTAAATTAGCAAAAAGATGCCAAATCTGGAAAGCATACTAATGGGTGAGCATAATATATCTGTATTAAAAAAAATAAAAGATTGTAAAATGAATTATTTTCCTCACCCCCTAAAGCAAGTAGACAGTGCAAAACTGCCATCATTCAATCCTTCTATTTATTCCAAGAAAGTACCAGTCACCAAATCACAGCAGATGATAAACCATGAAAGGAAAGAATCAGTAAGAAATAGTTGCACAAATTGCTTTTAACTTTGATTCCACGGTTTTAACAATTTCAAATTTAAATATTTTAAATACAACCATTGATAAAGTAAAATACTGAAGAATTCAAACAAGGTCCAATTTAGACTCTATGGTCCAGTTTCTTTAAAGACCTGAAAGTCTTATTGTGTCACCTTACCTTGCTTTTCAACAGAGGGAATATTGTGACATGACGCCCTTCTGCACCATGAAGAAGCTCTCCGGTGTCTCTGTCCATGTATGTGGTCCAGTTTAACTGCAGTCAGAGTTAATCGATGATTAACTAGTAGACATAAACGGAGTTACAAGGCATCGGAGAGTTTATCTCCATATCCTCGATTGGAAAACAAGGTAATGTGGTACAATGAGGTGCTTGCGGGTGCTACCATATTAGAATCGAGGTATGTCATAGGCTTATGATGACGTCAAAAGTCGTCCTTTTGAATCGCAGAGAGGGAAATTTATACAGTAGACCCTCGATTATCCGAAGTATTTGGGACTGAACCTACTTTTGATAATCGAAATTTTCGGATAATCGAGAATTCATCAATACTCATCTATTTTAATATGTAGTATAGTCATTCGTGCAAAAACTTGTAAAAATTGACTCAGAGTTGATCATATGATTTTTTTCGGTTGAAATCTGTGTTATAAAGGATATATATATATATATATATATATATATATATATATATAGGCCCTTACTCTGGGAGCTGCGGTTCGTACCGCAAGTGCGGTATGACGTAGTCGCGAAAACTTGGCCTAACGATACCTAGTTGCCGCAACTAAGCTCAAACCGTACTCTGGGAGCACGGAAACGAAGGTGCGGGAACTAGCTTACTATCGAGTTTGAGAAATAAATCCCGCCTTTGGGCTGGGCTTATTTTAGAGGCGGAGTTTAATGGGATCTTCTACTTTGCACCATTTAAACCAATCAGAAATTTAGAATTATAATTCTGATTTTCAGTTTCGGCAACAGCAATGTTTGTAAATATAAACAAATAAATAATTCGCATTTTTCTTTGCATGCGTACGGTATTGATAAAAGTGGCATCCAAATCTCAAGAGTTTAAATCGAAGAGATTGTCTCACGGAAACTTTTACCCATGATTAGTTTTATGGAGCATTATTATATACAGTATGGAATTTTATTAAGCATATAGAGGCGCTTTCCATAGGTTTGGTTTGGAGTGCTACGGTCTACTTTTTGCAACACGAGTGCTAATGAGACCGGGACCTGCAGCTTAATTGACCTGCAGTTGAATTTTCTGGGTTTCTGCAAGTTACATTCTCTTACAGATATATTTTATACATTACAATTATGATGGAATGCATAAAAATGATGTAACTGATGAATATTATGATGTAAATATTACTGCATTGAGATCATTGATAAAAAACTTGATAAAAAGTTATATTTGTACTGAAAAAACTGTAAAATGATAGTTATTCCATCAAAATTTATCATATTACTACTATATATCAATACCTAAAATCTAAACATCAATGTTTTGTTTTGAACACAGTTATTAAAATATATAAAATGCAATAAATTAAAATTTGAAAATCACAATATGAAAATTATGGTTATGATGAAAATAAAAGATATAAATATGATGAAAATTAAAGATAAATAATATTTAAATCATACTTTGATAGTATTTTAAAAACCAGTTTTATTATATGTAAACACAAATTTTGGGTTCAGACTAACATCACAGGTATCCATGAAGATTGTAAATTTTGTGCTTAAAATATGTAAAATAAAAGCCGAAAGTTATAAAGGCTTCGATCTTTTTATTACTTAGCATTGTTAACAAGATTTCTACTAGTATGAAAAACATAAAATATAAGATCAAAACTGAAGATACACAATATTTACATCATACTTTTATACTGCTCTAAATTCAGCATTAATATATTTAAAAACAACTTTTTAGTTCATACTTTTAATATCAGTGGTATCCGTGGAGATGGCATGGAATTTTCTACATTTTGGCACTATACAAAACAGGTATATTTTTTTTAACTGAGCTATATATTCGTAAGTCAAATAAGCCGCCATGTTTTCTTACTATCGAGAAGTTCTCTCTACCAAATTTGCTGCCGGAAAGTTTCCGCAACCTGTAGCTATCGGTAACTTTCCGCATGTAACCCCAGAGTACCGAAGTATCGTTTGCTCTCAAAATTTCCGCGAGCTGACGTCAACGTGACGTCACACAGCACTTGCGGTACGAACCGCAACTCCCAGAGTAAGGCCCATATATATATATATATATATATATATATATGACATGATCCAGTGTTAAGGCGAATGGAAAACAGTCTTTCTTAATAATAATAAGTTTATTAAATCATCGTTTTTTCATTTAAAAGCAAAACTTGCGTCATTTTTATTCGTTGGTTTCGGAGTCAAGCGTGGAAAAGGTGTTGACAGCTCCATGTCCACACGCTAACTAACTCATATCGGTTCGCTTAATCATCAAAACCTTCAAATATCTTTCCGCTTGACCGTATGACCCCAAAAGCTTACGTGAGTGTAGGTCTTTTTCATTTATTTTATTATAATAAGAGTTCCCTTTTTAAAACCGTTTATAATTCACGTAATTTCCAACTACCCCTAATTAACACAAGATTGTGCACGGACTTATACATGTAATGATATTTTTATCCTATAAACTAACCCCAGTAATTATGTTTAACTTGAATTCATTTTCGGTTTTGATTCTATCCTTTTTGGCATCCTTTTCTTGCACCCTTAGCGAATGTCTTTATTTCTCCTGTGGATTCTTTCCAGTTTCATAAGTAACTAAAAATAGATTCTGGCTCTTAAACTACGTCATCCGGTTCCTCCATGTGACTTGTAAATTCTTGCTCATTGGTTGGCACAGACAACTATTTAACCACGATGTACAGGTTTTGCGAACAGTCGTTCGTGAGAGTTGATGCCTGAATAAACTATGTCAGTTTGATCAAGATATTCCATTTTGTTTTCAGTCATCTACGATTACACGACTACAGGCTTACTTATAAGCCGCGAACTCCCTTTGAGATGAGGCAAAAACCTCATCTTATACATACGTGTGTGTGTGTGAGAGAGAGAGAGTGATGTTCAAAGAGTGTGATGAGTGAGTGAGTGAGGCTCAGAAACAGATAAGACAAATACCCATTCCAAGCGTTGAAGGCTTATTCGAATATCAAAGCCACATTAGCCATTTTTCAACCAGGACCTGATTAAAGCACAGGCCGACTGGGCCTCCTAATTTTAGTGGCCCCCTAAAATTTGGTACTTTAATTATTAAATTTTAAATAACATAATTAAAAAATTTGAAAATGTGTTTTGTTAATTCTTCAACTAATATTTCATGAAACGCTATTCAGAAATTAAATAAAAACAGTTAAAATGTTGACAGTTTTTCTCTTATTAATTTTGTCTTAAAATCTACGAATAGCTATTATTTGTTAATCTTACCCATGCTATTTTATTTTATTTTTTATATAAAAACTTAATTGCAAGTGTTGCAGTTTACATCCTTGAGGATATACAGATTTCTGGCATTCGACTGTACTACAAAGGTATGTAAACATAAGAAAATTAATATAAACTTTCCTCCAAAAATATTCGTTTTATCCTCTTTTATAAACTATTTTTTTTGCCTTGAAAGGAGGGTAGGGGGGGGGGGGTGCCAACAGACTACCAGACCCTGGGCCCAACTTTGCTTTGATCGAACCCTGTTTTCAACACGAGACTCAATCCAACAGGTCACTAGCCTACGTGTTCTATCCTGGAATTTGGCGAGCTCTGCTTTTAAATAGTGTTGCTTTACAACCCTTCCTATATTTTTAAGCTTCACAAAGAGTACGCTTCCTTTTTGTTAATTAATGTTTTAATTTTTAACTTTAAAATTACACACACACACACTATATATATATATATATAATTTTAATTTTTATGTAATTTTAATACAGTTAATAATATTAATATTAATATTAAATTTATACATTTTTTTTTTGTTTTTACTGATGGAAAATACTGAAATAATGGAGAGTAGGTATCAGTTCAGTTTAAGGCTCCCCTCCCCCGAAACAAAATCCTTGCTACAGCCTTTCACTGAAATGTAAAGGTTTGGTTTGGGAGCGCTAAGATCTACTTTTGGCAACACGAGGGCTAATGAGACCGGGACCTACTGCTTAAAGCTGATCCCGAACGGCTACGAACATCCATGCTGTAGTGGGATTTGAACCCAAAATGATATGAAAAACCTTTTATTGGGTATTTCACCAGAGATGTCAAAGCTCTTAAAGAGATAAAAATTATCTTAGTAATTTCATTGTC
This sequence comes from Pardosa pseudoannulata, assembly GCA_032207245.1. Taxonomy (NCBI): domain Eukaryota; kingdom Metazoa; phylum Arthropoda; class Arachnida; order Araneae; family Lycosidae; genus Pardosa; species Pardosa pseudoannulata. The sequence goes on along the minus strand of CM063500.1, from coordinate 106,676,582 downwards.
ATGGCAATAATCGTGTAATAAATTATATTTTCTATAACATGAAAGTGATGTATAAGGCAATTTGACGCAGCAAAGCACATATAAACTCATGACAATTCTGGTTTTCATTTCAAATGCAAAGGCAGAATATTGGTTTCTTATTGGCTATCCCACAGAGAAAATGAAGGGAAAGGGCATTAAAGTAGTAGTGACGTTGCGTGAAATCGCTCTATTGAACATTTTACCATTTTAAAAACTCCGTAATGTCGGTAATATTGAAACGAATACTGTCTGTCTAACACAAAAATATCTCCGGACCCGCAACTCTCCAGTTATGAGATCGTTGTACGAGCACATCCAGAAAGTAAATTTCCCGATGTTTTCCTCTTTAAAGTAAACGTAATTAGCCATGCCAATTGCGCGTGCGTAACAGATCTATGACGTATTAATCATTGGCCAGATGGACAAGTCTCGATTCGTGCCAGTAGCGGGGTAGAAGTGGTCCGAAATGGAAACTGTAATTCCTTCTCCCGACGCTTGCAAGGTTCGGTCGGCGATCTTGAATGCACAAATCATTACTCCAATTGAAATTCATTGTCAGCTCTGCCAGGTCTATGAGCCGAAACTGACATCCAAACACAAAATTCCACGCTTAAGAGCACCACTGACATTTCTGCTACGGTATCACGATGACGGCGAAGAGTTCCTCGACTGGATCGTCACGGGCAATGAGACTTGGATTTCGCATTTACCCGGAAACCAAGCAGCATTCAATGCATTGGCATCATAGTGGATCTTATGTCAGGACCAAATTTAAACAGACGCTGTCAGTAGGTAAAGGGATGTTCACGGTGTTCTGGGACAGGAAGGCTGGTTCCATTCACAAGCGATTGAGTTCAACGACAGAGGTATACAAAAATTGATCCCACAATACGAGAAGTGCCTTAATTCTGATGGTGACTATGTTGAAAAAAAGCTGAAACATTGCTGTACTTGTTGCCAATAAACATTTAGCAGGTGAACACAGTAGATGAGTGTTAAGAAATCATCTTAAACTCAATCTGCCTTAATTTGTTTAAAGAGTTCCATGGTGTCCTTCTTGACTGACATCGTAACCTTAGTAATGCAACAGTGACGCTGATTTGTAAATTCACAATTAATAATGCTTAATTTTTCAATGCAGTTTTTAAAATAAATTATCGTCAAATGGTAAATCTTCGCTCATTTATATCTTGTGTCTAATTTTCTTAAGTTTCTCAACAGACCTGGTTCTTAACTTCGCATGCTGTGTTTTGTGACAGCGTTTTGGTCTCTTTTTTGAACCCCTTAATGCACAGTTTTTTTAACAAGGCCGGACAAAAAATCATTTTTTAATGTAAAAAACACAATTTAGAACGTTGAATTTAGAAGAATAATATATATTTTATACTTGAATAAGTAAGTGCTATAGTTTACAATCCAGTGTAAATGATAAATATCAATAAAACGATTGTTTTTTTTTTTTTACATAGTTATTTTCAATTCTCGATTGCATTCGATTGTAAAAAAATTATAACAACATAAAGTAAAACGCCACTCGAATTATCTCGAGTGTGCACAGTTTGGCCATTTTAGCTCGCTCGAGTTAACTCGAGCGTGCACGTTAAGGGTTTAACCTATCCCACAACATGGCATAATACAATGGTAGCATCGCTTCCCTAACAATCTAACAAATAATTTTTTTCTTATTTTATTTTTATCTTGTTTAATAAACTGATAATAAACCATACATCCTTACCTGCATTGTGCCTCAAGGTAGCATTGTTCCAGATGGGGTGGGTCTTGCACGATATACCTTAGTTCCCCCTTAACGTTGTACATATGGTAAGGAGTTCGCACGACGTACTGATTCCCTTGACAGCGTTCGAAGAGGGGTGATGACTTACTAATATAAAAAATGAGATAAACAGGTTAATAATCATAGACAGTAAATACATCAGAAGGTTTAGTAAATCCGTTTGGCAGTACTTACACTTTGGCTAAGAGTTGAAGAGTAGCACAGGGGTTACTTCCGCCTCCACCTCTATCCCCACCACGAGGCCAAGACTGCGTATGGTGCTGCAACTGGTCCCTAAAAAAACCAAAATAAAATTGCGTTAATCTCCTTCTTTTGTGCTCACTGACCAAGAAAATATTGGTAGTTAGTGGAAATTTTCAGCAAGTTTAGTGCGCATTATTGCGAAAGGTATTATTTTCAATAATTGAAGGTGTCTCTCTTTTTTGAAGAATATCGTATCCTTTAAAACTTAACTGGACAGTAGATCATCTTCATTAAATTTTCGGTCACTGGAGTAAAGTGGGAATAAGAAATTACCATTTAGCTGAAATGAGATAAACCGCTGCTTATTGAGTCTGCGTGACCTTCATAACCTCCTTTTTTGCACAAGAAAAAGACGTTCATTGTGGGGGACTTGAGGAGAATCATAAGGAAATTCAAACTCTACTGAGTGTGTTTGAAAAAAAGAATTACGGACTTTATACAGTGCATATAGCAATAAAATAAAGTCTTTGGTCGTCTAGGTTTCCATATTTTATTATTTATGTTACGTTTTTAAGAATAATGGAGGTAACTATATGTTGCAATATTCCAATTTTTTGGCGTAACCGCGCAGCTCCCTTCCACAAATTAGAGCACTCTTACCGCTAGTATCCAAAAGTTATCAAATCATTCCAAAGTCCATGGGCCCCATTAGACCCCCATTCTAAGATACAAATTTATCTCAATATTATAAATATAAACGAAACTAAGTTGTTATATACCAATTATTCTTAGAAGAATAAAAACTATTGGTCAAAAAGAAAATGGTTATTGGAAAAGAACAGTTCAGAACATTCCTTGCAGACCAGACTTATCATTCTTAGATTTTCTTTACGGTGGGGGTAGAACCAAAGTTTAGTGGGCCAGACAACATGTTTTGGCTATATTTTTGTTTAAGTGATATCCAAATTGTCGCCAAGTGGTGTTTACACTTTGTGTTTCATCTTGTATTAAGTAAATTTATACACAATATCAAAGTATATTTTTACAAAAAAGTTTGAAATCTTATAAAAGTGAATACAAATGCAAACTTGAGTTTTTAATATATTTAATGTCATTGTTGTATTGTTTTTTGAACTAAACATTGTAGAATTTTTACAATAAGTACAAATTAAGCAAAATACAAGCATCACTTGGTTATATTTAAGCAAACATTGACAAAACACTGTTCTTATTTAATCATATTATTTTCAAATTATCAAGTAACTATAAGATGATGAAGACGTTGCAAATTACTTTTAGAAATTATTAGATTAAAATCGGAAATAAAAGAACGAGTTATATATTTTAGGTGTAGCAAGTTGTCTGCCCAGTAAATATAAATATCTTCCAGGGGCGTACGCAAGGGGGGAGGTAGGGGTTTAAACACCCCCTTGAGCTCAGACAAAATAACAAAAATAAAAATTTTAGTTGAAATTGTGCAGGCTATTATTTTTTTAAATTATGACCCCCCCCCCCCCTTGAAAAAATTCTCCGTATGCAAATGATATCTTCTATGGGGCTTAATTCCGATAATGTTACTTGGAGAATCTGTTCGGTTTCCAGTCTATTCATTGTTCACCAGTGAAATTCGTCTTCACATACATTAAGTAAGTCTTAAGTAAAGACTTATTTTCCGCAACTCTTCTTAACTTAGTGTTGCAAGTTGTCCGCCACAGTAGACCTAACAAAACTCACTTAAATCAAAGATGATATTCTCTTGGTCTAGTGTGTATGCATAGAGATATATAAAAGAAACCATTTGTATCTCCAGTATTATGCACTAGAATTTGGAGTATGATGCAAGTCTAAAGAATGCCACCTCTTGATGTTTTAGTTTCGCTGGTTATGCAGACTCTTTATGGTGCTACCTAATGTGGTCATCTCTCTGTATCATAGAATTGTACGGCCTTATGTTTGTAATCAGATTATCACTTAGAAAGTAGTGACCGACAGTAACCAAATTCGACAACTCTCGACATATACATACGACATAAATTCGACATGCAGACCAAGACAGGCTCAGAGATATGTCTTCAAGAATGCTAAAGAGAGGATGTGCTCACAGAGCTAGCAAAACTTTTGTACAAATGTATATATATATATATATATATATATATATATATATATATATATATATATATATATATATATATATATATATATATATATATATATATATAATTTCTGTGTTTAAGAATAGAATTTCTTTGTTGGAACTAAAGGATGGACAAATGCTGTCCATCATTCGATATGCTACCCAACATTAGACCTTCCTAGTGTCTGTTAATAAAATACACGTATCCTAGTTCTCTGGATGCTTCCGAAACACCAGTTCTCCCTGCCCTGCATACTTACAGTTTGTCGTCAAAGTCCTTGGACTTGGAGAAGCAACTGGAGTAGTGGAGGCCGAACTTGACAAGGCACTCGTCGCCACCGAAGTCCTGGGTGATCGGTGGTGGCTGTCGTCGCCGTGGCGGCCTCCCATAAGGACCACCACGGTCGTCCATCATATCATCTTCTTCGTCATCCAGTCGGTCTCCGTCCTGATACTGACCCTTGCGCAGATCGCCTGCGCATCCCGATGGGCCCCTTACAGCCGCCGCACCCGTTAGCAATGGGTGATTGGAGAGATAAGACGCTGCTTCTCCACCTCCCTTAGATTTGGAACCGCTTTCTTCGGGTACTTCCGACAGAAAACTTGTTCCCATCAGAAGAGAAGACAGAAGTAAGATCTGCGGAAGAACAATGAATGTAACATATGAAAATAAAAGTGGGGATTCCAGAAAATATTCTACTATATCTTTTTCGATGAACCATTTTAATCCAACACTTAATATTGTTCTACAATTTTGATTAAACTGTAGAAAAGATCTAAACTGATTGTAGAGATTTACGATCGTAGAGAAAGCAAATCTACAATTAGATCTACAACTTTGATGTAAATTTCCACACACGAAATCTCAGGAGGTATCGTCAAGTTTTAATTATTTCTCAGAAAAAATTCAGATAGAAATTAAATTTTTACTTGTTATAGTATTGTCCCAATTAATTAGGAAAGACATAAATTGTTATTAAATCACCCTTTTTTCTTGAAATCTGTTTCAGTTGCATTTCTTTACGTAGGTGTTTGACCTTGATTAACCTGAAAAACTTATTTGATTACGTGATCCTCGCGTAATCATCACACGTAAAGTATTTTTCAGGAAAAAAGTGGATATAATTCCAATGAAAAGAACTTAAAATGTTATTATAATTCTGCCTGCCTCAAGAACTGTTGAGGATATTGATGCAGTAGTTGGAAACTCCATTTTGTCCAGGATTATTTATCGCAAAATAAGTTTGGGACAGTTTCTTCAAAATGGAAGAGTGAAAGAGGACGTAAACGAGAGACAGTATTTGACAGATAAATTTTATTTATGAAATATTAAATACATTCTTGAAAGACAACGATAATTCTTTTGAGAGTTATTGACTAATGATATGAGCATTTATTCATGGAAGATATTGAAACAGAGCAAAAATATCAATCCAACAACAGTTATTAATACCTGCAATGATTCGAAAATGTTTGTCCTGGGTCAAGAAATATTAACCTGGACTGCAGAAGACGAATAAAGTTGTATTCAACACAGACACGCATTTTGAGATGATCAATATTGGTCAAGCGAAGGGTTGAAGAAGTTATCAGAAAACAGCAGCTTAATCAACCAGTTAAGCACCTTCAAAAAGTAACATGGCAGGAGATATTTTACATTGAAGATTCATAAGCGGAGTTCGTTTCAACTAGATCTAGCTCTATGCTATAATTCTAAGCAGGTATCTGTTTTTCAAGAATAGAAAGTAACAGTTTTCAATTGAACTCGAAATTCTTCAGATGCAAATCTTATGGGAAATTTGTGTAGCATTGGAAGAGAAGTGTAATTAAGATAGACTGCTCAACCAAGAGAATTTTTCCCAATGCAGCTGGCAATACAGATATCTTTATGCCAAACACGACTGAGAAGCTGTTACTCATTTAACATTATTCGGAGAGCACATGTAGCTTAATACTACGAATTCGAGTAGCTTTTCTCCTTGCAGTACTGAAGAGCAGCTTCCTACACATTCGGTTATCTTTCGGTGATACCCCGAAGGTATTCCGTTGCATGTAAAATTTTCTTTTTTAGAAAGAACTCTTCCACCATTTGAATTAATAAACATAACAATCGCTTTGTTACATATACTATAAAATACCTGGAAGATTAGTAAACTTGCCAAAGGGGTAAGGTGAATATTTTAGGGAAGATTTTCCCTACAGCCCAACTGAGGGAACATCTTTACACTGTCGCGTTGATGTTAGGGAAACAGACGAGGCACATAAATAGCGAGGACGAAAATCTATTTATTTAGCACGCAACAGAAGGATAACCAATTGAGAATTGATTCCTCTCACAGAAAGAATTCGCAACAGAACTCCCTGGGCCAAACTCTCTAGTTCTGGAGTTGCTAGTAATGGTAGTGCATCAGTCTATAAATATTGAGTTGGCATGACATCAGAATTGATTCCAAATGAGATACTAGCTCTTATACCAACGTAGAATATTCTGGAAAACCATTCCAGTAATTTAAAGAATATTCTAGTCCTTTCTAGATATAACGGAAATTAAATTAAACGATCTTCAGAATCCCTGCCGGGTTTTGACCCGGGGACCTCCCCGACAGCAGTCTGATACCATGACCACTCGGCCACAAAGACTTCGAAGAAAAACTTTATAAGCGGGATTACAACAAAACAACAGCATGTGTTCCAGAATCGGTAAAAAGGGTGGACATCAACCCTTCCACGTTTGACAGAGAATGCGTACTCACCAGAGTGGCGTTCATGCTGTAATCCAATTCAAGTCTCCTTGTGGTCTCTCTGCGCTAAGCGTATTTGAAGAGCACCCGACTTTTGTTTTTGTTTTTTTTGTGTTCGCACAATTAAAGCGAAAGGACGAACTCGCCGTTCTGTCCGAACCTCGATTTTGTTGTTTGCTTTCCCCCCGATCGGAGCGTATCGAGGACGGTCTTTCGCAATCTGTTGTTCCATACCGCGGTGCTCATTAGCCCGATCATTTTCCAATGGCCATCATCCCCCTCTCGAATCCCGGAAGGAAGGAACCAAGGCTCGTCCCTGTTCCATTGTCTCTCTTGTCATCGAAATTGAAAGTGACCCCAGTAACTTGCGAACTATTGAAAGTTTTATCCGCTCCAGATAACGGTATGCAAAAACTATTCATTTGTGAGAATAAGCATTTCGCTGTGAGCGAATGGATTATATAAGTAGAAAGGTAATATTTTTCACATCCATATGTGTTTGTGACCCGTGTAGTGTGTTTTTAGAAGTAGGGGAGACCGGGGCACCTTGGGACACTTTTCAGTTAAACATTTTTATGAATTTTTTTTAAAGCTAATTGAAAAAAATAAGTATGCATGCATATATTGTCATCATATTTGCTTCTTATAAACATTAAACCTACTTAATATCTCATTTAGTTAAAGAGTAATAAAAGAAATAAAATACCTTTCCAATGTCAAAACCTGCCCCACTGTATGGGGTAGGTTGGGACACTAAACAACAAATACAAAATACTGTTCAAATTATTTTTATTAACTGTTACAAAAGAGAAATAGCATAAAATTGTTCAAGTTAATACATTTTTTTAACAAATCTTATATTTGCAGCTAATTCAAGCATATTAGCATTTACAGCAGAATACTTTCTGTTTGTTTTTCTTGTTTTCATCATTTTTTTTTTCTGAAAAGAAAAAAAGATTAATAAATTAATGTTTTGACATGTTAAATCAATTAAAAATTAGGCACCAAAATATTAATTATTTTGCTTGAATTGATATTTGTTTACACTTTTTAAAATGTCCCAACCTGCCCCATTTTACATAGTATCTTTTGGTAACTACTATACAGTTAGGCTTAACAATACAATTTATTTATTAGCATAGAAATAATAATAAAGGAATTTTCTTTCATAACAATACACTTTTTAAAAAATATTTTAATTTTTTTTTTTCAAAAAAAAAAAAAATTACTTTTTAAAATGCACATTACATTGATGTAATTTTGGGTTATTCAAAACAAAGAAAATGAAATTGTTCCTTACCTATAAGCACTATTTTCATCAAAATTCTTTGAGAAGTGAAGAGGAAGGCCATCTATCAATACACACGAGAACTAATTCCTGGTTACAAATTAAAGCCTGAAAATAAAGGTGTCCCAAGGTGCCCCACTCTCCCCTACTATATTTATTAAGCTTTTATCCACTCTTAATGCATTTACGAACATACACATACTTGTAATAATAAAAAAGAGCGCAATTAATTTAAAATCTTTAATTTCATTTTTCATCTTGGTGATAATCCCCTATATAATAATAGCCTAAGTTATCTGTTCGTCTGTCCTCGAATTTATGAAGCGGTTGTACCTGGAATGGATAGAAGCATCCATATTGGAATTTTGATGAGTTAGGGTTAGCAAAATTCAAACCGAGTAAAGTTTATCTTCTCCTAAACTATCGATCTGATTCTAAAGTAAATTGGTATAACTATGCTTCCTATCACAGCAAAAAAAAAATACTGCCGTCTTTAAAACGTTCAAAATCCACTCCTTCCCCCTTTTCGAGCTTTTAATGTCATTATTTCAAGCCCTATTTTTCCCAGTTAAGCGCAGGCGATTAAATTTATCAATTTGTCACACAATAAGTAGATAAAAATAACATTTTTTTTTCTAGAATCACAACGTCATTCCTTTAACCCTCTCATTTAATCATTTCTTATTTTAAATTGTTTAAATATCGTCTGCATTAATTTTATACGTTTTGTCATTGAACTTAGATATTACGTAAACAATTTTCTTTTATATTTGGCTTAAATAATAGATTAGGTACATGTGTGATAGTTTTAAATTTAATCATCGATTATTTTTTGCTGCAATGAAAATTTTATCACCGGTATTAACAACAAATTCTATCTACCTCCAGGGTGTAGTGGAAATGATACTTTCATTCCTTTACTTCCATTAATTACTGTGGAAAAAAATTGGGAAGAAATCAACGATAATTTCGACGTAGCTAAGAAAACTTTGAATTATCTTTCTAAATGAATTCAACGGAATTCTAAACTGCATTCACAGTATCGGGAGACTTTAGAGGAGTATGAAGATAAACAAATTATTGAGCTTGTACCAGATAATTCTCAGCTAAAAAACAAACCATTTTTTTTACCTGCCTCATAGGGTACTTTACAATTCTGGAAAATTGAAAATTTTACTGATCCCGTCATATGACGGGCTATATGCTAGTAACGGTATAATAACTTGGTGGTATATAACGCCCATAAAAACCTAAACTTAGCAAGATCGCACATGAGTAACGTAAAAGTTTTTTTTGTCATCATATTTTTTAGGAATCTATAAATTAGAGCCCCCAAGGCTGTTTGAGGCATTCCCTTCCTTTTTTTAAATTATGTATGGTGATCCTTTGACTACGACGCGCGTAGCACTTCTGGTAAAATTAAAATGTCTGTCTTTTCTTTTTTGGATAGTAAAGATAACACAGGCCTGCGATGAAAAAAATACAAGGGATGTGACATCTAAACTTAACGTATTTTTTAGTACTGATTTTGAAAATAATCATTAAAAATGTCTATCACGTCACATTTTTTTGAGAAATTCGATTTTATGTGGGTTTTTTTATGAATATTTCTCACGTATTTTGCTTTCATACTTTCCTTCGTGTTTTGACATTTTACCGTGATGAAACCTTCAAAATTACCCTTCTGTGGCACAACAGCACAATTAGTATTTTAGGGCTTTTAAAGCTTCAATGTTGATCCAGATCACCAATTAGACAGATTCCTGGAAGCGCACGAGCCTGGGAAGAGCCTAGGAACGCGCAATGTCCCTCTTCATCATCCCTCCCTCCCGTCGCAATCGCTGTTAACCTATAGCGACGCTCGAATCCTTATCAGTGACCTCATGTAAGCACCAGTACTTAGTCTGTAAAAGAGGCAACTCATTTATTAGGCTCCAGATTGAAAGAAAAAAACATATTGGCCAAAGGAACCACTTTTTATTGGTACAGGAATCGTGAAAAGGAATTTATTCAGTATTTTGATGAAGACGAGAACCTCATTTATTGCTCAGATGTTCCTGGATTGATGAGAAAATTTAAGATTCCCTACAATAAAGACGAATGGAGGCTTTTTATAGATTCGTGAAAAAGGAACCTTAAAGCTGTCGTACTTCATCAAGGAAACCAATGGGCGTCTGTGCCAGTTGAATACTCGGTGCATTTAAAAGAAAGGTATGAAAACCTAGCTCTCGTTCTCAACAAAATAAAATATGAAAACCACGGCTGGATCATTTGCAGTGATTTAAAAATCATCACCATGCTTCTCGATCAACAAAACGGGTATACAAAATTTCCGTGTTTCATTTGTGAGTGAGACAGCCGTGACAAAACACAATATTGGGTCAGAAAAGATTGGCTCAAAAGTCAGAATCTTGCGCCAGGCACCAAAAATGTAATTCGAGAAAGCTTAGTTGCTCAAAAAAAATATTACTACCACCAAGACATGAAGGATATGGAGAGAAAATATCAAGGTAGGTGGAATAAGAATATGCTTGCCGACTATTGTTGGATGTTAGCAAGAGATGAAGATAAGATTGAACATAAAAGAAGAAATTTCAAAAAGAAATTTTAACCATTTAATTCCGTCAAAAAGAAATTTTAACGGAAAAAATGTACGTAACTAAATTTAAATGTCTTTGTTTCGTATTGAGTTTCAAATATATTTCAAACTTACATTTATTATATATAAACCTTAATAAAACGTAAAAACAGGTAGTTGGGGTTTTTCTAGGACTGTTTTTCTTATAAAAATTATTGGAAAAAATTTAATAACGAGGGGATTTTTTGTCTCGCTGAGGTGCGGCTCAACCGTTCTGGTTGCGATGGTTTTCATTCTTTATATACAAAATTTATACATTTTTAATTTTAATTGTTGTTTAAAAATTAATATGCATCATTATCAACAGATTAAATAAACTCACATGAATAGATAAAACCCACTGTTGCCAGTCAGTACAAGCTAATAGTTCGAGAGCATTTTTTCCATATAGGATATTACCAGTAATATGTACATCAATTTTACAAAAAATCCTGACGTGATGGAAAAAAAATGGAGGTAATTTTCGAAATCAGCACACCAAATAAATTAAAAATAAGAAAAAACTTCTCTTGTATTTTTGAAAAATTTTTATAGACAAAAAGGAAGGGATCGGCTTATATACAGATTCATGGGACAGATCTCGCAGATCTCACAGGATGAGTTTGCAACAGATTCTGGTGTTGCTAGTAATGGTAATGCATAAGTCTATGAAATTGAGCTGGCTTAACATTTAAATGATAGAGAATGTGCGCATGACGTCAGGTGCAGCAAAAATTGCAGCTCAACTTCCTCGTTGGCAAAACATTTGAATTTCCTACGGATTGTGCTTGTTATTGGGGTTTTAATTTTGTCAATTATCTGAAAATGGTAACAAGCTGTTGTACGTATGGCTGTACTAAGCGTTTCAAAAAAAAAAGGAGAATATATTGGATTTTATTGCTTTCCTAAAGATTCTACATTGCGAATGCTTTGGATAAAAGCTTTGAAAAGGCAAGACTGGACTCCAAGTTCTTCGAGAATTTGCGGCAAACATTTTCAGAATGGTAATAAAACGTTAACCTTACTGTAATGTAATAGATTATATAAAATTATTATGCTCTAAGAATTTTTTTTATTATTACTAAGTTTTTTTTCATATTTCTAATGTATTTTCTATGCTTTTGTGAGAAGTACTGTACCTATAAATGTAATTATTTTTTGTCCTTAAAATGATCAGGTTTTGCACATTTTTATTAGATTCTTATTTATGTAATAGTTTATTGTGCCTGTTAACATAATCAAAGTAGTTATACTTTGATTATGATACTTAATAGTACTGTGTAAAGTGTTTAATTTTTTAAAAATATATAATTTTGTAAGTGCTAAAAAAATCTATTTTGAATTACTTGGCCAGTTTCTGATGTTTCCTTCCCCTTCCCTTAAATAAAATTTAGTTTTATTGTATACGTGATCCATATCGAAGCTCATAAGATACAATGAAAACAAGCAATGTTTTGCCAACGAAAAGTTGAGTTGTAGTCAGCACTCGTATTTGTTTACAAACATGCACTTTCTCTATATCATTTGTTCTTCTTAGACTTTTTTATATGTGTGCTGTTGGCTATAAAATATCGGCAAAAATAAAGGAAACTAAAAAAAAAGGCAGAAAATAACGAAAAAATATATAATGATGGAAAAAAATTAAATGTGTAAAAATTTGAGATGAGAAAGAATAAAAAAATTGAAAATGAGCTAAAACTCCTAAGAACAACGTAAGAAGTCTGAGGAGTGTTAAACATAAAGATTCCATGGTTTTATTACTGCTTTTTCGGCTTTCCACAATTATTTTTATTTCATACTGAAATGCCTAAATTTTTTTTATAGAAATTTCTTACATATCTCTTGAATAAACTAACCTTAAATACTTATAAAAATAGTAAAAATTATTTTTGAAAAATATATATTTATGTCTTGATTTTTTTATTCGTTAAAACTGTCCTCACTTGCAAGCATGTTTACGAGAAATATTTTACACAAAAAATGTTAAATTTTAAGTTTTTAATCAAGAACGTACTTCTAAAATGGAATCTAACTAAAAGAAATCATAAGATTAAGCAGGGGTAGTTTTGACATGTACTTACTTCTCTCTGAAACAAAAAAGTATAACTCTCATAGCAATAAATTTTATTTTATTTACAAGGAAACATCATTACAGTGTTCCCTCGCCACTTCGCGCTTCATGTTTTGCGGCTTCAGTGCTTCGCGGGTTTTTCCAAAATATTCATCAAAAAATAAAAATGAAAAAATACAACCATGTCGGCAGCCACATTGCGGAAAGGAGCGTTGTTTCATGTTGATGCGCGAGAGAGAAGGATCCCTGCATGTCAAACAAAGAGATGAGTTGACTCAGAGTACATACCACGGGCTCTTGAGATGACAAAGTCTGCAAGTGAGGAAGAAAATGAAGAGGAAGACGAAGAACAAACTGAAAAGCGTGGCCTTACCCTGGAGAATCTGCAACAATTGTGCAACATGGCAAGAATTTGCACAAGACATTGACGACAATATGGTTCGAGCTGTCGAGTTCAGCAATCGCGTTGACGGGGTTATGTCCTTGTACAGGGGAATTTTGAAGGAAAAGGAAAAACAAAGACAACAACTACCCATCACCATGTTTCTCTCCAAGGTAAAGCCCCCTGGCTCTACCGTCAGCGCCTCCAGCAGAAGAGTCTCCGAGTGAGCCGAAGTCAAGTGAGAGCCTCTCCTCCGCCACCAACACAAGACTCTTCGCCTCTCTCAGAAAGCAATGTTGATTAATGTTTATTACTCTATAAGGTTTTGTAATTAACCTTATTAATTAGCACTGACACGTTTAAGTAAATACGTATACTGTTGTAATTTTTGTCTTATCCACGAGAGGCAATTACAGCTTGAAACCCTCCAAGACATACTTTCCACAAGTCTTTGTATTACAACTAGTGCAATTGTCTTCCACTCGGCTTGGGGTAGACATACAAGTTTCTTTACCAATTTTGGACTGGTAGTACACCCCTTAATTCGTCGATCCAACTCGTCCCAGAGGTTTACGATAGGGTTCAGGTCTGGGCCCTGGGCAGACCAGTTCATTCGATGAACTCCATTGGCATCGTCCTGAAAAGTGCCAGGGTCCAACCTCGAAACTGTCACAAAGGAAGCACATTGTCATCCAAAATAGTATACAAATGTACATCGCTTGAGCTTACCATGAATGACCAATCCCAGTCCATACCAGGAGAATCATAATAAAGAAAAGACGGAAACACAGTACAAATAAACATTTATTCGACAAAGACACATACCAGCTAACACAACAACATAAGACACAAGTAGAAAAAAACAGGAACAATCCGGCCTAAGCTCTCTCCGGACTAAAAAACAGTTAAGTTTCAAGCATACTCCTCTCACCAAACTAGAAACAATATCACAGGAACAAGAACCAAAAAAAACAAAGACACCAGAAAGACTAAACAACAAAAAACAGATTTCAAAAACCCAACCCCACACAACGACAATACTAAACAAAACCAACTTAGATTATATCCTATAACAATAAAACACAACACACCACACTGGAAACACAACATGAACACATACCATGAAAAAACAAAAAAAACCACAAAAAAATCAAACACACAAACCCACACAACGTCACAAACAGCAAACAACCCGTTCCACTTAAAACATACAACTGCCAATCCACCAATAGTCCATACTGTGCAACACCACTCAAGATACCATAATTCCACCTCCCCGAACTTGACTGTTTGCACAATGCATTCTGGCAAAAGACGTTCTCCAGGCAGACGCCAGACCCAGACCCTGCCATCCGAATGGTAAAGGGTAAATCTCGATTCGTCTCTCGAAAAACCCGTTTCCACTGGTCTACGGTCCAATTTCAATGTGTTTTGCACCACATTAACTCAGCAGCGCTGTTGGACTTTGTGATTGAAGGCTTACGGGCAGCAGCACGACCACGAAAACCAAGCAGATGTGCTTCCTTAAGGATCGTATTCCTTGAAACAATACTCCCGGATGCCTGTTGAAACTCCTCGCGGATGAGGACCATCGGTTGGGTGCGGTTCTTCCGAATTTCTCTGGACAGCACTCGTCGGTCTCTATCTCTCAGTTTCGTTGGTCTGCTGACTCGGGGCACATTCCGACAATCACCGCTCACCTTCCACTTCTTAATCACATAGGCCACTGTCGTTTTTGGGTACTTCAGATCGCTAGATATGTCTTTTAAGGATCGGCCACATTTGTGATACCCGATAATTATACCTTTCTCAAAATGAGAGAGCTCCGAACTACGCGGCATCTTGCATGCGACTAAGGCCGATACTGTGTCCTACACAATGTATATGGGCGGAGGCCGTGAGTTACCTCAGAACCGCATATATCGTCATTTGCATAGGCGTCCATATACTTATTGCTAGACAGTGTATCAATCTATAAATATATATTTTTTGAAAAATAGAAAGTTTCGAAGGTAAAGGTCCCGGAAACCCTTAAAAACTCTATCGATGCCAAATTTGAACTTTTGTAATTAATAAAGGAATACATATTTAAAGGAATTTGATGTTTTGTGTAACACTTTATTGTACAATAAGACAGATAATTGGAATGAAAACTAGATAGTTATAATTTATTTGATTTTTATAACATTTTCTAACTTAACTCTTTAAGATCCACATACTAGAATTACAACTGTCCACCGGTTCTCAGCCCAATATCCTAAAGTTCACATGTTTTCTATTCCCCCCAGTTTTTTTTTTTTTTTTTTTTTTCACCTGTGAATCTAAGTAAACAAGTTCAAAATCGAATAGAATGACAATGAAACGTTTCATGCTATCCAGCTACAAGTAGCTTTTCTCAATGTGTTGTGAAAACCCCAGGAAAAAAAAATCATCTGCTAACATCGAATGCAACTCGGCTTGAAATTTTAAAATGCTAATCACAGATTATACATAAATACACATCTTATTGGTTTCTAAATTAAAATTAAATTTTAAATACTTAGTAGTAAAGCTTAAAAGGGGAATTAAAATTCATGCATTTAAAAATTTATGAGTAAGCTTTTTAACTTTAACAACTTATTTTTCAGAGCAGTGTTTCTTATAACAACACTGACCCTGATTATTTCCATTTTTCTATCATCAGGGATTCTAGAGTTTGTCTACTCCAATTTGACCTAGATTCAGTTTGGTTTTTCTGCACAGTACTAAAAACTCTTTAACATGCATCATTATTGTGTGGAAAGAGTAATTAATATTCAGCAGTATATTTTGCAACACTTTTTATTTAATTGCTGAATTGTAATCTTTTAGCTGTTCGAAAGTTTGTAATTTTCCGGACAATCTGTTCTGGAGCGATATACTTGTGTTGGACCTGCCTGCCTACCTTACTGGACCAGATATGTTTGTTAATCGCCGCTGGGATGCATGGAATTAAAATAGTTCCTCCAAAAGCTTAGACAGACAACACAAATTTTATTTACAAGATTTATGAAACATTACAGTAAAACATATTTAGAACCTCGGAGCCTGCATGAATCAGAAAGAATTAACAGGGCATATTTGAAGTCCAAGCATAAAACCATCGCCGTGTTCTCTCACATCGAACCGAGAGATGCCTCCAAGTCACAGGCCCGAATCAAACTGCTCTCTTGCAGATCTTCTCTCCCTCCTTCGAGGGAAGGTTCAGCATTCTCGAAACTTGATCCCTGCCGAAAAGAGAAGTCCTCCCTTCCAGATGTACTGCCGACCTGCAAAAACACCAACAAGGACATCCGAAAAACCTTATCTGTCCCCCCCCCCCCTTTGCTGGCTAGCTCTTATGTCCCCCAAGGAACGCCTGGTAGGAAGGATCAATGGGGGGGGGGGGATTTTGCAGATATAAAGAAAGGCACATACATGCTGAACACTGGTCGTGCGGTCCAAATTCCTTACACAGAGTTCGTACTGGAAGAGGCGGATAATCAAATACTGTTATATTATCAGCCAATTACTGAAAATATTGAATAGAAAAGACTGTTTCTTTCTGTTTTAATTGCGCGTTTTGGAACAACTGTTGTCATTAACTTGTGCTAGTGTTTTAATGAATATTTCTTCACGTATATTGTTGTTTAAAAAGAGATTGATTTGCAATATTTCAAAACATCAAAACGGCTAAAGAGATTTTTAGAATTATTTATTTATTTTTAAAAGTGGAGCTAGAAAGCTGGTGGGACACCCAATCCCGATTATTACCCGGAAAATTCAGTGACTCTATTGGCAGCCGAGGTCCAGAAACTAGACGCTTAGTTTGCCTCCTCTCGAATCTTTAATTTTATTTAAGTGTTCTCCGAAAGGCGAAGGTTCTCAGTTAAGAACCTTCTCGAACGTTCTTCAAATCAGAACCATAGTATAAGTGTCTGTAAAATATTTCTACGAACTTTAATCTTGTCTGTTTTAAATTGTAGATAAGAAGTGCGATAACCCAGTAGGCAAAGGCAGTGGCATGTGGTAACTGGAGGATTGCGGGTTCAGGGCTCGAGCTGGCTTAAGATCCTCCCTATTCGTCATGGTGACTGGGTCACATAAAATATCTTCGTGGTCACAATATCCTCCAAGTTCTCAGACGATCCTCTGGTGGTGACAGTCCAAGCTTGGGGATGTGGGAGAGGAAAAGATACACACACAAACACATATATGAGGTAGTGTCAAATTTTATTAACAAATTCAGAGATGGGTAGTAAGCAGGAAGAGGATGAAAACTTGCCATAGAACAGAGGATCGCCAAATGACAAGTTTAGATAGTGAAAATCATAAAAATAGTTATGAAAAATGTCATACCCTAGCTATCGAGTGGGACAAAATTAACGATAAAAAAACTTTTATTTGAAGTTTGAAGGTTACAGTACAGAGATTTTACGTCAAATGAGACGATGCGAAAGTTTTATAGGAAGCGTTCAAAGTTGTTTGAAAACGACTGATGAAAAAAAAAAACCTAAATAATTTCTGAAAAAAAAATAGTGCTGATTCATTTAAAATTTTGAAAAATTCAGGGATGTATGGAAGTCTTAAACATTTTGACAACATTGGCGGGCTTATCAATAAATAAAATACAAAGTTTATCGGTGATCCATATATCATTAAAAACTGAAAAGAATCACCCTGGAAAACATTCTGTGCTCTCTTTATAATCACACCAACAATATTTTCATCACATTTGTTGAGAAAAGTAACCTTTTTCTATATTTTTCGTAAATGCTTTGACTCAATGGTTTATTTTTTTTAACGCACGAGGAATTTACATGCCTCTGTTTGGCAACACCGGTGGGTTCAAAAGAAAAATATAAAAATAGAACAAGAAATGCGAGAGTGAGTTTCGTTTCTGAGTTATAATTATTTTATTTAGAGAATTGAGAATTTTTAATGAGATATTAAGAATATTTTTATCGGTGAATTACTACCTTTAAATTCATCATACTGTGAAATATTAAGATGAATCATGAGTCGAGTATTTAAGAAACTGTGAATAAATTTTTTGTGT
Source organism: Pardosa pseudoannulata (assembly GCA_032207245.1). Taxonomy (NCBI): domain Eukaryota; kingdom Metazoa; phylum Arthropoda; class Arachnida; order Araneae; family Lycosidae; genus Pardosa; species Pardosa pseudoannulata. The sequence continues at coordinate 106,658,294 of CM063500.1, read as the reverse complement.
TAAATGTACTGTGTTCGTGAATAAACTGTTTTTTTGTGATTATCTTCTGATTCGATGTCTTCCGTGGGTTTTCGGAACATCTGGCGTCCGCGACAGGATTTTTTATCGCATGAGTAAGCTGAACTTTATATTTATATTTTTTAAATTGAACAATTTTCGTGTATTACGAAATCGAAACTAGAAGTTTAAGTGAGAACATTTTAATTAAAATGGAAGCATTAAAGAAAGCGAGAACACAGTACAGGAGATTATTTTCGAAAGCTTGTAACGATTTTGAAGAAAAAGAGTTAGATTTAAGTGATGAAAATAAACTTTTAAAACTTAAGATCATAGAAGAAAAAGCACTTTTGATGATTGAAAATGAAACGAAAATTAGAGATCAACTTTCTAATACAGCTATTACTGAGAAAGAACTTGAGGCTGAATTTGACGAATCTGAAATTTATATTGATCGGTGGCGTAATTTTGAACAGAAATTTAGAAAGCTGTCCGTGGCTGAGAAAGATGATTCGACGTCTTCCGTGTCTTCTTCTAATGTTGATGTGTCTCAGAAAAATACTTTATTACGTTATCCTAAAATTCAGCTTCCCTCATTCAATGGTGATATCAGAAACTGGTTAGGTTTTTGGGGACAGTTTCAGAAGATTGATAAAGATCCCAGTTTAGATATGCATGATAAATTTTCGTATCTTTCACAAGCCATGGTTAGAGGAAGTGTTGCTGACGAATTAATTAGAAGTTTTCCCCCCGGTGGTGACAGTTATGAAAAAGCTATAAATCAATTAAAGAGTCGTTTTGGTAAAGATGAGTTATTGATTCAAGTTTATGTGAGAGACTTGCTTGCCTTGGTTCTTCAAAAGGAGAAGAACAAGAATTCACTGAGAGTATTGTACGACTTGTTAGAGACTAAATTAAGAGCATTAGAAATTTTAGGTGTAACGCGAGACAAATATGCTTCTATGATATTCCCTTTAATTGAATCTTCTTTACCTGAAGATACTCTGAGAGCCTGGGAACGCTATAGATCTAATAATCGAAGATTTCGAGAAGATTCTGTGAATAATGATCAGAATTTAACAATTGTTGAAAAAAGTGATCTTAACTCTATTTTAGATTTTTTACAAGACGAAGTTGAGGCAGAAGAACGAATACTTTTGGCTTCCCAATCTTTCGATTCTTCAAAATCAAGACAAACTGTGAAAAGAGAAAATAAATCATACGGTGACAAAAACGTTAATAATAAATGGAGATTTGGAAATACTTCTCAAGTACCGACAGCTGCTGACCTTTTCACTTCTGCACACAGGCAGAGACCATGCATATTTTGCTCTAACTTTCACAATTCTGCTGATTGCCTAAAAGTTAGGAAATTACCACTTAAAGAGAGAGAAATACTTGTGGAAAGATCCCATTGCTGTTTTCTATGCCTCAGATCAGGACATCAGGTTCGTCAGTGTAATGTGAAAGCTGGATGTTTGAGCTGTGGGAAAAGACACCACATTTTACTGTGCAGAAATATGCAGTCAAAATCTTCCTCTTCTGATAAAGTTGTTGCCTCAGAAGAAAAATCTGAGAAAGATACGGCCCTGGCAAACATTTCTAAGTCGCCCAATGTGATGTTACAAACTTTAATGGTCATTATTAGAGGAAATGGAAAGAGACGTAGAGCAAGAGCCATAATTGATTCTGCGTCACAACGTTCCTATATATTAAAAGACACAGCCAGAGATATGAATTATGAAGTTGACGGTTTTGAGTATCTTCAACATGCCCTTTTTGGAGGCAATAATACAGGTGTGTGTAAGCACGATGTATTCAAACTGTTTTTAACAAGTGTTAATGGAGACTATAATTGTAACTTCAAAGTGTTAAGTCAGCCTGTAATATGTGAGACGAAGCCACCTACAACTCATGAGTTTTGTGATCAAGAACTTTCAGATTTCAGCGTTGATGTTGATGATGATCATCGAGCCCCAATCGAGATTCTGATAGGAGCCGATGTTGCTGGAAAGCTGATGACTGGTGGATACAAGCTTCTTCCTAGTGGTCTTGCTGCAATAGAAACGAGATTAGGATGGACCATTATGGGTCGTACACCAACCGTGACTTCCAGTGAATGTTTAATGTTGATTTCCATGACAAACCAAGATGTAACTATTGCAGATTTGTGGACTTTGGATAGTTTAGGCATAACGGATCCTTCAGAGAATAAATCAAAGCAAGAGCTCCAAGAAGCTGCTAAAACACATTTTTTAAATACAGTAAAAGTGGAAGAAGAGCGTTTTATGGTAAATCTGCCCTGGCTAGAAAATCACCGTGCACTTCCAGATAATTATGAGTTATCACTCAAGAGACTTCATTCTACATTGAAAAAATTGGAAGCTGATGGCCTCTATCAAGCCTACGAAAAAGTGTTCGCAGAATGGTTGAAGGAGGGTGTCATTGAAGAGGTACCAGCAGCTGAGAGAAACATGCCATGTCATTACCTTCCTCATAGACATGTGGTCAAGGAAAACAGCACGACTCGAATCCGTCCAGTATTTGATGCCTCGGCTAAGATAAAGAGATCGCCCAGTCTGAATGAATGTTTGGAAAAAGGTCCTAATCTCATGGAACTTATCCCCACAGTACTTACAAAATTTAGATTAGGAAAAATCGGAGTGATAGCAGATATAAAAAAGGCCTTCCTACAAATCAGTATTTCTCCGAATGACAAGAACTTTCTTAGATTCCTGTGGATGAATGTGGACAAAGAGTTGAAGGTTTATCGCCACTGTAGAGTGGTCTTCGGTGTCACAAGTAGCCCTTTTTTACTGGGGGCAGTAATTCAATATCATTTGCAAACTGTTTTGGAAGAATCTGTCTATCCAAAAGAAATAATAGAGAAATTAATTGATAGCTTTTATGTGGATAACTGCGTCACGAGTGTTGAGACTGAATCTGAGTTGCAAAGTTTTATTGATGTAGCCACGAGTGTTATGGCTAAGAGAAAATTTGATTTGAGAGGGTGGGAACATTCTAATTCTACTAAACCTTTCACCGCACCTACAAATGTTCTTGGACTCTTATGGGATAAATATTCTGATACTTTGAGAATCAACCTATCAAGTTTTAAAAACTTTGATGAGAAAGTAACCAAAAGGATCATCTTGGCCTCTGCACACAAGATTTTTGATCCGTTAGGTGTTACTTGCCCAGTGGCTTTATTTCCAAAGCTTATCTTACAGCGTTTGTGGAAGGAAAATATGAGCTGGGACCAAGAAGTAGATTTAGAAACGAAGAAGATGTACCAAAAATGGCGAAGAGACGTGATTTTCTTGTCCACAATTGAGATCCCAAGATGGATCAGATTAGGAAGTGAAGGCCAGAGACATTCATTGCACGTGTTTTGTGATGCTAGTCGGTCCGCTTACGCAACTGTTGTTTTTCTTAGAGTTGAGAGAGAAAATTCAGTACATATACAGCTTATTCAAGCTAAAGCAAGAGTCTCCCCTTGTGGAAGAAAAGAAACTACAGTTGCCCGTTTAGAACTTCTCGGTGCTACTATAGCTGCTCGTCTTTTTTCAAATATTGTGAAGGATCTTCCTGTAGAAAATGTATACTGTTGGACAGACTCCACTACAGTTCTTGCATGGTTGAGGAGAGATGATACATGGGGAGTCTTTGTCCAGAATAGAGTGGAAGAAATATTGAGATTGACCCCTAAAGATGCCTGGAGATTTGTTCCTGGTATAATGAATCCCGCTGACCTTCCAAGTAGAGGTTGCTCTGCTCGGCAATTGTCTGAATCAAGATGGTGGGAGGGTCCTGAGTGGTTGTATTCTCCATCTCATTTATGGCCTATGGTTGAAGATGCCACCCAAGAAGAGGAAGTAAATAGTGAAAAGAAAAAGAGAGTAGTGTCGTCCATGTTAACTGTTGAAGTCAGTACACTGTTAAGTTCTCGTACAAACAATTATAAGAAAATAGTGAATATTGTAACTTGGGTTAAGAGATTTATTTACAACAAAATATCCCTCCGATCACCGTAGACCGCTCTCTCCTCTTCTTTGTTGCCAACTCCTACCTGAAAAGTTTATGAGAGTTCGCACATAGTCATTCTCGTGTTGCCAACAGATTCCTAGAAACTTAGAAGAATTCGGCAAGATCCTTGTACATGTTTGAAATTTGCGGGCCGGGGCTAATTTGCTTGCAGAGCGTGTATACAAGCAAATGGCCAAATTTCTAGAGCGCCCGATGGAATAAATAATATGGAAATATGCTACCTAAAGAGACATCTAATTAGAAAAAGATTGTTCTGTAATAACTTAAAAAAATCAATTTCTTTACGTCTGTGCCTTTTCGCACCTTGGGACAATAGTTGGAACCTGGTTAACAAACTTGGAGTTGACATAAATTTGAGTTGGTTGGTTGGTTGGTTGTTTGGAGCTTAATGGCACTGAATCATCCTGGTATATATTGTGCCAAACACAAATAAACCTGAATTAGTTTTTGCTTCTTCTGCGAGATATTGTTATTCAAAATGAGATGGATTTGCAATGTATGAAACCGATTTAAAAATAATTCTTACTTAAATTCTATATATATAAAAAATCCAAACAGGTTTGTAATAAGGGGTAAATGTAAGATATCATGTTTAATGTTGGTACTAAATCTTACCCTCTCTCTATCTCTTTAGTTACTATTCTTAGCCATTGAAAAAGAATTTTGTAAAAATTTAAAAATTATCAGATACATCGGATAACGAACAAATGAAAATGCAAAAAGAATATTTGTTTAGGAGGGAGAATGTAGCCATTATTTTATTTATGAGATATCCATTTCAATAAACTTAACAAAAAATAAAATGCGTATGTGTGGAAGTAAGCAAAAGAATAACAAGCGTTTGACTGCGTATAACACGTTTTTTATTATGTTTCAGCTGGCCTCGTACAGCGTTAGTTTTTTCAGAGTCAGGAGCAAAAAAGCAAGTTTGTGCGTATTACATTCGCCAATCAGGCGCAAGTACAGAACAGTGTACTCTTTTTTTTTTTTTTTTTTTTTTTTTTTTTTTTTTTTGGTATGGTTTAGTTTGGTCTCCGGTCTGCTTTTTTCTTTTTTTTTTTTTTTTTTTTTGCAAAACGAGGGTTAATGAGACAGGGTCCAAATGCTTAAAGAAGATTCCGAAGTCAACGGCTAAAGAGATTTTTAAAAATTATTTAGTTATTTATTTTTAAAAGTGGAGCTAGAAGGCTGGTGGGACACTCAATCCCGGAAACTATTATCCATCCTGGAACAGATTCGAATGAACTCTCTTTGTATTAGCAGCCGAGGTGCAGAAATCGTCACTTAGTTTGCCTCCCCCCAAATCTTTAATTTCATTTAAAATGCTCTATGAAAAGTGAAGATTCTTAGTAAGAACCTTCTCGAATTGCTCTTCATATCAGAACCATAATAAGTGTCTGTAAAATATTTTTACGAACTTTTATCTGGTCTTTTTAAGGCGACTGAGAAAACAAATCCTAAAAAATTTTCTGATTAAAAAAAAATAGTGCTGAATGATTTAAAATTTTGAACATTCTAGGATGTATGAAAAAGACTTGCGATAACTCATGTAGGCAAAGGCAATGATGTGGTAACTGGAAGGTTGCGGGCGGGTTCACGTCTCGAGCTGGCCTAAGATCTGCCGTATTCGTTAATGGTGACTGGGCCACGTAAAATATCTTCTTGGTCACAATATCCTCCAAGTTCTCAGACGATCCTCTGGAAATGGAAGTCCAAGCCTGGGGATGTGGGGGAGGAAAAGATACACACACAAACACATATGAGATGTCATTTTGACTGACAAATTCAGAGACGTGGTAGTAAGCAGGAAGAGGATGAAAATTTACCATAGAACAGATGATCACCAAATGACACGTTTAGATAGTGAAAACCATAAAAATAGTTATGAAAGGTGTCACACTAACTATCAAGTGGAACAAAAAATGATGATAAAAAGGAAAACTTTTATTTGAAGTTTGAAGGTTACAGTACAGAGATTTTACGTCAAATGAGACGATGCGAAAGTTTTATAGGAAGCGTTCAAAGTTGTTTGAAAACGACTGATGAAAACAAATCCTAAAAAATTTCTGATTAAAAAAAATAGTGCTGATTGATTTAAAATTTTGAACAATTCAGAGATGTATGGAAGTCTTGTAAAACGTTTTGATAGCATTGACGGGCTATCAGTAAATAAAATACAAAGTTTATCGGGGATCCATATATCATTAAAAACTGAAAATCATCCTCTTTGAAAGCATTCTATGCTCTCTTTTTAATCCTATAAACAATATAATCATCTCATTCTTCGTTAAGGATGTCTACAAGATTTCATTTATTTACAAAATGAATGTGATATTAAGTAGCCAATCTCCATGATATCATTGTACAATTTAAAAACAGGTAAACAAATTGAGGTGGTTATGAGTACTTTCTTTAGTTAACCTTTTTTCTGAAATTGCTGAGATTTAGTGTAAGTATTTTTTAACATTTATAAAATACATTATAAGTCGATAGTTATCACTCTTAAAGAATCGTTAAGTCTTTTAAGTATAGACGACGTATTAACAATTGAAGTGACATTTTCGGATTGCCAGTTGTCAACTTTGTATATATCTTATTAACTATTATGTTTTAACTGCTTATAAACTATTTTATAAACTGTAAGTTGTTTTCTGTATTTTCTTAAAACATATTGAAGATAGTACATTCTCTGGTTATTAAAGTTTTATATTATAAATCGATAATACATAATGTAATAACATAGGTGAACTTAACAATCCTATGATGTATAAAAAAATACTAAAAATTATATTTAATGTAGTTGATAATAACAACACTACCGTTGAGCGATATTCTAAACTGACTTCTCTATGGTGTGGCAGTTATTTTTAGTGCATAATTTTGTCATATATTAAACTACGTAAAGGAACTAAAAATTATTCCCGTATTCTTGTAGTCTAGTTAGTCGAAATTCAAATACTGATCTAGTTTTCGACTAACTTTGCTACTTTTTGACAACTTCTTTATAATTGTGTTGCACTGAATGCAAAAGCAAGGCCAGATCATTGCAAAGTTGGGCCAGGGCTTGACTAAGATACTTTTGTGCCCTCCACTCTCATGCAAATTTATAGCGACAAGTTATTATCATACTTACACTCATATAAAAATTATAACATTGAATTAGCAAACAGATTTAAGAAATTAGCATTAAAGTAATATTCAAAATCAAAAACACCAAATTTTCATTTTACGTAATCATTATTATCTCTGTTTAGCCATGCTAAAAATTAAGGACTTTTAAAGACCTAGAATGACCCACTTTTTTTATTTTTACCTTGTCACACTCACAAGCTGTGTGGTGCAGAAAATAAATAATAATAGAATTAAAAATAATTTAAATTGATGAGATGATTTAATGGTTTATAGTGGTACGTTGCTAATAATCTGTCTTATAAATATGCTATAACCCATAGGATAAAAAGAGCACCAGGTTCGTTGAGGGAATTAATTATCAGGTAAATAACAGTAAAATTAAAGTAAATAGGAAACAATATAGTTCATGACAAACACAATTACCTCGTACAATAATTTATTAAAACTTAATGATGGTAGCATAAGTTTGCAATTTTTCCCCACTTAATATGTGTTTCAAGCACTCGACTAAATTTTCGTGCCAAGGGCACGTACCCCAAGTGCCCATGCGATAATCAGGCCCTGGTTGGGCCTAGGACCTGGTGATGATTTGAGTCCTCCCTCCTGAAGTTCAGTATAACATGTAACTAATTTGAAGCTTATAAATACCAAAACAGTAAACATTTGACATTTGATTTTTATAATTTCCAATATAAATAAAATTATCATTTGCTTTTATATAACTTTCAGTGTTAAGATTCATATTTCGGCTTGACTGAAGAACAGGGGCCCTGTCAACTTGGTAATAAAGCTCAGAGCATGGTAGCCTAACATTATCTCCTGATTTTGCCATGACTAAACAATCTATCTATATTTCAATTTATATTATATTTATATCCAGCTCTTCTTGTGGAACCCATTTCTTATATATTAAATGTGTGTAATGGTTAAAAATATTAGATATGATGAACCATTAAAAGTTCACTATGACTAATTTTTAATTTGGAGCTGTTGGTATAAGGATTAATTTTCCATAAAAGAAAATGATCATAATCTCATAATAATCTCAGTGGTTTTGGTTAATTAAGAAAATGTGTATGATTCTATTACAATGGCACAATCTACATCAATTAAAGTTGTCCAAATAGCAAGGGATACAATATTGTTCGGATGAAATACCTTTGTGTTATAGTAAACATCGCCAATAATTTCATAAAATTTGCCAAGGGGCACTCTATTCTTCAGTAGTACTCATATTTTAAGTTTCAGTAGAATTCTTTATATCTTTTCATTTCAAGAAATGAATTTCAAGGTTAAATACTTATTACTGTAAAATTTATCACTCTAATAACTTTCCTAATTATATGGATGTAAATAAAATATGTATTAAAGATGTAATTAATATAAATTTTTCACATTTTTTATTATTACACTACTTATATATGGTTTCATATTTCAGTTTCAAAATGACCATATATAATTTGTATATCTTTAATACTCTGGGAACTTGTATTTATTATGCTGAATGGAACCGTAGAAAACAGTCTGGCATGTCGAAAGATGAGGTAACTTTTAATGAACATTTTATTCAGTTATCTAATTAATTTTATTTTTAAAGTTACTTTTAATAGATTTGGAATACATATAATTTTTTTCTATTAAGTTAGTGGCTATGCTCTATTATTTGCTATAATTTTGTTTGTTTTATGTATTAAAAAATATTTATATATTTTATAATTGAAATAAGTGTCAGTTCTAATGTTTATTCTTTATTGTTTAAAAATTTACTAAAGTAGTTATGGCTACTTTCTTGCAAGTTCAGGGTTGTTCCTGAATATTTATGTGGCTCTTCCCACAACATCTCAGGTGCCTTCTATCCTATGCAAAATACATTATCACACTATAGTCTGTTGCCCCAGTATATTTGATGCCTCCGTGTAGGGATAACTTGTACACCTGGCAGGAAAAACTCTATGCAAATTATAAGTCTTTTATGTATACAATAGTACCCATTTAAGAAGGTTTTCAAGGGACCAAGATATTAAAACTTATTAACATATTGTTGACCGGTCACGAGTTAACTCGTGTTTTTATGGCCGAACGTTGCTGACCAGCCACGAGTAAACTCGTGAAGCGTTTTTTCCGCATCGCTGTTGTTTTTTCTGTTGACGACCATACAGTGGAAGTGTTGGTCAGTATAACACAAGCTGTTTCTCTTGCTCATAAGACCCGCGAAATCTTTTGTTGTAAAAAATATTTAATAATTAAAAATTTTTTTAAAAACGAGGACGGAATGTAATGAAGAATCTTTCAATGAATTATACGCGGATGCTTTATCTGATTGTCTGAGTGATTATGAATCAAATTGTGCTAATAGCTGGTGACAATAAGGTAAATTTTCTGAAAAATTGCCAGTCAATAATGTGTTTAAAAGGAAAAATAAGAAAAATTAATTGTGAAAATATTTTAGCCTAAATTTTAGTAGTAATCCATTTTTTCACCTCTAAATATGTTCTTATAGGCATATAATGTTGTTTTGCAATTAAAAATAAACAGAATAATTTAATCTGGAATGCATATATTTTAGAAAATGTAAAATATTAACCTTAACCAAAAATAATTCAAATGGTTTAAACATTAAAGAAAGTTTTAAGTACAGTTATAAACTAAAGAAAGTTAAAAATAAAATCATTATATAATTTACTTTAATATTTTTTATTCCTAATAATTCTTGCTCGATTTCTTTATTACAAATATACTATAATAATTACAACTTTCATTCCCCTGTAGAATTGTTCTTAAAAAGAACCAACTTGACTTCACTTATAAAACTTACCATGTTTTACCTACCTTGTTGTATTTGCCATATTTACCAGCTGAGTGTCAAAACTTTCTGTTTTTCTGATAATTGTTACTGTAAAGAAATGCTGTTTATGAGCATTCTTTATTATCATCAAATTTTTCTGCAAATATATCTTTTGTATCCCTGTTCAATAAAAAAATTAAGCCACACAGGGATCAAAAAGGAAAAAACTTTTTAAACAGGAAAATGCTTAAAATTCTTAAATATGGAAATTTACTAATATGAATATGATATTTGGGACAAAAAAAAAAAAAAAAAAAAAAAAATGAATGTAAAGTGGGAACATTTTAAGAGGGTTCCTTTATTTAGGGCTGGAAAAATATCAAAAATTTAATATTGTGATATATCCTCAAATTAATATTAATATATTGAGTACTACTTTAAATCTAGGAGGAAATAGATATCACTATTTTTGAAAGATATTCTCCAAAAACACCATAATCCTTGTATATTAACAGAAAATATAACTGAGCAAGCTATTGAGATACATGAACATGTGCATATGTCACTTGATATTGCAATTATGCAATCTATATCTTTGATGTATCCCAATACATACAAACCATGAGCAGATGTGGCAACAGTACTCTAATGAGTTTCCAGTTTTTACCCAACTGCATTGTATGAATGTATCAGGCTATATTGGGATATGCTACCAAAGACTTGATAATCTTCAAAGGCAGTTTTCTGGCTTGTGTTTGTGTTTGGTATGCAGGTATGCTAAATGGATATCAAACAAATATAGTAACTGGGAGAAATATGGCTTTGTATAGATATACACAGAATATCATTTGGTGATTTATGATATTGCATGAGAAATTAAAACAGTATCTGACAGGGCAGCAGCCCTGTCAGAGATACTTCTACAGCAGCAGCAGAGCAGAATTTTAAATATTGTTATCATGATACTTGAGGAATATCAATGTTTGACAATATATTGATAAACAATCCAGCCCTATATATAATTTTTCTTCTCAATTGTTTTAGCCTTATATCTCAGTTATATTTTTATCTTTAAAAAACCTCTGATTTCATGCTTTTTTTTCTGAATGAAAAAAAAAAGAAGCAACATTTGTTAGTTTGGTAGCATTGATTTATTTTCAATGTATATTAAATTATAATTCTATTTGATAAGATTAATTTCATATTTGTACTATTTCTTCATTAACCAGTGAAATTTATATTAAAAAATTTGTAAGACTTAAAGTAAAACACACACACATATATATATATATATATATACATATATATATAATTAGAATGTTTGCAAATAAAAATAACTATTTGAATATTATTTATTAACAATATAAGTTTGTGCTTATTTAGTATTAAAGTGCAGCTTTTGCTTATTCTACAACAGCATGTAAAGTTTACATTATATTGACAGAAATCAGCTACCTACATTTTGTTGTCAACAATATTAGCTAATTTAGCTAAATATTAAATAAACAGCTCTCTTAATGATAAGAAAAATTGGAATTAAAATTTTATTTCAAGAGTAAGAATGGGTATAAGTGTTTAGATTTTTATGCATACAAATTTGATATTATTATCATGATTTTAAAAGTCATTCAAAGGAGATCACAGTTAAAAAAAATCTTAACATACTTAATATTAATGATATCCTAGTTTTAAAGTTTTCATAATTCTAGTACAAATATTTTTTAATTTTTATTATCTGAAATAATTTTTAATGAAGGTAAGGCACTAATGGGTTTTGGTATTTTACAAATATACTCATAAATATTTATAGAAAAGATATATTGATGTATGTTTTCTTTTAAATTATAATTCATATTTTACACTTTTTAATTTGAACTAAAAATGAAAAGTATTTATGTAGTTAAAAAAATTATTCTATTAAAGCATTTACTAAGAAATTAATGCATTAATTTCTAAAAGATCATAATATAACTGAAATTTTGTTCTTTTTTAATATTTGGAAAAGAAGAAAAGGTACTTAGAACTACTCTCTGTGTAATAGCAATAAATGTATAACTAATAACAATGAATTCAGTGATGGATGCCATTTTAGGAATCTTTTCATAAAAAATATTTTCATCAATTAAACTTTTTATTGTTTGCATCAGAAAAACTGTAATACTTCATTTGTAATCAACATTCATTTGGTCATCATCAATGAAATCATCCGATTCCCTGTGATGTTTGATTACAACTTCATTTGTAATCAACTATTCAAACATTGTCTAATAGTTTTTCTGTTTGAATGGTTCTACAATTTTATTTACCAAAATACTAATAACTTTCCCTAAAATGTATTTCATGTTAAATAAGCATGGGTGCTTGTGTTTTGCTATGGTGATTTTTATATACTAAAATTAGATAAAGCACTTTTTTTTTTTTGTATTTATCTCTCAAGTTTTTGACAATGTAGTCAAAGTCATGGGTGATTAAACATCTATCTCTATTGCATGTATATTATAATTATATCAATTCTCATAATACTTCAGTCCCTATGATTTATGTTATTATAATGTGATAGCATTGTTCAAATAAAAGTACCAAAATTTGTTGTTAATTACAAATATTTGGATTCCCTCTTAAAGTTGTATTTAAGTAGTTCATTTGGCATAACTCTTATTATATCTACAAATAATCTTTTAAGTAGGATAGTTTTTTTTTTCTTTTTCAAATCTTAACTAAAAATATTAAAAACATATTTTAAAATTTTGTTTTCAGATAAGTTATTTATTGTAAGAATATATAGCATATATTTTGCATGCAATAAATATTTAAATGAATTCTTGTTATCACATTAAAATGTGCATTTGAAAAAGAAGATTCAGTTGAATCTTTTTTGAAGAATATGTATTTATTTTTAGCATTATAAAATAATTATTCAAGTAACTAACTATAAATCTTGTAAATTTTTTCTGTAACAGAAGATTTTTGCATTCTTCACCAATAAAAGAATCATAAATATCATGTTTGGAACATAAGGCTTCAAAATATTATCTGATTTTAACTAGATGAATTTGTTTTAAATTTGGTTTTATGACCAGAAACATAACTTTAATCATTTCCCAATCAAGGAATTTGATATATCAATCTGTTTTTATACATAAATTAGAAAAAAACATTTTTTTTTTATTTAACTCCATTTGATAGTTTAATGTCATCATGTGTAAAAAATCTTATTTGTCATTTCATGTATATTTCAGAATACCAATTCAACAATTCATTCACGCATCAAAGAATGTTATTTAAATTTAGTTACTTATACTAAACATGCATTTGTATGAAAAACAAACACAATTACAATTGGATGATGTTTATAATAGTATAAAAAAGTGTTTATTTAATGACATAGTTTTCATGGAATTTTTTTTAAAGAAATTTTTGATAAAAATATTGATGATAGTTTATTGTATAATAAAAATAACCAAGGATAAATTAAAAATTAGTACACAGTTGAGCTATATTTGTGGCATACAGAAAAAATAAAAAAAAAAAAAAAAAATTAATTGTACTTTTTATTTGAAATTAAAATGTTTCAAAAGATGTAGTATATTTAAATATTGCATAATATCTAATGTATAAATTTGATATTTAAAGGAATGACATCATATACAGAAAAAAATCTTATACCTGCTAGGTTATGATGATAAATTGATAATTTATTGCCTGCCTTTAATTAAGAAAACAAGGACATAAAACATTCAAAAAAAGGCAAGAGAGGATTTTAAACATTTTAATCAGTATTTTTTTGCTATGTTGTAAAAAACATAAGAATACCAAATATCTTTTTAATCCAGCCAATAGTTTAGGAGGATATGTGGTATAGATACATACCCCTATGATTAATTTTTTTTTTTTATTATAAGATTGCATCAGTTTATAATCTGTTGAAGCAAATGTGTCTGAAAATTCAGAGAGTAAAAATTCTACTACAAATAACTAAATTTAAATTTACATCTGTGAAAGAAATCTAAATTTTTATATTTTTATTTAAATTTTAATTCTCTATTTTATATATGATATATATTTATTTCTCAATGTCTGTTTAAAATTCCAGAATAGTCATATATACATAGTTTATTTTAATTTTTTATATGTGTGTTTATACTGTAATATATTTAATCTGTTATTTTAAAAGTATGTAGTATAGGTAATGACTAGTTATGACTAGAAGAATTCATTTTATGTAATGTTAGTATTACAGAACTTGAAATTCAGTTTATTACCAAATAACAACAGCCGTATTCATGTGCTAAATAAAAGACAGTTTTTTTCTTTTGGTATTGTTCATTTAGCTGTAACATTAGGAGTGGATAAAGCATAGAAAACTAGTTTTTTATTGAAACAGTTAAATCCATAAATTCTGCTTAAAAATATTGAAATAATTGTGATTCTTTTTTTTTTAAATATGCATTAAATGAATATTTAATATTTCTTTAAATTTACATTATATTTAGTTTGCACTAACAATTACAAAATAGTAGAATGTATTTAAATTAAAATTTATAGATTTAATTTTAGGTAATCAGTGTAATGTACTAGATAGATAAGATGTTACTTATAACAAACTATTCCATATATATATTGCCAAAAAATGTAAAAACACAACAATTAAAATTAGAATACAGAAAAAATCAAAATAAATGTGATTTAAATAAAAAAATCATGATTTTTTTAATGATTTGGTATATATATATATATATATATATATTATATATATATATATATATATATATATAAGTTTTTTTTTTTATTTAAATATTTTGGAAATGTTTTCTGTTTTGCTATAAACAGGAAATCTGTTTATTAATATTTTGAAAAGTTTGATAAATATTCAAAATATTGCTCATAAATAAAGGTGTTTAGCATAATTTTTATTTGATGATCTTATAACTGTTATTATATACAACACTATTTCATTTTATATTGCATGTGATTATATATGTCTTACAATACTTTATAGGAAATGAAGTTAATGTATGGCTTGTTTTCTTTGAAGTCATTTGTTTTAAAACTCTCACCAACAGATTGGTATGTTAAAATATTCATGTTATATACCTCTTCATATTACTAGCATTTTATTTTTTTAGATTTATAATTTTTTTTATATGTATGAAATGAAATTGCCTTTAGAGCAGATTGCAAAAAAAAACAACCCAGGTGGGTTTTATTGGGGGTTTTACTGGGTTTTATTGGGTTCTGTTTTTAAAAGAAGAGGTCAGGGGAAGCACCATATTTTAGAAAAGAATAACATGCTAAAACTAATTATATTTTTATTAATTAACTTAATATTCAAGAAATTGTAATTTAATTAATACAAGTAAATCAATGTAAAGGCTATAAAAAAGTTTACTCTGACATCACAACATAAAATGTTATATATTGACATATACCACATATTTGAAAGTTATTTTAACACAGGATTATTTTTATCTCTATTCTTTCCCTTAAAAATAAAGGGTTAATTCCCCTCATGAATTATAAGTTAAAAGAAAAATATTTCCTCAAAGTATGTTTAATGCTGATGTAAATAAAAAATTTACAGCACAGTGTAAACTAATTGAAATGTGTGTTAATGGAAATATGATAGATTTTTTGCTGCTTTATGGTAGCCCTAAACAAGTGACCAGCTAGCTTTGCATCACTGGAGCGAGTGTTCTCTACATGTGGATTGGTTTGGTCGAAACTTAGAAACAGATTAGGAATACATAAAGCATTGAATTTAGTTAAAATATGCAGACTTTTGAGATTGAAAAATAGTAATACTAATAACCTGATTGATGATGATGATATATGATGTATTGAAGGATCTGTATTTGTTTTGAATTATTTAAAATCCTTGTTATTATACTATGATGTATGGTCAAATTATTCTGTATTTTACACTTGAAACCTTTGCCCTTTTCTTTCTGGATTTCACAGATAATTTTTTTCCCCAAATTGTTATGTTGGATTTATTACAGATTTGCAAATATTTTTCTGGATTTGATAGACTATATATATTTCCACATAATAATTCTTTAAATCTGAAAGAGGATAAAAAAAAAAAAAAAAAAAAAAACTAAGATAAGTTTCTGAAAATGAATAAAAATATCACCAACTTTTAAAAAACCCAATAAAATCTACTTCTGAGTGGGTTTTTTAAACTGGGTTTTTCTGGGTAAACCTGCCTGAGTTTTTCTGGGTAGGTGGGTTTTTTGCTACCCTACTTTAGAGCAGCTCTGTTCTCCAAGAGCAGGGCAGTGCGACTATAGGTCTATTGTACCCAAACACCAGAAAGAGAACAGAAGACAATAAAGTAAAGGGAAAGGAAAAGCAGATCACTGGGGTACCTCAGGATTGTAATACCCATGTTTACCTAAAGTAGGTAAACCCTCAGAGGGGAATCCCATGATATAATCCACAAGGATAGGGTACTTAGCTATACCCCCAGATGCTGGGTACCCATTTTAGTCAATTCTTTTGGCATGCATGAGCTACATTGGGATTATTCTTTTTCACACGGGTGCTGTTATAAGTAATAATTTATGAATAGCAGAGATTATGACTGTTTTAATAAAGTCAGCCAAGTATAGCAATATATCATCAGTATTTAGTCAAAAATAAAAGCCATTAAAAAGTCACTAGGTCCAAAATGAGGAATTTACACATATGGATTAATAGACAACTTAATATTTTTCTGATCATCTCAGACTCATTAATTCCAATAATGTTTTCAAATATGTAAAAAAATTAGATCCATCATTTTTTAAATGAATTTTAAAGTTAAGAGAAAAATTATGTGACTTCAAAATACTCTGTGATTTGTTATGACATCACAGTTCATGATACGATCAATGTTTACATTTTGTTAGAAAACACTTTCTATTTCCGGATTGTGTTTTGATGGAATTTTAAAATTTTCTAGTTTTTATATATTTTTTTTTTCTACTCAAACTTTTAGGATAATTTTTTCAATCTCGATAATGTATGTGTCTACATTTATTTATAATGTCTCTCTTACAATTCACTAAAGGACAGTCCAAACCTCTAAAAAATTTACAGCATATCATTGTTATTGTTTTGGGAATAACTTGGATTTCATGGAGCGAAAATATGAGGAATCAAAATTAAAATATGTAAAATATTTTCAAAATGTTTTTTCAATATATCTAAATTACTTCAATGTATAAATACTTTATTAATATAACCACAGCTATTCTGTTTGTAGACACTGAACACATGAAACATATGTATTATATATATGCATGCATACACATTTGCTGTTGTATATTTTATATTTAGAGATAGAAATAATGCTTAAATAAAAAATTAGGAAAGGTATTTATACTTCTGTTAATAGAGTTGTGTAAAAACTTATTTTGATCTAGTGAAATATAAAATATCTGAACAGTATTTTAATATTGTATTTGGAAATGTTAAAAAGCATTCTTGGATCAAAACACTTAGATTATGTATTAAACCATTATCATGTAGGGTTATAAAGATCACCATTGTAAAAATCCCTACTTATTAAACTTTCCTAAATATTTACCCTGCCCCCCTTTTTTTGTATGTAAAATATCAATCATTTCATATTTACATTCAAAAGAGATTCATCTCACAAATTATTTTAATAAAACAATCATGACTGTTTACATTAAAGTTTATTAAATAATTTATAGAAATAAATGAGATTTTGTAAAATTATATAGCAGTATAAATTGATATGCACATATGAATGTAATTATAGCCTGTGCACTTTTGGTTTTATGTTAATTTTAGGAGTAGCATAAGCTTGACAAATAAATTAGGCTTGTGAATTAAAACAAACAATTAGTGTAATATTTCAGAAAATTTAATACCCAGATTTTGTTTTTTTATGTGTCAAAATCTGAAAATGATATTGTGGGTTTGCACTTTAATTATAAATATATATTCACTCTACTATTTATTAAAAATTCACAATGACTTTTTGAAATTATGCATTGTTCAAATTCTTCATACTATTTTTATAAATATTGTATTACTTTTGATTTATATATTAAATATTAATACATTTGTATTGTCCAATATAAATGTTAAATAAAAAATGTTTATAGTATCTAAAATTAAATTTACATTTTTAAAGTAATATCAGTATTGAGTATTTTAAAAAGGACATTTTAAATAATTATTGAATTTTATTATTTATAATATTAAAAAAAACAAATGTTTAATGACAGCAATATGGTTTTCACAAATGCAAAGATGATTCATATGATAATTTAGGATTTACTTTATCACCTCTTTTCATAGCATTAGTTCAAGTTTTATGTATACCACTTGGATATTTGAGAATGCTGAAAAATATCTTTTCATTGCAATTAGTTGTAATATACAATACAATATGTAGAATATGGCTGTTTAATATCAGACATAATGAAAAAATATATAATATATATGAATCTTTGAACATGAAATTAAAGTCACAATTACAATGTAAACAACAAATGCTGTGGCTGTTTTCATGAACTGTGACATCTCAAAAACAAAATAACCTTTTCAAGAGACTGTAAATAGTGCAATTTAAAAACCATTAGAAATCACTAATTAGAGCTTAAAATTAAATGAAAAAGGTGTTCTTTTTTGTTTTCTATTGTTTAAGAATAAAATTAGAAAGTGTGAAAATTCCTCAGTGATATATAACCAATTACAGTTTGTGGGTTGCTATAAAAAAATAGTAAATGCTATTTTACACATTTTTAATTGCAACAATGGGTTACTGATTTAGGACTCATTTGTATCTTGAAGTGATGGATTTATTTTTACTTCGAAATAAATTTTGGACTTTGAATTTCTCAGTTGCAATCATATTTAAAAAAATTGATATTATGTACATTATCACAGAATAAGTTTAACTGCTGGAAGTGTCATGGAATGTAAGACTATGGGGTATAATAACTGAAAAAATGTCAGTTTTTTTTTTGTTAATATTTTTTTGTTCTTATTTAGCTATTTTTAATAAAAAAATCTGAAAAGATGAAAGTTAACTTTTGCATTCTCTTTCATTTATCAATAGTTTTTTTAATTATTTGCTTTAATTTAATTTTCATTACAACCCAGAATTTAAAATATCCCTAGCATATATTTGCCTCTATAACACCTTGACAAAACAAATAAAACAGAATTTGATGTGTTTGAAAAATACCATATAACTTGATTTGAACTGACCAGTTATGAATAAGCTGAGAAAGATAATATTTATTTTGAAACTTTTGTTTTGAAATGTTTTATTGACTGAGGCATTGTCATTTCTTTAATTTATATGTAATTAATATATGTGTCTATTAGTCTCAGCATTACCTAGTACAGCATTAGGCATGCAAGATCACTGCTGTACTGAATAATGCTTTCAGTATACTTTCTGTAATTTTACTGATTTGTGGATATTACTTTGCTATTGGTGTACTATTGAGCAAATGTGTTGAACATTATAAACAAACCAGAATCAAAACAAGTAAAGAAACTGCATCTAATAATGTATTACACAGTGTTCACCAAAAACAGTTCTTGTGGGGCAGACTTGTCAAATTCAACTATGGCACATGAAATTAATGATAAAACCAACTCATCATTTTATGTCTAGGGGTTAAAAGATTCATGTTTAATTAACCTTTTGCTTTTAATGTATAAATATGATATATACATCTAATGCTTTATACATTTGTCTATCTTTTGTGATACACAATGATTATATTTTATGTATAAGCTTTTATATATTTTATATCATTGTGTATCACATATGATACACAAGTATATAAAGAATTAGATGTGTATATCATATGTGATGTACAGGACAGTCAATGGTTAATAATTTTTTTTTTCTTCTTTTCAGCAAAGAAGGCTTCCTTAATTACACAACAAGCAAATACAAATTGAACTTTTATGAAACAGCATCAGGATTGAAATTCATTATGAATACAGATGTTGGAGCTACTAATGTCAGAGATTTGCTGCAAAGAATTTACAAAGAGGTATGATTTTATTCATATTTTAAAACTGAAACTTACAAATATATTTTTAGACAAAAAAGACCACCTTTTAAGCATAATTTTAAAAACATCCCCCAAAATGACATCAGACATTTTTTACGAATTTCTAATGTTCTATGTAATAAAACCTTTAAACTGATGTGCAATTTAACAGATTTCATTTCTAAGCATTTTTACTTATGTAGATCATAATTAATCTGAGTTTCTTTGCATTGTCCTTCAGTGTTCTGTGAAGATCATTTTGCAAGCTCGTTAAAAATTAATTAAAATAAACTACTGGAGATAGTTTCATAGCTACCAACTTGTTTGATTTTTCCATACAATGCACAAATTTACAGATAATTCTAAAACATACAAATTTTAGTTGAGTTAAAAAAACCAAGATGATATACTTTTATCCTAGATTAGAAGGTTAATCATCAAAAGTAGTGAAAATGGCTACAGTTATGAACAAATATTTTTAAACAGGGTAAATAATCAATATATAATTAAAATTTGAAATTCTGAAAAATAAATTGCATTTAATGCCTTTCTGTTATTCATTTAATAAATACTGTGTCAAATTAATCTGTACTTTCAAAGTAGGGATTTTTCTAACAGATAGTTTCACTGTTTTTTATTTAGCTTCATGCTAAGGAAGTAAGTTGTGTGTGTGTCTGTGTATATTCATATATCTATAAATTGTTATAGTATTCAGGAGTCTGTTGCATATAAGTGTATTTATAATGCACCATTAATTCTTAAAATTGCAAGCTAGTAAAATTGTACTATTTTTAAAATTAGAATGGTGGAAACTATGCAGTTAAATCACATAAATTACAACCACAATAGTTAAAAGTTAAACATCTCTGATATTTCTCACAAGTATCATTCCAAGACTGTGGCACTAAGAGGGTTAGATCAAAATAAATTGTGAATAACTTTTTAGAAATAGTTTTGATTTATATTATAAATATAGCATCATTTATCCAACTCTCTCTTGTATTTGAGAATATGAATTTTTCCTCCTTATATGAAATATTCAGCTATACAAAGAAATTTTCATTCTCTGTCAAAACTGCCATGAAGCCCATACACTAATTTTTAATAACTTATGTAAATGTTGAGTTTTTATGAAATACTAGCAAGTTTGCCCGTGCTTCACTATAGTGAACTTAATATATTACTTTTAAACAAAGATTTATTTTTCGTGAATAACTCTTCTAAATTTGTTACAGTTCAGTTCGAGTCATTGACATATTTATATATTTCTATCATAAGCGTATTATAACATTATTCAGTTTTTATAATCGAATGTGTATCTTATATTAAATTTGCTCAAATTTTTTTATAGTAAAATATAAGTTTAACCCTAAATTACATTACTGTATTACTACTGTACGTTTATTACCAAAGTTAACAGATCTTGCTATATTACGTGGTAGAATAGGAAGCAGAGGTTTTGACAGCAACAGTGCTAATTTTGGTGGTATAAATAAATGTCTAAAATTAAGGAAATTTATGCCAAACCACATGGTTTGTATGAAACAGAAACACACTTTCATATTGACAACCATATGAATATGAAGATAACTATATAAAATGACAGGTTTATATTTGCCCATGAGAGTCACTGAAATTTGTACTTTTTGTTCTTAGAATATTGTTGATAAGCATTTCATTGTAATGTAAAAATTACCCAAGAATTAAATTTAAAATTAGTTCTCATATAAAAATGCTATAATTTGCATCACATAGAAATGAAAGTTAATTACTTTATATCTATATTTCCAGGTCAAATCGAATTGATACTATGCAGATGATGTTTAAATAACATAAAATAAGAAATGAATAAATAAAATATTGAAAGGAATGACGTCATTGTGATAGAAAAATATCATTTTCACCGAGGAAAACTGCGTTTAAAACAATTACTTGGGATGACGTCACATTGATAGAAATATTGCTTCTTTCACTTAGTTATGATGCGATAAATTAAAAAATTAATCGTTTGCGTTTAACCGGGGAAAATAATGCTTGGAATAATGACATAAAATGCTCGAAAAAGGGGGAAGGAATGGATTTCGAACGTTAAAAATTTACAAAAACCTTCCCAGGGATATACCTAAACATTTCCCAAATTTTCATGTCAATTGGATGCATGGTTTTTGAGTCTATAGAATACACACAGACAGACAGACACAAATTCATTTTTATATATATAGATTCATTTACACAAAGAAATTTTAAATCTCAGAATGTAAATTATATTCAGTTATACAAATGAAGCACAAATTATCCGTAATTTTTTTAAAATCACTAACTGTTTTAGTACTATTCCCTAAAATGAATCCTTTTTGAAGAGGATTTTGACCATTTACAATTGGACTAATCTGAGTTATTACTTTTCTTTCTATTTACCCTGATAACTTTAGTACAAATACATTTAATTTTTTCATCCAAGAAGCAGAATCCTTAGAAAAGTGTAATTAATTGACTTATAGTATCAAAGGTTTTGAAATTAGGTAAAAGAATACAAATCATTAAATAAATTACCCCATTCTTGATTTGTATTTTAAATACAAAATATAACAACCATACTGATTTGCTAAAAAATATTTTATTTTTGTCTCTAATCTAAAATGCAATACATGCTTCTAAGCATTTTGCATATTTCTTACTGTTATATTGTCTGTACCCTTAAAGAAGAAAACTGTGAAATTGTAATTATTTTGTTATGTGTTTAATATAAATTATATGCAAGTTAATACTTCTGTTTATTTTTACAGATATATGTTGAATACGTTGTTAAAAATCCTGAATGTAAATTAGGAAAAGAAATAATTAGTGAAGTTTTCCAAACAAGACTAGATAAATTTGTCAGAAGTTCTCCTCTGTTTGCAGTCCGCATGGCTTAAAATTGTAGGAATGCTTGTTATGTTAACCGAGTTTGTATTTATTTAGATGTAAATTTATTATTCATTTTTTATTAATAATAGAAATATTAATTTGTGTAATTACATATATTTTATGTCTTTTCCACTATCATATATGACTACATTTGTGAATGTTTCATATTTTGAATAAAATTTTATATGTAATATATATTATAATTCACAATCCTTTCATTACTTTAGCAATTCCTTTCTTTTTGTGTGCGTATAATGTAATTTGTATTTTTCTAGATTTCAGATAAATGTGTTGAGACATAGATCTCCCAGAGTCTTAGGAATCTGTAAAGTTATTACCTTGTAGAAAAAGAGGGTTTACACTCAAGAGCCAAAACATTATGATCACCCCTACATTTTGCAGTGAACTCGCCTGAATGACGTAGAAGGCATGTGATCAGGTGGAAGTGGTATTTAACTGCTGCTGGAGAGCCTGATGTATCATTCTTTCACTTCTGTGTGTGATGGGAAAGGCTGCGGATCTAAGTGATTTCGATAGAGGGCAGATTGTAATGGCTCGAAGGCTCGGAACAAGTTATTTCCAAAGCTGGACGACTCGTGGGTTGTTCGTGATCTACAGTTGTTAGTACTTATGCAAAGTGGATGAATGATGGTGAAACCAGCAGTAGACGACATGGTCTTGGATGTTCACACGCTATCAAAGAAAAAGGTCGTCGGAGACTGTCTCACATGGTGAAGCAAAACCGGAGCCAGACAGTGCTCAGCTGACAATCGAATTCAATGCAGGGCCAAGTAGAATAGTATCGGAGCACACTGTTCACCGGACACTGTTGGATATGGGGCTATGCAGCAAATGTGCCACTCGTGTACCTTTGCTGACCAAGCGTCATCTGCGACTAGTCCATGGATCAGTGGGAGAGAGTTGCCTGGTCAGAAGAATCACGGTTTGTCATTCATCACGCCAATGGCCATGTTAAGATACACCATCTTCCAGGTGAGCAGTTGCTCCCTCAGTGTACAGTAGGTCATACACAGGCTGGTGGTGGCAGTATTATGCTTTGAGGGACGTTCTCTTGGGTGTCTCTGGAATCCATGGTTGTGGTAGAGCAGACCATGAATGCTTCAGGGTATCTGAACATCATTGCAGACTAGTTGCACCCTTACATGATGTCTGTTTTTCCAGCTGGAAATGAAATGTTCCAACAGGACAAAGCCCTGTGTCACAAGGTTAAATTTGTGTTGGAGTGGTTCCAGGGACATGATGCTGAATTCCAGTTAATGTCCTGGCTGCCTAACGCACTGGATCTCTATCCGATGGAACACATTTGGGATGTCATGGGACGGCAGCTCAGAGTTCAAAGATCACCAGTTTGCAATATCTCGGATTCGCATAACCGTTGCTTAAACATCTGGTACAATCTGTCTCTGGCCAAGGACCTGGGGCATTCAAGCCAAGGTGGGATGAAGCTGTGTTGCACGCCAAAGGAGGCCAATTCGTTATTGACAGGTGGTCATAATGTTTTGGCTCTTGAGTGTGTATGATATGCATCACACTCTATTAAATCTCAAGCATGTGTGACTGCATAAATGCTATGACAGATTTGGTTTTATATGCATTTTACCCCATATTACAGTTGAGATGACTGAGGGTTATTTCTATTCCTCCTTTCAACTCTTCCTTATAGCATGGAATATGCAAACAGGAATTCACATAAATTGGATTTTAAACTGAGCTTTTGTTTTATAAGGTAGTTTGTTCATAAAATTTGCAACATACTCATAGTCGTGGGTAAAATTTTGGAAAATATATTATAATTTTGTGTTAATAATTCTTGGGTATTACTTTGATTTAAAAAGGTATCAGTTTAATGATTGCTTCAAGGTAAATTAATATCGAATTAAACTGCCTGTGATTTAAGGGAAACTGGAAGTTACTAAAATAAGAAAAAAGGAATAGGTCACCTACACATCAGTATTAAAGAAAGTGCTCTGGTCATGCTATTTCCCTATATTTCTATACAATAGACAGACACAAATATCTTGTTCTAGATTTGTCAATAGACACTTTAGATCTTATGCTTTCAACAATGGGAAACACTTTTCTCACCTGCATTTGGTTTGGAATGCTTCAGTCTACTGTTTTGCTCCACAGGGGCTAATGAGATTGGGACCTACTGCTTAAAGCTGATTCCAATCAACTACAAACATCCATGTTATCAGCGGAATTCAAACTCCAGTAGTAAAGAGCATCAATCAGCTAACCTACATTTGGTATCACTGCTTCAGTTTTTTTTTTTTTTTTGCACAATGGGCACTGGCAACACATTTGTTGCAACCACCATTAAATCTGCTGCTGATGATATTTATATTTGTTGTACAGTTGTAGATTTCCACATTTAAACACAAAGGTAGACAAAAAAAGATAAATATCTCTTACTGAAACTAAGATTTAAAAAAATCATCACATTAAACATAATTTTAATAATTTCTTAGATTACAGACCTAAAATACAAAATGCAATAAATACTTCAATGAGAACTTAATTATAGATTATAGGATGATTTTTGTCGTCTCACATAATATAAAAGGGCTGTCAAAGCAGCAGGTGTCATTCCAGGTATTCGTCTTGCTGCACCAAGCTGCAAAACAAACAATAATGACAATGGATTGTAGTATAATAGTGTTAATTTAATGTTTCATAATGTGAAATAAATGTTTTTGTTGATATGCATACACAGATTTAGAGAAGTGTACATAAATGCATATGCATGTATATATACATTGTCTACCAATAAGTATTTAGACACCTAGGCAAATGACTATATCCGCGGTCCTGAGGTACGTCACGGCCTCCGCCGGTATACATCGTGTAAGAAACAGCATCGGCATTAGTCACATGCAAGATGCCACACAGTTTGGAGCTCTCTGATTTCGAAAAAGGTATAATTATCGTGTATCACAAATGTGGCCGATCCTTAAGGGACATATCTAGCAATCTGAAGTGATTAAGAAGTGGAAGGGGAGCGATAATTGTTGGAATGTGCCCCAAGTTCGGCAGACCAACAAAACTGAGAGATAGAGACAGACGACTGTCCAGAGAAATTTGGAAGAACTGAACCCAACCAATGGCCCTTATCCGCACGGAGTTTCAACAGGCATCCGGGAGTATTGTTTCAATGAATGCCATCTGTAAGGAAGCACATCTGCTTGGTTTTCAGGGTCGTGCTGCTGCCAATAAGCCTTTGATCATAAGTCCAACTGCGTTGCTCGGTTAATGTGATTCAAAGCACATAGATATTGGACCGTAGATCAGTGGAAACGGATTCTTTGGAGCGACGAATCAAGATTCACCCTTTACCGTTCGGATGGCAGGGTTTGGGTCAGGCGTCTGCCTGGAGAACATCTGTCAGAATGCATTGTGCCAAAAGTCAAGTTCAGCGGAAATGGAATTATGGTCTGTGGGTATTTCTCCTGGTATGGATTGGGACCCTTGGTCCCCATTCATGCTAAACTCAACGCTGATGCCTACTGCACTATTTTGGATGATAATGAGCTTCCTACGTTGTGGCAGTTTTACGGGTTGGACCCCTTTTACTTTCAGGACGACAATGCCAGTTGTCTCGTTTCGAGGTTAACCAAAGCTTGGTATGGTGCCAATGGAGTTCATCAAGTGGACTGGCCTGCCCAGACTTAAACCCTATCGAGAACCTCTGGGACGAGTTGGATCGTCGAATTAAGGGGTGCACTACCCGTCCAAAATCGGTGAAGGAACTTGTATGTCTACTCCAAGCCGAGTGGAAGACAATACCACTAGCTGTAATACAAAGACTTGTGGAAAGTATGCCCCGGAGGGTTCACGCTGTAATTGCCTCTCGTGCAGGCTCTACCAACTATTGATTTTGAATAAAGTTAGTTTTTCTTTTCTATCACAGGTGTCCAAATACTTATAGGTAGACAGTGTATATGCATTACAGTTAGAGATATTTGTCTAGAATATGTCAATTCATACAACATGGGTCCCACGACTTATTCTTCCAAATATTGCACTAGATGCTGATTGATCACCAAATAATTTTTAGGACAAGTTTAAATTTAGAGGGGACATATAAAAAGTTATATTTTACAATTTTTGCAAAATTAAATTTTTAGTTTAAAAATACTATAAAATGAATGTCTATAATATTTGAAACAATTTTGTAACTGGAAGTATATGCCTGTGACCAATAGTTGCAGAGAAATAGGCTAGTTAAGAATCTTATTATGGGCCCTGTATGCATGTGTTATATATATATATACACATACATGTTTGTGTGTATATAATGATAAATAGTTATACATTTAACTTAAACTACATTACACTTTATTCTGTGATTTTATAAGAATATGGGAAATATTTGGATGATATTTATATACAAACAAGAAAAAAAGTTTAAAGTTTCTCTAATAACAAAGTGGAGGGGGCTTTGACTGAGGAATATTAATATATATTTTTATTCTACATATTGCAGAAAAAAACTACTGTTAAACTTATTAGTACAATCTCTATTAATTTGGAATAAAATATGATTCTCAAAAATTAAAATTTTAGGAATTACATTATGATAAACAATTTGAATAAAATATTCTATGAAATAAAAGAAAAAAAAATATTTACATTTGTTGGTCGAACTTCTAACAACTTTGATTTTACTTCATTAGACAGCTTCATATCTTTTCTGTAACAAAAAAAGCATGTTAAAAATTTACAAAATTACAATCTGATTTCTTTTAGCCTACTCAATTCTAAATAAAAATAGCTCCAGCAATATTTATTTTATTCCATATGTAGGAGAGATCCTCTCAAAAGAATTTTATATTGATTTTAATAGCAGAAAAAAGTGCAAAATTAAGCATTTGCATCACATATTTAGATATTCTTTTCACTAAGCCTATTTAAGTATTAATGTAAAACTGGCTGCTTCACACCCAGCCTTCGGTCTGGGTTATACATATTCCCAAATAAAGTTGCAAATTATTGAAAAATATGATAGTGTACTAACAATAGATAATTCCAATAATAAATATGGACGTGTGCAATTTCAGTGAAGGACAAATGTTTTCATAAATGTTATTGTTATCTTCGTTATTTGGCGTTGCTTTAAGTATCTCAAATACAAAGAGAAGAAGTGAAGTCAATAACACAACCTATTTTTGTAGCCCAACGACTAACGGACTAAATGTAACTTTAAAATAAGAACTTCCAAACTTCACAAAACGTTTGTATAGGTAATGCTCTCTTAGATCGTTACAAATAAGTGAAAGTGTAAAAGACAGAAAATTGAAGTAAAATAAATAATCACAAAAAATAAAAGAAGAGAAATTTGGAAACATCTAATGATATATACACGCTCTAAGAGTAAGGCACTCATTTCCCAGTCCACTGGTTGACATTCAGTGGTACAAGTAATTGTAATTAATAAAATTTTTAAGCCTCCAATATATACAATGAAACATTAGTTAATTTTTCAATGAAATTTGATTCTAGGAAAACACGAAATTAACTTATTTCAAGCTGAATATCTATCTATTAAGAGTAGAGAGAAATCATTTTACTGATTATTAATCATACTGATTGGAATTTTAACTAATAAGATTAATTTATTTTCATTTATGCAGTCTACTACTTTTTTTAAAATCATTCATAATTAACTACTGGCATAAATATGCAATTAAAATACAATATCCAGGCAATGCTGTATTCAGTGGTTGTTGAAGTCGTGGCAAATATGTAATTATAACACAGAAGGATAGTTATACAACTTTTTATCAGTTATATAAGTTTCTTATGAAATTTAAAAAAATTTTCAATTTTTATATACTATTAAAAAGAATTCTTAATCCATTTTTTGGATTCATTTTCAGAATAATCAAAACACTGTAAACTTTTAATCTGTAAATACCCAAAACTGTAATTTTACAGATAATCCATAAAAGTAGTCAGGTATGTACATTTTAAATATATATTACATATGTATTACATACATAATACACCTATACATATATATATATATATATATATATATATATATATATATATATATATATATATATATATGAATAAAAGAAAAATATATTTTGTGTGATTAGCTACTTTCAAAGATACTTACACCATACTTTCAAAATCTTCAGGCAACTGAAGCTCTTCCTCTTCTTCAAGCTCTCTGATTTCAGTTTGTTGATTTTGTATCGAATAGAAATACCGAGCTAAATAAAAAAATTCTCATTTTTTAATTCTTAGAATTTGCATGCATATTCATAAACTAATTAATAAAAGAAAAACATAAAATTACTTCAGCTTAGCAAATTTTGTGCAATTCAGAAATATTTATGTTAATTTTTAAAAGAATTATCACAATATTACAATTCATACTTAATAGGAAATAAATCAAATTTACCTTCTATCCATAATCTAGAAAGCAGATAATGAAACTGATTTGACCTTCGAACTTCTTCAGGTAAATAATCATATATGTTGTCCATTTTCATACCAGGTTGCATGAGATACTCAATACCACTAAAACAAACAAAAAGCTTCTGTAATGTAATAATTAACTTAGGGATACATGCACAGGGTATGATATACCCATCTCCCTCACTTTCTTTAATGTCTCTTCCATATACTCGTTTGAAAATGGGTAATTTCCTGAGTAGCTAACTTAAAGGTAACCTTTGATGTGGAGAATCCAATAATTAAAAAAAAAAAGTATATATATTTTGGTATAGCCTTGAATGAGTGTATTATACTATGCATGAGCATTTTTGTAATATTTTATAAGTAGGATAACACGTTATTGAATCCCTATTTTATGGTGTATTATTGCAGTTATGAAGAGGAAATACAATATTTAAGAGACTTATAAGATACTGTTTCTTCGGGTGACAATACAACAAAGATAAAGAACTAAAAGATGAGGAAAATAATAATAATCATAACTCATCAACTGAAATCAAAATGAATGAATAAATAAAAGATACTGATTCAAATGAAAAAGATTATTTTTAGGAAGGTACAATATGACAAAATGGGTCAAAGAAAAATCCAATTGTAATGTTAGGATGTCTATGGAAAACAATAGATCCAAGATTCAATCCTTGGGCTGAGTAAGTTTAACTCAGCCTTTTATCCCTTGAGTGGGCAGATAAACTAAACATGATTGGGAACTAAAGACCATGTCAGGTTGACTACCTAACTGGGACACCCCAAGGTCCTTGGTTTCAAAAACAGAGATTGGCACTGTAGTCCATGAACTGTGGAGTTTAGTTTAATTTAGTCTGTGGATAACACTTTTATGAAATTCAAAGTGAGTACATGTGTTTCAAAAAGTGTTGCTTTTCCTTCAAAAGCTTGGAATTTACTAATATCTTTTAAAATGGTAAAAATATTAAAAAAATACACTGAAATTTCCATTGACTCAACTAAAGAGTGTTTATAATATTTTGAGAGATAAATACAAAATATAATGAGAAATATCTAAAAGATGTACTGAATGTCCAAATAAAAAAGAATAGAAAATAAATTTGTTTGTTAAAAGTGGGACAGAATAATATCTATAGAACACTTGTTATGTATTTATAGAGAAATTGCAAATTGAATACACATAACATTTTAAATATGTTTATGAATTTATTTTGTTTTCGTTATTTTTTTGTATTTAGTATAATGATTTTATCATAGAAAATAAGAAGAAACAACCTAAATATGAGATACCCTGCTCTTTAATCACATAATTTTTCCTATGTGTGCGATGATATACACAGCTTCTAATGAATAAGAAACTGATAAATCATATCTGTAGTAAAATCAGACAGCCTGCTAAAATACTCACTTTGATAGTTTAATCTCTTATATAATTGAATGGAAAAACATGAAAAATAAGTTATCTAAAGTTTGATTTGCTATTTTATGACAAGTATATTTTCTCATGATTTTTTAAAAGCATACTAATCCTCTTTATCATTCAAAAAAACTTTTCTACTTAACAAGAGAGTAAGTATTTTTTTAAATTTTCATTAACTGTAATGATTTCATACACAATACATTTATATTTCATAAAATGTTGGCAAGTAAAATTCACAAACATAAATACACATACCTTTTTAAATTAGGATTTTTAGTGGTAATTCCCCAATCTTTGGCTTTTTTTGTAACTGATTTCAAGGCAGCTAAAGACTCTTCCAACATTCTCTTAATTTCAGAGTATTGTTTATAGCGGGCTTCAGACACACATCCTACCTTAAAACCTAAAATCAAATTTAAATGTATTTTTTATGAATTAAGATATGGAAAAGACTTTAAACTGCTAATTTTAAAAAGTTTACCACCAGGCAAACATTTAAATTAAAATGAAGATAATTCTCCTAGAGTACAGGAAAGGACTGAAATTTTAAAGTGAAAATAAAACTTGGTACTTTAGTTATTGTATAGATCAGGCATCCAAAACCTATGACACCACAGTCACAAATTGACCCATTTGATAACATTAAATGACCCACTTGAGTACCAAAAACAAAGTATAATACATACATACATACATACATATATATATATATATATATATATATATATATATATATATATATATATATATATATATATATATATACATAAGCATAAAACAAACATGAGAATGCTTAAAAAAATTTAACTGAAAATAAATGGAAAAGAAGATTTTAGCTTGATCTTAAAGATGCAGCAATGAAGAAAGGCAGAATACAATAATTGTACTCCACAGTGATGTTATGTAATCTCAAAATACCATTAATGACTGATCAAATTTTATCACACATAACTGTTACAATTAAATGCCTTTAACAAATTGTGTATCAAATTTCAAAGATTTGATCAAAGGTCTAAGTTAAATATTATACTTTGCATTAAAGCACTTTTATTATATTTTACTTTTATTATCAAAAGCTTTGCAGTAATTGAATTAGTGATAGGGAAAAATGTTAAGATTACAAAAGATTGTGAACTAGATCTTTTAAATTCCAATATCTAGTTATCTAATAAAAGTATGGGACTTTCATACTGTTCTATTAAATTTACACTGTCAAAATATAACCAATAAAAATGTTTTTCAAAATTTTAATAGTTTCATAGTAAAGCAATTTTTATAAATTTTCCAGAAATAAAGCTATTAGCTTTTTCCAATCATCCATTCACATATTTTCTGCTTTATCTCTTATGCATATTTTCTTAGATATACTTTATACTTTACATAAATGTATGACTTTTGTACAATATGCAACATTATTAACAGCATGAAGATTACTTAAATTTTAATCAGTGTATTTAATGCTATGTATTTATGGTGTGATTTTTTATCTTACAGTAACCTAAAATCTGGCATCACCTGTATCTGGTACAAACAGCATTTTCTATTCACTTTATTATTAAATCATACTTTATTTTAAAAAAAATTTCTGATTTGTGTTGCTGTCACTAATGCATTTTTTTACTTTCCTAATTCAAGTTTTAGTTAAAATATCCAGTGTGCTTTTACATTCTGAAAATGGACTGACGAGATCAGGGGAAGGAAACTGCCCATATTGCTCAAAAATTAAGTGCAGACGATTAATTTCTCTAACGCAACATACAAATAAAGAGTCTTTAGAATACAGAGAAATTAAAGAAAGTTTGCATAAGACCAGAAATTCAGCATAAAGTACATAGAATTCATTCTTCTATTTATTTGTGTGTCCTATATTAAGTTTGGATTGCTACAGGAGTGTATTGTACTTAACTCTAAATTGTTGTCATTTTCTTTAATTATGTCTGTTACAAACAGTACATCAAACACACTCACAAATTTCTATCCACCACAAAGTTAGTTATTTAAAAAAATTTTTGACTGAGGAACGTCAGTAAAAATTATATACATGGATTTCGGCATGGGATCATCCCTGTGTACAACATAAAACAATCAGAAACTAAAATAATTTATTTTATACTGTAAGTAATGTGATAAAAGAAATAACCATTCATAAATTGATGAAAGAAGCTGCCAATCTCATGTTAATAATGTAAAATAAAAAAAGGCAGGAAATATTAGTGCATGTAATATCTAAATATATATATATATATATATATATATATATATATATATATATATATATTAGCAGATCAGGAATCTGGAAACTTTACTGGGAAAATTGAAAAATTAATAAAAAATTTGATTATTTTGATTTTTTCCTTCTTTAACACTAATTGCCCGATATTTCTTGTATACCTATATTGCCCCAAAACAGTCAAAATGACTGCATTGTGAAAAAATAACAAATATGTAAAGAAATTTGTTTAAAATTAATTTTTAATATTATATAATAAAGGAGGGCGGAAGTAACTACAATTATTCATAAACCCATTTATATGTTATAGAAAAAGTCACCAAATTCTAAGAATTGTGTCATTATATTTCATAATTGTTTTTCTAATTGAAATTAAAAAACAGTCAAAATGACTGCCTTGGGCAATCTAGTGTTAAGCACATAATTAATGCTAGGTTTTCAGAGCTTGGCTGTATTTAAAAAAATTGTTATGTGGCTCTTATAGACTTAAAGTTTGACCACTTTGATATGTAATAAACTATTTAAATGGATATATATTGATTAAAAATCACGCAATCAAATACTCAAAATTTTTTTTATAATTAATAAAAGGCAATAACCCTATAAAATTAGAGAATGACTTCTATGTAATTTAAATAAATATTTTTAGAATAAGAAAATTATTTAAAGGGATATAAATTGATTATAAATTACTCTTACAATCTTGACACTCAAAGGTAGTCCTTTTTTTTGATAGCCCTATAGAAGTGATAACCCCATAGAATTAAAGAATGAATTCTCGTGTACTTCAAATAAAAGTTTTTAACTTCTGTTGAACATAAAGCAGACTATAAATAACAAAGTATATTAAGGTATCCGTCTATGTTGAAAACGTCATTTTTTGCCAAAAATCATAATTTTTTTTTATTTCTCTATTGTAAAATTTCAACTTTTAGGCTTCTAAATCTGTGTTTGTTTTGTCTATACATCATTTTAAAGAAAAGTTACATCTGTTTAAACATCAGTGACAGCTGTCAAAACAAAATGGAAGTAGCAACTTCTGAACTGGAAGTTGTGAATTTAAAGCCTTTTAAAGAGCATTTTTTGGACAAAACTTTTTAAATTTTCATGAAGATTAGTTTAAACATTTTTCTAGTATTTTTAATAATTAACAACTTGGCAATTAGAAAGTTTTGAAGCAAGAAAGTGTGGGGAATTTTAAACATGTATTTTAATTTTTTAATAGTTAAAGTTGCTTTCATAAACTTCAAATGCATTTTTCTCAGAACGGTATTTTTAATAAAATGCTGAAATTTAAAATGTGATTTCTCAAAAAGTTCTTAAAATATTTTGTTGAAAATTATTATGAATGCTTTTGATAGTATTTACTAATGAATGACCTAAAAGCTTTAAATTTGGATAATTTTTAATGATGCTACACTCATAGTTAGATATAAAGGTAATGAAAATTCTTTAAAAATTCAATGTGTATGATTTTGACGGACCAACATTTTTTACCAAATGTAAATTAAGCAAAAATTTTAGGTGATTCACTAGTCCAGTGTATAAGAAATGTGTTGCGTCAAAAAGTATTGAAATAATTTAATTTATTAAAAAATTAGACCTTTTGAAAAAACCTGATTATTTTTACTAAATTTTCTTCAATTATTGGAAATTTTATAAAAATACTCCAGGAATAATTTTTTTAAGTGCAATTCTCTATGATAATATAAAAAAATAAATCTAAAAATGTAAACACATGAACTAGTTTCTACATTTAAAGAAAAAAGTTCTCTGAATGTAAACGGATACCTTAAGAACTTTTCACAAAAAAAGTATGCTACAAAAGGAATTTCAAATACTCTAAATATCTTAAAAAGTAAAGTAAACAAATAATTAACTTTAAAGGAAAAAAAAAAAAAGGGAACCTTTTTCTGTTAGACGCAAATCTGCATTATCAGGCCTTAAATACAACCGGAACTCTGCCCTACTTGTAAACATTCGATATGGTTCAGAAGTTCCAAGTGTGGTAAGATCATCTATTAATACTCCAATATATCCTTCAGTTCGACTAACAGTAAATGGGTCTTTACCTTGAACAGTACAAGCTGCATTTATGCCAGCAATGATACCCTAAAATAAAAGATAAAAATAAAACTATAAGTAGCTACTATTTTCTCAAAACAACAGATAAGCAAAAAGCTAATTTTTATTTATGTAAATAGGTTACTCTGAAATTTTTAAAGAGTGGCAGACATGAGAGGGAAAAAAATTTAAAATGTAAATTTGAACTCTTATATGACTGCAGATAATTTGTGGTAAAAATTTCAAATTGGCTGGAAGAAAATTTTGAAAGAAAGGAAAATGTAGTTGACTGGGAAAGCATTATCCTGCTACAATTTTCTATGACTTTAAAGAGGAGTTAAATTAACAACAATGCTTTCAATTAGCATTTGAAAATAAAGCCCCCTCTCATACTACTGTATTTAGAGGGTTTGGTTTGGTTTGGAGCACTGCAATCTACTGTTTTGCACACGAGGGCTAATGAGACCGGGACCTACTGCTGAAAGTCGATTCCGAATGGCTACGAATATCCATGCCATCAGCGGGATTCAAACCTGCAAACTTTGGTTCCGAAGAGCAGTGCTCTACCATTCAGCCATCATTTGGCCTGTATTTAGAGGGATTACAAAAGGTAATTTCACAGAGGTTGAAGTTCTTAACTGGATAAAGTACATACAGGAAGAATCTTGTCAGTGGCAGTCCCTGAAAATTTTAATTGATGATAATCCCTACACTTATAAAAGATTCAGAATGAATTTAACATTGTATTTGCAGCTATACATACAATTGTTCAAGACCTTCATATGAAAAAATTAGTTTATCACTGAATACCTTATAAATTAACACAACACTAAAAAGTAGAGCATGCAGAATCTGCAAACAAACCCTAAAACTACTTAATGAAGATAGACACTGCCTTATTTTTTAAATCATAACTGATGATGAAATGTGCCATTTTTTTTTTTTTTTTTACATTCAAAAGGCCAAGAGAATAAAGTATGGGCTTTTGGAAATGATTCCAAGCAACAGTGAAAAGACAATAAGCAATAAAATAAGTAGTGTATGCAATTCCCCCCCTCCCAGCCGCAGAAGCACAAGACTGGTCAAATCCACCAAACTAGTGGGACAGAATAGTTACAGATAACTAGTATTTTATTGCCTGATAACTACTATTTTTTTAATTTTTTAGTTTCTTAACAATTTTTAATTTTTTAACTCTAAAACATCATATATATTTTAAGTTTTAGTTTAGAGAATAAAACATATTTAAATTTGATTTAGTTTTTATTATACATATTTCAAAACATATCTTGTGAGTAAGTAATTTTGCTTTCTTTTGTGATATACTTTTATAATATTTTAAAAACTATATTACTTGAAACGTCAAAACTATGTATTTTTTTAAAATCAGAATGTTACCAAAGAACTTGTAAAAATATTCTAAAAAGGGAAGAATTTTTACTTTATTGTGAATCCAAAAAAGAGTGAAAGTATTAAGTCTTGAAAGGTAATATACCACTGTCTTCCAGAAATGAAGTTCTGTATGTATGGGACTCATGCTTCATCATCATTTCATAAGGCAACACTGACAAAATTCTTGAATGAAAACACATCAATGTGATAGAACCAAGTAATAGATTAGAGGAATCTTGTAATCTTGCTATGGTTGAGTTTTGTAATTTTTTAAACTAAAGAAAAAATAATATGGTCACTGTAATAACCACTCCCCTCCGGGAGCCATGTAGTAATAGCACCCTGTTCTGGGGCGCTATACTTGCGCGGGACCTGCCCGCCTACTTTACTGGGGCAGGTATGTTCGTAGATCTCCGATGGGATGCATAAAATCACCTCCGAAAGCTTTTAGGACATCAAATAACATTTATTTACAAAACTTAGGGAAAATTAAAGTGTAAAACAAAATAAACGTAGTTCTGAGTCTCTGAGCCTATTCTATCTAGATTATGTGGCTGAGCGTGTCATATCCAGAATAAAAACGTCGTCGTGCTTTCTCACATCAGAGCGATGTCTCCCGGTCGCTGGCTCTATCGACTCTACCACTCTCTTGCAGATCTTCCCTCCCTCCTTTGGGTGGGGTTCAGCATCCTCGAAACTTGATTCCTGCCAAAAAGAGAAATCCTCCCTTCCATATATAATCCTGCCTGCAAAAAACTAACAAGCCCATCCAAAAAACCTTATCTACCACCCTTTGCTGGCCGGCTTCTTATTTTGCCTAAAGAATGCCGGTGGAAGAGGTCAATAGGGGCGATTTTGCCGATATCAGGAAAGGGGCACACATAAGCAAAACACAAATCATGGGTGCAAATTCCTTACAATCACCACTTTCATTCTTATAATGAGATTGATTAGATAGATATAAAAGAATATTCTGCATTGATTTCAAGAAATGGATGGCTTGAAATATTTAAACTGAAAAATTCATCTTCAAAAGTGCATTAATGATGGAGGAGATTACTTTGAGCTATAGTAATTCTAACATGTACTATTTAACCACATCATACTGCAGTGGAGAGGATGAAACTATCTTTTTACCTGAGCAGCTGCCTCTTCATAGCCTGTTGTGCCATTCACTTGCCCAGCAAGAAAAAGGTTTTTTACTTTCAAAGTTTCTAAAGTAGGTTTTAACTGACGGGGATCAATAAAATCATATTCAACACCATAACCTAAAATATAGAATTTTGTTAATAACTGCTACCCTTTTTCTTCAGTAGAAGGGATAAAAATAATTATGACTTACCAGGCCTAATCATAACAACATGCCTTAAACCTGGTATAACTCGTAATAACTGCAACTGTAAGTCTTCTGGAAGAGTACAGGACAATCCTTGTGGGTATATAATATCACAGTCTAGACCTAACATGCACAGAGAAATTAATGAAAAGGTTCTGTTAATATAAAAGGTATTCTTTAGTTATTAGCATGAAAGCAGTAATAACGATTTTAAAAGTAAAACACTTACAATCAAAATTAAATGACAATTATTTTTTAAAAAATGTCAAAGATACACAGAATTTTTTAATAAAAGTAATTATACTTTATTGATTTATTAAATTTAAAATGTACTGAATTCTGAAAAATACTAGGATAAAAAGTTTTGAAAATAGGAAGTGATATCCCCCGTTTAAGATTTTATATAAAAAAAATATTTATTCAAGTTGGTATATTATTCAGAACTGTGATTTATTTTCCCTTAAAAAGAACAAAATTTAATACCTTCCGGTTCAAGCCAAATTTGATGAGAACGACCACCAAATCGTATCACTTTTGATTCAATGGAAGGGCAATACCTGTGGTGTAAAATAATTAAAACTCTTATAAATGTTGCAGGTTAATAAAACTCATTTAAAATTGAAATGAAAGAAAAATATAATACTAAGCATATGTCATAAGAAATCCAAATAAAGAAAGAACTTTAATATATATATATATATATATATATGTGTGTGTGTGTGTATATATATATAAATAATAGTCTTTACTTTATATTCTTGTACTATATATCTTTTAATACATACCTTTTTTAATATATATCAGTTCATTGGAAGTAAAAGGCATTAAGTTAATAAAGGCACAGAATTATTCAAAAAGATTCTAACAAAAAGAATAAATACAAAAGCTTTAACCTTTTCCCAATATACGATAAATTCAAAATACTTTCATTATTTGCACCTCTTGATTTTTTTTTTCCCAGATTTTTTCCATTATCGCTTTTGAAAACTACTATTTTTTAGGATGCAAGAAATTAGATAAATATGCTAATTGTATTATTATTCAAAGTAATTTCCACTTTAGAAGTATAACATACAAAGACACAATGAAAATTTTTAAAAAATGAATATTTTGTAGGAGTTAATATAATTTTTTCAGTGTTATTTTTGTTTTCATTATCTCAAAGTATAGATAATTTTTTTCGATAAAACAATAACATATATAAAGTGAAAAAATTACCTAGGTCCATTTGTTTCTTCTTTAACATGTAAATTTAAATGCTGATTTTCTAAAATAATTTTATCCACAAAAGGTGTAGTATATGTTAAATAGCACGGCACTTGGTCTTCTGGCTAGTAATTCAAAACACATTATTCAACAGGCATCAATTAATTATATAAAAATATATCACCTATTAGAAATCACTTATAAAGAATAAGTATGAAGATATTTGATGAGGTATGTTGCATCTAAGATTTATGAATGGTTTATGTGGGCACCACATGACTTCCTTGTACATTTACTACATTATATGTCAGGTCTAAAAAAGGGGCAGTTGGAAATTATGTGATTTATAAACAGTTTTACAAAGGGAACTCTTTTATAATAAAATACATGATATATACTGCTCGTGTAAGCTTTTAAGATAATCCGGTCAGGCAGAAGCATTTTGGAAAAATTTGGTGAGTTTGCAAACAGATAAGAGTCAATTAGCAAATGGACATGGAAATGGGAACACACTCTACACGTGTCTTTGATGAATAAATGAAAATGGCACAAGTTTTGCTTAAATGAAACAAAGATTTAATAAACTTATTATCATCAAGAAAGACTTTTTCATTCACCTTAACATTTGACATTTCATGTATATATTTTGCTGTACTTCACTTAAACTTACTTGATTTGAATACAATTTGCCAGTTTCCAGTTTTTTGATAAAGTTTATAGCTATGCAATTGCTAAAATATTACCTTTAAATTATATAAAAAATCCATACAATATTAATTCAATAAAGGGTAAAGTTCAAGTACTGTCACGTACTGACAAATGGTAGCATTTTAATATTTGTTATATTGGAATTTTATTATATATCACTAAAAAATTTAAACTGCACAACTAGATGTTACAACAGTACTAAATGAAAAAAAAAATTCAAAATTCCATGTTAGGCCTAGCAGCATTACATCTGTTATGGTTAAAAAAATATATATACATAAAGAGTACAGAATGCAATCAAATAAGGAGGTATACAACTAGATATTACAACAGTTTTAAATGCAAAACTGCAATATCCAATATCTAATCACTTGAGTTATGTAAAATGCAGATATATGTACTGTATTAAAAATTTAACCTAAACACATCTAAATTATTTTTTCAAATTTTAACTGTTAGGAATTAAAAAAAACCTCAATTCAAGAGGGCAATATCTTCCACTTTCCTATTGAGGGATGTAACTCCTTTGTAGATAGAAAATAAAATAATTACACACTATTAAATGCATTTAATATGGACACTTTATTCAGTGTTTCCCTCTGTACTATATATCACTACAACTCTTAGTTCTCCAGGTTACATAAAAGGTTGCTACAGTCTGTAAGCCTTTGGCTCTCATTTATCACTCATGCTGTGATTCACCACAGAGTATCTCCCAGTGACTGAGGGTATCCCAAAAGAATGATCAATACAAACAACATTAAATTTCTTTTTCTTTTACAGTTTAAAGATTTACATGAAATGCTACCAAAATTTGTCAAACCATTGGGATTTTACACTGGCAGTGTTCATCTCTGTCCAGGGTGTACCATTTAGAAATTCCCTACTATTCCCCTATAATTCACAATTTCTTCCCTGATGAAGTCACACTATTTAATACATAATTCCTTTAAAATTTTTCACAGAACTAGTTTTAGATATAAATTATATTTACAGTTATAAATCTTAATATAAATAAATAAAATCTATATGCATTTAAAACTTAGAAAGATTCTTTTTTGCCTTTTAGAGTGTTTGGAATAATCTGCATGAGAAACAGAGAATTATTCAATTTCATTAAAATAATGATAAAAATGGAGAACTCTTGCATTTCTGTTTTTGTTTCATCATTATCATTAGTTCTCTTTATGCCTTAGCGCACATAAGGCCTATAGATCTCCAAAGCCTCTAGTTTAATGAAGTTAATCTTGCTTCACTACAATCTGCCCATCCAACCTCAGCTCTTTCTTTTTCCATCATGTGCCACCAGGTGAGATGTGGGCACCCACACTTCTTCCTCCCCTCAGGGGTCTATGTCAACGCGACTCTCGGTATGCTGTTGTGACTCAT
The DNA here is from genome assembly GCA_032207245.1 of Pardosa pseudoannulata. Taxonomy (NCBI): domain Eukaryota; kingdom Metazoa; phylum Arthropoda; class Arachnida; order Araneae; family Lycosidae; genus Pardosa; species Pardosa pseudoannulata. Next base: position 106,617,194 of record CM063500.1, on the reverse strand, counting down.
TCTCAAACTATGCATTGTTAATTTCCATCGTCTGCATTTAATTTCTTCTTCTATTACATTATATCTTGCCCTGTTTAAAAGTTCTTTATTTAAAATGTTATAAGACCAGAAAATTTTAAGGATGATCCTTTAGACATTTATTTTGAAAAAACATTTACTGTTGTGCACTATGTTTTAATTATTATCCAAGTTTCTGAACCATAAAAAAGAATTGAAAAAACAAGTGAATTGTACAGATTTAGTTTAATTTTTACTGGCATATTAGGTTTTTTTTTAACATAATTTATATTTAAATAATGCAGCTTAATACATGAAAAAATTGTACATTGTTTTAAAGATTCAAATTGTCCATGATAGCCTTAATTTCCTTGTTACCTGCTTCTTTTATTATCGACCTTATTTTTTCCAATTGCTGTTTAATCAATTTTGATTTTTCTTTTGAATTTCAATTGTTTTATTTTCTGAAGATTGCCTTTTTCGTTTCTCCATATTCTTATTTGACAACAAATAAGCATTTTTTTAAAGAATTGGACAGCATCATCTTTGCTGAATCTAATTCAAGCAAAACAAATTGTTTTTAAAATTAACCAGATAATTCTGTATGCTATCAACACTTTGGGAAACCATTGGCATTTTACACTGGCAGTGTTCGTCTGTTCAGGGTGTATCATTTAGAAATTCCCTGCTATTTCCCTGTAATTCACAATTTCTTCCCTGATAAAGTCACATTATTTAATACACAATTTCTTTAAAATCTTTCATAGATTTAGTTTTAGATATAAATCATATTTAAATAAAGCTATAAATTTTAATATAAATAAATAAAATCTAAATGCATTTATTTAAAGCTTAGAAATATTCTTTTCTGTTTTTTGGAGTGTTTGGAATAATCTGCATGAGGAACAGAGAGTTAATCAATTTCATTAAAATAATGATAAAAAAAACAGACAACTTTTGCATATATTGTTTTTGTTTCATCATTATTAATTCTTTTTGTGCCTTAGGGCATATAAGGCCTATAGATCTCCAAAGTCTCTAGTTTAATGCAGTTAATCTTTCTTCACTACAATCTGCTTATCCAGCCTCAGCTCTCTCTTTTTCCATCCTGCACCACCAGGTAAGTTGTGGGCACCCATACTGCTTCCTCCCGTCAGGGGTCCATGTCAATGCGACTCTCAGTATGCTGTTGTCACTTATCCTCGAAATGTGTTTTGTTAATTTCCATTGTCTATATTTAATTTCTTTTTCTATTTCATTATACCTTTTCCTGTTTAAAAGTTTTTAATTTGAAATGTTATAAGACTAGAAATTTTCAGGGTGATTCTCAGACATTTAATTTTGTGCACTGTGTTTAAGTTATTTTTCAAGTTTTTGAGCCATACAAAAGAACTGACAGAACTAGTGATTTGTACAGATTTAGTTTAATTTTTCTGGTAGATTTTTTACATTTTATTTATTTTTAAATAATGCAGCCTAAAAGAGTCTGTATCGGTTATATGGTCAGCTCAGAAGTCTAGAAAAATCAGACCATATATGTGGAACAATACAACCCTATTGTGCATATACCATGCATTTTTTTCCATATTCCCATAAGGTGACAAGCTCTGACATTTTCTTTCTTGATCACCGATTTGATCTTTTCTAACTTGATCACTGATTTCAACTCTTGAGGAGCAAAGTTTAGCAGCTAAAATCTTGTTTAATGTCGTACGGGGAATCGAATTTGCCTTGGCTAAAGTAGCCTTTTTAAAAGATTAGATTTTTAAAATTTTTCAATCAATTCATTTTTGGCAGCAAATGATAAATTCTTTCTTTTCAAAGCCATAATTAAAAAATGAACGTTCTTACTCCTGACGTATGATCCAAATGTAACAAAATTTTCCTTTACTTGTTTCGTCTCAATTTGAATTTAATCAGGGAGAGATAACTTCAACCAATAAACAGACAGAGAGAGAGAGTGAGAAACTCTGACGATGAGTCTACACAAACAAGAAAGTGGTAAAGGGAGGGAAATAAAGGCTTGAATTCAGGTTCTCTCCGATTTTGCACTCACTGACTTTTTAAAAAAAAAGGGAAACTCATTGAAAACATGAAACTGACCATGTAACTGGTAACAAGAAAAAGAAAATGTGGTGCACTTTAACACATGTTCCCTATTAAGTTAGACAGGACTTTTGATATTTCCTTTACTTCATATAAGAAAATAAAAATTGTAAAAATATAAAAGCACATACTTTAATCCAGACTTTATCATTCATAAAAGAAAAGGGAACTGGAGGATTATCTGGATAAGACGGTTCTACTTCAGATAACTCCACAGATGATGCTTTTAACCTAGGAGGTGTACCTAAAATGAATTAACATATATTGATAAGCTTTATACAACTCATTAGAGATTAAAAAAAAAAAAGTTAAAATTATAAGATTTTACAAAAGTAATCATACCAGTTTTTAATCTTCCTAACTTGAAGCCGATATTTTCTAATGTAACAGCCAAGCCAATAGCAGGTTCATCATCCATCCTACCAGCTGGTCTACTCTCTAAGCCTATATTTATACGTCCCCGAAGGAAAGTACCAGTTGTAATAACCACAGTTTTGGCCTTCATAATGCTTCCATCCTCTTAAAGGGCATTAAAAAATTAAATTAAATGAGTGTAAAAAGTTAAAACAAGTTATCAACTTATACAACTTAAAATGCAATGCTAACATAAATAAGGCACAAACTGTACAAGAAGTATCAGATCTAGCAGTTTTGCCACCCAACAAAAATGTAATATGCTGATTACCATCCTCCATGATAAAAATTACTATTATAAAATATATAAATTGTTGACATAATGCAAATTTAATTTTGTTAAATTTATCTATGTGGCACAAAGGAAGCAAAGTTCTAGCAAATCTAGCTATTGCTTTAGCAATAGCTAGATTTGGTATAAAATCTAGAGCAAAAAATTAGCTTAAAAATTTCAATTAGGCTTTCCTTCTTGCCTAATAAGGTTGAAAATGACACATTTTCATCTTCTAGACCAGGAGTGGGCAAACTATGGCCCGCCGGAAGGTTTTATCTGGCCCGCATATAGAATTTTAAGTTGCTGGTCTGAGGCAAATTAAAAGAAATATGTATTTATACATTATATATCCATCTCCTTTTCTACTTTGCTTAAATATTATATTCCAAATTTATTATCTCATGCCCAGAAGATCAGCAGTATATTTGCTTCTTATATGTCAACCAGTGTTTTCAACTTTGAACCTTAGAAAGAATAATTTCAGAAGTAGACTGACAAATGAGCATTGAGCATTGTTCCTTAAAATCAGTACATCTCACTTCGAACTTCAGTATAAGGAACTTTTAAAAATGAAATCACAGATTCATTCATCTCATTAATATATTTAAACTGTTAGGTACTTGTATATTGTTTTAAAATTTTAGAAAAATTTATCTTGGCCCACCAAACTTATTTTCTTTCGATTTTTGGCCCGCAGCCGAAAAAGTTGGTCCATACCTGTTCTAGACCAAACACATTTGTATTCCCTGCTTCTCCATCAGCAACGTTATTTCCAAATCTTAAATGTGGATAACTAATGCATTTTTAGTGGTATCTTTTAAATCATGTGTTTATAGAAATTAGCAATAATTATTGAGGGTACTCAATTAATCAAATCTATATTCGAGGCAACAATTGTTTCATCCATTAAAAGGGGGAAAAAATTACACTTTTTCACATTTTATATCAATTAAAACAATACTAATATAAAATAATTATACTTCAGGTTTCTAAGAAATAAAGAATTAGAATTTGTAAAATAGTTTTACAAAAATTATTTCTTAGTAAAAATAATATTTTACAAATTCAAGCCAATATGAAGCCCATAAAATTTGCCACTCTGAAGAGAGTTTGGTTTGTCCTGCCCTAGGCTTAACCCTGGCAAAAGAAGCTGATTTACTGCTTCAAACAAGCAGCATTCTGAATGTGAGAAAACTCAGTGCTCATAAAAGCAGATTGACATATTACTATTGTGCCTTCATTGGCTTTGCATTTTATGCTACATTCCAACAAAAAACTTTTATTCTTTCATATGAAATTACATTTTCAACTAGCCCAGCAAGCAGAAATTATATATATACATATATAATGACATTAATTTCTTCAATTCCTCAAATCAACTATCAGTTTTTTTCTTCTCTAAACACTTTATACACACACATATAGAAATACACCTATAGAGAAAAGAAAATACTGTTACAAACTTTAAAGCTGGGTTCGGGAATTGCATGGACTTTAAGTTAGACAGCATGAAAATAATTTATTGGCAATCAGTTGGAAAATACAATGTCAGAAAGGCATCAAGGTTAAGGTACTGCACACTCGTACCAAGCTTACAAAATCATCGCGAAACAACTCGAGCACAATGCCATGGGCTCACATATCTCTTTCTGCATCAAACAAAATGGAAGCACCGGTAAAAACACAATACACCATGTGCATTCTGTACACCAAGAAATCTACTTAACGATTCTCCTTGTTTGGGACTCAGCCTGCCTTATACAGGCCCGAAGAAACTGCTGAAATATTCCAGAAACCGGAACCAGAAGTTGTCACATATCGCCACACTTGGTGATATTTGGCAATGAACTTGGAGACAAAAATAGGTTGCCAAAACAGTCGCTAACAAGCCGGTATCTCACCAATTTGGCAAGATACCCATAGACTCCCATGTTAAATTTAAGGTTCACTAACAAATTCGTAACAATACAATTAAACCAAGAATTAAAGGCCCTCTGTCAGATCTGCCCATACATGAGAAAAAGAACAGACTGACTGTGGGCTAGGGTAACAACCCAAAGTGGATACCAAGCTTTTGCTGACCTGCAAGAGGCTCATCGTGGTCTACTTTTGATTTAGTCCAACCTGGTTTGGAACAAACACTACAGAGGTAAGCTCAAGACTCACAGGTAGAAAATAGATAAGATGACTCAGAGACCATGGGTGCTTGAAATCTGTACACATCTAAAGAAGATATGCAACACTACAACAAATGCAAAGTTTTATGGGAAAAGAGGAAAAATGATACATTTAACCTCCTTCAGAGAATAGTGTTTTCTCCTAAATTTATTTCCTAAATAAGAATATGTTGGAAAGATGATAAAATTCATGGATTTACACTGCATTTTGGAACATGCAAGCAAGGCTAATACATTAATACTTAATAAAATGTGTTGCACCAAGCTGATAAGCCCAACTAAATACTGGTTACTTTAAGATATGCAGTAATCATCTACCAGCCAAATGTTTAATGGTAATCTCTAAAACAGGCATGCCTAACCCACGACCCATTTAAAAAATTTTTGTGGCCCAATTGAAGTTTTCAACAGTCTATATAGTTTTAGTCATTTTCACTATATACAGTTGAAACAGAATTTTAGTTGTTAATGTTTACAATAATAAATATCACATATTATGTACGTTAAGACTTGATAGTAACCAGTGTAAACCTGGTCTTTGAGTAGGGTTGGACAGGTTACGTTGAAATTGGAGCGTTCTAGAATATTCTGTCAATTGGCCATTACTTATACAACCAGCAAGGTGTTGGGGGTGATTATAAATACAATGTAGTTAATGTTTATTATCGTTGTAGTTATATGTATAACATAACTTTTTTATGTACAGTCGCAGCTGGCACTGTAAAAATGTATATTTTGAATATTGCACGATAATAAAATATTTTGAATAATTTGTTGTTTTATTTTTATATGTGTGGCCCGCCTCAGTTCAGTAAATTGTTTTTTGACCCACCAATCGATTCGTGTTGGGCACCCCTGCTCTAGAAGTTTGCCTCAATACGATAATCAGCCACAGTTAAAAGTTTAGCATTTAACCTACATTTTACTACTTTCTTAAATAATAATAATATTATTTTTAACAAAATATGAATTAAAAGATCCTATAATGATAAAAAATGAACAAGAATATCCTTTATCTTCTAAAAAGGAACTGGACTGAATCTTGTATGTTATGCTGACATCTTTAAAATTAATAAAGCAAATATAAAAATATATTTAATTTGTAATCTATAATTCAAATGCTGGGTGAATAATACACTAATTTAAGTTCAGAGATCTAGGGTAAAATAAAGAGTTAAGAAACATTTTAAACAACAAATAAACTTTTGAATACTGAATTTTTCCTTTAATAACATTAAAGAAAACAAACTTACTGAGTTTTACTCCACAGCAATTTATATTATTCATAGAGTGTTCTAAAAATAAATCTTCAACAGATCCACTCAAGATTTTTAAATTTTTAGTTTCAAACAATTCTTTCTGTATAAATTTTTTATACAATGAACGATCAATCTGTGCTCTTGGACCCTATAGATAAAACAAAAACAATATTTAAAGTACTTATTTTAATTCAGGGTTGGCATGATTTAAATCAGTTGACTTCTTTTAAAAAATCATTGATTTAAATAATTTTTTTTCACTTCTTTTAAAACCTATATTCCAAAGACAGGAGAATTGGGAATCAGTCAGCACAGTAATACCAATAAGTAGATAGCATGTGCTTTCCAAGAATTTAGGGGTTGTTATCAGAAAGTATGTAGTAAGGGTAGTACAATGATTGATTATGACTGGTGGAATTCATTTTATGTAATGGGAGGTAAAGAGAGTATTACAGAACTTGAAATCCAGTTTGTCTACCAAATAACAACAGCCGTGGCTTCATCTGCTGGAATGGAAAGACAGTTTTCTTCTTTTGGTATTATTCATTCTAGCCTTCGTAACCAATTAGGAGTGAATAAAGCACCAAAGCTAGTGTTTTTTTGAAACAATTAAATCCGTAATTCAGTGCTTAAAAAATATTGAAATAATTGTGATTTGTTTTTTTTTTAAATAAATAGTTTGCATTAAAAGAATATTTAATTTGTTCTTTAAATTTAAGTCTTATTTAGTTTTCACTATCCAATTACAAAATAATGGAATGCATTTAGGTTAAAATTTATATATTTAACTTTAGGTAATCAGTGTGTAAAATATACCAGATAAGATGTTACTTCTTATAACAAACTATTCTATGTATATTGCAAAAAAAAAAAAATAAATAAATAAATAAATAAATAAAATAAAAACAACAATTAAAATTAGTATTCAGAAAATAATCAAAGAAATCCGATTAAAAAAAATCTGATTTAAATCAAATAAATCTGATTTTTCGATTTTTTTCCAACCCTGTTTTAATTTCACAAATAGTACAATTCAAGAGTGGATAAATAAGAATTTTTTTTTGTTTAATACAAGTTCAAAAGCAGTATTTAGTATTAAAAGTGTAATGTTTGCCTGCATTCTACTTTTTTCTAATGGTATTGGTTTGAATTACAGAAACAGTGGATTTAAGTTTAAATTTTTTTCAAGCAATTAACTCTGATAATTAATCTATACCAGATACCAAAATACTAATTCTCAAGACTTAACAACAGTTATGCCTACCTGGTATTTCAACTACTATACTATCTATGAAATATAACTGAAATCTTTTCTTTATCTAGTTGCAGATGTAGAGTAGGATAATATCGTCCACAAAAAAGAAATAAGGTTAAATGAAAGAATAAATTTAAAGAAAACAAAAAACTTTAAAACAACATTTTGCAAAAAATGCAATGTTTAGTAATGATTCACTGATGAAAAAACTTTACTGTTTTCAATGCTAAATTTCTAAGAAAATTTTACGTAATTCTGAGAAAGTTTACATAGAAAAATTTCTATTTAAATAATTCATATTTATTTCCAACTATACTTTAACCAAAATACCTGAAGGAATTCATTTTAAATATTTTAACCTCAACAGTATTGTTGGTAGATTCTAAAGTTACGTTGATGGTATGGTAACTGCTTATTTTATGGAATACTAAAAAGAACAAAATTTTGTAATACTTATTGATTTCCAATCTAGCACCGTGGTTCTTTTTTCAATTGCTCCTAATAGATTAAAATTCGTTTTTGACAGTCAGATCACTCTTCTTATCGGAAAAGAAAACAAATGACTGTAAAGTTGAACCATAGTTACTGTGATCTAGATGGAAACAACTTGGTAAATTACTTATCTAAGGCAGAATCTAACCAATCTCAATGTAGCTATTATAAAAATCAGGGGTGGACAAGTCTTTGAAAGGAAGAACTAGAGATATTGATACATTTAATGTTTTTAAAAACAAACTTACTGATTTGAATACCACTTCTTAACCCTTAATTTGGCTAAGTCCGCGACAATGAACAATCAAATAAAATCTGGCGGGTTTATGAAAACTTCTATACGGCTTAAATATCTAACAAAAACTTTAAAGTATATTTCTGTTACGGTAAAACAGAAAGTATTTAGAGAGATCCTAATGTCTATACAGACATGGGAAAATAACAGAAATTAAACAATATTTGAAAAAACATCTTGTCAAATTAACAGTTAAATTAGTTCTCATTACAAGTAGCTTGCGTTCAGTGATTTGGTTTTGGTTTGGAGCACTACGGTATACTTTTTGCAACACGAGAGCAAATGAGACTGGGACCTACTGCTTAAAGTCGATTCCGAATGCCTACGAACATGCATGCCATAGTGGGATTCAAACCCACAAACTCCGGTACCAAAGGCGAGCACCCTAACCAATCGGCTGGGTTCAGTGATAAGTCACATAAATGAATTTTTAACCCTGTGTGTCAAATTGCCTATTCCAATTGTAGAAATTGTTGAATGCAAAAATTTACTTACTATGTAATAGTTGTTCAGAATTAACAGAACTACTGTTATGTACTGACATAAAATGGAATCTAGAATATTACTGATATAATATTCTAGAATGAATATTTGAATATTGAATTGGATGAATATTTGCAGCAATTTCATTATTTAGTACTTCAGATAATTTTCCTGAATGAACAAGATAAAAAAAAGTATGTGTAAAAAGTGAAACATGTTGTGAAATCAAATGAAAGGTAGTCACTACAATAATAAATAAAGGTAGAACCTAGAAATTTTAAATAATTTTAAAAGCTACTTCCAAATGTCATTTTTTAAATTTTTCCCCAAAGAAAAACTTAAAAAAAAAAAGCTAAAAAATTTTCTGATCTCAAAAAAGAAAATTAATATATTGTTTTTCATAATAAATAAAAAAAAATGATTTTGAAATTGTCTTCAGAAGTAAAAAAGTAGAAAATGAAATGATAACAAAAGAAAAAAAAACAAAGTGGATATTTTTAAATAAGGTAGTAAAATTTCAAAAAAAAAATACAAACCCATACTGCAGGCCCTTTACATTTATTTAGAACTCTGTAGTGAATACCAGAAATATCTGAAAGAGGGGAAACATGCAATATTATAAAAATATATTTGCATTAAGGTTGCAATGGCATGGATAATAAAAAAAATTAAAGGCATCATAAGAACAAAGTTATACGATAAAACAAATTAATATTACTCCAGATAATGCCATTAGATTGAATTAAAAAGTGCTTTTATAAAATCATTTAAATTATAAATTTGGAAACAAAGTTTAAATTACTCTATCATTAATACAACTTACAACTATTTGTAATAATAATAAAAAGTACCAATACTTTTTCATTTTATTAAAAAAAGTTGCAAATACATCAAACACTTTCATGAAAAAAAATTAAAATAAGTATTAGTTAAACACAGACTTAGTTATATCTGACTACACATTTGTTAGAGAAGAAGTTTGATTGATTTTGCACAATAGTTTTTATTTGTTGCTCTATTAAATAGGAAAAGTCAAGAGCAGTATTTGAATTTGAGTATATTTTACATTCTTACTATTGAATAGATAAAAATATTGTTCAGGCAAAAAAAAAAATATTATTCATTGTATGGAGAATATGTGCTGGCATATCGATAGGGCCCAAACTGATTTACAAAATTTTGTTCCAGCAATTTTATGCTAAAGATGTACCACATTTTCTGGGAGGCCAGGTGAAGGTGATGAAAGCAAAATAAATTAAATAGATTTTAAAAAATAATTTACTTATCATACCACAAATTCTACAGCAAACTCCATCCAAGGCATCAATTTCTTTCATTAAATGACCTTTTCCAATACCACCAAATGATGGATTGCAGGACATTTCACCTAAATAAATTTGTTATAAAGATATAATCAGTGATAAAATAATTTCCATTTCATAGCATTTTATAACCATAAGATAGAGATGTGTCCTTTTTTCACTGCCATTTTTGCTATTTTGGTAAGATTTTTGCAGTGGTGTTGCTTTTATATTATTAAATTATAACAGGCATGCCAACATTCAAGCACTTGCATCCAGAGCAACAGCGTATTTGAAATTTTAAGATGCTAATTACAGATTATATATAAGTACATATCTTATTGGTTTCTGAATTAAATTAAATTTAAAATATTTACACAGTTGCACATTGTAAAAGGTAAATTAAAAGAAATTTTTGCATTTAAAAATTTATGAGTAGCTTTTTTTTAGCTTTAACAACTTATTTTTCAGAACAGTGTTTCTTGTAGTAACATTGACCCTGATTCAAATATTTCCATTTTTCTATCATCAAGAATTCTAGAGTTTGTCTATTCAAATTTGACTTAAATTCAGTTAGGTTTTTCCACACAGTAATGAAAACTTTAAGCATGCAGCAGTACTGTGTGAAAGGAGTAATATTCAGCATTATTTTTTGCACAACTTTATATTTAATTGCTGAATTGTGATCTTTTGGCTGTTTAAAAGTTTTGTTATTTTCCAGAGCAGTCTGAGGAGTTTCTGTAGAACCCAGAGTAGTTGGCATGTCTGTTATAATGTTTCAGCAATTTTTAAATTATTACACTATGCTATTTTATCACTTTAAAATAACTATATTATCAGAACTTTTTTGAGGTAATAGTTTAAAAATAACAAGGTGATATAATATTATTAGATTGATATTCAATAAATAGGCTTTTTATTTACTTTAAGTTAGATAAGTACAGCTCCATTCATTACTAAAAAATAAATTGGTAACTTTTAGATTGCTAACAGCAAAAATGCACCAAGAGGAGGCTATATCATATCTCTTTATACACTGTCTACCAATAAGTATTTGGACACCTGTGATAGAAAAGAAAAAATCATTTTATTCAAAATCAATAGTTGGTAGAGCCTCCACGAGAGGCAATTACAGAATGAACCCTCCAGGGCATACTTTCCACAAGTCTTTGTATTAGAGCTAGTGGTATTATCTTCCACTCGACTTGGAGGCTCAGGCCAGTCCATTCAATGAACTCCATTGGCACCATACCAAACCTTGGTTAACCTTGAAACATGACAACTGGCATTGTTGTCCTGAAAGTAACAGGGGTCCAACCCATAAAACTGACACAATGTAGGAAGCACATTGTCATCCAAAATAGTGCAGTAGGCATTAGGCGTTGAGCTTACCATGAATGGGGATCAAGGGTTCCAGTCCATACCAGGAGAAACCTCCCCAGACCATAATTCCACCTTCGTCGAACTTGACTGTTGTCACAATGCATTCTGGCAGGAGATGTTCTCCAGATATGTCCCTTAAAGATCGGCCACATTTGTGATACCCGATAATTATACCTTTCTCGAAATCAGAGAGCTCTGAACTGCACAGCATCTTGCATGCGACTAATGCCGATGCTGTTTTCTACACAATGTATACTGGAAGAGGCCATGACGCACCTCAGGACCGCAGATATCGTCATTTGCATAGGTGTCCAAATACTTATTGGTAGACAGTGTATTGTATTTTGTCACAATCTCTGTTGTACCCATTTCACAACAGACATTTAATGTAGGAGCTATCTATACAAAGAGGTAGAAATAAACAGATAAACAAAAAATTATACTCTGGAAGATTTAAGGTTTTATCTGCCCAAACACCTAAAGAATGGTGATTGCGACTCAACTTCAAAAATCCTAAAAACAATCATACCGCAAAAATTTGACATAATTTCTATTATAATTCTTATTATTTCCAATGCAAGGGAACTTCCTTTTATAGCATTTGCCACTACCAAGCTGCAGATATTTGTAGGCCATTTTATTATTGAGGCATCATATAGCCAGCCAATATTACTAAGGCAACACAAACAATGTGGATCCTCATAATTTTAAAGCAGGGACCAAACAGGAGACCCCTAGCTTGGCCTGCCATCTCTAGAAGTATCGTTTGGGAACTTTGAGGACATTGCTGCCATGAACTTATTTTATGTGCCTCAGCCAGCATTAATGAACATGGCAAATCTTTGACTGGCTTGAGCCTTGAACTCACAATTCTCCGATCAGTGTCGTATGCAGAATTTTTTCAAGGGGGTTGGGGTGTTCATAATTCTAAAAAAATAATATCCTGCATAATTTCTACTGAAATTTTTATTTTTGCCATTTTGTCTGAACTCAAGGAGGGGGGTTAAACTCCTAACCCCCCCTAGTGTATGGCCCTGTCTCCAATTATGAGATCAATGCCTCTGCTGACTGAGCTACTGTGGTCATAATTATATAATTCTTAATATATTCTGATACTACATGCTAGTATAAATGCAAATTTTCAATTGCATTTTATAAACCAAGTTAAATGTATAATTTTCTAATTTATTAAAATTTTATTTATATTTCACATTGTCCTTTCATAAACTTAACTGTTACCTAACTCTTTACCACTTAAGATTATATTTTTATTTTATGATCTTTAACCAAAATTCATTGGAAAATATGCTCCATAATTTTTTTATGTATTTGCACATACATGAAATTTGATCCTTTAGTTGAATTTCATATAGCTTAAAAATTTAAACTAAGCTGTGGTAGCTCAGTAAGTAAACACTATGATCTCATAACTAGTGGGTAGCAAGATCAAGGATCAAGCTGATCAAAGATCTACCCTGTTCCTTAACACATTTGCTGCCAAACCCAATGTCTAAATGCTTTTTCCAGTATGTTGATCACATGTTGGAGCATGATCAGCAGTGAATGTGTTAATGACAGCAGGGGTACAAAAAAGTTTTTAAATAATAGCTTTATAGGTAGTAGGCCAGAACAAACTAATAAGCAAACTAATGTGCTTTAATATTAACTGAGTTAATATTAATGCACATCAGGTTTGGTTTAGTTTGGTTTGGAGTGCTACGGTCTACTTTTTGCAACACAAGGGCTAATGAGAGCAGAACCTACAGCTTAAAGCCAATTCAGATCGGCTAGGAACATCCATGCCAAAGTGGGATTCGAACCCACGAACTCCGGTACCGAAGGCCAGCACTCTAACCAATCGGCCATTGTTCGGCTTAATGCACATCCGAAAATATAGTAAATTTCAAAACAAATACTTTAATTTAGTGTAATGGTATAACTTTAAACTTTTAGATACTGCAAAAACTCTTCAGATAATAGATAGAAAATAAACATGACATAAAATTTCACATAAAATTGTGAAAAATAAACCAGACGATTTGCTATAAAAGTATACAAGTTTCTTAACTTTTTTTTAAACTATTAATAGTGCTCTTGCTACACAGTAAAATAATAATAAAATTAAACATTTGTAACTATCTAACCAAATTTATTTGAAGTTTAAATTTATAAGCAGATTATTGTCAATATGTATGAGTATTTTCAACAGGGTTGTATCGGTTTTAACTATGGGGTTTTAAACCAGCAGTTTTAATCGTCCTGGTCAATATCAATTTTGATCAGTTTTGCCCACTGATATTCACTTTCCAATATATTTAATACTAATCCAACATAGTTTACTGGCATATGATAAAGGCAAGTTACATTTGTAACAAAATTATGGTGATTGCAGTTAAAATGATTATAAATTAATAACAATTTTAACTGTAAAATGTCATGTTATTTGTTTTAATTTTAAAATTTATGGTTTTAACTACAACTTATGTTTTTAACTTCAACTCATGTTTTATTTTTTAACTGTAACTCATATTTTATGTTTTTTACTGCAACTGGATTACATTTTTACAATTGCATGTGCATGGTTCATTTTTAAAATTCAAACATTCTTATTATACTGTATAAGCATGTTAAATCTCATGAACTTGTTAGTGTCATATTTTGTTTAACTGCAATACTATTTTTATTGCTTATTAAAAGTCACTTCTAATTACAAAAGATATTATATATTAAAATTAAGACCATTTAAAACTATTTTTAACAATTCTGACCAGGGTTGGCATGATTTAAACCAGTTGATTTAAATCAGTTGATTTTTTTGAAAAAATCATTGATTTAAATAATTTTTTTACTACTTTTAAAACCTATGTTCCAAAGACAAGAGAATTGGCAATCAGTCAGCACAGTAATAGCAATAAGTAAATAAGTGTCAATAGATAGCATGTGCTTTCCAAGAATTTAGGGGTTGTTATCAGAAAGTATGGAGTAAGGGTAGTACAATGATTGATTAGGACTGGTGGAATTAATTTTATGTAATGGGAAGTAAAGAAAGTATTACAGAACTTGAAATCCAATTTGTCTACCAAATAACAACAGCTGTGGCTTCCTCTGCTGGAATGGAAAGACAGTTTCCTATTTTTGGTATTGTTCATTCTAGCCTTTGTAACCAATTAGGAGTGGATAAAGCATCAAAGCTAGTGTTTTTATTGAAACAGTTAAATCCATCATTCGGTGCTTCAAAAATATTCAGATAGTTGTGGTTTGTTTTTTTAAATAAATAGTTTGCATTAAAAGAATATTTAATTTGTTCTTTAAATTTACATCTTATTTAGTTTGTACTATCCAATTACAGAATAATGGAATGTATTTAGATTAAAATTTACATATTTAATTTTAGGTAATCAGTGTGTAGAATATACTAGATAGATAAGATGTTACTTCTTATAACAAACTATTCTATGTATATTGCAAAACACATAAAAACAGCAATTAAAATTAATATTCAGAAAAAAATCAAATCAAAAAGAAATCCGATTTAAATCAAAAAATTCTGATTTAAATCAAATAAATCTGATTTTCTTGATTTTTTAAAAAAAATCATGATTTTTTTCCAACCCTGATTCTGACTATTTTTTACCACTTTTGACCAGTTTTGGATGATTAAAAAAACTTTTATCCAGTATCCCGGTAAAAATCAGTTTTAGCCAGTCAAAATTACAATCCTGATTTTCAAGCTTTTAAGTTTATGTAAAAATTAAAATGCTCAGAATTTTGGGAGTTTAAGGGTGTGAAATTTGAACTGGTATTTTCTTGAAAGCATTAATTGGGTATGTATCAAGAGATAGTCTGTATCCATTTGCAAAGTAAAATGAAAAAACTGTTTGATGGTATGCATTAACACATTGTGTGCAGGTACATTTCGCAGCGGAATTGTACAGGAAGCAGGCATTTTGCGTGTAAATTCAGTTATACAGTTAAATCTCAATAGATTGAAAATTATTTAATTTTTTAACCAACTTTTTGTATTTTATATTGAAATATAAAAGCAAATATATAAATAACAACCATAAGATTTTTGTAAACAAAAAATATATTTTTTAATGGATAAATTTTTAATAGTATTGTAAATATGAAAAATCAAATAGAAATAGTAGTATATAGTTTTAATTTTTTCGAATTATTTTATATATAAACATTTTTATATTATAAAAATATGAAGGACAAGTACATTTGGCTTCATTTTCCTGTACATACCATTATTTTTGTACCCACAAACAAACCATGTTGTTAAACTAACCCATACTAGTATGTGACCCATGCTCAAGTATCAATCATCAGAAAACGTACCAGTATGTGTCCCGCATACAATGTGTTAAAGCTAGCTGGTGTAAAAAACAAGAAGAAAAGAAAGCAGAGCACCAAATGTATACCCAGTAATTGAATAAATTGTATTTTAGATTTTAGGAACTGGGTTTTACTACAGACTTAAGTAATTGTTGCTGAAATACGAAAAATACTTTACAAATTGTTTAAAAAAAAAGAAAAATAAGAAAGAGAGCAATAACTCTATGCTAACCAATTGTGTTAATTTTGTGTGTTAGTAACACATAGTCCTGTATATACTATTATTTTTGTACCCACAAACAAACCATGTTGTTACACTAACCTGCACTAGTATGTGACCCATGCTCAAATATTAACCGTCAGAAAACATACTAGTATGTATCCCGCATACAATGTGTTATAGCTAGCTGGTGTAAAAAACATGAAGAGAAAAGAAAACAGAGCACCAAATGCATGCCCAGTAAAAGAAAAAAAAAATGTATTTTAGATTTTAGGAACTGAGTTTTACTATAGACATACATTAATTGTTGCTGAAATAAGAAAAATACTTTACAAATGGTTTAAAAAAAAAGAAAGAAAGCAATAACTCTATGCTAACCAATTGTGCTAATTTTGTGTGTTAGTAACAGTGTATTACACCCCATTCTAGCTGATGCAGCAGCAGCTTCTGTACCAGCATGACCACCACCAACTACAATAACATCAAATTCTGTACTAGATGGTATTTTAGATGACAGATATCGAAAAGAACATTGTTGAAAGAAGGATGACGAGGAGTAATGAAGTAATTTTCTTATTGACACCATAGTTAAAAAAATTCTGCAGCAATCTGAAATTAGAATACACATCATTAGAATATGATAAAAGATGATACAATTTTAAAAACATTTTTAAACTTTAAACCAATTTCCCCTCGAACAAAACAAAACATCTATCTGCTGGTTGAAAAAAAAACCTCTATAAATGTTCCTAAATCCAATTGTTAATCTTGTCATTAGGCTAGTCTAGCATACTCACTAGGATTCAACAGAAAACATAAAAATAATTATAATAATAAAACTAGAATCAAACAGAAAGTACAAAAATTACTGCATTATATCATTAAGTCCTAACTTTATCATTTTCCTTACTTTACAACATAACATATTAAAAAGATATTTTTACTTTTAATATTTATCGCAGTATAAAAATAGCTTAATAGGTAAAATTAGAAAGTCATAGGGGTACTTTTTAAAGTTAGTAATTTATTTATAGTGCTTCACAACTTGCATGATGTTATATCTGCATATTGTCATGATGTATGTGTATAGTTTAATCCATATTTATTCATATATATATATATATATATATATATATATATATATATATATATATATATATATATATATATGTAATTCAATAATTATAAAACTGCTGGACAAGGAGAAAGCTAAACAGCTAGCAGTACTAAAAATGCAGTCGGGCAACATTGAAGAGAATGGCACGTTTAATTAAAACTTTACTTCAGAGCTGTTAAAACGGACATCTTTACAAGTCAATGACAGACAAAGGAAAAACACAAAAATCACTCTGCTCGAACAGAGGTGCACCCAAGAGCGAAGACAGAAAGAATTTTCCCACTTACTCAGCAAATTAAGTGTAAGATCAGGAAAAACACAGCGCCATTTGCCAGCAACAGCTGGGAAACATGTTTAATAGACAGAAAATTTATATCTATAGGATAGAAAGCTTTGGGAAAAGGATCGAAAAAATTTTAAGTCGAGAATGCTTTTTTGATTAACCCCTTAACGCATTTGCCCGTGTCTGACATGGGTAAAATTCAAATTAAACATGTAATAAAATCGTTTACACTTTGTTTGTATAACAATTTTTTTATATACTTTTTACTCCTTCCAAGCTCCCTAGTCACCCCCAAAACTGAAATTGCAAAAAATAACTTACATTGTACCTATATATCCCTTTTCTGTGAAGAAAATATGTCATATTTTATAAATTTTTCCAAACCAAACTCGTGCTTTAAGGGGTTAAGACATTTAGAGGCTGGGAAAAAGATTTTAAGGAATTAGAATGGGAAAAAGGAGGTTTTTAAGGAAATATTAAAGTTAAATAATTTTGATATATTACATATATATATTTCTTTACTTCTATGGACTTAAGAGATTGGCTTTATGAAGGTAAGATTAGAGAAATGAGCAGTAAAAATTGAGATACATATTTTTTAACACTAATTATATAATATTAGAATTCATACTTTTTGAAATGACTACAGAAAATTCATTGATTCATCATACATATTTTTTAACACTAATTATATAATATTAGAATTCATGCTTTTTGAAATGACTACAGAAAATTCATTGCAGTTGAATGGTATGCTTAGGTATGAATTTCATGCCTAAGCAATATACCTAAGCAGAATAGAGATTCATTATTATTTGGTATAAAAAATATGAAATGCATTACATTTTTTTGTAGCATATTATCACAAGTAAGATTTGATGATAATACACATCAAATGCTATTTATAAACTATAAAAATAAATCTAATTTTAATGCAAATTATTAAAATCATAAGAACTTCTTACATATGGTATCAATTCAGCTTCACGTAGTCACTAAAATATAAAAGAAAAAATATTGAAAGCATTCTTCCTTTAAAAAAAGTGAGAAAGTTATTGCTATAAATTATTGACACAAAGAGTTTAATTTATATAATTTTTGGAGAATAGTTTATCTTAAGGATTAAGTATAATAGTTTACATTGATGTATTTGCATAGTAATTATATATTTATTAATTCAATAGATACATATTAATCCAATAAAATTCTAAAATTATATTGACTTGTTACCAAGGCTGTAGGGAGGGATTTGGGGGGACTGGTCCCCCCTTCCTCCCGAAATTTTGAAAGACCATTTTGTAGATAGGCAATGTCTCTTGTTAGTGCTGTGTGTTTAGCTATTCATGAACATGGACAGTTATTCTCTTGGAAAAAAAAAACGCTCAGACCCTAAAAGTCTTGCTGGGCTTCTGGCCGCAAATACAGTGTTTTCCCTTTTGTCAATTGAAGTATCATTCATAAATAAAGATGTCTTTCTCCCTTGGTCCCCCTCCGAAAATAATTTCTGGCTACGGCCCTGTTTGTTACATTATTTTTTCACTATTAATGGTTACAAAGTTAAAATGTTATTATGCAATTAGTTTAAAAGATTTTAAAAAAAATATCCATATCATATGCATGAGATTATTCATAATTTTATCAATAATTATGATATATTTTTAACAGATATTGGCTAAATAAATTAAGGAACCTAAAACTTTAGAGAAATCATAATTAGATTGCGATAAATCCAGTAACATGCTATTTAAGAATTTAAGGTTTTAAAATATTTTATTTTTATGGGAGATGCATAAGTACATATTGGCTTGCTAAACCACCTCAGAAAGTACAAAGGGGACTGTATAATACTACAGAATAACATTTGGGAAACTAATTTTGTAACTAATTCTGTTGTTGGAAAAAAAAAAGAGAGAGAGAGAGAGAGTAATTTTAGATGAAAGCTTTTTTCATGATTTTCAGTCATTCAACACTTAGGTTTATAGTAAGATATATAATACCTGACATTCAATACTCAGGTTTATAGTAAGATATATAATTAATACCTGAGAAATTATACCTCATTAATACCTGAGAAATATATTTAAAAAAATTAGCTGCTTCCTTAAAATTACCGTCTTTCTAACATAACGTCAAGGTAAACATCTCTCTAAATTCTACGTAAGACGAACAATATATATATAATACAAATAAATTTCGAACTTCATAGTCACACATGAGATACGTTTTAAGGCTTACCGAATCCAAATTTGGGAAAATGATTAGATGTATTATGATAGTTGAGTAAAGTCTATAATCAGTTATAGCTCATATATGTAAAACAATGTATTATGTTTATATGACGGTTGAAATACATTTCTTCAACAAATACGATGTATTCTACAATGAATTAAACTTCTATCAAATTATAACAAATTCTAACTGTGAATTTATGAGCAATATATAAAGTTTAATCTATGAAACTAATTTTCAACTTTAAATTCACGGCTATACCGCCACATGTTGATACTCATTGCATCATATATCAATATTTACATGTGAGTGGATCAGTGCAGCCACTCAGCTGCTAAAGTATCATGGAAAACCTGATCAGTTCACTGGCGCCATCTATTCACTAATATATAAATTAAAACTATTCAAGTAATTTTCTATGATCTGGGGCAGTTTTTCACCATTTTATTTACGTTTTTCATAATAATTTAAGTTAATTTTTTATTTTTCCCTTTTTATCTTTTGTTACTTGAATTGTAAATTTTTCACTATCATTTTTGTTAGTTTCTGTTGTTTTAAGTATTTTAAATTAGTTTTATCCACGAAATAAACTTGGGCAGTTTTTGCATGATTTCTAATATTTTATTTACATTTTCGAAAAATTTTAAAATTAATCTTCTGTTGGTTTGTTACTTTTAATCATCACTCTTTTATCCTCATCTTTTTTAGTTTTTTTATTTTAAGTTTTTAAAATTATTTTTTTCTATTATAAACTTTATACCTCCCATTGTCCATCATTGACAGTAAATAGCGTGATTTTTAAAGATAAAAATTTTTTTTTCGAAAAATGTCATTTAATATAATAATTTAAAAACTTACATTTTTCTATCAGAGAATGTCCCTAATCTTAAATTTTACTATTCCTCCCAAAAATATACAACAATACTAAATAATTATTTCGCTCAGTAAATTTAATTTGATGTTAAAATTCATCCAGAGTAAAATAGACAAATTCTTCATCAGTGCATCTGCTTCGAAAATGTGCAGACACAATTCATTTTTAACAGATTTTTAATGTAGTGTAAAACTTTAATTAGTATATTTATCCTTAGATGAAATGTAGTTTTAATACCTAAAGAGAAACAATTAATATTTTTCTATACTTTTGGGTGGTTAGAAAAATTTTAAATTATGAATATTCTTTGCTAGAAAAATATAAGCTTCTAAATTATTATATTCAATGATATTTTAATAAGCATTTTTTTCACGCTTAAATTAGGATATTTACAGTGTATTAAAACAAATTGAGAAAAATATAATTGCTTGAATAATGCAATTAGATTGCATATTTTTACCAGTAATTATTTGTTAAAGATTTTAAAAAAAATAAAAGATTATACAAATAAAAACAAATAAATTTTTTTTTCTCTCCCTCTTTTAAGTGATGATTAAGACTTTGTCTCAAAAAGAGCAGCTTAAGTCTCTCCTAATCACATTCACTTCCCTCTCCATTATTCTCTATGAAGTGTCAAGAAAAACTAACAGTTACAACTGAAGCTGATAAGTATGTCAGGATTACCTGAATAGTTTTTGTTTATATATGTTAGGAATAGATGGCGCCACTAAAGCAATAATAAAGATGTATGTTTATCACCTTTCCTTGAAGAACAGCAAGTTTAGATGCGAGTGGATCGGGACAGCCAATTTTGGTGGTACGCTTCCGGTAGAAAACTGCTTGGCTCACTGGCGCCATCTATTCACTACTATATTGACTAAAACTACTCAATTAATTAGACAGATTTTTATTATTTTATTTACATTTTTGACAATATTTTCAGTCAATTTTCTATTTTCTCCTTTTTAATTTTTGTTACCTGAATTATAATTTTTTTTAAATTTTTGTTAGTTTTGTCGTTTTAAATTTATAAAGTTAATTAAGTTATATTTTTATTAGGGCTAAATACCAGTTCATCTTTGAACTTTCTTGAGAAAAAAAAATATTTACTGTACTACCTAACTGTGCCATAAATTACTCATTTAACCTAATATTCCTTATTTAACTATACGTATTTATCTATCACTTGTCGACGTTTTCATCATCTGTGTTTATTACCCTGCCCAAATTCAAGCACCCTTATCCTTCATTTTTATACTTATTTTCCCATGTTAGAGCCAAATCATTTCAATAGTGTTGTTTTGCCAATCCCATTAGAATTGCAGAACTAGAGGGCTAGGCCCAGGCAGTTCTGTGCCAAGACCATCCTGTGATCCTGTGTGAACAGAGAGAGTCGTTAAGTGGATCTCTCGGTGTAAGAAGTACGCACGGTGTGTTGCGTGTCACCGGTGCTTGTTGTTTGATGCGGAAAGAGATACGTGAGCCCGCGGCATTGTGCTCAAGTTGTTTCTCGATAACGTTGTATCTTTCTCAACTAATTGCGAATAAATTATTTGTCTTCGTGCTGTAGTCTTGCTTAAAGTCCATTCAATCCCCGAACTCAGCTTGAAGTTCTTAACAATGCGTATATATGCAGGGTTGTCATGGAAGTTTTTGGCTACTCCCTCTTCCTGCGAAAAGATAGTACTTAGCCGCCCCTATCAATGCATATTACCTAGTAGGTATTCTATCGGCCGTCCTAAATATTGCCTGCTGCTTAATTAAGATAGCATTGAAGGACGGGTTCCCACTTCATCATAGGGACAGGACAAACTGAAGGGTCAGCTAGCATGAAGTTCTATGTACAAGACACGTAACACCTGGGTCAACATCTGTGGGAAAATATCTCTAGAAAAATCTGTCCCCGCTAGCGTGTATCTCCTTTTTATTTGGAAATTTCCTAAATTGTCCGTTAGGGCCGTGTAGGATTATAATTGGTCAGGCTCCTTCTCCGAGGGCGTAAACTGTAGCCCCAGTGGTCAATTTAAGTTAGGGGTTAAAAAGGGGAATGCAAAATGACGCTGGAATTTTTAGCCCTTGATTTAAGTTTTGAAAACCCCTGAGAATTTTCCTTACACACACACACACACACACACACACACACACATATATATATATATATATATATATATATATATATATGTATGTATATATATATATATATATATATATATATATATATATATATATATATATATATATATATATATATATATGTGTGTGTGTGTGTGTGTGCAGGGTCTGTTCTCGGCTGTCAACCAGAGTGTAAGGTAATAGTTGGTGCCCCCTATTCCTGAGTGCAAGATAATTGGCTACCCATTATCAATGTGCATACCTATTAAATGTTCTTTCGTCGTCAAGATATTTGGCCGCCTGCGTGCATGCATGCATG
>CM063500.1:106529263-106589263 GCA_032207245.1 Pardosa pseudoannulata | reverse complement strand
GGTACATATGTGATCATTTTAAATTTAATCATCGATTATTTTTTTGTTGCAAGATAATTATGAGCCAAAACACAAACCATTTTTTTACCTGCCCCATAAGGTACTTTACAATTTTGGAAAATTAAAAATTTTACTTATCCCGTCATATGACGGGTTGTATGCTAGTATATAATAATAGCCTAAGTTATCTGTCCGCAAATTTATGAAGTGGTTGGACCTGGAATGGATACAGGCATCCATTCAAAGCGAATAAAGTTTATCTTCTCCTAAACTATCGATCCGATTCTAAAATAAATTGGTATAAATATGCTTCATATCACAGCAAAAAATACCGTCGTCTTTAAAACGTTCGAAATCCACCCCTTCCCCTCTTATCGAGCTTTTAATGTCATTATTTCAACTCCTATTTTCCCGGTTAAGAGCAGGCGATTAAATTTAACCATTTATCACTAAATAGGAAAAATAACAATTTTTTCTAGCATTGTGACGTCATTCCTTTAAACACATCATTTATCATTTCATATTTTAAACTATTTAAATATCGTCTGCATTATTTTCATACTTTTTATCACTGATCCTAGATATTACGTAAATGATTTTCTTTTATATTTGGCTTAAATAATAGATTAGGTACATGTGTGATCATTTTAAATTGAATCATCGATTATTTTTTGTTGCAATGAAAATTTTATCATCGGTATTAACAATAAATTATTTTCATATAAGTCTAGGAGTCTATTTCACGGACTAATAAATATCTAACTTTTAATTTATATATATTTGGAAATTAAGAAGTTTGTTCTTTTGTGTGTTTGTTTATTATACATAACCACACGGTTTGACTAAATGAATTCAACGTGATTCTAAACTGCATTACAGGATCGGGAGACTCTAGAGGAGTATGACGATAAATAAATTATTGAGAGTGAACCAGATAGTTCTCAGCCAAAAAACAAACCGTTTCTTTTACCTGCCTCATTGGGTACTTAACAGTTCTGGAATATAAAAAATTTTACTAATCCCGTCATATGATGGGCTATATGCTAGTATATTATAATGGCTTATAATTATGAACTTCCTGCTGAAAATATATTTGCACCTGAGGTCCTTTAAAGAGAATCGTCCACTTTTAGAACGTGCTCGCCGTTGTTGATGCAGGTGCAGAATGAAACTTTCAGAGAAGCCTTTCTCCATCTCTCGATGACGCAACCGTCTTTTCATTTACTCAGTGTAAGATAATAACTTGTTATCTCCGCTCAGTCCCGTATCACACAGCGGCCGGCGAAGGGAATGCACTTCTCGTGCTGCCACCTCACCAGACATGCGGGCTTCGGGAAGGAGAGCTGCGAAGAAGTTTTGAGAAAGCTTTTATTATTTTCCTTTTTATTGATTGGAAGTCGGGAAAGCGTGGTGTGAGTGTCTAACAAATAATGATGAATCTCAGGGAGCTGCTTTATGTCCTAGGATTTTTCCTGGCCGTCGCCTGCACTTCGGTCGAATGCCACGCGCGACCCAATATCGCCGAAATGGCATCGCCGGATTTGAAAGAGATTAGGAAGCGGTGGGGTGCATCGGATATTGTCAGAGATCTAGAGTAAGTGTCTTTTAATTACTCGCTCTTGTAACTCATCAACGACCGACTCATTTCTGATGAATATAAGCTGATGAACCCTAATAATTAGATTTTAAAAATTCCTCGGTATATATTTGAGTGAATGTTTTAATTATCCTCTCTTATATCGAATTAACGCCCGATTCATTTCTACTGAATATATATTGATGAATAGCTTAAGTAGACCCTAAATCCTAATAATTAGATTTTAGATATTCCTCAGTATATATTAGAGTGAATGTGTTAATTACCCTCTCTTATATCCAATAAACCCACTATTCATTTCTGCTGAATATATATTGATGAATAGTTTAAATACTAATTATTAGATTTTAGATATTCATCAGCTTTCATGTCTGCTGAATATATATTGATGAATAGCTTAAATACTAATTATTAGATTTTAGATATTCATCAGTATATATTCGAATGAATGTTTTAATTATCCTCTCTTATATCCAATCAACCCCCGATTCATATTTGCTGAATATATATTGATGAATAGCTTAAATCCTAAAAATTAGATTTTAGATATTCCTCAGTATATATTAGAGTGAATGTTTTAATTACCCTCTCTTATATCTAATTAACCCACGATTCATTTCTAATGAATATATATTGATGAATAGTTTAAATACTAATTATTAGATTTTAGATATTCATCAGTATGTATTCGAGTGAATGTTTTAATTACCAACTCTTATGTCCAATTACCTCCTGATTCATTTCTGCTGAATATATATTGATGAATAGCTTAAATACTAATTATTAGATTTTAGATATTCATCAGTATATATTCAAATGAGTGTTTTAATTACTCTCTCTTATATCCAATCAACCCCCGATTCATGTCTGCTGAATATATATTGATGAATAGTTTAAATGCTAATTATTAGATTTTAGATATTCAGCACTATATATTCGAGTGAATGTTTTAATAACCTCCTCTTATATCCAATTAACACCCGATTCATTTCTGCTGAATATATATTGATGAATAGCTTAAATACTAATTATTAGATTTTAGATATTCATCAGTATGTATTCGAGTGAATGTTTTAATTACCCTCTCTTATATCCAATTAACCCCCGATTCATTTCTGTTGAATATATATTGATGAATAGCTTAAATCCTCATAACTAGACTTTAGATATTCATCAGTATGTATTCGAGTGAATGTTTTAATTACCAACTCTTATATCCAATTAACACCCAATTCACTTCTGCGAATATATATTGATGAATAGCTTAAATCCTAATAATTAGATTTTAGATATTCATCAGTATATATTAGAGTGAATGTTTTAATTACCCTCTCTTATATCCAATTAACCCACTATTCATTTCTGCTGAATATATATTGATGAATAATTTAAATACTAATTATTAGATTCTAGATATTCATCAGTATGTATTCGAGTGAATGTTTTAATTACTCTCTCTTATATATCCAATTAACCCTCGACTCATTTCTGCTGAATATATATTAGTGAATATGTAAAACCAGTAATTAGATATTAATTATTCATTAATATCTATTCAAGATAACCCATTAACCACCGACTAATTTCTGCTGAATATATATTGATGAGTATCGTAAAACTTTGTTATTAGATTTCAGGTATTCATCTATATATATTCAAATTAAGTGTTTTAATTACTTGCTTTTTTAACCTATTAACGATTGATTCCTTTCTGCTGAATATATATTGATGAATATCTTAAATTTAACAATTAAGATTTATGATACTCATCAATATATATTCAAATCAAGTGTTTTAATTACTTGCTTTTTCAACCTATTAACGATCGATTTGTTTCTTCTGAATACATATTGATGAATATCTTAAATCTAAGTTATTAATTTTGGGTATTCATCAATATACATTCAAATCACCTGTTTTAATTATTTGCTCTATTAACCTATTAACGATCGAATCCTTTCATCTGAATATATATTGTTGAATATGTTAAATCTAAGTTATTAAGTTTTGGGTATTCATCAATATATATTCAAATCAGTGTTTTAATTACTTGTTCTTTTAATCTATTAACTTTCGATTCCTTTCTGCTGAATATATATTGGTGAATATGTTAAATCTAAGTTATTAGATTTTGGGTATTCAATAATACTTATTCAAGTCAAGTGTTTTAATTCCTTGCTCTTTCAACCCATTAATGATCGATTCCTTTCTGCTGAATATATATTGATGAATATCTTAAATCTAAGTTATTAAGTTTTGGGTATTCATCAATATATATTCAAATCAGTGTTTTAATTCTTTGCTCTGTCAACCCATTACTGATCGATTCCTTTCTGCTGAATATATATTCACGAATATCTTAAATCTAGTTATTAGATTTTGGGTATTCAACAATACTTAGTCAAGTGTTTTAATTATTTGCTCTTTCAACCTATTAACGATCGATTCCTTTCATCTGAATATATGTTGATGAATATCTTAAATCTTGAGCCTTAAGACTTAGACTGTATTAAAATATTGATATATCTTAAAATACCATTACAAATTTTATTTGTTTACTGTCTACTTCAAAATCAAATTTAATTTAATTAATTTGTTGTTTTTGTCATGTTGATTTTATATTTAGAAAATAAAGATAAAAACAAATATTCATAGTTTGTATTTTTTTCTCGAATGTTTACTTACTATTTTGTTGGTTTTGAAATTACCAATGTTTGTACTTAATTAGTATTTAATAAAAACTTTATTATTCCTTAAGCCTATTGATATAGAAGAGAGCAAACATTTTACGCTTATCTGGTAAGCTTTTATTAACTGAAATTATGCATAGCACACACATACTGAGATGTACAGAATATCAACAATAATAAGTTGTTGCCAAAGTACAAAATGAAATAGTGGTGTTGCCACACATAACAAATATATAACACCTATTTTTTTAAATATGCTCGGCCTCAATCTTAATAATGTAAGCAGGATGCCAATGGCTTAGGAATATACTACAGAGAACTCCGCTTAATGTGTTCAGTTTGGGACACCATGATTTTGATAACAATAACCGATTAATAACGATAAACGATATTCAAAATTAGATAAATTTAGCACCCCTTTAATTCACTCGTACTACATTTCAAAATAAAATGAAAAACTCACCTTATATTTATGTACTCTATATTATTCTTTAAGACATAAGAATTGTTTATATAATAAAAATAATTGATCAAATGTTGACTATCTACAATTCTTTGTAATAAGCTCATTGATAAATAGTTCGTAATCATAATGTTTTTTAAAGTCATCGTGCGGTGTTGTATTCCACGTTTCAACACTTTCAATGCAATTCAGAAGCTGAGAAATGTTTAACTGCGCTGCAGCATTGCGCTGACTCATATTTGGTAACCTGTCATAACGATTTAAAATTTCGATATTTAGTTTTAACGTTAAATCATTTCGCTTTCTGGCTTCCATATCGACAAACTGCATGTAAGCGAGCAAGGCATAAAATGTGAATACGCTCCTTCTCAGTTCCGATAATAATGTGTTGCCTTCTGCTTATCTGACAACTATTGACCACCAGCAGGGTGTGCGTATTTCTGAAAAATTCCAGGAACGTGTAAACCCCACTCCTTTGCTTTTCTCCTTTTCCCTCGGTGAAAGAGGGAGAATTCTAGGAAATTAAAACAAGAACGACGGAAAGGAAAATAATGGGTTCCATCTGACTACACTGTGAATATTCCTTTGCCAGTTAAAATGAGGTTCAAAAACTGATAACATAAACCGATGTAACGATCACACAAAGCGATAATTTTAACTTACAAATGAATAGAGAAAATCGGGACCAAGTGATTTCGATAACAATAAGCGATTGATAACTTTAATCGAGATCACATTAAGCGGAATCCAATGTAGTGATATATCAGAATCATTGTAGAATTTCGATTACAATTATAGAGAGATTCCGATATTTATTTTTTCTGTTTGAATAAGGCTTTTTCAATGCACGGCTGTGTAATAAAATGTCTGCTTTAATTGCTGTTTGCTCAATGCTTAGTTAAAGAAAATTTATCATTTATTTTTATAGCTACCTGAATATACTATACTCGTCTTTACTTATAATTAAACGCGACCGTTTGTTGACCTATTTTTTTAACATATATAGCTGCATTCACGGATATTTATGCTATTTATAGATTTGTTTAAACATTTCCAGCTGTATACATTTCTATGCTTTGATATTTATCATTATTATTTATTGCTGAGCGATTCGGAAGTAGAGTAATATAAATAAATATAAATAAAAATGAAATTGTATGTATCTAATAAGTGTTTGTACCCTTTTTATAAGCTGGCTTAGTAAAGGGAAAGAAAGGATCACACGTAGCAGTTATTAATTTAGTATTTAGTTTTGAGAGATGGTGAAGGAATGTAATCTGAATTATACATGACCTTAATTTTAATATCAGTAGCTGGTTAATTTAAATTTAAGAAAGTTAGATAACGAATTGGGAGAAATTTAAAGAACTTTAAGTATAATAATTGTATGTATATGCATATATACATACAATTTGCTGTATGTAAATACAACTATGGCTTTTTACTTACTAGGAATAGAATGCAATTGTTCAGTTTAAAAAAAAACACGAAAATTTGAAGATAAACGTGTTGAGTTTATTAAAAAATCCATCATTGGCACTCTCCCTCCTAAACGTTTCACTTTCGCTTATATGGTGCTGTGAGGGCGCGAGGAAGCCAACCAATCAGAGTGTTAAGGTTAATGACATGGGGAGGCTAGAAGTGAAACTAAGGAGTATAAGATTAGTTGAGCTAAGCAGATTCTACTTTACTATTCTCGAAGTTGCCAAAAGTTATCACAATTATAAGAGAAACAAAAGTATTTCGCCAAAGGTTGTCATTTTAGGTACTGAATCGCCAGTTTATACGAGGGTTACTTTGAAATTTTTGAGATACAACTAGGTTTTTAAAGTTATACTTACAAAGTTTTAGGTGCGATCAAAGTAATCTCCTCCAGCATCAATGCACATTTGTAGACGAATTTTCCGCAGATTAAATGCCTCAAGCCATTCATTTCTTGGAATAGATGAAAAAAAAATGAATTTATAGCCACATCAATCTCTTCTTCTGAATGAAAACGACGTCCACGTAAGTTCTTTTTTAGACTAAGAATAACCAAAAGTCACACACAGCTAGATCAGGTGAATACAGCGAATGTGCTATCTCTTTAATTTGTTTTTGTTTAAGAAACTCAACTGTTAATCCGGCTGTATGTAAAGAGGCAATGTCGAAGCATTAGTTTCCTAACATACCTTGACAACCTTTGTAGAATTTGTGGAAGACATTTAGGGGTATACCAGTTTGCTGTTACTGTCTTTTGTCCTTCCAACTTGATAGTTTTGACCAATCCAGTACTTCTGAAGAAAACGGCATACATCACTTTTTTCAGTGTGCGTTGTTTTTTCACCATTGTCGGCGTGGGATCATCTTCAAAGACCCATACTTTGCTTTCTTGACGTGTTGGAACGTCAAAAAAAAAAAAACAGTATGTACGTTTCATCACCCGTTACAATTTTAGAAATGATGTCGTGGCCACCATCATTTAGCAATTTAAGAGTTTCTTTACTGATTCTGACACGCTCCCCTTTTTGGTGCTCAGTTAGATTATGGGGAACCCAACTGCAAACTACTTTTCTCATATGCAATTCTTCATCAATAATTTTATGTATGGCTGAGGATTCAAGTTTCTTCTGTATAATTTGATATGTACAGCAATTATCAGCCATTAACATGTTTCGTATGACAGACACATTATCCAGAATTACTACCGACGGCGGCCCGTCTGTGTGTTCTTTCTCCTGAAGAAAATAGCGATCTCTGCTAAATTCTTTAAACCATCTAAATACAGTAGCACGAGCTGGAGATTCATCACCAAACGCCAATTGCAACCGTTGAAAGCATTCTTCTTGATTTAATCCTGCTTTAAAATGGTAGAAAAACATAACGCGAAAATGTTCTCGCGTCAACTTTATTTTCTCTCCTGTTTAAAATTTATTCTACGCTAAACAAGTTGAAGTAAGTTAGTGAAAAATCGTCTCCTGTGTTAAAATACTTTGTATTTTAAAATTAAACTGTTATTTTTATTTTGTAAATTCTTGTTTGAGCATATTTCAAAAATTTCAGAGTAACCCTCGTACACATCACTGTGCAGTGTACGTTAAATAGACGCACGACTGTAGTTTATAAAAGTTTCTTGTTTTACAGAACAACGATGTGCTTGTGTGAAACAAGAAACATTAGAGAACTACTGATATTAAAAACTTCCTTTTAAATCTTCTATAATCCTCCCTCTTAAAATTAATGAGCAATTATTTGTTTTATTATTTTAAATAATGACTTCCTTGTTTTTTAAAATTCTAAACAAACAACTGTTCATTGATTTTTAACAGATATTTCAGTATTTATCTGTTTTATATTTGATTGTTATTTAATTTTCTTTTATTAAATGATTTTTTGTTTCACAGGAAAGTGATGTACTTGTGTAAAACAAGGAATATTGTAGAAGTATTGTAATTAAAAATTCCTTTTAAAATTTTCTTTGCCTTCAGCTAAATCAAACCCAGTGTCAATTTTGTTCATAATTACATTTATTTCTTTACTAAGTCCAAATAGCTTAGAAAACATAAATACCAAGAATGTATTCAGATTAGTTTACCACCCAAATATAAATTGATTGCTTTTATTATTTCATAAAAAATTTGTTTTTACTCTCATGATCTAAATAAATCCAGTGTTTTTTCAATTTCTTAAAGAATATTTTCTTTTTTATATTTAACGGTATGATGAATTTTGATGAAAAATGAGGAAAAGATGAAGTTTGATAACGAATTTTCACGTTTTCTATTCTTATTTTTAAACAATAGAAAACAAAAAAAAGTAAGAAGGACAGTACCCTTTTTTATTTTATTTTGAGCCTTAATTAGCGATTTCTAATGGTTTTCATATTGCACTATTTACAGTCTGGTGAAAACGCTACTTTTCTACGCTGGTCTTGTGACGTCACAGTTCGTAAAAATAACCACAGCATTTGTTGTTTACGCTGTATACAGACTTTAATTTGTTCATGTTCAAAGATTCGTATATATTATATATTTTTATTATGTTTGAAATTAAATAGTCATAGTTTAAGGGCCGATCTCACCAAAGTCGTTTAACGGCTAACCGCGATTAACCCATGGAGTCAACCAATGATGGGACGCAATTCTCCGTTTAAAAAAAAATTAATAACGGTTAGCCGTTAAACGACATTCTTGAGACTGGACCATAGTCTAAGGGCCGATCTCACCAAAGTCGTTTAATGGCTAACCACGATTAATCTCTGTTTAAACGAAGAATTGTGTCCTAACATTCATTGGCGCCATGGGTTAATCGCGGTTAGCCTTTAAACGACTTTGGTGAAAACGGCACTATATATTGTAATGTGGATCTCTGTTCAAATTCAATAACTAATTGCAAGCTAAGAGATATTTTTCTGCGTTCTTAATAATCCCAGTTACGTAAAACTTGAACTATGAAAAGAGTTGAGAAATTAAATCTCAAATTATCTTATGAATCATCTCTTTGCGTTTGTGAAAACCGTTTTGTAATGATTAAACATTTGCTTTTTTTTTCTTCTTCTTTTTTAATATTAAGTTTAAAAGTGTTCTTGGTTAATCAGTACTGTTTAACTAAAAGAAATCGCAAATTTTCTAGTATTTTCACACAGTCCAGGTACTTTATAATGAGTTTATGAAGAAGGATATAAAATGAAATAAATATTTATTAAATAACTCGGAAAAAAAGGTTGTATGTATTCCCAAGGTATTTAAATATTTTCTTGATATTTATTTGAGTATAACGGTTTACACTGTGACATTTTTGCGATTAAATTACAGGATAAATTGAGAAAGTATGATATTATTTTTAAAATACTCAATAATCATATTACTTAAAAAAAGTAAATTTAATTTCAGAAATTATATACATTTTTTATTTATATTATAGGCAATAAAATGCATTAATATATAATATATAAATTAAAAGTAATACAATCTTTAAATATATAAAAACACTATGAAGAATCTGAACAATGCATACATTTCAACAAGTAATTTGGGAATTTTTTTTTTAATAAATAGTACAGTAAATATATATTTATAATTAAAGTACAAACACACAATATCGATTACAGATTTCGGCACAAACAAACAAAATCTGGGTATTACATTTTCTGAAATTTATAGAACTTTATTGCCATCGAGGAACAGGTTCTATAGGCCCAAATATATTTACTCTTGGTTGCCTATTGGCTATCGTAAACATGAAAATGAATGGGAAGGGCATTAAAGCCGTTCATGACGTTGCATGAAATCCCTCTGTTACGCATTTTGTTTTAATTCACGGGTCCGGGTTATTCACCAAGCTAATGCTTCTCCTAAAATTAACATTAAGGGTGCTACCATATTGTTATTGAAATGTGTCACAGGTGACTTTCACGTCATAATGACGTCAAAAGTCACCAGAAATAAAAATTTCGTACCATAAATTTCCCTTTCGTGCATCATAATAAAGATTTCTGACATCATTGTGACACGTATGTCACCTGTGACATATCTCGACTGCAATAGAGCAATTTGTCGTAACGTCACGAACTACTATAATGCCCTTCCCATTCATTTTCAGGTTTACAACAGCCAATAGACAAACAATAAACTGCTCTTCCATTTGAAACTAAAGCCAGAATTGTCATAAGTTGAGATGTGCCCTACTGCAGGAAATCGCCTTATTTGGTAGGGCACTAAATCAAAAGTGCCCAGGGCATACTGTTATATAAGGCAATTTCACACAGCAGGCCACATTTCAACTTATGACATTTCTGGCTTCAGTTTCAAATGGAAAGGCAGTTTATTGTTTGTCTATTGGCTGTTGTAAACATGAAAATGAATGGGAAGAGCATTATAGTAGTTCGTGATGTCGCGACAAATTGCTCTATTCACATGTACAATTTATACTGATATACTAATACTACATAATTATTATTACGCAGTGTTAATTAATTGTTATTATTATTGTAGTATTGTTAATTTGTAATATATGTACTTATTATGTACATATTTATGTAGTATTTATACATTTGAAGTACATTTAGACAAATTGAAAAGTAGGCAAATCATGTTACAAATCTTTTGGCTTTGATTCTTCGAATTTCCGCTCCCATGAAATCCCAGTTATTTTCCAAAACGAAAACATGATATGCTGTAAATCTTTACGAGGTTCTCAGACTGTTCTTTGGTGAATCTAGGTAAGAGAAATATTGTAAACAAATCTAAACAAATATATATGTCTACATTTGTTTGAAAAAATTTGACGAAATTATCGTAAAGGTCGGAGTATAAATAAATATAAAAAGCTGAAAATTTTAAAATACCAGCAAAATACAATCCGGAAATATAACGCATTTGCTAACAAAATGTAAGCATTGAAACATGAACTGTGACGTCACAACCCATTACGGAGCGTTTTGAAATCACGTGGTTTTCTCTTAACTTTAAATTTAATTTAAATAATGATTAACCCTTTTTTTTACATTTTTGAAATTAACGATTCTGGAATTATGTGAAAAAGATTAAGTTGTTCCACATGTGCAAATTGCCTATTAGGATAAATTTATTGCATATAAAACGATAATCCACAAAAATTTTACATTTTTATTCTTTTCTTCCCTGTCCTTTCATTTAATATTTCATACATAACTAGTTCCAATAGTTTATAATTTTTATTTTCAGTCATATCAAAGAAGATGTCCAAAAGATTACGAGATTGCAGGACACTGGAGAAATATCAACACAAGAAGCGCTATTTTATTTTTTAAGGTATTATTGACGTTTTTGTAAGTAACTGTTATTTGTACTACAGTATGTTAAAATTACGATTATTTTTTATATCGAATGATATTCATCAATCTGGGTTTTTTAAAAATTGATTTATATAAGTCGCAGGCGTGAGGTTAAATATAATGCAGACCAGGAGTGCAGGAAGAAATTTCCATGTGTGTGTGTGTGTGGTGAGGGGGGGGGTCTTTATTTTTAGACTTCCCTTACGTTTGATAAATATTTCATAATTTTCCTGACTTTTCTTTACAATTCCTTGACATTAGCTGAGAACCATCTCTTGTATGTAATATTACACAATATAAGGTCATAATACAAGAAATTATCTTCTTTTCTATTCAAAACCACATTAGAGTGGAAAGAACAAAAGAAATGGCTGAATATGCTTAACTCTTAGGCATTTTCCTGACTTTTAGAAAATGTTTGTAAATTTCCCTGATATACGATACATATTTTATAATTTCACTGACTTTTCTTGGCCATTTTACAATTTCTTGATGCCCCGTCAAGTCGCTGAAAATCCTGTCTTGTATGTAATATTTGGGGTTCTAAGATTTCAAATTAAAACAAACTCTTCTTTAGAACATAGACGAACATTTATTACATCAGATTAACAATTAAAATATATAGAGATTAAGAACAATCGTAGTAAACAAATCGTCCATAGCGTTTTTGTATTTCAAAAGAAGGAAATTCGTCACTGTAGCAACGCTGCCATTCTTTGAGTCCCAATGTCTTGAGTTGTTGCCAATCTGCAACATCAAAACTTCGTTCGCTCCGGAGTAAATGCGGTTCGCTGAGCGAGACCAAGGGCGCTACGCCCACAATGTTATATAATATAAAGTAATAATACAAGATTAAATGTTCAAAAGAGCTCGCTTTCTATTCAAAATGCATCACAGGGGGAAACTTAAATTCGTGACCTGATGAATTACAGCTATGAAGTTCTGAAAGCCAGTATCTCTATTATCCCTATATGTGATCCTAGAGAAGTAAAATGGGACGGAATACATTCTATTTCCAGTGCCGTATTAATCTAATTCCTTTAAAACTTTTCAGAATGCATGATTTTGACGACAACGGTAAACTGGATGGACATGAGTTGTTAGCTGCCATGACTCACGCCACAGAACATGAACACGACCCTGGTATGCCCTTAGAAGAAAAGGAAAGTTAGTATTATACAAATTGTCAGTTCTTTTATTAATTTTTTATATACAGGATGCATAGGCCAAGCTTTAAACGACCTTTTTCTCCACAACTGTTGATTGTAGACATATATTTCTAAAATATGAGGAATAACATCAATAAGTCAGGTACTAATACATATGTATTGTATTCTCCAACTAAACCACTATTATAAATCCCAAACATAAAAGAAGTTACATTAATTACATTATTTAAGTCTATAAGGATAATATTATAATTACGTATAATATAATATAGTTATACTTTAGATATTTAAAAATTATCCTCATTGTTTAGTTATTAAAATATATGTAATATTTTAAACATAACAAATCAACTTAATTATAATTCTAATCTAAAAATAAAATTCTGGCGATCCTATCCCTAAAATGACAACCTTTGGCGAAATTCCTTTGTCTCTCTTCTAGCTGTGATAATCTTTGGCGACTTCGCGAACACAAAAATTAATTTCTGCTTAGCTCAACTATTCTTTTATAACTCTTTTACGCAACTAATTTTGACGACAATGGCAAACTGGATGGACATGAGTTGTTGGCAGCTATGACTCACGCCACAGAACATGAACACGACCCTGGTATGCCCTTAGAAGAAAAGGAAAGTTAGTATTATACAAATAGTCAGTTCTTTTATTAATTTTTTATATACAGGGTGCACAGGGAAGACTTTAAACGACCTTTTTCTCCATAACTGTTAGTTGTAGACATATATTTCTAAAATATGAGGAACAACATCAATAAGCTAGATATTAATACATAAGTATTGTACTGACCACTAAACCACTATTATAAATCTCAAACACAAAAGAAGTTACATGAATTACATTATTCAAATCTATAAGGATAATATTATTATTATAATATAATATTAGTTATACTTTAAGTACTTAATAATGTTCCCCATTGTTTAGTTATTAAGATATATGTAATATTTTAAACATAACAAATCAACTTAATTATAATTCTAATCTAAAAATAAAATTCTGGCGATTCTATCCCTAAAATGACAACCTTTGGCGAAATTCCTTTGTCTCTCTTTTACCTGTGATAACCTTTGGCGACTTCGCGAACTCAAAAATTAATTTCTGTTTAGCTCAACTATTCTTTTGTAACTCTTTTACGCAACTAAGTTTCGATTGCCGCGTCTCCCACTTGACTATGAATATTCTCAATGACTAACTCACTTGCGCCCCCCACTATATAACCAAATGTAAGACGTTTTGGCTACAGAACACCAAATATGGATTGTCTCAATAAACTCTATTTTTATTTTTAAATTTTGATGTTTTTTATGGTTTAACCCTTAATTTGACAAGATGTTTTCTCAAATATTTTTTAATTTCTGTTATTTTTCCATGTCTATATAGACATTAGGATCTCTGTAAATTAAACAAAAAAATATTTTCCATTTTTGAGATAATTAATGTCCGCTGCGGCGAACACTGACAATTATGTTATATAGTAGTTATAAATATACATGTCCGGTGTAGCGGCCAGACTTAGCCAAATTAAGGGTTAACGACTGTTTTTTTTTTATCCAACATAGTTAACTTTTAAGTTTGTAGTGAGTAAAAAACATCCATCACACGTCTCTCTCTCTCTCTCTCTATCTATCTATCTATATATATATATATATATATATATATATATATATATATATATGTATGTATATATACTATATGTATATGTATATATATATATATATATATATATATATATAATTAATAACTGAGATGCATTGAAAACATAGTAATTACTTTTTAAAAATGGGCATGTATTTATTTTTTCTAAAATTTAAGAAATTATAGTTTAAAACTATATGAATGTGTAAAAAAATTGTAATCATTTTTAGAAACCTGTATTTAGTTGCTATTGCTAGAATTTGTAAGATAATGATTTATGGAAAGGTAGCTCACGTCGTATCCCTTAAGAAAATTTACAAATTAATTAATCTAGAAAGTAAAACAGAAACGAATCTTCATCTTTAAATCTTTAACAAATTGCATTCTTATTTATTTTAAAGTAAATTCAAAAATGTATATGTTCTTTAATGAAAATGGTAAAATGAATAAAGAAGTAAAAAGTTACGGTTACGCGAACTTGCGTCTTGTCGTGCCATGTATTTCTTAAATTCATAATTGAATTCATAATTTATATATTGCTGTGTAATAATGTAAGTTGTAGTTTCTTCTATCACCTCACTTGTAACTTCCACATCAGCCATAGATATTCGCACTAAAAGTCTATTATAACTTAAAAAATAGTAAAATAATATTAATTTTTATTTGACTTATAAGAAACTACTCGATGGACCATTCGCTCTTCAAAAACGGCGTAAAATCATGGCGGCAGCTCGCCTACTTACATCTAATCCTTATGTAGCCTCCACACTATGGCCAATTGTTCACCACTTCCTGATGGTGACCTAGAACGATGGTTCAAGGGTTGCATCCACACGATGGGCCACTGAATGAGCGAAACAAGTGGTTTTGTCCACATGGTCTACTGCGCACTTTAGTTGCGCATCTGGTTGCCTTTGATCTTTGGAGAAAAACAGCCTGCGAAGCCATCGTCCGCCAAGGCTATTTTACCGTCTACAGACATCGACACGATAAACCATACCCCCTCTAGACGGTGGTGATGGCTTGCAGTGGACCATAGTGTGGAGAAGCCTTTACACTTTACTTAAAAAAAAAAAAAAAAAAAAAAACGTGGCAGAGAGCGCGGTCAGCAGGCACAGTTTTTTTACTGTGCCTGCTGACCGCGCTCTCGGTTAGTCTTGGAAGAATGCCAAACATTAAGAAAACTATATGAAGTGAAGCAAAAAACACCCTATAACTTCACAATTGGAATAGCACATTAAGGCGTTGTTTAAACCAAACAACATCCTAAATGCTGCAGAATATATGTCCAAAAAATAACATGGAATAAATATACCAGGCTTATTTTTGAACGAAATATGAAACACCAATAAATTATCTACTTATAATAAAAGCTAACAATAAACGCAGATAATAGAGAAATGTAGATTATAGAGCTAATACTTAGCTAAGACTTATCAGAGACGGACTTATTTTGTTGATGACCAGTTGTAAACAATGTGATTTACTCATTAGCACAGCAAGCTGTTGCCACAGGAGCTATTTTTGAAGCTTTAATTAAAATATTGGCTGTGGTTGGATTTAGGAAGTGGTACGGACGTGAGCAATTTTCTATATATGAAAAAAGTGTTTAATTATTTCGAAATCTATTTTATATTTATAGCGATAGTGGATACTTTCTTCGCATACGATGACAACATTGATGGATTCGTCAGCTACCCAGAGTTGCGGAAACATTTGGCTCCAGACCCAGATGAGAGTGACAATCAGTAATAAAAGTTTGAGAATCAAACTGCTGAATGCTGCAAATTTCCAAAGATACGTTAAAACCTGACTCATACAGATGTAAGTTGAGAGTCCAAATCACGTCCAACTGTTGAGTGATATGAGATAAAGGTTATTTATGTGATATGTCATATATAACTCTATTTTCAAAGATTTGAATTAATAAAATTTTAAGTAATAAAATGCACTTTGAGTTTTAATGTACTTAGAGTTTCAACTTAAGCTACCCTACACATAAGGAGCATTTTACTAATCTGCGAGGCAAGCCTTAAATTTCTAAAAGGAGTTTGTACACAACACGGACATTTCCCTATCATTGTAAATACTCGCATTATACCTATCAGTGGGGTACGATCCTATACATAAGGAGCATTTTACTAATTTGCGAAGAAAGCCTTACATTTTTGAAAGGAGTTTGTCTACAACACGGACATTTCCCTATCATTGTATATTTTCGCATTGTACCTATCAGTGTGACGCGACTTTATACATATGGAGCATTTTACTAAATTGTGAAGAAAGCCTTACATTTTTAAAAAGGGTTTGTGGACAGCACAGACAGTTCCCTATCATTGTAAATTTTCGCATTATAGCTATTAGGTTTGATGCAAACCCTACATTTCAGGAGCTTTTTACTTATTTGCGAAAAAATTAGTGGCGTGCGGTCCATATGTGCAGGGTGTGCACTACACACCCTAGCAAAATTATGAGGGACAATAATTTTCTGCACCCATGTCTACCTATCTTTATATGGTATATAATAAATATTTAGAATATATTCAAATATTATGTTGATTTGCTTGTTTGTATTCCCGCAGTGAGTGCGGTACTAGGTGCTGCACCACGTAGCGCGCAAACGAACATAGGAAGTTCTGATGTGTACGCACTGCGCACTAAATTGAAAATCGCGCTTTATATGTATGAGCTACTGGAGAAGAACAGCATACTATGGCACTGAGGCAAGTGCATCTATTTTTCCTGCACTTGGCATTCAGAATCATCCGAAGGTACATTTATTAAGCGTTTTATTAGAGCGGGGATTTACGTGCTGAAGCGCTTTTGGGTTTTTAACTGATTAACTCGCAATACCATTTTGCAGACGGTTAATGTTTAAATTTATATATTGTAAGATTTTGTTTTCATGGAAACATACAAGAAGTATTTCATCAATATAAAGTGAAATGTTTTAGTGTGGTAAATTAATTTCGGTGATGTATTATATTTATTGAAATAATTAGCTGAAAAACGATGTTGTTTTGTTTTAAAGAAACGAATTTTAACAGAACAGTCCAAATTTTACCATTCATTGTGTCTTACAGACAGTATATAAGTTATATTATGTAACACCATATCCCTAGTTTTGTTTTTAAAAATTGTCAAGATGTTTTTCGCAGAATATATGATTTCCAATTGTTAAAAACAATTAATAAATATAATTTAATCCACTGACCGAACAAGAAACAGTTCGCTCTATTGTGCCAGCGTGCAGCGAAATCCTCTGCACGTGTAATAGACGTTCGGTTTGTCGGCACAGCAACAGTGGGCGCCATGTGGTGCTACGTTTGCTGAACATATAAGTTTTTCGTATAAACCCGACACGTTGCTTTTTCAACGCCGATATGATACCATACAACACAAGACATGATTTTTGCTTCAGGGTGTTGCAATTCGGCTGTTTTTGTTTTCCGCCAGTGGCAACGCAAGAGATTGGAAAGAAATAAAGTTGTTGTTGTTGCTGATGTCGAAGTGTAGTCTGTGGTCGAATGTTTCATTCTTTTGAATACTAATTTGCTCTACCAAATATTTTTTTAGAGAATAGAACACAGGGCTAGTAGAATTCTCATAGTTTAGTTGTTTTTAGTTATAACTCGACTACTGTAGGTAAATATTATTTATTGTAATCTTTAAATTTATGTTCATATAAAATAAATTTCAGAATAAAACTAATGTCTCATTTTAAAGATTTATTGGAAAATCCAGTTTTAGTGAAACCTACCGCACGCCACTGAAAAAATCCAATCTAAATTTTGAATAGAGTTCCCAGCAATATGATAAAATTTTTGTTACTTATAAGTGTAATCTAAAGATAAACGACACTTTGAAATGCATATCAATTGATTTTTGCGAACAAGCACACCTCTATTAGAGACGCCTTTAGCTTTGCACTCACATTTTTTTAAACCTTGACGGTACCAAGAGATTCTTTTATTGTTGTTTGACGTAAAGGTAATTCTACAGTTCGACCAAACGCACGCGAAACCAAACTGAAAGTGAATGAAGATAAGGTAGGAATAGAGAAAGGAAAGTAACAAACTTTTGAACTTTAACGATATGGAAGCTGATAATGTATACATTACTTAGTTAAAATACATATCTCTTGATTTCGGAATTTAACGGAGCAAATCAGTTAATCTGTAGATAAGCTAAGTAATCTGCGCATTAACGGCTTTCAAG
This sequence comes from Pardosa pseudoannulata, assembly GCA_032207245.1. Classification (NCBI taxonomy): domain Eukaryota; kingdom Metazoa; phylum Arthropoda; class Arachnida; order Araneae; family Lycosidae; genus Pardosa; species Pardosa pseudoannulata. Next base: position 106,570,680 of record CM063500.1, on the reverse strand, counting down.
CTTTAACGGCAACATATGTACCGTTATTTTGCTCCTAGTCAGTCTCAGCTTCAAAAATCTCGATAAGCGCCATGTGTTTCCACTCTGACGTTTCGCGTAAGAAGAGAAAAAAATCGGACCGATGTTTTTATGAAACCCACAGGTCAAGGTCGCTTGGCGCCGAAATCTGTCTGTCGGCAGCCTGTCTGAAATGAAGAAAACTCTTTCGAACTCTTTAGGAATATATATATTTTTTGTGTATTCTGAAAAATATTACTGTTATTAACTGATTGAATTGAAAATGTAATATGTCATTAAATATACATTTATGTAACCGTGGTTAAAACTCGAAAATAATACATCAGTTATTTTTGGTGCTCCTGACTGTTAACCGTTTAGAAATTAGCTTTATTAATTTTCACAGGCCAATGTTTCTATATGGGAAATTGAATTAAAAATAAAGTTTTACTAAAACTGCGTAGTCAAAAATTTTAATTACAAACATAGGCTTGATTTTTTATACAAATATTTCTAGAATTAAATTCTGTAGCGTAAATAAATTCCCAATTTTTTTTTTTTTTTTTTTGTAACACTTCAAATACAGCATTATTTTAAACATTTCAAAATATAGAAAATCAAATTTATTTAAATAACATATTACAAACTTTTACTTTATGTTAAAAGATATGGGATTATAGAGAAAAATACTTTTTTTAAGAAACATATCTGCATGTACGCAAATGGGAACATTGGCGTGATTCACTGTGCAAAATTCTATGTATTTTATTAAATCTAGTGCAACATGACAATATTTCTATATGGGAACAAACTATGACATCGCGATCACCAGTTGTCAATGCACATTTAACACTCGACCTTGTAGGAAAACAAGAAATTCTTGCGAATCTGGGTATGAGACAGTACTGGGAAAAATAAATTTGTTCGAAATCCACCTTTGACAGACCCTCTTTAATGATTGAAAATGGTAGGCAGGAGCTGGATCAGACAGAATGGTGTGGGCTAGCGACGAATCCCTAAATAGCAGGACTTCATTACTTAGACGGACGGTATTCGAACCCACGAACTTTGTTACTGAACAACAGAATCTGTGGAATGAATGCTGGTTCTATTATTAATCCTTGTCTAGTGCTGGAAAACCAGACTGGAGTGCCCGAACCAAAGCTGTATCCCAAAATTTAAAACAAGTGTCGTACCACAATATCAACTTTTTAAACTTTAATTTTTTTTTAAACTTTTAGACCTTCTCTCTTTCATTTCACTACGTTACTCCTTGAACAGAAATTAACCAATCCCAACCTCATATATTCAGAAAATTTTCTCTTCTACTTTTTTTCCCTCTCCTTTCTTCTGACTACTCAAATATATATTTGATACCTCATACAAGAGTCCCGAGAATGTGTCATCTCAACCAATGAACACCTGTTCGAAGGTCGAAGCTCATAGTTCAGTGAATCACCTCTTCTCTTCTACCCGCCACCAAGACCGAAAATGCTGATTGTAGTACACTACTTGCTTTCTGCAGCTGAAACACGAAACACAAGCGATAACGAAAGTTTGAGGAGATGCTGTAGTAAATTAAATTTTTCTTCTTCTTCTTTAAATCGAGACTACCATGGTAGAAAATTTCAACCCGGATTTCCGGGTTATCTCCAGAGCACAATCACTTTCTTTTTACGAATTCTAAATTTATCAGTTCTACACGAAAAGTAAATACCTTATCACAAATTAATATCTACGACTGAAAAAGCAATTTCAACTTAGGATTACATTTCCTGTTGGAGAATGCACGAAATTCTCGTGGGATACCGAAAAATTTTCAACCTGTTAAAGGCTTAGGTTCTTAACCGAGTGCCCACTGGCGCCAATGTGTACGCGATGCTATTTTTGTGAACTATGTTATATACTATTAGCAATATCAACTGTGGCCAACCGGCGTCCAGCCTTTTTAACAGATATTTGAGAAAAATTATATATTTTAAGCCTTCAACTTTAGAGGAAAAATAAAAATAGAATGGAAATGGTTTCTGAAATTAATAGTTTTAAATAAAAATTAGTTCATTTAGTAGTTTTTAGCCCAGTTCATTTATTGGGAAGAAAATTTAGCAAAAAGATATCTCGATCATTTTCCACAAATTAAAAAAATCATCGGTGAAAATTCGTTTGATCCAAAATTTATTTACTGGCCACCTTCAAAAACTTTTGGAACAATTCGAAAATAGATTCCAGCAATTTTTGATCATTGAGCTAGTGGTTTAATTTTTTTTTGTAAACCCATTCCATCCTCAAATTAATATTTCTTAAGTTGCAAATTCCATGGGGAAAATTATTCAGGAAGAAGCATCTTCAATTGAAAATGAGATTTTAAATATTCAGACTGATATGGTATTTAAAACATGTGGACTTAATGAAATGAAATTATTTGAAATTTATCTGAGGACAAAAAATATCCTCTTTTGAGAAAAGGGAGCTTAGATTAGATTAGATTTAGGGTGGGATGGCCCATAAGAGCACCAGCACTGTGACCCAAGGCCTATTGTACTGAAAACCCCCCCATTTACAGGAACAAAAGTGTCCCAGCAATAAGTTAAGAAATATAAACAAATAGGCCTCTGAGAGACCAATACCTGAGATAAATCTAAGCAGCAATCTAACCGAGCAGTTGGCCAACTCCCACGGCTCGATGAAGTGATAGCCAAGAAATTCAAATCTCTTAGAGTAATAGTCACAATCATACAAGATGTGTGAGGAACTCTCCTGCACCATATGGCACCCCTACATACTGGGTTGTCCGTGATTCCAATAATGTTAAGGTGCCTCTTGAGGCAACAGTGACCAGTCAACAGACCAATGACCATCCTTCGCTCATTGCTACTGGGCTTAAGTAGCTCCTTAGTCCTCATTCAGGGATATTCCTGGTTAAGCTCCTTAGCCTTAGGGAGTTTACAAATTAAAATCCTGTTTAGGTTGCACATATTTATATGAATAATTGTTTACAACAATGAACACAATTAAAGTAACAATCAGATCTCAACTTAACGTCAACAATCTCGAAGATGCTATTAGATTGGGAATATCATCTCATACGTCTGACTTTGACAAATTAATGGATAATATACAATGTCAAAATCGATATTAAATTTAACTATTTGAATTTTTTGTTACCTTTTTAATGTAGGACACTGTTAATATTTCTCAATAATAAGAATTATAAAGAATCCTTAAACTATTTCTTGAACTGTGCCCACCAGCAATTTCCTGTTTGTGAGATGTGCCCAGACGGAATTATGAAATGACTTCACATGTGACCTGCTGGGTATCTGCCAAAATAAAATGTTTCAAATCCATGACTTTTCATGACTTTCCCTGATTTAGCAAATCATTTTCCATGACTTTAAAAAGCTTTCATTAAAGTATGTATGAATAAAACTTCTGATGTACATACAAATAAAATATATGCTTTTAGAGAAATTACAGGAATTTTATAAAAAAACAACAACCTATAAACTTACTTTATAAGTGTTAATAAACTCACATACATAAAAATAAATTGTTGTATCTACATACCTAAGTTTAATCATATAGCAATTTTTCAATCAAAATGTCTCCAATTTGAATTCATGGTACTTTGGTATTATCCAGGTGATCATGAATAATAGACAAATATAACCTTATATGTTTATATACAATATCCCTAGAGATAAACTTATATTTTGTGCAAAAATCTTAACTCATTTTTATTAAAAAAATTATTATATTAATAAAATTTTAATCTACAATTTAAGAAAAAACCAGAATAATATACATTTACCCACCCAATAAGCTTTCTTGCTTTGAGTTTCCTTGGTGAACGAATTTTACTTGGTAATATGGTCAATAGGATAATACATAAATACCAAACTCAGTAACTTCAGCCAAATGACAAGTAAATATAGAATTAAACAATTCAATGCATTTTTTTTAATCAGTAGTTTAGCGGATCTATGACAAAATTAATCCATTGTCCAAATCCATGATTTTCCATGACTTTCCAGGTGCGCGGAAACCATGGACCTACCTTGTTGACGATCATGGTATGCTCTCGTTCAAGTCAAATCCTATGACAAAGTGTTACATAAAACTGTATTATCTTTTATACAGAACTCTTTTTAAATACAACTAATATATTTTTAAGTTGAAGTAACAAGATTAAAAGAAATTATATTTGTATTGAGCACAATGATAAATAAGATTTTTCTATATAAAAAGATGAAAAATTAAAGAGAAATAACTTTTTAATTACAATTATACAATCACTGATTTTACAAATAAAAAAATTTACAAATGTTTTATACATCAAATTGTTTTAACCCATTAGAACAATAAGAATGATGTACATTTAAAAATGAAATGATATTGAATATTTTTAAACTTTTCTTCCTTTTATAGGAATATAAGAAAGTTATGTGCACTATTAAATTCAAGAATTAAAAGTCTAAAAACAGAAGGTAACAATTTAAAAGAATAAATGCTCTTTTGTTCAGTAATATCACATCTGGATTTACCCCAGTTCATTTTTATAACACATTCGTTCCTTACATACAACTAATGCAATCTTCTACTTATAACTGAAGTTCTACAACATATTAAATGTTTATGTGAAAGGTTACAAGAAAAAGAATAAATGAAATACAATACATATGTATATGCAAATGTCAGATCAAATTTGTAATCAGGGTTTACCATTTCATTTAGAAAGGCATTGTTAAACATAAATATTTAAAAGAATTTTTTAACTGAGCTAGGTTTAAAATTTTCAATGAAGATGCATTCGCATTATAAAGAAACAATAAAAAATTGTTTAATAAATCCAAATATAAAACAAGGCATTCTCCATTTTACTGAAATAAAGCCTTTAATAAACACAAATAGATAAATTTACTTTTCAAGTAACCTTGATAAAGATGTAATGAGATTGTATATACATTTCTTGATGGTGTTAAAATTTTTAACTATATAAATTAAAGCAGAAGTTGACTTTTTAAATACATAGAAGTTTGCAAAACTGGAGATTTTTTTTAAATACATTACTGTTCTAATAATAAATAAAAAAGGCAAAAGATAGTGTAGATGTTATTACATAACAGTTTGTTTTCAAACATTCTTTTTGAAATGATTTTATTAAACAAGATTTTACAGGAGCTTTTTTAAATTTTCAATTCAATTACACATCCAAACCATAGTTAAAAAAAGATTCATCTTCTTAGTTTGTATATGTCTTCCCTATGGGAGACATAGGAAAAAAATAAATGCATTTTCTATACATTAATGAACAAACACATGCTCTTTGTACAAAAATCATGTATATGCAGTGGCTTCATTATTTGTAATATTACAATGTCGATTTTCCCTTTGTACAATATCATGTTGTAGAATAAAGATAATACAAATATATAAATATTAAATTATATTTTTAAAAATTCAAATGTAAGAATTTTTAATTTTGAAATTAGTAAAGTTATAAATTATAAATAAATATTGAAATAAAACCTAAGAATTAAAACTTTATGACAGCCTCAGGTTTCATAAAAACAATAGTTAAATTACATATAATTTTAAATTTCATAATTCATTATCACATAAAATACATCTTTTTGAATTTAAAAATTAAGTACTTTTAAAAAAGTAAGTACATTGTATAAAAATCTGAAAAGCCCACCAAAAGGCCTATTTTACTCTGTTTAAGAAATAATAAAACCCAGTTGAGTCTCTGTACAGTTAAATTCCATTTAATGAAATCTTCTAAATAATGAATATTTTTCATGGAACATTGGACACAGAGGGGGTTTTATGTGAAAAATATTTTGAGTTATCTACCTTAATATCTATTTTGTGAACTTTAGATAATGTTGATAACATTCAACGAGGAGCTCAGGCTGAATGTTTGGTTTAGTTTGGTGAGCTACGGTCTACTTTTTTCAACACAAAGGATAAAGAGACTGGGACCTACTGCTTAAAGCCGATTCCAAACAGCTATGAACATTCATGCCACAGTGGGATTCGAATCCACGAACTTCGGTATCGAAGATCAGAGCCCTAACTATTCGGCCTGAGGGTAAAGGAGTCTTGTAAAATGATGCCTTTTATTCTCTTCCCAGATTAAGACATTTAATCCTTTAATTGCTAATTACAATTCCTGCAGGTATGTATTCTTCAGCGTTTAACAGCACACAATGTTCAATCGTAGAATCATGTTTTATTTAAAAAAAAAAATGCTTGTAATGAAAATATTTTACATTGCTTAACCCTTAGTATCACTGAGATGCAGGGCTGCAGCATACCTCAAAATTGAGGCCATTTACGCAGTGATGTTTAAAAATATTTTATTGAAATGCTAATTCCTGTAACACTGCTATTAACACAATTTGCTCATAGAATTCATAGCAAATGGTCATACTAAATTTAATTTCTGTATCCAAGTTTTGCTCCTTGCTTGATTAGATGTACATGATTATTACTGAAATCAAATTTTAAACCTGTTAAATTAATATATATACATATATACATGCACCAGAAATAAATTTTTTACAAACATATTCTTTATGTAATAACTTTTGAGCAAAATAATTAACAATATTTAATAAGAAACATGGTAATATTTTGTTTGTAGAACAACTTTTTTTTTTTTAAATTTGTTGGATGATCTAGAAGACTAGTCAGTCTTTTGAGGCTTGCGAGCAATTTTGATTGGCATGATATCTAAAATGAGTCCAAACTCTGATCTGGCTTGATCACTACATCAGAAATGAATGTATTAAAAATAATGCACACTGATAACAGCAGAACACATAAAGCTTGTTGTAAAACTCATTATATTTTTTAATTTTTGTGAATAAAATTATATTTTGGTATGGTTTATGTACGTCAAGAGCAGTATTATTGGAAACAGTTGTAAATAGCAATTACATATATGATCTTGATGAGCTAATCATGCATAAGATTGTTGTTTCAACACATATGTTAACTAAAAAATTTGTTATTGAATCTGAACTTTTTTTTTTTTAATTTATGCTGAGACCTAAACATGATATTCAAAAGGCAAATGTTGCTTAAGAATAAAAATGTTTATTCTGCTGATCTAAAGCCTCCAATATAGGCAGATGTAACTGTATTTAGATTTCTAAGTCATTTAATTTATTCCTAACTATACAGATAACCTAAACTTCATTTTGTATAAAAACATTAAGAGACAGCACAATACAAGACAAAAATATAAACTAAACCATCAAATGGGACATTATAACACAAAAATCTTTTAAAAAAAAGAAAGTGTTTGAGAATACAATGAAAACTATTAAGAATGAACACTGATCCTGAACTATGTAAAGTGGTACCTTAGGTTATGATTTATTATTATTATTTTTTTTAAATTGTTGCACATTTAAGTTTTTATCTAGAATTATGAGGCAAGTTCAAGCTAATTTCATTGGTGAAAAAGCCAACAATGAATAAATAAAATTAAGTAAAATGAACTGAGAAAAAAAATTATCTTAAAAATAGAGCCCTACACCTGCCACATTTTTGGTTTTGGTGCGCTACGGTCTACTTTTTGCAACATGAGGGCTAATGAGACCGCTACCTACTGCTTAAAGCCGATTCCGAACGGCTACAAACATTCATGCCATAGTGGGATTTGAACCCACGAACTCCGGTTCCGAAGACCAGCACCTTAACCATTCGGCCATTGTTCGGCTAACCTGCCACATTTTAAAAACTTGCATAAGTAAAATGGTTTGGTTGAAATAAAATAAATCAATTCAAAGTTGTGTTGTGCAAGTAATTTTTATGCACCCATTATATATAATACATTACTTAATTTTTAAAATTAAATTTCATTCTAGAAAAACACAAACATATTTCAAAGTGAATAAACCTATTAGATAAAATCCAATATTATTATACTGATTATTAATTAATGATTTAAATCATGCTTATTGAAATTTCAACAAATAAGGTTGATTTATTTTCATTTGTGTCCCCCCTCTTTTTTAAATTCTCAATTAACTACTGACAAGTATAATTATGCTGCAGAACGATATTTATTTTAACTGAAATTATACAGATTTTTCAATTTTCACAAATTATTAAATTGAAAAGTCCATTGTTCCTTTCCAAAATTTTTAAACTCATTTTCATGGTGAAAAAAAAAAAAAAACCCATAAAAATTCTTGGTCTATCAGTAAGACTGTAAAAATTAACACAAACCTGTAAACTTCATGAATAATCTTTAAAAGTAGACATGTATGGAGCCTTATAAAACCAGCTTATTAACTTAAATTTTATCATACTAGGTTTTATTACTGCTTCTATACAATATTTATTCTTTATAAATATACATTTCTTTCATTAAAAATACACAACAAAAGAATTTGGGATAATTTTAGAGATACTGGCATGAATTAAAATCACTTCAATTTGTTTAAATCAGGGATTTTCATATTGTGATACCTGGAAACACAATAAGTTAATGACATTGATTTTATGCTAATTTTTTTTATAACTTCAACTAATAATTTTCTTCTTTAACTATTTTTACATAAAGTACCTATAACACATACTTTAAACATTTTTTTGGATGGATGAAATAGGATTTCCCTCAAAAACATTACAGTTCTAAGGGTTCTATCGAAAGTGTTTGAACACTGATTTAAAGAAAATTGATCTGACATACTAGAAAACTGACTTAACGAATACAAGTTTGTAGTGGTACATTATATTGTAATGTTTTTAAGCAATATTTACTATAGGTCTATTTTTCTTCTAAAATCAAATTAAATTTGTATGTCACAGCACCACTATAATAATATTACTAAAACCAAAATACATAAAACAGATTTGTAAATTCCTGATATTGTATCAGTAAAGTTTGACATTAAATAAGTTGATACAAACACCTTTTAATTGATGCAGCTATAAATTTGATAGGGAACAACAAATCTTTAACTAAACTTCAAATGCAAGCTTTTTCAGTTCATAAAACAAGAATATAGTGTGTTATTAAATCTACCTGCCATAAGTAGCTATCATTAATATATTAAAGTAACCTGTTGCATTCATAAAACTGATAACAGCCAGTGACTCGTATAGACATACAGGTTCTTAAAAAATTCCAAGTTTCGAGTACAGCAGTATTTAAAGTTATCCAGATTATTTGAAAAATCAAAATCACACATAGTTAAACTAGATAAAAAATAAAAATAAAAATATAAAAATTGTAATTGCTTCACATGGAAAAATGTTTGTGTTAACATATTCACTTTTTACTGGAGGAACAAATATGCCATTTTTAAAAAATTGTATGAAATTTATTTAAATGAATACTTTTATTATTTTTTTTATCAGCATGATTGTTTATTGATTATCATTAAATACTTAAAGAGCTTTGTAGTGCTTAGGTAAACTCTAAAAATTACATAAAATTGGTAAAAAAATGAATACAAATAAAAATATTTTGAAACCCATTGTTGTCAGCCCTATTGACATTGGTGGAGGCTTTAGCTTCCTGAATTTAATTAGCATAGAAAAAAAATTATCAATTTGATTGGATTATTTTAACCCTCTGTATCTTGCAGATCTAAAAAATACAAGTTTCATTGAGTGGATGCAGTCAAGGAGGGTTCTTTAACCCTTAAGGTATCCGTCTACGTTGAAAACTTCATTTTTTTTTGTCAAGAATCATAATTTTTAAAATTTCTCTATTATAAAATTTCAACTTTTAGGCTTCTAAATCTGTTTTTATTTTGTATCTACAGCATTTAAAAAAAAAGTTACAGCTGTTTGAACATCAGTGAGAGCTGTCAAAACAAAACGGAAGTAGCGACTTCGGAACCAGAAGTTGTGAATTTAAAGCCTTTTAAAAAGCATTTTTTGGACAAAACTTTTTAAATTTTCATGAAGATTAGTTTATACATTTTTTTAGTATTTTTAATAGTTAGCAACTAATAATTAGAAAGTTTTGAAACAAGAAAGTGTGGGGAATTTTAAACATGTATTTTAATTTTTTATTAAAGTTGCTTTCATAAACTTCAAATGGGTTTTTCTCAGAACAGTATTTTTAATAAAATGTTGAAACTTGAATTGTGATTTCTCAAAAAGTTCATAAAATATTTTGTTGAAAATTATTATGAATGCTTTTGATAGTATTCACTAGTAAATGACCTAAAAGCTTTAAATTTGGATAATTTTTAATGATGTTACACTCATAGTTAGATATAATGAAAATTCGTTAAAAATTCAATGTGTAAGATTTTGAAGGACCAAAATTTATTACCAAATGTAAATTAAGCAAAGATTTTAGGTGATTCACTAGTCCAGTGTATAAGAAATGTGTTGCATAAAAAAATATTGAAATAATTTAATTTATTAAAAAATCAGACCTTTTGATAAAACCAGATTTTTTTTTTTTACTAAATTTTCTTCATTTATTAGAAATTTTATAAAAAACTTCTCCAGGAATAATTTTTTAAAGTGCAATTCTCTATGATAATATAAAAAATAAACCTAAAAATGTAAAAACATGAACTAGTTTCTATGTTTAAAGAAAAAAGTTCTCTGAACGTAGACGGATACCTTAAAAGACTAGACAAGAAATGCCTGACTCAGATGGCCTTGGCTCACCCTGAGCTGGCACTTCATGGATGATGGTGATAATAACGAATACAATATTTATTAGAAATAGATAATATTTTTGGTTGTAAAAACGCTTTTTTGGCATTAAAATTTTGTTTTCTACACATTTAAAATTATTTTTTACATGTATGAAACAATATATTTTAACATTCAAGGAAATATTTTAATTCAGGATTGATAAGATACAAAGGGTTAAAAGATTGGGGCCAAAATCCAATGATGGCAAAATGGTAAAAAAATAACACTTCTGATTACCCCCAAGTAAAATCTAAGAAAATAGAAAAAAGCCAGCAAAATCTTAATGTTTAGGATATATTGTAACATTTAGGATATTAATAAGAAATATTCAAGATATAGTAATGATCAATTTATTACTGAAATAAAAGAAATCTTTTAGCTCTTATTTATCTTAAAAAGTTCCCAAAAATTTTTTATGTGCCTCAGCTTTTGAAGCATTTTATATCCCATCACAGGTAACACATTTTTAAAATGAAAACAGTTTTTCGAGGAAGAGATGCTTTCAATTATTTCTGTGGGTGTTACAGGAGCTTCAAGCTGATTAATAATTTTATTAAAATGTTTACTTATAAATTAATCATTCACGTTTGGCACTAATACTGAAAATCTAAGTAAAATAGCTTTTGGGCTTTTATAATTTTATGATGAGACTAAAAAATTTCAAACTGCAGTATATTAACTTAAAATTTTAAACTTCTAAATTCACATTCTAGTATTGAAAATATTAAATTTCCTTGTAATACACAATTTTTATCTCTACACTGAAAAACTACCTGACACAAAAGGTAGATTTTGACTATTACTAAAGAAAAATACAAAACATTCTAAATTATATTCTCTGCTAATGGCAGTAATACTATATGTTAATTCTAAAAATCAGTTTCCCTCACCATACATATAATCTATATGAAATCTATAAACAACAACAACAAAGAAAAAAAATTGCATTAACACAAAAAAATGTGCTATAAATTTTACAAACAATATTGTACATTCAATTTTCTGATCATACATATACATATGTAATTACTAATATAAATTCAATTAAAATATCTTTTGGCATTGATCCTTCAACTTATTTTTTTAAAATAAATAATTTTTCTTAGTGATAGAAATTTTGTAAAAAAAGGTTTCAGATCTGATAGTTATAAGTGGAAAATTACAATTAAAAGTAGACTTATCCTCAGTGGTGATGATTGACTGACAGAAGTAAAGGAAGTAATGCTCCAACAACAAGGGCTAAGAGTTCAATCTTCCGGAAACCTTTGGTCTCAGAATTATCAATTCCTATGGAATGCCTATGAGACTGCATTGCAATCTCTGGAAGTACATGTACTGTTGCTACATACAGAAAAGTTCCAGCACTGAACAACATAGCAATGCCAGTAGCATTCAAAGATGATAGTCTTTCTTTTGTAGACTGTAAGAAATAAAAGATCAATGCATCAATTATGCAAGTCTCAACTATATATATATATATATATATATTATATATATATATATATATATATATATATATATATATATATATATATATATATATATATATATATATATATATATATATATATATATATATATATATATATTAACTAATCTGAAATGATAAATTAAACACTGTTTGGTTGAAATATATTCCATTTAATAATTATTTGTTGATATAGATAAAATATTTTATACCTTATTTTTTTCTTTTACATCAAATGTTTTGCCTGTGTATGTATTTGCAATAATGATTAATTTATTCTAGATTAATGTTTAAGAATAGATATCACTTTCAGTTTCTGATAAACACTAAAACAGCGATGTCTTGGTTGTAACAAATCACCCAAATCCATGCTATACGTCGCCAAAGTTATAATAATAATAATAAAAAGATTTATAACTTTTGAATTGAATGAGATTGGTGACCTTGGCATGAAAAGAATCCTAGGATAAGATACACCTGCCTGAAACTTTGAGCAAAAGTTTTCACCACAAGGTATCTTATCCAATCCATCCCTTGTTTTTTGTGTATTGTCTAAAATTTTATGTTTGGGTACAGAAAGTATTCAACACAACTCTAAAAAGAATGTGAAATGCAGTCTACAATGCTAGTTTAAATGGTTATTGGTTGTATTTAAAAGTAGAGTTTTTTCTTTTCTTTTTTTCCTTAAATTCTGCTTTTTTGGGAGTGTGTCAATTCATCTTAAAAGTTATTGGAAAGAATATGAAATGCAGACTTTAATGGTAATTGGTTGCATTTTTTTTTAAATTTGGCTTTTATGGGAGTGTTTGAATTCATTTAAAATATCATTAAATGAATGAAAATCTATTTCTCATATCTGTTTCTTATAAATTATGAATCTTGAAATTACCTTACACTACCAATTTATGTTTATGAATTTTGATGTGATGTGTTTATAAAATCAATATACCAACAACTGCACACCACTCAGTAGGAGGGTCAAATGAAGAAGGGACAGATTCCAAGTACTCTTAGGAGTTAAGAATAAATACAAACATTCCAGCCAGGCCTGTCAGGTCCACTGTGCCAACACAAGGTTAAAAAAGAAGAGACAAAGTGCATTGGAACAAATTGTGATTTTTTTTTAAATTACTACATGGTGTTCCAGGGGAAACTATTTTGAAATTTCTTGATATTTCCCTGTAATTCCCAATTTCTTTACTGAGAAATTCACACTATTTAATACATAATTTCTTTCAATTCTTTTATAAAACTAGTTTTAGAAGCAAATTTATATTTAAATAAAGTTATAAATTTCAGTATATACAAATAAAATCCCAATGTATTTAAAACTTAGAAAGATTCTATTCTGTATTTTAAAGTCTTCAGAATAACTTGCATGAGGATCAGAGGGTTAATCAATTTCATTAAAATAATAATAATAAAACTGACACTTTTGCAGTTCTGCTTTTTCACATTTTATTTATATTTAAATAATGCAGACTAATACATCAATAAAAAATTGTACAATATTCTTAAGATTCAATTTGCCCACGGTAACATTAATTTCCTAGTTTGCTTTTTTGATTATTAACATTTTTGTTCAAATAGCTCTTTAATCAATTTTGATTTTTCCATTTAAACTTCAGTTGCCTCATTTCCTGAAGATTCCCTTTTTTGTTTCTCTATATTCCCATTTAACATTAAATAAGCATTTTTAAAAGAATGCACACGTTTTTTTATTTATTTTTTTTTTCAGTATTTGACTAGCAGAATTTATTTTTCAAACTATTTTTGCAGAAAATTCTGCTAATATTTCTTGGCTTCTGTAATAATTTCCTAGCATTTCTAGAATTTCCAAATCTCTTGATGATTTCTGGCTTTACCAGCTGGTGGGCACACTATACTAGAGCATTTAATAGGCATATGATCATAGGCATTCACAGTTGCTTGTTTACAGAATTAGGGTTTAGGTTTGGTTTTGGAGTGCTACTGCAGGGGTGTGCAAATACTTTTAAGCGCGGGCCAAAATGAAATTTTCAAAATGTTTCCCGGACTGGAGGATGCTGTACCGCGTGCCTATACCACGTATGCTGTGCACACGTGAATGTTTTGGGTGGAGTTTTTTCCCCTGCCCACGAAATATTTTTGACAAAAACACTATAAGTATCATTTTAAATCATTAGAACAGAGAAATTTGACAGTTAATAAAAGATAATAGTAATAATAAATTGTCTTAGGTGTATATGCGAACAATTTGTGCCCAGTAAAATATATCACATAATTTTTAAAGAAATATGATCCATTATATTAAATTAATGGTCATTAAATAAATCAGTTAATAAAAGATTTTATTTTGATATTTATTTATATCTTAACTATACAAATTTCATTATTTATATGTACACTACGCATACAAATACTTTTGATTTCAACAAAATCACATATAAGAGATTAAAAAAAATTTCATGCAAGATTTTTCAACCGGCCGGATAAAGTAAGCAAAAGGGCCGGCTTTTGCCCACCTCTGTGCTATGGTCTACTTTTTGCAACACGAGGGCTAATGAGATGGGACCTACAGCTTAAAGCTGATTCTGAATGGATACGAACATCCATGCCACTGTGGGATTTGAACTCACGAACTCTGGTACCGAGAGCTAGCACCCTAGCCAATCGGTCATCATTCGGCTTACAGAATTAGGATAAATATCCATTACAGCATACATTGATTAGAAAGCACATTAGTTAAAACTAAGCATTAACAAAGTAGGGAACAATAGATTTACCTGACTTATACCAAAATATGTGAGGATAGCGAGAACAGGAGCAGCCAAAGCAAACACCAGGAGATGCTTTCTTATTTTAACTCGATCTAGTCCTTCATGCATTAGAAATGTGACTAAACCAAAAGCAGCTGGAGCCTAAAAATTTTTAAAATTTGAAATAAGGCACATAATTATTTCAAAAATGCAACATTTGTGATATAACATTTACCCTTTAACTAAAGGAAAAGTTACACATGATTGCAAAACATATACACACAAATAAATAAAATAAACAATAAAAATATAAACAAATTAAAAAAAAATTTTTTTCATGTAATTGTTGTGCATTAGAACATCACTTGGGCAAAAATTAAACTTAACTTTATTAATTTTGAAAGGAAAACTATCAAAAAAATTTAAGTTATATCATTCAAAAATATATAATCAAAAATAGCTATATAAGCTAAAATCTACAAATTCCACAAATAAAAGAATTACAAATAATAAATTCCAATTTTTTTTAATTCAAACATTTTTCTCACTGGGACAATTTTACATCAATTTTGCTTAGCAAAATCCTGCTTTGCATTCTGGACACTTTTTTGTAACATGTTTTTGCTTGTGATCATCTAGTACAAAAGCAAACAAGATATATCTATTGTGTATAAAATTATTGATGGATATCTGTACATGTATTGGAGACTGCCATAAAAGTTAAAAAATAGCCTGTCATGATAATAAGTTTAAAAATATAAAAGCAGAATTGCTAAAGCTAATATTAACAACTGGTGTAGTTAAAGTGTTATAAGATGTAAGGATTGATATGACAAAATAAGTAATACATCTATTCTTATTCCTTAAACTTTTTTTTTATATTTCAAATGCAAATATTTATTAAAATAATGCTTATTTGAGATAAAACTGCATGACAAATGTAAGAATATAGCTCTTTCTCTACATTAAACAAGCTTAAAATTAATTCTGTGGTTTATTATTAAATTTATTAAACTCAAGATAAATAAACTTTATTTTAAAACAATATAAATGAATAAATTCATTGGGCAAGTCCTAAATCTATCAATTATTATTAAACTGCATTAGGCATAAATACATTTAGAAAAGATAAGGATATAGATAAACAGTTTATTTTCTGAAACATGAATCCCAAAATGGGGAAAAAGTAATGTATCTTTTATATAAACAGACATGCCAACTACTCTGGACTCTCTGGAGAAATTAGAAAATTTGATAACTCCAGAAACTTCTCAAATTTCTCCGAAAAATAACAAAACCTTTGAACAGCTAAAAGATTACAATTCAGCTGTTAAATACAAATCTTTACAAAAAATAATGCTGAATATTACTTTTTTTCATACAGTAATGCTACATGTTAAAAGTTTTCAGAACTGTGTGGGAAAACCAAATTGAATGTAGGTCAAATTTGACAAATTCTAGAAAAATGGAAATATTTTTATCAGGGTCGATGTTGCTATAAGAAACACTGTTCTGAAAAATAAGTTGTTAAAGGTAAAAAAGCTACTTATATTTTTAAATGAATAAATTTTAATTTACCATTTACAATTTGCTACTCTGTGAATATTTTTAATTTAATTTTAATTTAGAAGCCAATAAGCTATGTACTTATGTATAATCTGTAATTAGTATGCTAAAATTTCAAACCACAATGTTGCTCCGGACACAAGTGTTGGCATGTCTGTGTATAGCATATTTCTGACAATGACAAAGTTCAATTCTTCATCTGAGTTGCAAGTTTAAGATCCACTGTGTTCATTAATGGCAGCTAGGCATGTAAAATAAATCCCAATTCATCTTTAGGACAGTTCCTATGGGCAGAGTCGTGTTAGCTCACCCAGCAAAAGCATCAATCTCATAAATGCTATAGGTTTGGTTTGGAGAGCTATGGTCTACTGTTTTGCACACAAGGGCTAATGAGACTGGAACCTACTGCTTAAAGCTGATTCTGAATGGCTACAAACATCCATGCCATAGTGTGATTCGAACCCACAAACTATGGTACCGGCAATCAGCATCCTAACCAATCGACCAACATTCGGCATAAATGCTACAGGAGCAAGTGCCCTCCACCATTAAAAGTAATAATATATTTAACTTCACATTTAAAAATTATAAAGTAATTTTTTTTCTTGTGACAATCTCATTTAAACAATTTGCTGTAGTAACCAAAGAATGTAGGTAAATTTTAACTGAAATAATTAAACAACAAGAAGTAATTACCTTTTTTAGACAAAGCTAATTTCAATCGATTTTTATTTTAATAAAATAAAAACTAGTTATAATGAACAAGGGGCAAAACAAAAGAAAATTCTGAACATTCTTAGATGTACAAGTGCATATTTACTTTCTTATTTGTTCCTATTTCACATTTAATCATATAATTAGTGTAATATGTTTTCACACACAAATAGAAAATTAATAAAAAATTAACTTGGGATAAGTAAGATATTAGAACAGAAAAGCAACAGTATTCATACTTTATGCAGCATAATAGCAGTAAAGACAATCATTTCAATGTCAGTATGAGATGTGGTCACAGCAGCTCCAAGAGCTATACCATCCGCTAAAAAAAACCCCACATACATTATAACAAAATATAGGAATTATTTTGAAATGTAAAGCTAAACAGCTTTCATAATGTTAGCTTAAAATTCCTGAATTAACACTAAAACTTCTCTGAAAATAATTCTGATTTCTGCCCCTTAAACAGAAAGATAAGAAAAATGAAAAAATATTAATGCATAACTGTTCCTTTCCAATTCAATCTAGCAATAAAAAATAAATTGACTTTTAAGAGATGAATGTTTCATATCTTTTTAAAGTTACAAAATAAGTTACAATGAATGTTGCTCTAACAGCATTGAAGAAATAAAAAGAAAATTACAACACTTATGATCTTTTATGGATTAATACTTTTTAATAATAAAACTTAAGAAGCTATGAATACACTATCCGATATTAATTATGTGTTCTGTGACTATTACTTATATTTTTGCATCAGATTAAAGTATATAAATAATTTGCAATTCAACAGTAAACAGTTCTTAATTAGAAGATTACTTTGAAAAATAAAATAATGTATACACAGATAGTTAAAATCTGAAATTTTTTAATAGAACATTTTTTTTCTTCTTACAGGCATAAAGGTGTACATATTGAAGAGTATAATTTGAAATAGCTTAGAATAAATTTATCCTAAATATTTAAAGCAAAAATGAGATTCATTCTATTCACCCACAAATCTGAAAAATAAATTTAAAGTATGCTTGAAAAAAGTTGTTAAGGCCAGAAAATTGTAAATATTAAAACTAAATTAAAAAAAAATTTTTTTTTTGGCACAATGTTAGCTATTATATAATGCAATGCAAGGTTATAGCATGGCTGCATACTAACATATATAACATACTAACTTACAATTTCACATTAAATAAGGTTACAATTTCACATATTAAATAAGCTATCTAAAAAATCTAGGCTGTAATATTATTAAATAACAAGTATACATTCACATGCATACAAGTATAAATTCACAATTTGTAATATATACATATATATATAAATAATACTTTAACAAATCCTTATAAATAAAAAGAACTACTTAAGAATCACATGCACAATTTTTTTAATGCAATTAGTTATATTATTATATGCTTTATCGCCGTTCTCTAAAAATCTGAAAGAAATATCAATGAGAAATTTTATATGCAAATTATTCTTATCTCTCACATGATTACATTTCTGCATGGCCTAATAAACAATTTGTATCATAGTCAATAGATCTCACATGAAACTTTTAAATAAAAAGAAGCCTTTGACAAAAATAGGAAAGAATTAAAAAAAAAAAAAAATCTAGAACAACACTGTACTAAAATCATTCTACTTATTTTTTAAATGGTAGTATGAGGCTGATTTTGTCTTGGTTAAGAAATGTTTGTTAAGAGTGTGTATACACCAATTGTCATGTATTATTGTTTTTGCTGTTAATATATCTTTTGAATTTTTATCAATGATGGAACTTCCAAATTCAGTTCTTGTCTTGCACACACTGTTGAATATCCTCTCCCATTCTGCACAGCTATGTGGTATTCTTAAAATAAACAGCATAACTTTTGAAATTCTGTTGTATTTTAAAGCACCATCTGACCACAAAGCATGTGATAATAACAGTAGACAATATTTCTGTGGTGTGGAGATTACTGCATTGCAAATGGTTTTTGGTTTTGGTTTGGAGCGATATGGTCTACTTTTTGCAACACAAGGGCTAATGAGACCAGGACCTACTGCTTAAAGCCGATTCCAAACGGCTACAAACATCCATGCCATATTGGGATTCGAACCCACAAACTCCGGTACCGAAGGCTAGCAGCCTAACCAATTGGGCACATTGCTAATGGAGAATGTGCATATATATATTCAATACTCTCATCACAGATTGTAAAAAATATTTATTACTTTTTTTGTTTTTTTGCAAGATTAATTTTTTTTTTTAAATTACCTTAAAACCATATAGCTTTTACAAGCAAATGTAAATTTTACAATGAGACAAAAATCCATAAATTGTATGGGTAAACTGTACAAGTTGGCAGATATGTGATAGATTTATAAGTACTATTCATAAAAAAGCAAATAAAAGCCATAACAAAAAGTGCATTAATAGAATAATTTATAAAACTATAACTCAGCTAACATACACAGCAAAATTTCCAAGAGGAAATACAGGAAGAAAGTTCTTGTTATAGAAAGACATTGGCTTCATTTATAAACGGTTAACACTTTTATAAAGAAGTTTTAAATTAGTATTTAGTAATGAGGCTGATTCTAACATATAAAATATCTCTGCTGGTGATAGTACTCAGTAAAAAAAAAAAAAAAAAAAAAAAAAAAAAAGAAAAACTTACATAGAAAGTGTGAAAAATAAAAACTTTATATTTCTCTTAATTGCAATTTTTAAAGCATCAACGTAAGCCCTTTCACAGAATTAAACAGTTTAAGACTTTTAAGTCAGAGTTTTTTTTTTTTTTTGGTACGATCTGCTTCATCTTTTAGATATTTTATTAATAACAGTTCACTTAGTACATTAACTTAGTACACTCAGTTAACTCATTCTATTTTCACAATCAAAAAAATATAAATAAGTTATGAATCATGAGGAAATTAATGTGATGTACATGTCAAATTTAGTAACTACATATACTTAAACTTATTTTACAAAACAAATTGTCAAAAAAAGTCAATTGGTCATTTAAAGAGAGGGGCCAAAATGGCCATTCCTAGTCTTTCTACATATGGGGAAGACACCCTCTTTCTAGTACTGATGAAAATGATTTTAATATATATATATATATTAAAATCATTTAATGTGTATATGCATATATATATATATAATGTGTATATGTATATATATATATATATACACACATTAAGTCAATGATCCATTTAATTATGAGAACTAATGGCTGAAAGACTGTCAGTATGGTATTAAACATTATACAGAAAATATACTTTTACGTAGTAATTAAAATTCATAGTATCCATACTTATATAACAATTAGTAGACATTTTAACAAGCATTCTTACCAGCTGCATGAACCACAAGGCCAATTGTTGCAGTAATCTTGTGACGATCCTGTTTTACTGCACCTTCAGGATCTGTGGAAGAAAGTAGATTATGATATATTTTCGAAATTTTTAAATTTATAATAGTATTAAAATTTTAATATAAAACCAATGAAATAGATTATCAATATAATGCAATAAAATTATACTTTTAAAACTGATTTTATGTATTCTTTCATTTTAAATTGCATTTACATCAAACTACCAGTTAGCTTAAAATCAAATTTAAACAGACATAAATGACATTAATTTATAAATAAAATCTACCTAGAGTAATCGAAATCAAAAGAAGAAAGCTGGATCTTTTAATCAGTTGATTTTTCAACGTTAGACAGAAATGTTCAGTTTACAAAACAAACTTCTTTCTTATTATTATAACATATTAGATGCAAATTTAAATGATTTTTAATTTTATAAAATGCTTTTTTAACAATAAAAAAGTAAGCATAAGACAAAACTTTCTGAAAAAGTTAAAAGTATATAATTTTATATTACTGATATGTATATGTAATAAGTGTTTTAACCTACTGGACACATTACAGTAATTTTCCATGAAAATTTAGAAATACAAATTGTTGAGTTTATTCATGCAATCTATCTTTGGTATTCTTTTGCCAAAACCTTTTACATTTGCTTATATAGTATTATAGGAAGATACAAATGAGAGTATTAAGAACTTGTCACATGAGAGGTGATAGAAAAGAAACTAAGTTATATAAGAGAATTATATATAAACAGTCAAGCTAAGAAAAAATATTTTTCTTGTTCTGAGTTACCAAAATTAGAGGAAAAACAAAGATATTTAGCCAAAGGTTATAATTTTAAGGATAGAATAGCCAGAAATTTATTTTTAAATATAATTAAAATTAAGTTAGTAATGATTAAAATATGATATATATATATATATATACACACACTCAAGAGCCAAAACATTATGACCACCCCTACATTTTGCAATGAACTCGCCTGGATGACGTGGAAGGCATGTGATCAGGTGGAAGTGGTATTTAACTGCTGCTGGAGAGTGAAGAATCATTCTTTCACTTACTTCTGTGTGTGATGGGAAAGGCTGCAGATCTAAGCAATTTTAATAGAGGGCAGATTGTAATGGCTCGAAGGCTTGGAACAAGTATTTCCAAAACTGCATGACTCTTGTTTTGTTCGCAACCTAATGTTGTTAGTACTTATGCAAAGTGGATAAATGACGGTGAAACTAGCAGTAGATGACATGGTGTTGGATGTCCACACGTTATCAAAGAAAAAGGTCGTCAGAGATTGTCTTGCATGGTGAAGCAAAACCGGAGTCAGACAATGGCTCAGTTGACAACCCAATACAATGCAGGGCCAAGTAGAATAGTATCCGAGAACACTGTTCAGCAGACAGTGCTCGATATGGGGCTACACAGCAAACGTCCCACTAGTGTGCCTTTGCTGACCAAGCGTCATTGCCAACTGCGCCTGGGAACATTGCAACTTTTCCATGAATCAGTGGGTGAGAGTTGCCTGGTCAGATGAATCACAGTTTGTCATTCATCACGCCGATGACTGTGTCAAGATATGCTGTCTTCCAGACGAACAGTTGCTCCCTCAATGTACAGTAGGTCAAACACAGGCTGGTAGTGGCAATATTATGCTTTGGGAGACATTCTCTTGGGCGTCTCTGGGACCCGTTATTGTGGTAGAGCAGACCATGAATGCTAATCGTATCTGAACATCATTGCAGACCAGTTGTACCCTTACATGGCCTCTGTTTTCCAGCTGGAAATGGAATGTTCCAACAGGACAAAGCCCCGTATCACAAGGCTAAAATTGTGTTGGAGTGGTTCCAGGAACATGATGCTGAATTCCAGTTAATGTCCTGGTTGCCTAACTCACCAGATCTCAATTCAATAGAATATATTTGTGATGTCATGGGATGGCAGCTCAGAGTTCAAAGTCCACCCATTCGCAATATCTTGGATTTGCGCAACCGTTGTTCAAACATCGGGTACAATTTGTCTCCGGCCATCTACCAAAGACTTGTGGTATCCATGCCAAGGCGGGTTGAAGCTGTGTTGCACACCAAAGGTTGGCCAAGTCGTTATTGACAGATGGTCATAATGTTTTGGCTCTTGAGTGTATATATATATATATAAATGTAATGATATTTTAGCTCAGAAAACTAAACATGCAAAGACAGTTTATTAATATAACAAAATTTATATTTTACTAATCTTACCTTGTGCTTGTAACCTTCCATGAGTTGAACTAATTTGATCAATTAACAACATAAATATAAATCCTAAAACTAGAGCAACTCCTATAACCGAGTGAGGTTCCATAACTTCTGATGAATGTGAATGTGTAGCTGATACACCTGACTCAGTAGAAATTTCCTTTTGATGCATATGTTGCAATGATTCAATTTGTTCTATAAAAAGTAATTTTTGCAAAAATATTAATTACATTCTCAATATTCAATATAAGCTAATAAAAAAAGTAGAACAAAATATAATTACCAGTTAAACATTACAAAGATAATCTCACGTTATTTTCAAGAACATTTTTATAATTTAACTGTAGGATTATTTATAGCTATTAACAGAAATAGTTTGAATATTTTAATACACAAAATATTTGTTTTAAGGTGACTGAAACCCTATGAAATAAAAAATAATTCTGAAATGTTACAGGTATAGTTCATACTACTATTCTAAATAGATCAAGAAGTAAAAATTGGATAATAAAGAAATATACAAATATATATAATTTCTTTAAAACTGCATTTAATTGAAGTTGTTTTTAATAATATAAATAATGTAAAAATATTAAAATAATTTTAGCTTATTAAAAGAAATCAAATATTTTAAATATTAATCATAATTTCAAATGTCATTAAAATTGCATACCCGATTTCATTAAAGATCAAAATAATGATTTTAGAAAAGATTGAAAAAATAAAACATGCAATTACTATATAATTTTACACTTTGTTTTCAAAAAATGGTTAGTCCAAACTGCTGAATGCATAAAAACATACTCACTAATCTGAGTTGAATATAGAGTATTTACTCCTTCTGGTATAATAACTGAAAGTGCAGTTCCTACAAGAAGCCCTGCACCCAAAACTGATACTAACTGCAATTTGTCCTGGGAAAATAGACAGTAAAAATGATTAAAATACTAAATATATTGCATTCATTTTATAGATAAATAGTAATAGAAATTGGAATGTTTAAAATTATCTGTGCATACGTTTACACGTTTATATATTACGATTCAATTAGAAAATTTTACAAAAAATTCATATTTAATGCCATATGTAGTAACATAAAATTTTCAATTATGCATGATATAAAATTTAAAAAAGAAGTGAAGAAATTTCTTGAACATGGAAAAGTGGGTTTTATCTAGGAATAAGTGAGGAAATATGTATCTAACTAAATTTTTATTGAAGTTTGGTTTACTTACCTCTGAAAGAGAAACAATTAAAGGTATCATTCCTGCCATGTAACATCCTATTAACATAGCAGACGACAAAAACAGTAAAACTAAAACTTCACTCATCTTTAAAACCGGCAGTGAAATATTCAGAAAAAAATATAATTATGTATTCAGCTACACATTATTTACACGGTAAGCTCAGATATTTGCACGGCTCCTGATACTGATCTATTTTAAAGAAGTTGTGTAACCGACTTATGTGGCAGATACGACTTTGATCCATAAGGAAACATCAGAACCATGCACTACCACGATTCAAGCAGCAAACACATCCAGATCGTCGCATTGATGTTGATATGGATCAACGACTTACATACGATTACGATTAATATTTCAGATAGTCCTACGATAAATTAGTTAGGGATATTCATTTTAGCTTTTATAGATTCTGAAAACTTTATTTCATTGCACATATTTTGAATGATCAAGTTAGAAGAATTTTACCAAATTCCCCTTTGTTTATTTTTCAATCTCATTAAATTTTTTTTTCAACGTAACTGTGACGGAAATAATTTGTTGATATGATGTGGATTTCCGGGATAGATATGTCAATATACATTTAAAGCACCCGTGAGGCTTTTAATATTTACTATATTCTAGTCAAAAGTCTAGTCATGTTGGATTTAGAATGTGATGACAATTGTTTCATGGAAGAGGACAAAATGTAATAATTTATTCTTTATTATTTTATCAAGTTTTCTTTTTAAAATTATTATTAGCTTTAAGAGTGGACAATTGGACGGTGTTGTTGCATAATTTTAATAGTAACAGTTTTAATATAAATTCAGAAGTCTGAAAGATGATTGATCACTCTATGCAAATCTTAGTATATCCACGAACATATTGCATGATTGATAAAACAGAAAAAGCAACCAACATAATTATATTATACATTATCAGTTAACATTATACATGATATGAATTTTAATGATAAAGATTAACCATAAAAAATGAAATGTGGTTTTTACAGTTACTGAATGTTTTATGTAGTTTTGAAATTTTTGATCAAGGGTTCTCTAATTTTTTCTTTTACCCAGCTGTTTAGTCTAACAGAAAATGAAATGAAAAGTAGCCTTTGGCTGTGTTAGATTGATTTTATTTTTGTCAATTTTTCTGACAGTGTCATTTTTACTGAAATGTAAAAACTACAAATTTATTCCAAAATAAATTTTAAATATTTTTGCCAAAACTGTATCTAAAGCAACCTTTGCTTAATGAAATCATCAGATGAAGTTTCCTTTCTGCTGATATACATACCCTCTGATATATAGGACTCCTTTATGTTCTCTGCTTATTTTAAACATAGTTCCTTAGTTGTAAGGAACTAATTTTGTGTGCATATTTCAAAATAACTAATGGACTATGGAAGATAAAGGATGTATGTATTGTTCTCTGTCTGTTAAATAATTTAAGCACCTTAAGAGCATTGAAAAAAAAAATGGAAAATGATAATGCTTTACATAATTTGTGTAATGATGACTGAAGGCTATGGTACTGGCATTTGGAACCAGATTCTAAAATGTTTCAAGTTTCTATGCCATTTAGCTCTACTGATGTCATAAATGTTTATACTTATTCTGAATTGGTTTATCATAATATATCCCAGTCATTAGTCCATGAGTTACAAAGTATTAACTACACTCATTCTAAGCAACAAACTATGAGATTTTTGCATAAGGAATGACATAAATTTAATGTTCTGAATAAATAAATTGGATTAAAATTCTTGGGTAATTGTGTCTGCAGATACCCTGGAATTCATGAGTTACTAAGTATCGACTACACTAATTCTAAGCAACAAACCATAAGATTTTTACATAAGGAATGACATAAATTTATTAATCTGAATAAATAAAGTGGATTAAAAACCTCGGGGGATTGTGTCTGCAGATACCCCGGAATTCATGAGTTACTAAGTATCGACTACACTAATTCTAAGCAACAAACCATAAGATTTTTACATAAGGAATGACATAAATTTATTGTTCTGAATAAATAAATTGGATTAAAAATCTTGGGTGATTGTGTCTGCAGATACCCCGGAATTTGTTTTTTCCCCATTATCCTTCTGGGTTAAAATTTTCTATCATGGCAATTTAAACTCAAAAATGCAAAATTTTTTAAAAAATAAATTAAAAGTCTTTTTGTCAAACTTTTATTATCACTTGTATCGTGTTTCAGCTACAGAAAGGGAGTATTCTATTACTGTCATTATTTAAAAAGAGGTGATTAGCTGAACTATGAATTTTGACCTTTGAACAGGGTATGATTAATTTGCATAAGTGTAGCATTAAGAAGCCCAGTGGTGTTGGGGTAGCACTTCAAGCTTCCATGACACAGGTCCGAGGTTCGATCCCTGGACTGGGCAAGGTGGACTCAGCCTTTCATCCCTTCAGTGGGTAGACAAACTGAGGATCAAGCATGCTTGAGAACTAAACACTTGGAGTTTCGTGTAAGGTTGACTACCTAACCGGAACAGCCGAATGCTGGCTGATTGGTTAGGGCGCTGATCGTCGGTACCGGAGTTCGTGGGTTCGAATCCCACTATGGCATGGATGCTTGTAGCCATTCGGAATCGGCTTTAAGCAGTAGGTCCCAGTCTCATTAGCCCTCGTGTGCAAAACAGTAGACCGTAGCGTTCCAAATGTAACCTAACCTAACCTAACTGGAACATATGCTTCGCACTACAGGGCCTTTGGTCTCGGAAATGGAGATTGGCACCATAGGCTTTGGCCCCCTAGGGGCTGTTGCACCAAGGAGTTTAGTTTTTAGTAGTGTTGCGGTGACCCATTCTTGCCACTTGTGTGTATGTGGGAAAGGACAATGAAGGTATATTTGAGTCGTCAAGAGAGATAAACAATTCAAAGGGGAAGTTTTCTGAAAATGTGGGATGGGATTGTCTAATTTCTGTTTGAGGGGAAATTCAGTGAGTTGAAAGAGAGAGTAAGTTTAAAAAAGTCGATATCATTGTGGTATTAGGCTTTTTTCAATTTTGTGTGTCAGCTATGGTTTTTGCCTGCTTTCCCAACAACAGACAATGGCAAAACTAGCAACAACCTTCATTCTACCACTTCTGCTGTTCAGTATGAAAGATGGTTAGTTCAAATCTCACTGTTAGCATCAATGCTCACAGAGTTCAGAAAAGGCTTTAACAGTGTCCAAGCTTCATTAGCCCTCATATAACTAAAAGTATACCATAAAGCTTGAAATCTCATCAAACAGCTGCAATAGGCCGTAGGTTCAAATCCGGCTATTGACATAGTTGTTCATAGCTGTTCAGGATTAATTGGTTTTAAAAATTTACTACTTAAAGTAGGAATTCTTAATCAGAATTTATTACTAAACTGTTAGTGTAGCATTGTGCATCATAAAAATAGACACTAGTACTCCTAAACACAATCAGTTATAAAGCTTTAAGTCAAAAGTGGATTTGAATATACTGGCTCAGATACTGATAGGAAGCATGCCCTATTGATCATGGCCTGGAAATTTTATTGTGTCAAAATATTTTTAAATTGCCCACTTAGAAAAAATAGCCTTTTAATTATTTAATGACAATTATTTTAACTTTACAAATTAAAATCTGCAGTTTCAAACTAAAAATTTGTTTTCAGAAATGCCTTTTAAAAATTTGCTATCTGAAATGCATTTGTAAGTTAATAGGGTTATATCCTTTTTAATTAGGATATTGAAGAAACTTCTGATTTGAATCTGTTTTAGATATTTTTTACTAGGAAACTTCAGTACTTGTTTACGTTAAGAAATTAAGTTTCTTGTACATTTATATTTAGGTACTTGTTTTTGCATTATATAAACTAAAATAATATTTTTTAATAGCTCTTTACTTTTCTTTTTTTCCCTCTTTTCTCCTTTCTTTTACTTATTTGTTCTAAAATATTTTGCTTCTGTGTCTTGCCATAGTTTAATCTAGCACTTATTACACCAGAAAACAGATTTATTGCAAGTAAAATGTATTTGATATTCAAAGTTTAAAAATCCAATTCTAATAAGTTTAATTTGTTTAACATGTTAAAGTGAAATTCATCAAGAGAAGTTTGGTAAGTTTATTTTAATTTTTAAAATTAAAGCAGTCACTACTTTAGTTTTTAGAAATTTATATTATTTGTAATCCAGGGTTTTGGATTACAAATAATATAAATTTCAGGGTTTTCTTCTTAGAGGCACAATCACCCTTGAAAAATAAATGAAGCTAAAACCAAGATAATGAAAATTAACAGCAGAAGAAATGAAAAAATACATATGAATTGGGAAAGTGATTAAAGAAAATAGACTTTTACATACCTTGGCGATAGTAACTGAAGGAGGAATTAATGAAGATATTGATGCATGATTTAAAAAAGAACAATATACCTGTAAAATGCTACATTAAATATGGAGCTGGGATAGTATTCAAATAAAACTTTAATTTCAGATTTTAAATGCTATGGTTAGATCAATCTTACTATATAGATGTGATGCCTGTGAAAATTTCTTAAAATCTACTGGCCTAATAGAAATCAAATGCTAAAATATACAAACAGTTTAATTGTAAATTCAGAACTACAATAATTTAAAAATACAGAGGATAGCGGGTAGGACATATATTACAAAAGTCTCCAAACAGACCAAAATGTCAGACCAAATATGCATAGTCCAAACTTTCGCTTCTGATGGGAAAGGGGTTGACCTAAATCAGGGATAGGCAAACTACGGCCCACTGGAAGGTTTTATCCGGCCTGTGAATAAAACTTTAAGTTGCTGGTTTGAGGCAAATTAAAAGAAATATATATTTATACATTATATATGACATGTCATGATCCAGAGTTAAGGCGAAGGGAAAACAGTCTTTGTGATAATAATAAGTTTATTAAACCATCGTTAAAGTAAAACTTGTGCCATTTTCACTTTTTCGTCGAAGACATGCATAGAGTGTTGTTGACAGCTTCATGTCCACATGCTGATTGAAACTTACCTGTTTACAAGCTCATCAAATAGCTCAAAAATGCTTCCGCCTAACCGGATGATCCCAAAAGCTTATGCAAGCATGGGTCTTTTTCATTTATTTTGTTATAAAAGAGTTAACTTTTTAAAATCATTTTTAACTCAATTTCCAACTACCCCTTTTTTAGACCTGACATATATCCATTTCCTTTTCTTCTTTGCTTAAATATTATATCCCAAATTTATTATATCACACCCAGAAGATCAGCGGTATATTTGCTTCTTATATGTGAACAAGTGTTTTCAACTTTGAACCTTAGACAGAATAATTTCAGAAGTAGACTGACAGATGAGCATTTAGCATCATTCCTTAAAATCAGTACATCTCACTTTGAACCTCAGTATAAGGAACTTTTAAAAATTAAATTGCAATTTCATTCATCTCATTAACGTATTTAAACCGATAGGTGCTTGTATATTGTTTTTAAAATTTTAGAAAAATTTATCTTGGCCTGCCAAACTTATTTTCTTTCAATTTTTGTCCTACGGCCAAAAAAGTTTGTCCATCCCTGACCTAAATAGGATGGCTGAACTGGGGTAAATCCAGGACTTCTAGACTAGCAGGGATGGAGGGATATACTGGCAGCCTCATGCACCACATGGCCTAAAGAGATAGTAAGATAAAGAAGTATTCAAAATACATTAGCTATTAAAAACTCCTTATCTTGAGTGATCTGATTTCTTTTTTTTTATTTGTTCATTTATATTTTAATTTCAGTGCAAAATTTTATTTTCTTGCTAAGTTTCTTCTAATACAAGCTTATTACTTCTATGTATTTTTTATTTACTTTTGTTTCTTTGCTAATATGTTATTTTGTTTGCATTATTATTTTTATTTACGTAGATTCCTATTTTAGAATTTCTTATCATTTATAATGTACACTTCTGAGTATTCAAGAATTGGGGTTTTTGATCCGGATGAATCAGGCAGATTTGAGTCATTTTATTTAATGGAAGACCGCATGTATGATATATTTTCAATTAATTTATTTTTGCATTTTGTTTTTTCACAATAAATTAATTTTATTTATAAAATTACAGTTCATTTTCCAGAAATACTTTAGTAAAAATCTATATTTTCTGTTTTGTAAAAGTTTTAAATTATTTCTTTTGGTAGATTATTTCTTTTGGTTATTTCAAAGTTTTGTTGAAATATATTATGTAGAAGACATTTTATTGTTCCATTTCACTCTTTCTTTGTAATAATGATGTAGGTTTATCAAAATCAAATGAATTATGCGATGTCATCTAAAATTAATGTATTTATTCATCTACTCACCTATAACTTTTTGTCATATTTCTTTGTCATGGAAACTTCACAAAATTTATTTCATATAAAATTTGAAATAAATTGAATTAAAAATACAAGTATACTTCTATATCTACCTGTAAAAGATAAAAATTAGTGATAGCAAAAAAGGACAATAGTATTTTGAATTATTTTTGAAATACTTAAAAAATTTTGCTTGTAATTATTTAAGAAAGAATTTGATTTGTCTTATTTACAGTGAAAAATTAAACAGTTTCATATTGTAATATTATAGTAATATGATAGAATGTAGAGAATAGTCCAGTATGACTATTATTATTATTATTTTTTAAATTTCAGATTTTAGAAATTATTTTCTGCTAATGAATAATTTTTCACAGAATAGTGTCTTACAGAATAATATGACAATATAGAGAATAGTCCAATATGACTATTATTATTATTATTATTATTTTTTTTTAAATTTCAGATTTTAGAAATTATTTTCTGCTAATGAATAATTTTTCACAGAATAGTGTCTTACAGAGAAATGTATTTAACTCCTATCTATATTTAATTTTTATACCTTTTTATACCTTTTTATTCATGTTTTCATAGTATATTTTAGGCTTTGATTTAATGATCATATTAAATTGTGCTATTAAGGAAGTAATGTGTAATGATTAGGGTTGGTCATTTTGCCAGCAAAGTGGTATTTTTGCCAGGACAGTGGCAAAAACTGGAAAAAACCTGGTAAAAACCGGCAAAAATGGCAAAATCTAGAAAAATTGGCTGGATTTTAAAAGTGTACAAAATAATTAATAAATAACAAAATAATAAATAATTTTGTACATAATACAATTGGAACTGAAATCAGAATATTAATTAGGTATTTCATTAGTATGAATTTGACAATTTAAACAGTTTAAAATAATTTTCATTGATGTTAGCAATCAAAATACAATATTCTATTTTTGTAAATAAATTTATATGATGGAGGCATGGGATAAAAAATGTTTTTTTTATTTATCTATTTAATATAGTAATGTTGTCTTTAATTGTAATGTGTATATATACACATATAAAATATATATATACACATATAAAATATATATATATTATATAATTATAAAAAACGTTTAACCCTTTAGTGGACAGCGGTTTCACAGTGAAACCTGTTGTTAACCATTTTTTTTTCTCTAATTTTTGGAAAAATATAAATTTTTTTTTTTACTTTTTATGTTTTTGACATGCAAAACTTACAATAGATGATAGAACTGCATTTATTTTTTTCTATTTTTTACATTTAATCTATTTTTCTTTTTGTATTTATACTTGCTGTACCTGGAAATTTAGTAATTCGATATCTTTTTACTTATGACCCCCAAACAAAAATATCTATTCAAATACTTATAAAATTTTGAACTACTTATTTATTATACTTATTTTTATGAACACTTATTGTTCTTCCAATATAACTAAAATTTTAAAAAGTATTGTGCTTACGCTGTACAAGGGGATGGGTTTATCATTTAACCCCCCTCAATCCTTCTATGGTATCCTCTAAGGCACCTCTAAGATTGTAAAAAAAAAAAATTTAAGCATTTTGCATTTATAAGGTTCATAGATGATATTTATAAACTAATTTTATTAAATTCCAAAGAATTTATGTAGGTGACCTTTAAAGGGTTAAACCTACAGTTTCTAGGGGAAATAAGCTAACAATTACATTAAAAACAACATTGTGCACATAAAAACTTGCAAAATCAATCTTTATTTTATCTTTTTTTTTTGTATCTCTGGATATAACTTTAGATTTAGATTACTGTTTCAATGACGCATTGAATATTCTGTGTTAAAAAAAACATATGTATCTTTATATCAGAGTTAACATTAGTAAAAGTTAAAATAGTTACATCCCCATAAATAAAACATATCCATTTTTGCCACTTGGCAAAAAGTGGCAAAAATGGATTTTTGTCAGGATGGTTTTTACCGGTTTTTCCCACCTTTGGCAAAAAGGTGCCAACCCTAGTAATGATTATATCCTTAATTTTATTGCTATAAATCTGATCAAATTTTACTTTCAAGGGGCATGAAAGTCACCTCTGGTAGTGTGGCTTTAAAGAAAGATGATAAAAACCTTATAGGTATAAGTATTGGTGGAGGTGCTCCACTTTGTCCTTGCCTATATATTGTTCAAATATCTGAAAATGGATCAGTTGCTTCAGATGGCACATTAGAATGTGGAGATGAAATTACAGCTGTGAATGGGGAATCAGTGAAAGGAAAAAGCAAAGTAGAAGTTGCAAAGATGATAAAAGGTGTACAGGTACTTATAATTATTTCTTTTTCCTGATAGGTATTTAAATTCTGCAATTATCTTATGGTTAGTTTTATTTCAAGTCCTTAAAGTACTATTAAGACAATAACATATCTTTCTTTTTAAATGCATGGATCTTAGGTACATTCTAAAGTAAATTTATATTATAACTAATTTATTAAACAAAACATTTGCTGTTACATAGTAAAAACTAAGTAAATTTCTTTGAGTAAAGTTTTAGTGCATTGTTTTTGCATGTGGTATTTTTTGTGCGTGTACTTTTTCAATTAAGAAACTTTTTTATTAAACTTATCTTAGCAGTATTCTCTTTCCAAATATCATGATTATATTGTTGTATTAACACATTGTGTGCTGGTACATTTTGCAGCAGAATTGTACTGGGAGTGGGCATTTTGCTCGTAAATTTAGTTATTCAGTTAAATCTCAATAGATCGAAAATTATTTGATTTTTTAACCAACTTTTGGTATTTTATATTGAAATTATAAACAAATATATAAATATCAACCATAAGATTTTTTTAAACACAAAATATATATTTTAGGAGATAAATTTATAATAGTATCGTAAATATGAAAAATAAAATAGAAATAGTAGTATATAGTTTTATTTTTCTAAGTAGTTGTATAAATCTAAATTAATTTTTTTTAATCAACCTTCCCCTTCTGTGATTCTGCATCGACTGATGTAAAAACTAGTTTTTATTTGTCTAAATTTTTCCAGAATCTATATAGTAGACAAGAACATTCAGCTTTGTTTTCCTGTATATACTGTTGTTTTCGTACCCACAAACAAATCATGTTATTACACTAACCCGTACAAGTACCATGCTCAATCATCAATTGTCAGAAAACGTTTTAGTACTTGTCCCACATACAAGATGTTAATAATTATGTTGTAGTATAATTATTGTTATATTATATCTAGTACTCTTAGTATATTTTTATCTATAAATAATTTATATGCTATTCTAGTTTCAATAAGAGATACTATTTTGTTAAAAAAATTCTGTTACTTATAAATTATCTTTTCATATATTACTTATTTTGTTTGAAATTTTATCTTGTAGGGTGAAGTAACTATCCATTATAATAAATTACATGCTGATCCAAAGCAAGGGAAGTCATTAGATATAAGTAAGTTTAGTTGAAAGTAGCTAAAAAAATTCTTTTTGATATTATCATTTCATTAAATATAAAATCTGCAAATTTTCATTTCAGTTCTTAAGAAAGTGAAACATCGTGTAGTAGAAAACATGAGTTCTGCTACTGCTGATGCTTTGGGATTAAGTAGAGCTATCCTCTGCAATGGTATTACTTTAAATTTTATCTATATATATGTACATACATATGTGTATGTGCAAATGCACAGTATTAGAACCTTAAATTCATTCTTGAAATTTGTATAATTTTTTAAATGATTGTTATATTTATATTTGAGTTGCAGTAGCTCAGTTGGCAAAAAACATCAATCTCATATCTGGATGGCTGTAAATTTGAGGCTCAAGTGTTCTTTAATGGTGGCTGTGGCACGTAAAATAGATTTGTTGTTGCAATGTCCCTCAAGTTCAAACAATATCTCTAGAGGTGGCAGGCCAAGCTTGGGTCTTCTACTTGGCCCCTGTTTTAAAGGCTCCCTCACACTATGGCCCACTGCAATCCATTACCACTGTCTGGAGGGGGTATAGCTTATCATGGTCGATGGTGGTAGACAATAAAATAGCCTTGGCAGACAGTTTGGAGGCAGTTTTTCTAGAAAGATCAAAGGCAGCCAGATGCGCAACTAAAGTGCGCAGTAAACCCTATGGACGAATCCACTCGCTTGGCTCATTTAGTGGCCCAGCGTGTGGATGCAACCCATGAACTATCGTCCAAAGGTCACCATCAGGAAGTGGTGAACAATTGGCCATAGTGGGAGGCTATATTAAATTATGTGGATCCAGTAGAGGCAGTGTTACTTGTGCTTGTAGCATTCCTTAAGCTACACATACTCAAACGTGGTGTTAAATGAGTAATAAATTTGTAGCCACTGTTTTGGCATAAACATATCTGTCTGTATTGCCAGCTGCATCAGGAAAAAAAAAATCTATATTTTTTTTAATTGCTGGAATGTTAGATTATTTGAATATTTTTACTATATCATCACCTGTTTTTTTCCGTATTTGTTATGATTGAATTACTGTTTAAAAAATGCTATTCTTAACTGAAAGATTTCTTTTTTCACAGATACACTTGTTAAAAGGTTAGAAGAATTGAACAGGAATGAATTTGTGTATAAAGGACTTGTAGAACATACCAAATTAATGCTTAGAGCTTTTTTAAATATGTGTCAAGTGTACAGAGGTATATAAATGCTTGTTGTCTCTAGTTTTTAACGCTATTTTGCATTATTTGTTACATTAATATTTAAATTTTGTTTCTCAGCCAAATATTTCTGCTTTTAGTTAAATTTTTCATGTCTGCTTTTAATAAATGCATATGTATAATTAAAAAAATATATGTAAGTTATTTTAGTTAGAAATAATAAAATAGTTTGAGTCATTCTCCAACATATGATTAAATTGAATAATATTCTTGTAGCTTTTGGTGATGTTTTTGCCGGAATTGGTGTAAGAGAGCCTCAGCCACGAGCTAGTGAAGCTTTTACAAGGTTTGGCGAAACTCACAGAAACATGGATAAGCTGGGATTTAAATTTCTGAAGACTGTCAAACCAGTAATGTTTAATTTATTTTTTTCTCTAAGGAGCATTTGTGCTTTATAACTAATTTATCAAAATTTCACAACTAAATTCTATAGAAATCTTAAAAATGAACTTATTCTTAATCCATTAATTCCTAAGTCATTTCTGCAGAATATGTATTAAATAATATCTTAAATCTAAATTATTATAAAATTTACACTGTAAAGTGAAATTTTATATTAGATAAAGCTATCTCACAATTTCTGTTGATGTGTGTGCTGAATAAGTAAATTTGTACACAGTACCCCAAAAATTCTAAAATGTTGATCCCAATACAAATGATAGTTTTATAAATAACAGCAGGTACTCGAAAATTTGGAGATTGTTTATAAGAATACAATCTATTTTTGCTGAAATGGAAAATTGTTCCAAGGAAGTATAAAAATTTTATAAACTATTTTTAACTATCCTTAAAAAGGGATGATAGGTTATATGAATTAATCTGGCAAACTGTTACTATGCTTATCCTGCCAATAGATGTATCCATTGGAATTCTGGCTAGAGGTTTATATAGCTGGTTTGGCAGTGAAGTCAAATTTTCTCCTCCTTTGCTTAGAATTTTTCTTTACTCAGACAATTATAACTATTTTAATTCCCATTGGCTCCTTTAATGTTTGTATTTGACAAAGTAAACTGTTAAATTAATAAAGATTTTTTTTAAGATACATTAGAGATTTTAACTAGGATTTTATATGAGACTTTTTAGAACAGAAAAAATTTTTTGTTTTTTAATTATGTAATACATATAAATTGCTCACCATAATATCTTTTTTTTTAAATTTAAACAAAAAATATTTCTTTAAAAATTTGTAATATAAACAATAATTAAAAATGTTTGCCACTAGCGAGTCACCTATCTTTTAGAATGAAATAATATTTTTTGGTGAGTTTTTGCCAATTGGTTGCCTCGGGGGGGGGGGGGGTCTTCTGCGTAGTACCTGTTTCTGAATTATGAGGATCGACTTTGTTTGTGTTATCTCTGGGAGTAATGCTGACCACCTATATGGTGCTCCCATCGTAAAATGGGCAACAAAATATCTGTGGCTTGATAGTGGTGAATTTATAAAATCAACTGCCCCTGCATTAAAAATAATAATATTACTATAATTTATTACTACGAGGTTCATCCAGAAAGTAAGTTTCCCTATTTAAAAGAAGAAAAAAAACTCGCACTTTCAGGAATATATTTATTGACAACAAGGACAGCAATGTTTCAGCTATTTTTCAACATAGCCACCAACAGAATTGAGACACTTGTCGTATTGTGGGATCAACTTTTGTATACCTCTGCCATAGAACTCTGCCATCTGTGAATGGAACCAGCCTTCTTGTCCCAGAACACTGTGCACATCCCTTTCCATACTGACAACATCTATTTGAATTTGGTCCTGAGTGAAGATCCACTATGATGCCAATGCATTGACTGCTACTTGGTTTCTGGGGTAAAGTGCGAAGTCCAAGTCTCATTGCCCGTAACGATCCTGTCGAGGAACTCGTCGCTGTCAGCATGATACTTTAGCAGAAATGTCAGTGCTGCTCCTAAGCATTGAATTTTGTGTTTAGGTGTCAGTTTCGGCTCATAGAACTGACAGAGCTGACTATGAATGCTTTGTGCATTCAAGATCACCGACCGAACCTTGCAGGCATCAGGAAAAGCAATTAGAGTTTCCATTTCAGGCCACTGCTACCCCACTACTGGCACGAATCAAGACTTGTCCAGCTGGCATATGATTAATACGTCATAGATCTGTTGCGCACGCTCAATTGATATGCTTAATTACATTTAAAAGGGAAAACATCGGGAAACTTACTTTCTGGATGAGACTTGTATGTTCATTCATCAAAGGTTTCTATGTTGCACATTCAAAGACAGGAAACCTGGACTTAAAAGATAGGTTCTAGCAGTCTAGATAAAATATCATTCTTACTGTGTAGCTCTGTAAATAATATTATATGAAAATCAAAAACAAAAATTAAGTGAACATTTATAAAAGTTGTTCCCATATTATATTAATAAATTTTAATCATTTAAAAATATTTTATAATACTTTATAAATATCTATGTATAAAATTTAGTTTAATTACTTTTTCTTATTTCTGACCTTTTATAAATTGTGGTATTTTTTTCTTGTATATTTTTAGATGCTAACTGATCTAGGTACTTATCTAAACAAAGCTGTTCCTGATACAAAGTTGACTATAACAAAATATGCTGATGTTAAGTTTGAATACTTGGTTAGTACAACTTCAGTATGAACTAGACAAACTTTATTTTATGAAACCTTTCTTTTAAATTTATATGTATATATATATATATGCATGTGTGTGTATGTGTGTTTGTGTAGTAAAATCCAGCATACAACAAGGGAGGGGTTTTGAAGTTAGGGCCACTTGGTGTGATAAAGCAAGAGACTGTTTCAGTGACAAAAATTATTTATTGCTGTCATATCATTTGGATGGAATTCCCACCTGAATATTTCTTCACTCTTTAGTCTGTTTGACAGTTTAGGAAAAAATCTCTGAAAAATCTGTCTAAGCATGCATCCCATTTTTTATTCAGAATTTCCGAAATTGGTCGCTAGGGCATTATAAAGTTTTAATTGGTTAGAATCTTTGCCTGAGGGAGTGAAATAACCACTGGGGCTAACCGTAGTAGTCTACAACTTTTTTATATGCTTTCTTTAAACAATTTCAAATTTTAACTGTACATTATGTCTGTCAATATCAGCAAATCTCTAAAATTTGATTTCTGGAAGTCAGCAACATTAAAATTATTGGCTAACATTTATACAATATCGACAAATATATTTTTGCTTCCTAAATATTGTTACTTGATTTTTTTTTATTTAAAAAATATATAAATATTTTAAGGGAAGAAAGGGATATAATATTTTTGTTATGTTTCAGCTTTTTTTTATTATAAATAAATTTATTTTTACTTATTTGTTTTTGTGTTTATTCAAATACTATTGATTTAAAAGCTGATTTGATAAATAAATTAGTTTTATATTTGTAAATAAGAAAGAAAAACATGAACAATAAGAACTTGTTGAGGGGGAGGTTAAAAAATCACATATTTAATACATAATTTGTTATATTCAAATAATATTGCAGACAATATAATAGGAAAATTCATGGGATAATCAAAACTCAATTATTAATCATAAATTTAATCATAGCCTAAATATTTCATTTGTGAAATGTTTAATTTGGGAAAAAATTTAATTAATAAAAAAAAACCTGATCTTAGTAAAAAAAAAAAAAATTATTTAAATTAAAAAAAAATCCAATTGATGTGATTTAAAAAAATCAAAATTTTTACCAACCCTGATAAAGTTAGTAAGTACATTATAAAAAGCATAACAGGATGTAACAACTACATCATATAATCAAAAATAAGACCTGTTAGTATGACTGTATTGTCACCAAAAAAAGGTGAAAAATATTATTAAAAAGTGTCCAAGAAGGTTAATGAACCAGACTCAATGATTTATAGAAAAGTAGTGGGTTTTATAAACTCAGGGTATGGTATAGATTCAGTCTATGGGTCTTATGTTGCACAGGCCTATTGTGCACTTTTGTTTTTATGAACAAGAGCAACATTGAATTCGTCCATGTTTCTACAAATTCCACAATTGGAAGTTTGAAGTCAGGGTTTTCATTACAGGATAAAAATGGGCAAAAAGTTCTCTCTTTTTCTCCAAAACAGAGTGAGATTTCTAAAAATTAAAATAAAATACAAATAGGTATTTGAAAAAAAATCTCATAACAAGATTGCCATCTTTATAAAGTAGTGAATTTCATTGTCTTAACATTTCGCGTGTGGGCAACGTATTTTTATGTTTTTTGCAGTCTGTCACTGGAGCACAGGTCACGTAAAAATACGTGTTTAGTAGATTTGTGGTGGATACCTGCTAACCACCACAAATCTACTAAATACGAATAATTATATGTATGTGTGACATTATATGCGTGTTGTTTGTGTTGCTATGCAATGCTTTGCACTTTTTCTTTCCACAAGTTGTGATTGTTGAGTGACTCAGTCTTGTGTTGCGTTATTTCGTCTTCAATCGAATTCCTAGCTCCAGAACGTACAAGTTGTGTTTTGTCAATTTAAAACCTGGTTTTTTTATTGTTGAATACAAAATTGATAAAATGAACCTTTGTGACAAAGATAGTGATGAAAAAATATGCACTGACAGATTATCGGACTTTAATTTAAAAAATCGTTTATTTTTGTGATTTCATAAAAATGTTTTTTTTTTCATTAAATAATCATACAGTATATATTAAAGTGTAAAATAAAAAAAGTTTCGTTCATAAAAACAAAGTAGTTTTTGATTTACTGCGATTTTTCTGAATAACTAAACTTTCTCGCTATTCACGAAAAAATGCCTGCTGTAGATGTAAGTTGGCGGTGAAGTATACCCACATCGCATTTGGCATGTGGGTATGCCGAGTGTTAAAATTGTGTCCTAACTAAGGAGATTGCTATTTTACAGTGGGATGTCTAACATTTGTTTTCTCTCAGAGAGAACTTGCACATTCTAATATGAAGTGCTTGTTATTGATTACTATCAGGTTCTAAAGAAAGGAAAAAAGGTCATGTTTCTGGAGTAATTTCACCCCCTCTCATCTAGGGAGTGGTGGTAATCTCCAGATTATTTCAGTGGGTGTGAAACACTCTTATGTATTCCTATTGTATTATATACAAAACACTTTTTTGAATTCCTATTGTAATAAAATGAATTGCGGTGAAAGAGGATATAAGAATAGAGGTATAAAGGATGAAATGCAGGATTTTTACATACTATGAAAGGATTTAACAAAAATAATAGAATGCAAGCGTTCTGCATATGATGAAACTAATTTCTCCAAAATATAAAGAGTGTGTCAATTTTTCTTCATTGTAAGATTTTTGCACATGAGGTTTATCAAGTGTGCTAATTTCAAGCAGTAATACTTTTTTTAACTTGAGAAAAGAAAAAAATATGAGTTTTTTTTTGGATAAATAAGCAATTTAGTTATATATATACCATACATGATGATTTACTAAAAGAAAATGAAAGTTCATCAGATAGGCCACATTAGTGCTGCCACACCTTGATAATTGACTGAAAGAAAGAGATTTTCATTGGATCATTGGTTTTGTTATATTTGTATAGGAATAGAAGTTGCTGATACTCTACATGGTACATCATTCTCTGATACAACACAGTATTAAATAAAAACTGAAAAAATTGTATTATACAGGCACATAAAGAATGTTCAATTAAAAAAAATTTAGGCACTTTGTAACAGGAAAAATAAAATTCCTTCAGATATTCCACCCTGGCAGATATGCTGCAGATGTTAAGTGTCACTTTTAACCCTTAATTTGGTTAATTCTGGCTGCTACACCGGATATGTATATTTATAACTACTATATAACATAATTGTCAATGTTCGCCACAGTAGACATTAATTATCTCAAAAATGGAAAATGATATATTTTTTTTTGTTTATTTTACACATATCCTAATGTCTATACAGACATGGGAAAATAACAGAAAATAAAAAATATTTTAAAAAACATCTTGTCAAATTAAGGGTTAAAAGCATACAATACAAGGCATATCAAGCAGAAGTTATTGTGCTTATTTCTCCCAAGTGTTGTAAGCATAAAATACTCACTGATTAAAATCTTTTTTTTTAAATTTGTTCAATTAATATTTATTTGGCTTAAAATGTATTTTATCAGTTTTTATATAATGAGTAAAAAAAATTATTGATACTATATCCTTTAATCCTCTCCCCTTGTAATTGCTATTTTTGTTCACTACTTTTTAAAAGTACTTTTTATAGTTTTACATAGAGTGACATAAGAATTTAGATTCAAGAAAGATGGTTAAATTGGAAATAGAGAACAATGTCTTTAAACCTTGGTTTTCGCACTTTTAAGATACACAGCACCCTTAGAACTATTTAGCCTTCTATGCCTTTTCCAAAACTACTTGTAAGTTAAAAATAGTTAGATGTAATTGACATTAAAAAGGTGCTAGTGTAAGTAAGGAAA
>CM063500.1:106514263-106524263 GCA_032207245.1 Pardosa pseudoannulata | reverse complement strand
GTCGAGAGAGACGATTACTCTAGGCCACCTTCTCATCTGAAAGTTCCACCAGGAGTCCCCTCCAGTTTTTCCTTTTTCAAACAGGAAACCTCGGTTTTAGGGGAGATCGACACCCCCTCCAGTTGACCTTCGTCCTTGGAGTAGCTGATGCGGTCACACAAAGAACAATTTCTTCTTTCTGTCGGTGCTTTGACAAAACGGCAGATTTGACACTAATCGTCCGTGCGTCAAAAAGACCATTACTGCCGTTTTCCAATTGTTCGGCGTTTTGAAATGTTCGGCGCCTTACAATGAACCAAAAGTTCGCTTTAGCCGACACATTTCTTGATCCCCGACAGAGACGGACGCGATACTTACACATCCAAAAGGACCAAAAATGTCTTGTGGAGCTGCAGCCAGCCCGGTACATGAGAAAGTCGGAGTCGTTCGTCAAGAAGTGGCTAGCACGTTATAAAGCGGTACAAAATGTTGACGATCTATCAAAACGAGGTAAACGCAGTTCGACGTCAAAATCGAATGATAATGTGATTCTTGCATAATCGATAATAATGGAGACTGCACAACTTACGAGGTAAAATGCATTTCAGTTTAATATGTATACTACACAGTACAAATGTATTTCTAACTGATTCGTTTGTATTTTCAGAGAAATAGACGACACGCTTTTTTGGAACAGACTGCAGGCTTGCAATTCCGTTACTTTTCTCACCTTTAGTCACTTTTTTTACAATTTATCACTTTTAGTCACTTTTTTCATGGTGTATCACGGGGTCCGACAATGTACTGAACCGTATTTCGTTCTTAGCGCAAGCGCTACAATCACTCGACACGAATGAATAGAAACCTTCTGTATTTGCATGTGCGGCTCTCATAGTTTGGCACGTGACCTTGGGTAAGTACATTATTGTATCGTTGGTTGGACAGTTACTTGTGGGAGGGAAAAACTTGGCGAACGCAATGACGTCTTACAAGTACATTACCCCTTGGCTGTTCAGACCCACCTCTTTTTTCAAGTACCATCACCCCGTGGGGCTATTTCGGACCCTGCCTGGATTTCCAGTTGATCTAGTTTCCGGTTCTTTCTGTTGTTGAAAAAAGAAAATCTGAATTAATAAAAAAATATTTTAATAAAAGACCAAA
This sequence comes from Pardosa pseudoannulata, assembly GCA_032207245.1. NCBI lineage: Eukaryota > Metazoa > Arthropoda > Arachnida > Araneae > Lycosidae > Pardosa > Pardosa pseudoannulata. Next base: position 106,523,123 of record CM063500.1, on the reverse strand, counting down.
AATGTGATGCTCTAATCTTATTTTTCTTATTAAAATGTAATTAGTTTTATGGTTTCCAGAATTTAGTGATTATAAACAGTCGTAAAGAAGTTCCTGAAATGTACATTTAATACATTAAAGTAACTTAAGTCAAAACATACATTTCTCTTCCTTTTATTTCACAATTTTTGTTTAGATACTCTAATCTAGCTATGTACATATTTCAAAACATCATTAATATATGCAGAAAATTGTGATTATAAAATTAATGTATTGTATGTATTCAAATCTAATTTATAGATTTCCTTGAATAAAAAGCAATGTTTAGTAGTGTTAAACAAAATTTTTAACCTTTTTTGTATTTGACGCTAAAATCATGTCTTGCATGAATCATTTGATTTTGAGTTAAAATAAAAAGAAAAAATCTTAATAATAGCATCTGTAATCAAGAGGAGAAAAAAAATCGCTTTTTTTTTCGATGTTTAGTCACTTTTTAGTCACTTATTATGTAGTATTTGTCACTTTTCTCACCTTTTTCAAAGTACCTCAGCAGTTGCAAGCCTGACAGACTGTAAAATACTTAAAAGTTAGACGTTAACTCCTAGAAGTTTTATGGACTTGGTAACGCACTTCATACTCATTTAAATGGAGGTTCGAAGAGCTACAATTTACTATTTTACTACACGAAGGCTAATGATACCGGGAAGGAGCATCCATGCTTTCAGCGGGATTCGAAATCGCGAACGCCGGTACCAAAGAGCAGCACCTTACCCATTCGGCCATAGTTCGTCCTATTAAATAATGATCTGTCTATATAAAATTCCCTGATGTTTGCGAGCATGTATATTTGCCATGCATTCCTAAATGTGTGATCAATCTTGGGGAAATATTGCATGAGGATTCAAGTCAGTCAACACCGGGAATATGATCCCCGGGTAGGTCAAATTGTTCGTAGGTCAAGTAGTGCTTGTAGAGTTAAAACGCTTTTTTAAAATGTAAATTGATTAATTTTAGTGCCATTTGATATGTTTTCTTTTTAATTACGTGCTAAAATATTTAAAATTATTTAAGTAACTTAATCCTTTGCCTTAAAACAACGTACGGGAGACGTGATCCCACTGCTGTGCCTAAAATGAGAACCACGTATCACACACGTGATGATTATGTCTGACCAAAAGTGAAAAGCTCGTGTCAGACACGTGATGATTCTTTCTGTCCAAAACTGAAAAGCTCCTATCGGACATCTTATAGATTTTAGGCGATAAAGTTTTTGTTTTTACGTTGTTGTTTGTTACAGTTGCAATATAACAGTTGGTCGTTTATTCTTAGGCGTAATTGTAATAGAGTTTTATATTATATGCAATAAATAATTAGCTGTTGGTACTTAAAAAATTCTTTAAAAAATCTAAAAATTTAACCTAATGGCAAAAAGGAAAATGGATACTAATAAAGGTGCTGGAAAGTGTCCCGATTACACCTTAGAAACTGAAACAGATACCGATTTGGATACATCTGAAGATAGCATTGTAGTTTGTTCTGTAAAAAAGCGTGTGCAAAATTTAGTTAGCGATGAAAGCGATACTAATGAAGAAGAAAATATCAGGAATCAGTTATCAGAACAATGAATTTGGCAATCAAAAAATAATCAGCCGGAGATATGGAAGTTTACAGAAACTTCTGGCATTGTAGCACTGTAGTTTGTCCTGTGAAAAAAAACGGGTGCAAAATTTAGTTAGTGATGAAAGCGATACTAATGAAGAAGAAAATATAAGGAATCAGTTATCAGAACAATGGATTTGGCAATCAAAAAATAATCAACCGGAGATATGGAAGTTTACAGAAACTTCTGGCATAAAAGTAACTTCTTCAGGTGAGTTAAACGAAAACATAGAAATAATATGTGAAATAAAAACAATGATTTTTTTAATATAGATGAAATAAATATAATTATCAAATTCTGTGGTTTTATTAAATAGCAAATGCAGTACTATGAATATCCATTGGATTGCTCACAATTTAGCCCGTGATGAAACTGCTTCTGGTCACGACGCATGAGAAAAGCTTTCATCGAAAGTATCCCACACAATTCACTCGATTCATAAGGCAAGAGGTTAAATCCATCTGATAGCGTTAAACCCCTTGCCTGTGGAATTTGTTTGAGAAAAACGTGCCAAAAATAATTTTTTTTTCTGTTTAATTTTCTTCATTGTTATCATCAAAATATTAGAAATAGATTATTTTTGAAAACAACAAAATTTTAAACAAAATAACTACTATTTTCAATATTTTCACATATATGGGAAATAGTAATGAATTACAGTCATGTTTACTAAAATGACAGAAAATTAAATCCAGTGGCATAATTATCTGGATAAATAAACTAATACAACAATATTATTACCTCTATCAGCTGTCATTAATTCCATGTCCCCCAGGTTCCTTTGAATTTCACAAATCCTTTACTGTATTTGAGAAATAGCGACCAATGACGCGACACTGCCGAAACTGCGGGAAAGTATCTGTATCTATTGCGAAAAAGGTAAATTAAATATTATGCATTGGGCGAACCAATCTCTGGCTACACGGCTATCTCTATATATAAAACGTGATACTGCAACAGCAGATATGTATGTATGCATAAATATAAATATGCTTGACTGTCAGCAGGGCCTGGTTATCGCACGGGCACTTGGGGCACGTGCCCTGGGCACGAAAATTTAGTTGAGTGCTTGAAACACATATTAAGTGGGGGAAAAGTTGCAAACTTACTCTACCATCATTAAGTTTTAATAAATTGTTGTACGAGGTAATTGTGTTTGTCATGAACTCTATTGTTTTCTATTTACTTTAATTTTACTGTTATTTACCTGATAATTAATTCCCTCAACGAACCTGGTGTTATTTTTATCCTATGGGTTATTGCATATTTATAAGACAGATTATTAGCAACGTACCTCTCTAAACTATTAAATCATCTCATCAATTTAAATTATTTTTAATTCTATCATTATTTATTTTCTGTACCACAGAGCTTGTGAGCGTGACAAGGTAAAAATAAAAAAAGTGGGTCACTCTAGGTCTTTAAAGGTCCTTAATTTATAGCATGGCTAAACGGAGATAATAATGATTACGTAAAATGAAAATTTGGTGTTTTTGATTTTGAATATTACTTTAATGTTAATTTCTTAAATCTGTTTGCTAATTCAATGTTAAAATTTTTATATGACTGTATTTATGATAATAACTTGTCGCAATAAATTTGTAATGGGAGTGGAGGGCACAAAAAGTGGATTGTGCCCTGGGCACAAAAGTATCTTATGCCCTGGTTGTCAGTGTCCACTAAAGGGCTTATCACACGACAGTTTAAAAAGGCACAGACAACTGTTTCACCCTGCAGTTTCTACCGATTAGGGTTACTATGCCGTCGAAATGATCGTACCAAATTTTGGCGTAGAATCCCTTATTGGCGACTGTACAAATATCACCTGGCTTAAAAATTTTTTTGGAACCTGGTAGCACTAACCACTAGTAACTACGTGAATAGTTGGTACAATATTTTTCTCTCAGATTTCGGAATTTTTTTTTCATTTTTGCAATGAGTCTCTTGCAGAAAAAAAGGGCATCAAGCAATAAAGCATTTTCATTTTGTCAATTTTGTTTATTTTAGTTGTCTATAATTCTATAAGAACGAAGAGTTATATTTGAAATAATTTACTCAGTTTGGTAAAAGCATATATTTGAATTAGCTTTGCATTTATTTTAAGATATTTATGTATAATAATGTAACTGAAGCAGATATCTACACACTTTCTAGCATATCCTTTTATATACCAATGAATACATATTGCACTTGCTGGTATTTGAACTTTACACATATATTATTCTTATGTCTTTTGTGATTATGTTTTCAGTTGAACTAATAAACATTAATAACAGAATAGCTGTGGTTACTATTAATAGAGCACTTATACTATATTGAAGTAAATTACGGTAAATTGAAAAATATAAAAAATTATTTTACCTATCTTTAGATTTTGATTCCTCGTATTTCCGCTCCCATTAAATCCGAATTACTTCCAAAAACGAAAACATCGATATGCTGTAAATTTTCGCGAGATTGTGGGATTGTTCTTTGGTAAGAGAGACATTTTAAATAAATGCATATACAGTGAATTCCGCTTAATGTGATCGGTTTGGGACATCGTGATTTCGATAACAATAACAGATTGATAACAATAAACGATATGCAAAATTAGATAAATTCCCTCCCGTTAATTCACACGTACTAAATTTCAAAACAAAATGAAAAAAACCCACCTTATATTTATGTACTGTATATTATCCTTTAAAACATAAGAACTGTATACATAATTCAAAAAATTGATCAACTGTTGACTGTCTACATTTTTTTCTAAGAAGCTCATTGATGAATTGTTCGTAATCATAAATCAACCTGTCATAACGATTTAAAATTTCGATCTTTTGTTTTAACGTTAAATCATTTCGCTTTTTGGCTTCCATATCGACAAGCTGCACGTAAGCGAGCAAGGCATAAAATGTGAATACGCTCCTTCTCAGTTCCGATAATAATGTGTTGCCTTCTGCTTATCTGACAACCATTGACCACCAGCAGGGTGTGCGTATTTCTGAAATATTCCAGGAACGTGTAATTCCCCATTTCCCTAGGTTGAAGAGGAGAATTCTCGGAAAGTCAAACAACAGCGAATGAAAAGAAAATAATGAGTTTCTTTTAAATACATTGTGAATATACCTTTGCCAGTTAAAATGAGGTTCGAAAACTGATCCTATTAACCTATATAACGATCACATAAAGCGATCATTTTAACATGGAAATGAATAGAGAAAATCGGTACCCAGTGATTTCGATAACAATGAGCGATTGATAACATTAATTGCGATCACATTAAGCGAAGTCCACTGTATTTACATTATTGAGATTGATAAAATTATCATAAAGGTCGGAGTAGGAATAATTATTGAAGACTAGAAAACTTTAAAATACAAGCAAAGCACAATCCGGAAATAGAAAGCACTTGCTAGCAAAAATGTCAACACTGAATATCAAGAACTGTGACGTCACAGCCAATCACGGAGCATTTTCAAGTCGTGGATTTTTCTTAACTTTAAAATTAATTTTAAAAATGGTGGATCCATTTTTTTTTTTACATTTTTGAAAACATTTTTGCAATTATCCAGTGGCGTACGCAAAATTTTTTCAAGGGGGGTGGTTCATAATTCTAAAAAGTAACAGCCCGTATAATGTTTACTAAAATTTTTATTTTTGCCATTTTGTCTGAGATCAATGGGGGTGTTTAAACCACTACCCCCCCCCTTGCGTATGCTCCTGGAATTAACGAATCTGGAATTACCAGAAAAATACAAGTTATTTCATTCCCCCATATGTGCAGCCGAACGCTGGCCGATTGGTTAGGGCGCTGATCGTCGGAACCGGAGTTCGTGGGTTCGAATCCCACTATGGCATGGATGTTCGTAGCCGTTCGGAATCGGCTTTAAGCAGTAGGTCCCGGTCTCATGAGGTTGAACGATGGACGAATGAGTTATGGTGCTAGCTTACGAAACCGGAGTTCGTGGGTTCGAATCCCACTGTGACATGGGTGTTCGTAGCCGTTCGGAATCGGCTTTAAGCAGTAGGTCCTGGTCTCATTAGCCCTCGTGTTGCAAAAAGTAGACCGTAGCGCTCCAAACCTAAACCAAACCCGGTCTTATTAGCCCTCGTGTGCAAAACAGTAGACAGTAGCGCTCCAAACCAAACCAAACCAAACCTCTGCATGTGCGAATTCCTCATTGAAATACCGTTTTTTCTCTTTTCCGAACTCAGGTCGGGCATTCCAAAATTGGCGCATTTGTGTTTGGGAAAGAGGTTAAAAAAATTTTAAAAATTTGTATACGTAATTTATATGTAATTTATACGTAATTTATATGTTTTATATGTATTATTTGAATTCCCTATTCTTCCGGGACTGCTTGGGGGTATTGCCCGCCGTTCGCTTAGTAATAAAGCCCTGCCCCGACTACGTCAGCAAAGTGAAACTAAAAACACGTCACTCCACGATATAAATTGGGATCATAATTTTCTTTGCTTGCTTCTTCTTTGCTTTTTTTCTCCCCCTTGCCGCGCCTTCAACCTTGAAAAAAGCAAAACCTGTTTCCGAATCGCTTCGGTGAAATCGTATCTCTTAGGAAAGTTCACTCACTAGTAGTTGGCCTAGGAAATTTAGGCAGAGAGGGCTACTGTTTCGTTTTTCGAGCGATGTTATGGGTATCGCGAGTGCTAAATGTTCGAAGAACAAACTTCTTCTAGGCACCACGGCCTGTGGCATTTTCTTATGCCTGGCACTGGTCAGCGTAGTGGACCGCTGGACGCCCCAGAAAATTCCACAGCTCCAGCCGGCGAAAGTGAATGAACTTCCTCTTCAGAGCACTACACAGGTTAGTTAATTTGACCTTCACGGCCATTCATAGTTTGTATGTATACATGTGTGTGTGTGTGTATATATATATATATATATATATATATATATATATATATATATATATACGCGTATATCTTTATACGTATATATATATATATATATATATATATATATATATACATAATATATGTATATAGAGTTATCTTATATATACGTATATATATATATATATATATATATATATATATATATATATATATATATATATATATATATTAAGTATATACATATATGTAAACGTATATACGTATATACATATGTATGTGCATATATATTACATATATATGTATATATATATCTATAAGTATATACATAAATGTATACGTATATACGTATATACATATATGTGCATATATATATATATGTATATATATCTACTATTATATATATTTTGTATATATATACATATATATGTATATATATATTATTATATATATTTTTGTATATATATACATATATATGTATATATATTATATATATATATATATATATATATATTTATATATATATATACATCTGTATACATATAAATGCATATATATGTATATATATGCGTATATACATATATATGTGCATATATATATACATATATGTATATATGCATAAATGTATATATATATGCGTATATACATGTTTATATTTATATGTATATACACACACATATATATATATACATATATCTGCATATATATGTATATATATGCGTATATACATACATATATATATACATATATATGTGCATATATATACATATATATGCATATATATATGTATATATATGCTTTTATGCATAAATATTTGTTTATACATATATATCTACATATATATATGTGCGTGTGTGTGTGTCTGTGTGTATTTATATACATGCTTGTCATTTAAGAAACAACATTTAATAGTTTTAGTTTTTTTATTATGGAGTTTTTAAGTTCTACATTTATTAGTTTTTTTTTTTCTTGAACATTTGGTGGGATTTGAAATACAAATAACTAGGGCTGGATGATCGCATAGACCAAAGGTTCCCAACTTTTTCTGCCCTACCGCCTCCTTTATAGGGAAAGAAAATTCTAACGACCACTCTTCCATAGCAGTTAATTAAAACAAATATTAAAACATCGTTGCATGCTATTTATACCCCTTTTATCTGTCTATCCCCTATATAATAATAGCCTAAGTTATCTGTCCGCAAATTTATGAAGCGGTTGGACCTGGAATGGATAGAGGCATCCATTCAAAGTGAATAAAGTTTATCTTCTCCTAAACTAACAATCCGATTTTAAAATAAATTGTTATAAATATGCTTCATATCACAATGAAAAACTAAATACTGTCGCCTTTAAAACATTCGAAATCCAACCCTCGCCCCTATTCGAGTGTTTAATGCCATTATTTCAAGTCCTATTTTCTCCGGTTAAGAGCAGGCGATTAAATTTAACCATTTATCACTTAATAAATAGGAAAAATAACAATTTTTTCTAGCATTGTGACATCATTCCTTTAACCATCTCATTGAATCATTTCATTTTTTAAACTATTTAAATATCGTCTACACTATTTTAATATCTTTTACTACTGAGTTTAGATATTACGTAAATGATTTTCTTTTATATTTGGATTAAATAATAGATTAGGTACATATGTGCTAATTTTAAATTTAATCAATGATTATTATTTATTGCAACGAAAATTTTATCACCGGTATTATCAACTAATACTTTTTCATAAAAGTCTAGGAGTCTATTTCACGGACTAATAAATATCTAACTTTTAATTTATATATATTTGGAAATTAAGACGTTTGTTCTTTTGTGTGTTTGTTTATTATACATAACCACACGGTTTGACTAAATGAATTCAATGTGATTCTAAACTGCATTACAGGATCGGGAGACTCTAGAGGAGTATGACGATAATTAACTTATTGAGAGTGAACCAGATAATTCCCAGCCAAAAAACAAACCATTTTTTACCTGCCTCATTGGGTACTTAACAGTTCTGGAATATTAAAAATTTTACTAATCCCGTCATATGATGGGCTAAATGCTAGTCTATCAAGAATGACGAAGTAGAAATTAAAGTGGGGCATCAAATGTCGTAAAAATGTTCATTAAAAACTGAACAAACAAGCATAAAATCTGTAAGAAATTTATAAAAAAACATATTACTGATATTGTTAAAAATGGTGGAGTTTTAACACATTGTATGCGGGACACGTACCAATACGTTTTCTGACGATGATACTTGAGCGTGGGTCACGTACTAGTACGGGTTAGTGTAACAACATGGTTTGTTTGTGGGTGCAAAAATAAAGGTATATACAGGAAAACGAAAAAAATTTAGACAAATAAAAACTAGTTTTTACATTATTA
>CM063500.1:106501763-106509263 GCA_032207245.1 Pardosa pseudoannulata | reverse complement strand
TATATATATATATATATATATATATATAATATATATATATATATATATATAAAGAACTATTGCAAATATCTTGAAGATTACGAATGTTTAATCAAATATTTTAATGATTCCATAAATAATACAACAATATACTCAAAGAACATATTTTAATCTTATTAGGTAAATAGGATTTTGGTTGGTTGGTTGATTGATTTGGAACACTACGGTCTACTTTTTTGGAACAAAACGGCTAATCAGACCAAGACCTACTATTTAAAGCCGATTCCGAATGGTGACGAATATCCATGCCCTAGTGGGAATCGAACCCACGAACTCCGGTTCCGAAGGTCAGTGCCCTAACCATTCGGCCATCGTTTGGCATAAAATTTTGGGGTGAAACTACTTGTAAGAGGTTACATCGTTTTCCAGTAGTCTTTCAGAGACACGATATCTTATTAATGTGACAGACTGCCAATATATGTTTCGAATTTTTATTCAAATAAATGTTCCATTATAAATCATTTGAAAATTTACAAATGTTCTCTTATTGTTTATTTTGAATACTTTACTAATCTAGGCTCAAAGGGACGAAGAGAGTGTCTGGGAGAAAATCTACGAGAACAGAGTACAAAAGGTACGTGATGTCTGCGACCGTGACGAAATCGCCGCCATGCGACGTGTGTGGCGAGTGGCGGCTAACCGGCGGTTCGGCAAAGAAGCTCACTGCAAGACCCGCCTGTGCCCCATCATCATTGACGAACAGAAAGTCTTGTTCTTCTGCTTCATCCCGGAGGTGGCTTCCACTCTCGTGAAGCGTTTCTTCCTCAATATATCCAACATTCCCCTCAACGAAACAGTCCAGAGCAACGACACAGCCCTGCACTTGGTGGCCAACGACCGGCTGAGGAGGATAAGCCCCATGTACTATCCTTCTACCACCATCAACAGATTCTTCAAGATAATATTTGTCAAGCATCCGTTTGATCGTTTGGTGAGTGCCTTCAGGAGCAAAGCTGAACCTCCCAGGGAAAAAGTGCAATATTTTTATGACAAGTAAGTGTTTCTTGCCTGTTTCCAAACCCTTGTTTTGACACATAAAGGCAATTTAGAGCTTAAAAAGTTGTTCATTTTTCTTTATTACTTCCTGTTGTTGTTGCTGCTGCTAATGCTACTTTGCCAAGACCACAAGCCAAAGGCTACTTGAATTAAGGCGAAGAGAAGCGTCTTTGATGAGCCTAAATAGGGTGAAAGAACGAATTTACTTAAGTGGGCCCTCGTAATTTAAAAACAGACGATCCCCAGGCTTGGTCTGCCACCTCCAGAACTATCGTTTGGAAAGTTGGATGACCACGAACCTATTAATGGAACCACGAACTATACCAAACTCCACGAACCTATACCAAAGATCATTAATGGTGACCATTAATGATCTTTGTCCGGCTGGAGTCTAGAAGCCACAGCCTTCCGGTTATGAGCTCGACGTCTTTGCTGACTGAAATACTGCGGCTCGAAAACTAAAGTACATACACATGCAAAGGACAGGAACCAAATAAGGGAAACTAGAACTAAATCAGTAAACTAATGTAGAGGCTTTATATAAAACCCCGAAGACGGTACCTTAAGGAATGTACTGTCAGTATTTTTTCCTAATTTGATAGTTCAATCGCTAAGTAAATTTATATCTGAAAGCCCTCATTATAGCCTGAAAAAATTCTCACATGTTTTCGATTTTAAAGTGAAGGGAAAAAACCCCACGACTCTTTACATTCCACTTTTTAACCCCTAATCTAAATTGACCACAAGGGCTACAGTTCAAGTCATTAGGCAAGGGGTCTAAGCAATTAAAATTTTATAGTACCTGTTAAGATGAGGCCAACAGAGCGTCTAGTCCAGTCGCACGTATAAGTGGAGTACACATAAGAAAATACAAAATTGAAAAAAAAAATAATTCTTCCTGCTGATTTTTCTTTATTTGAATTTAAATAAAAATGTAAATAGGAAATAAATTGCTATTAATCCATTATGCCAATGATACCACACTCGGTCGAAGATATGCCAAACATGGCGTCTTGGTGTAAAAAAGAAATGGTTGAATGTAAAAATTTTGTGCAGAAGAACTTAAGCTCCATACTCCTTCTTCCTTGCTCTCTCTCTGAGGGGGCCTGCAGATCTCTCTAAAAAGTTCATTGGGCAGTGTTGCCTTGGCCGAAGAGGACTTCTCCGCGGTTAGCGGACTCCTCTTGACCAATGGGGTCGAAGGAGGATCACTCACTTTGCTTTCGCCTCTAGGTCAATTTCGAGCTGGCGTTGTTGAACTGTAACTCTTTGTTACAGTATCATAGCTAGCAAATTCTGAACAAAAAAGGGATGTTTGTTATAGGAGACAGATTTTTTGGACATTTTCCTTATTAGATTTTTTCTTAGATTATTTTCTGAGATGTTCCCTTACACTTTTTAGAGATTCTGTCTTAGATTAGGAATGAAGTAGGAACACATCCAACTGACGCTGTGGTAATAAATATCCAATAAATGATTAAAAACGGTGTCTTGTTTATCCACTCTAATTGACCATGACTGAAAAACCATCCATTTTACGACATTACACATATTAAATCCCTGTTTGTTCCCTTTTAGGTTTTGGGATCCTGTCATGAAGAAGATAAGGCCCGACGGTTCTCCTATAGACAGAATAACATTCCCGGAGTTCATATGGTACTTGACTCATACTCCTGAAAGAGATTACGATGAACACTGGTCTCCCTACTGGAATCGATGCGATCCATGTTTAGTCGATTACGATTTCATCGGAAAAATCGAAACAGCGAAGCATGACTTCCCTTACGCATTTCACAAAGTTGAGATAGATTCGAGTCCTGAATGGTGGAATGATGTCGAACTAATTCCGAGGTCCATGACCTTGCGTTATTTTTCGACAGTGTCTGAGGAAGCAATCCAGAAACTGTACCAGATGTACAAACTGGATTTTGACCTCTTTGGGTATTCAGTGAAGGAGTTCTTGTGAGGGGAATTGTACTAATGTATTACCTAAACAGTCTTAATGTTTGAAATCACGTGGTTGGATAGGAGCATTTCAAGAGTTGCTGAATGGAACAGTTATAACAAAGGTTTGGTTCTGGAGGGAGCTGAAAGAAAAGCGATTTGGAATGTCGTTTGGGTTATTATGAAACCAGCTTGATGGACAACAAATGTGATCAATGATGCCACGAAGAAAAATGGCAAAAGAGAATCAATCGACAAGTTCCTCAAATAAACAGTCCTTGCTTTAACTAAGACAGGTCTCCCAGTGACCTGGAAAGTCAGGAAAAGTCAGAGAAATTTACAAATATTTTTAAAAGTCAGGGAAAAGCCAATGTAGAATAAATAAAAAACTAATTTCCTTAAAAAGAAGCATCATGGAGCTTAATATTTAAACATTTTAAATTATTTGTTAAAAAAATAAAGATTTAATTTATGTAAGAATTCAACTATGTTTAGATATCTTTGTATGAATTCATAATGCGTATGCTTTCAATTCTATGCCACAGCAGACTTTAGCAAATTGTTTAATTATTAGTTATTCAATATAATTTCCATTCTTCTTTTTAGTTTTCATATCAGTTTATTGGATACAACTAAATGGATTTATTTTTCTTCAGCTGCTTGCTATAAGTTTATTTTGTGTTAAATTTATAAAAATCGATCTAAGAAGCTATTAGAATATATTATTTGTAACTTAACTCCTTAACTGCCGTAGGCGTGCATGCACTCTGCGCAGTCGATGCATTACCTGCCTCATAATGCGTGTGCTTACACATTGCATGCGTTAACTGCCGTATAAGTGAGCGTACATCTATGATAAACAAGGAATTACAAGAAATATATTGCAAGAAGGGTTATATACATACCTAAGTCAGTTATATATATATATATATATATTATGTATATATATATATATATATATATATTATATATATATATATATATATATATATACATATATAAATGTATTATACATATATATATAATATAAAATATATAAATATATATATATATATATATATATATATACATATATTATATACAAACATATTTACACAAGCAACTTGCGCTATTTCAATTTTTTGTGACGGAGCTAAGCGTGGAAAAGGTGTTGACAGCTCCATGTCCACTCGCTACTGACTCTTATCTGTTTGCAAACTCATCAGATGCTTCCAAAATGCCTCCGCCTGACCGGATTATCCCAAAACCTTACGAAAGCGTGGGTCTCTTTCATTTATTTTATTATTATAAAAGAGGCCCTTTTTAAAATCGTTCATATCTCAAGCAATTTACAACTACCCCTTTTCAGACCTGGCACACACACACACACACACACACACACACACACATATATATATATATATATATATATATATAGATACATATATATATATGTATATTTGTGTATATGTGTATATATATGTATATGTATATATATATATATATATATATATATATATATATATATATTTATATATATATATATATATATATATATATATATATTATATATATATATATATATATATATATATATATATTATATATATAAGTTAGTCATAGATAGTTATAAGTGAGTTATATATAAGCACGTATATATACGCCGGCGGCAGTTAAGGGGTTAATAATATATTTAAATTAATAATTTTGTTAATGATGATAATGAAGAATACCTCTTTGAAATTAAACTACATCTGATCTTATATTACTTGTCATCTGGTCAGTGAATTTTATGGGTTCTGGCCAGGAAAAGTCAACGAATTTATCAGACAAGTTTTCCTGGAAACTCTGTAAGGTTTTAATTTGTCACCTGATTTCGTGACATGAATCATTTGAATAGAGTCATTTTAAATAAAACTATTAATTTAAGACTTTCCATGCAATATCTGCTAGTCATTAAAAAGGATACATCAGTATATTTTTTTAGATTTAAAGTCAGTAAATTCTCAGTTTTCGGGGAGCAGATTAAAAAGGGAGATAATCATCCAAAATTAAAAAAAAAGTCCAATTTAAAATGGATATATCAAAATGATAATCTTATAGACTTACCAAAATGATGAGTCTATAAGCTTTAAGAAAACCGATGGGGAAATAGGATAGCAAAGTAATAAGGAATTACTTGATTTTGGCGATTTTTCTTGTAAAACACTGCTAGTATCGTCAAATACTATACAAGGTATAGATCCGAGATTCCCAACCTTTTCTGCCCCCCCCCCCGCCATGCATGAATCAAAGTTCCACCATCTCCTTTTCAATGATAGATAATCATGCTAAACATTAAAATACTATTACATATTTCTGTTCCGAATTTGTTTTTATAGCTATTAAGAACCATAAAGTAGAAATTAATTAAAACAGCTATAGAATGTATTAAAAAATTGTTCTTTAACAACTTAAAAATAAGTATAAAATCAATATGAATTAATAAAAACAGTAAGAATAAAGATACAAGAATAAAAACAATAAGTTTTATATGTTAAGTTTTACTTTCGAATTAAATATTTTTTCTACATTTTGAACATGTATCACCCATATAACAATAGCCTAAGTAATCTGTCCGTCTGTCCTCGAATTTATGAAGCAGTTGAACCTGGAATGGATAGAGGTATCCATATTGGATTCTTGATGAGTTAGGGTTTTCAAAATTCAAAGCGAGTTCGAAAACGTTCGAAATCTACCCTTTTTGATCGTTTAATGCCATTATTTCAAGCTCTATTTTCCCAGGTTAAGAGCAGGCTATTAAATTTGCCACATTATAAGTAGATGAAAATAACGTTGTTTTCTAGCATTATGACGTCATTCCATCTCATTTAACCATTTCTTATTTTAAATTATTTAAATATCGTCTGCATTATTTTCATCCGTTTTATCACTGAACTTAGATATGACGTAAATAATTTTCTTTTATATTTGGCTTAAATAATAGAATAGGTACATATGTGATAATTTTAAATTTAATCACCGATTAATTTTTGTTGCAATGAAAATTTTATCACCGGTATTAACAACAAATTCTTTTCATAAAAGTCTAGGGGCCGGTCCTAATGTTGTTTAACGCTAACCGCGATTAATCTCTGTTTAAACGGAGAACTGCGTTGTACTATTGGTTCCCACCATAGGTTAATCACGGTTAGCCGTTAAGCGACTTTGGTGAGGCCGGCCCTAAGTGTCTATTTCACGGACTGATAAATATCTAGCGTTTAAGTTATATATCTTTCAAAATTAAGAAGTTTGTTCGTTTGTGTGTTTGTTTTATAAATAACCACACGATTTGCAGTCGATTCTCTCAATTTTGGACATAGTTCATATATACCGCCAAATAATAGCTGTCAATATTAAAACCTCTGCTGTCCATCCTATCACGTAATATAGCAAGATAAATTAAAGTTGGCAACTAACATGCGATCAGTAAAGATAAACAAATTATTGAGCAGGTACCAGATAATTCTCAGCCAAAAAATAAACCACTTTTTTACCTGACTTATAGGGTACTTTACAATTCTGGAGAAATAAAAATTTTACTGATCCCGTCATATGACGGGTTATATGCTAGTTAACTTTATATAACTACAAATTCACCTTGTAAAAATAAATGATACACGCCGTCCAACAGATAATCTAGAATCTGCTCTTAGGTACAAAAAGGTTGGGAAATCCTGGTATAGAAGAACTTGAATATATAGACAATACTTAATAATAGGATATATAGGAAAATATAGCAATACTTAAACATTTTCGCAGTATAACCCTACTTGGGATTTCGAGGTTACATGCTTAACTTCAAAATTAATAAAACGAATAATCTAGCTCTATTTGCTGAAAAACTACTAGCCGTTGGTAACGGAGAAAATCAGGAAAATTTTTTTTTTTTGTTAATTCATAATAGTAATATCGAAAATCAAGTCGTATAGTGTGTTTTTAGTTTGTTTTATTTTGTTTACATTTTTTATGAAATTTATAATATTTTTGTTTTTTGTTTTTTATTTAGTAAATGTTTTTGGTTTGTTGTGTTTTGTATGTGTTTCTAGTTTATTTTTTGTTTAAATGCAAATGGCATTTTGATAGTGGATGAAGATACTATTTTAGTATTATTTTTGTTGTGAGTTTATTTTTTTTTATTTCGCTTTAATTATTTGGTGAATAAATAATTTTTTTTGAAAAAAAGGATTTTGTTTCATATTTTTGTTTGTTTTTTTTGTAAAATAAAAATTTCTATAAAACGCTTGCTAATGTTGTATTTGTATTGAATTGAATTCACTTACTACGTAAGATCCCATATTCTTTTTTTATATTTGTTCGATCATTAATCAACTTACTGTTTCTTATGCTAAAAAATGAATACATAAGAAAGAATCAGCAGCATGTTGCCATAGGCTAATTCAACATTATACAATTCGTCAAGACGTCTTTATAATGGCCATAGTGGATTTCGTCGGCTTAATAACTTTGCATCATTAGCAGATTTAAAACTTTATTTTTTAA
>CM063500.1:106491763-106499263 GCA_032207245.1 Pardosa pseudoannulata | reverse complement strand
ACGGATGTCACTGGCCACAAAAATAATTTATGTTTTTCTATCCCTAAACTCTCTAGTTTTGTGTTATGAACTCACGGATCCACCCTTCTATCTCTTTGCTCTTTCATGTGTTTATTTTTCGCTCGTTGTCATTTTTGGAGTTTTATACAATGACGAGAAAAAATTGCTAACCGTTGGCGAAAAACATATTGGCGTCAATTTGGAGTTGATCAACCGAGTTGGCGAAAAACCAGATTTCACGCCAACGTTGATAATTTTTCACGGATGCGTGTCGTGTACGAGCATTTGCGGTTAATAAAGATACAACTGTAATTCTTAATCAAATTGAAATACAGTTTTAAAAATTTGTTTGTCACATGTTTTAAATATTCTATACTTAACTTTGAATAACATAAATAGAATGTAACTTTTAAAATATTGATTTTGATACGTATTACAATTAATTGTCCTAATTTTTATCTGAACCTGTAAAGCGATGTGTATTTTTAAATATTCTATTAATGTTTTAACGTAACTTTAGCATTACTACTAAAATATATAAAGTTAAAAAACATCGTAAAAATTAAGTAACAAGAATTTTAATTTGTGTTTATACATAGTATATTATTTTTACTTAATAGAATATAAAGATTAACAAGGTTTAATTTATTTATCCTTTACGATCGGTTAGTAAACATAGGTCATACGTGCGTACTAGATTCAGATACTATGTAAACAAACACATCTCCCCGTAACATATCAACAAATGAATTTTGTAGATACATAATTTGCCCTAAACTGCCAAAATATTGATACAGAGCAAGATATAACAACCATACCCTTACTAGGGTTACCATAGCTTAAAACGGTTAGCATGTTTTACTCGTTATTGTAGAAGACTCGTCATTTTTGTGCTTACTGACAGAAGCCTCTGGATTGACGGGCTAGGCCCATATGGTCCAGTTGCATCACCACCTTTGATGCCTTTGAAGTCGTTTAACAGCTAACTGCGATTAATCTCTGTTTAAACGGAGAATAGCGTCCGTCATTGGTTGGATTAATCGCGGATTTCATGGATTAATCGCTTTTAGCCTTTAAACGACTTTGGTGATACCGACCCTTATTATGTGACAAACTGATAAATTTAATCACCTGCTCTTAACCGGGGAAAGTAGGGCTTCAAGTAATGGCGAGGAATGTTAGAAAAGGGGGGAAGGGGTGGATTTCGAACGTTGCTATCCCTAACTCATCAAAAATCCAATAGGATTGCTTCTATCCGTTCCAGGTCCAACCGCTTCATAAATTCGAGGACAGACGGACAGATAACTTAGGCTATTATTATAGATTTTCTAGCCGAATGATGCCCGAATGGTTAGGGTGCTAGCCTTCGGAACCGGAGTTCGTGGATTCGAATCCCACAGTGACATGGATGTTCGTAGCCGTTCGGAATCGGCTTTAAGCAGTAGGTCCCGGTCTCATTAGCCCTCGTGTTGCAAAAAGTAGACCGTAGCGCTCCAAACCAAACCATATAGATTTTCTACATCTTATTTGCGTGAATCCAGATTTTCAGCATTAACCAGCATAAAAAAGATCGAGACTGTTAAATGTAGAAGACGATATGCGAATAGCATTGTCGTTTTTACGACTAAATATAAATGAAATTATAAAAAAACATGTAGCTCAAATTTCTCATTAAAAGTATTCTTATTATTAGCTTCTAATTAATCCCTTAATAAAAGTACTGTTGTTTTTGTAGTACCTATTATTTTATGTTGTATTCACAATTATACAATTGATACTACTTCATAATTTAAACATTTCTTTCTAGACAGGATCTGAAGAAAGCGACATTGCACAAATTACGGGACTCATTCTAAAATCACATTTCACTTTATTCAAAACATTAGAAACATCAACAATACAACAGAGTTGAATGTAAATGAACAACATTTTCTAGACTTACATAAATAGAAAACGATAAAATTTCACTTTTAGTTAAGACATGACTCTACAATCTTTTGCCTTTTATTTGTTATACCTGAGCTGCGAGGAACCGCTCAAGAAAATGGGCTTTTATTATTTGTTTATATTTTTATGTTTTGCAATCCACGGGCTTTCATACAAGTGTAACGTTATACTACACATACCTAAACACCTTTTTAAAAGTTTACATCTATAAATTCACATTCACCTTTAAGAGAAAAGCACATCACATTTTGCATTCAATATCATTTTACTTGCTTATCATAGCATTTATTAAAGAAATACAATGAAATTTTCAAGGTGCGTGATTTTGAAAATAAGTAAAATGATACTAAACGACTTATATCAGTAATGTTACAAGTAAAGTGATTTATTTTTTTTCTGCTTGCAAAAAATCAGATTCATTGCTGTCTTTTAACACATTCACAACTGATGACGTGAATTCACGTCATTCTCAGTCGTATTTCTGATTGCCGCTGATTCTCATTTACGTCATTTCAGACTTTAACCCCTTCCGGTAAGATGACGAGTCTAGCTCGTCATTAGTTTTTCATTCCATACCGCGCAATGACGAGCTACACTCGTCATGCGATTAAAGTTACTGTTAAATATGATAATTAATTTAGTTTAAAATTTCTAGTGTACTGAATTTAGCAACACTTTTATCACTTGTGAAAATCACAAGTCACTATTGCATATTGTTTACTTGGTACAAGTCATTACCAAATTAATGAGTCAGAATAAAAGAAAACCTACTAAGAAATGCCGTGTGTGTTACAAGAATCAAATTAAAAGTGAGACTACTTGGCGGTGTAAACAATTAAGAATTCCTTTGTACTTTGTTTTGAAAAGTACCACTAGCTTGAAGACTATTATCTGTATACCTTATTAATGTTTTGCTTTGATATTTTCTTAATTTTACTGTTTCTGATATTATTTAACACTATGAAAAAAGTGGATTTTAATTAAGAATATGTAAGAATTGTAAAATGAAGCAAGTTTTTTAAATGAAAATTAAATGGTTATTTCATGCACAGTTTTTCATTATTAAATCATACCGGAAGGGGTTAATAAGGGTTGCTACTTGCGTGAATTTGTTATTTCGTAGTTTATTTCTAGTTGCTTCTGAGGTAAATTTACGTTATTTAAAATTCTATTCCTGGTTTCCAATGACGTGAATTCACGTCATTTTCAGTCGTATTTCTGATTGCCGCTGATGCTTATTTACGTCATTTCAGATTTTAATCATGGTTGCTACTTGCATGAATTTGTCATTTCATAGTTTATTTCTAGTTGCTGCTGACGTAAATTTACGTCATTTAAAATTCTATTCCTGGTTTCCGATGACATGAATTTACGTCATTTCAAGTTTCATTTCTGATTGTGGCTGATGAGAATTTATGTCATTTACCACTCTATTTCTGGTTGCTGATGACGTGAATTTATATCATTTCAGATTTTATTCTTGGTTGCTACTGATGTGAATTCACGCACTACAATATCTGTTTCTGAATGTGGTAGCATTATCACATGTATGTGTTATCACACTTGTAAGGTCTGGAGGGCCACAATTGAAACTTTATACATGATTAAAGGGCCGCACTTTTGTAATTGGCCAATTTTCCCAGACTTGCGTTAATCTTAGTTGGACAGAGGTACCAGTATAAAATGATATGCAAAGTTTAATTAAAAAGAGCGCTGGTCATTTTAATTGCTTATAAATGTTGGAAACCTCTGCATTATAAAATAAATTTTTGCGGAGAATGACTGTTCCTCACGTTAGTTCTTAGATTTTAAATGTAAGAATGGTGTATTTCCCAATTAGATGACATTGTATTCTAATTATTTGGTGGTATCATTTAAAGATACAATACAAGAAGAGGTGACATGAAGTTACTTTACTTAATACGGAGTCATGTTCTCAATTTAATGTTTTCAACAAAAAAATATTTACAATGCATCTCAAAACTATGAAAAATAAATTTAATTTCATCCTAAAAATTTTCTACTTTCTAGATTTTACATGCTGTTTTTTGCTGAGGTTTGTTGCAATAATGAAGTCAAAGTTTACATCTTTTGTAAAAGCATAACTATTATTATTGTACCTATGAAATTCCGATTGTATTTCTTGTATTTTATGTACTCAACTATTAAACAAAATAAAAACTGCAGAAAAAAGTTACATTCTTCTGGAATTTCTCCCAGGAATACAAATAGTAGTAAGAAATATCTAACTATAAATACATCTGAATTTAAGCACCATTGAAGCTATATTTTTCATCTTAGAGTCAGTCATAGCAATAAAATGCAGGTAAGTGACAAACTTATGCGTTTAATTTCACAAGGCATCTTTTAATAAGTGCAATAGGTAAATATTAATCACCAGTATTACATAAAAAGTTTAGTTAAAGTAAAATCAATTTTGATAAATGAATGAAATTTATCAAGCTCAAATCACGTAATAATGTCAAAAAGTCTCATATAATTTAGCGGAAGGAAATTGTAGAATGAGAACTGGTCTTTGACTGGTGACATCTTTTAATAAGTACAACTGGTAAATAATGATTATCTGTTTTACATAAAAATTTTAGTTAAAGTAAAATCAATTTTGATAACTTTAGCTAAAGTAAAATCAATTTTGATAAATGAATGAAATTTATCAAGTTCAAATCACGTAATAATGTCAAAACGTCTCGTATAATTTAGAGGAAGGAAATTGTAGAATGAGAACTAGTCTTTGACTGGTGACATCTTTTAATAATTACAATTGGTAAATAATGATTATCGATTTTACATAAAAATTTTAGTTAAAGTAAAATCAATTTTGATAAATGAATGAAATTTATCAAGTTCAAATCACGTAATAATGTCAAAACGTCTCATATAATTTAGAGGAAGGAAATTGTAGAATGAGAACTGGTCTTTGACTGGTGACATCTTTTAATAAGTACAACTGGTAAATAATGATTATTCGTTTTAGATAAAAATTTTAGTTAAAGTAAAATCAATTTTGATAAATGAAGGAAATTTATCAAGTTCAAATCACGTAATAATGTCAAAGCGTCTCGTATAATTTAGAGGAAGGAAATTGTAGAATGAGAACTGGTCTTTGACTGGTGACATCTTTAAATAAGTAAAATTGGTAAATAATGATTTTCCGTTTTTCATAAAAATTTCAGTTAAAGTAAAATCAGTTTTGATAAATGAAGGAAATTTATCAAGTTCAAACCACGTAATAAGGTCAAAACGTCTCATATAATTTAGTGAAAGGAAATTGTAGAATGATAACTGGTCTTTGACTGGTGGCTTCTTTTAATAAGTACAACTGGTAAATAATGATTATTCGTTTTACATTAAAAAATTTAGTTAAAGTAAAATCAGTTTTGACAAATGAATGAAATTTATCAAGTTCAAATCACGTAATAATGTCAAAATGTCTCGTATAATTTAGTGGAAAGTAATTATAGAATGAGAACTGGTCTTTAACTGGTGGCATCTTTTATTGAGTACAATTGATAAATAATGATTATCCATTTTACATGAAAACTTTAGTTAAAGTAAAATCAATTTTGATAAATGAATGAAATTTATCAAGTTCAAATCACGTAATAACGTCAAAACGTCTCATATAATTTAGTGGAAGGAAATTGTAGAATGAGAACTGGTCTTTGTTATAGGTGTTATTATAAAAACCCTAAAATGACAAAAAAATTTGTTTATGTGATAGTCCAGTAAAACTTCTGAACCAATTCTACTTTAGAAATAAAACATAACTGGTTGTAGCCTTGTTTTGGGGTAACCAAGTTAAAGTTTTGTAAGTTTAAATATCAGTACAGTAAATAGGTGACTTTTTATTCACAATTCCTGTCAAAAATTGGAATTCCAATTAATCATTGAAATCTTTTTACACGGATTGTTTTAAAATGCTCAAAAGGGATTTCCTTTTCACATATATTTTTTCTGAAAAATCGAATTCCGTATAACCCCTGAATGCCTTAACTTGATCTTGACCTTGAATTCCTACGTAATAATGACGTAGAAAATAGGGGATAGAGTCAAATGCTCACTGGATATGTAGAATAGCAACTTAATAACCTAAATGATGTTCAAATATGTTTAAAGAATTAGGATAATCTTTAGTAGATCGACAGGGTAGAATCCAAGATTAAGGGGCCAGTTGTCTTAGATGATTTTTTAAAATGATTGCAAATTGATGTCACGTGATTTTACCTTTGTATGTACAGTTTGAATACGATTATATAGTACAGTCAGTACCGGCTATATGGTCACCTGCTTATAAGGTCATCCCCCTTATATGGTCAGTTTTCTAAAGACCTTCCTAACTTAATAAGGAGCATGTGTAAGTGCACCGCTTATACAGTCATTTTCTTTTTCTTGTTACTGGTTATATGGTCAATTTCATGTTTTCAACGAGTTTCTGTTTTTTTTTTGTTTTTTTTTTTAAGAAGTTAGTGCGAAATCGGAGAGGACGCTGAATTAAAGCCTTTATTTCCCTTTTTCTTGTTTGTGTAGACTCATCATCGGAGTTTCTCACCTCTCTTAGTTCTCTTGCCCCCTGACAAGAGGTGGACATTTTGTTTATTGGTTGAAGTTATCTCTCCCTGCTTAAATTGAAATTGAGACGAAACAAGTAAAGGAAAATTTTGTCGCATTTGGATCATACGCCACGAATAAAAGCGTTCGTTTTTTAATTAAGGATTCGAAAAGAAAAAATTTATCATTTGCTGCTAAAAATAAATTGACTGAAAAATTTAAAAAAATCTAATCTTTTAAAGGCAGCTTTCGCCAAAGCAAATTCGATTACCCGGACGACATTAAACAACATTGTAGCTACCAAACTTTGGTCCTCATGTGTTGAAATCGCTGATCAAGAAAGAAAACGTCAGCGCTTGTCACCTCATGGGAATGTGGATAAGGCTTTTCTGTTATGGGATAAAAATGTACTTAATATGCACAATAGGGTTGTATTGTTCCTCATATATGGTCACCTCGCTTATATGGTCTGATTTTTCTAGACCTCTGAGCTGAACATATAACCGATACAGACTGTATATTGTAAAATACCCAATGGGAATTCTTGAAAAAGTAAAAAGAAAAGAGAATTTAACTTTAATATTATCCCGTAGTAATATTTTGCCGATTACTAAAAATTTCTTTTCATATAATAAAATTATCTAAGCACTGATAATTAATCCCAGAAAATACAAGTTAGATGAACTCTAAGTTTGGTTTGGTTTGGTTTGGAGTGCTACGGTCTACTTTTTGCAGCACGAGGGCTAATGAGACCGGACCTACAGCTTAAAGCCGATTCCGAACGGCTACGAACATCCATGCCACTGTGGGATTCGAACCCACGAACTCCGGTACCGAAGGCCAGCACCCTAACCAATCGGCCATCGTTCGGCAGATGAACTCTAAGAAATGAAATAGTCGTTTTGGAGCAGTGGCGTATGCAGAATTTTTTAAAGGGGGGGGTTCATAATTCTAAAAAATAATAGCCCGCATAATTTCTACTAA
>CM063500.1:106476763-106486763 GCA_032207245.1 Pardosa pseudoannulata | reverse complement strand
AAGAAATAATAGCAATGATCATTTAAATGATTTTATAGTACTACTTATGTAATTAATGATCCTGAGTCTTATCAAACACATAAGGTGTAAATTTTAAGTAATATAAAATTTAAATACATTATTTTTTATATTATTTATTATGTAAATTGTTTTATGCTTACTTTTTCCCCTCCTTATAATATAAAAAATAAATATCTTTAAATTTAAAATAACTGTTTATTATTTTTTTAAACTATATTTAAATGTAATAAATGACATGTTGTATTTTGTGTAATTAATACACACACACATAACACTATATATAAATATATATATATATATATATATATAAGAGAGAGAGATGTTATAAAAAAAAAGAATATTTATTTATGGATTTTGTACATATACAGATTATGTAATATTCATGTGATAATAAAAATATTGGATATTTAAAAAAAAAAATTACTATATTATACATGATATTTGATATATTTATTAATCCCAATTATTCAATTTTGTTTCATACCATATATGTTTAAATTTTGTAATATCAATTTCAGGTGTACTACAAATAAGATGTAAATAAATTTGAAGAGATAATAATAATTTTAAATAAAACAGGAATTTTGGGAACTTTAAGAAATATTTTAACAATGTTTACATTTATATTTTTCAACAGTTATCTAAGAACTGACAATTATTTCTAAGAGATTTTTTTTTTTTTATTTAGTATATATATATATATATATATATATATATATTATATATATATATATATATATTTATACACACATATATATATAATATAAATATATAATATATATATATATAATATATATATTAATATATATATATATATATAAATATATATATATATATATATATATATATATATATATATATATATATTATATATATATACATATATATTAAGAAATAATAGCAATTTAATAATGTTTTTATATATACTTATGTAATAATTTATGTTATCTTATCAAACAATATTTAGTCTTATAAACAAATTGCTTCCATATTTAATTGCTAATAAATAATTATATACATTATTTTTTATCATTATTTATATGCAAATTGCTTTATGCTAAATTTTTATTTTATAATATAAAAATATATATCTTTAAATTTAAAATAACAGTTTATTATTTTTTGTAATGCATATATCAATTAAATGTAATCAAATACATGTTGCATTTTGTGTAATTCCTACATACACATTATAATATATATATATATATATATATATATATATATATATATATATATATATATATATATATATAGAGAGAGAGAATAAGAGATGTTTATAAAAAAATAAGGTATTTTTGTGACACTACAGATTATTACCAAATATTTATTAATAATAAAAATATTGGATACTTTTTAAAGAAAAATTTACTTATTCTTTCATGTAAACTGATATTGCAAATATATTGTTAATCCCAATTATTTATTTTTTTACAGCAGTTAATTAGTTAAATTTTGTGAAAATATCAAATTTGAGGTATCAACAAGACAGAAAAAAATGGTGTTCTCATTTGTGTCGTAGGAATTGGTGACGAAATACTTCAAAATTCCATGTTTTGGAAATTTTATTCTTCCCAAAAAATTTTTTTTTCCCTTTTTTTATGCTCACAATCTATCTGACGTGCATTCACAGCCGTAGGAGAGATTTCAGAGGAATTTAGGACTCCAATTGTGACGTCTAGTTTAGGGAACAGAGAAGTATAGATCACGGAATGGCAGCGTAACGGTCCAATCTCGCACACAGATGTAACCGTGAGTTATGGGAGCAGGGGCTAAAAGTAATGTCAGCTTGCACAAAAGGGGCTACTTTAATAGCCCACCTGCAGAAGCGGATGAAGATGTAAAATTTCAAAAAAAGCGATTGGAAAGGAAGAAAAAAGCAATGGAACCGATGAGAGTTTGCAAACGAAGTTAGGATAGGAGTTGAAGTCGGGATTCGAGAGAAGTGGGACAAGAGTCCAAAGCCTTCTCGTCATCACCAACTCGTCGTGCGCTTGACCGACAAGTGAGGATGCCCTGCTGCTCATGTCCTTTATAGTAAAATAAAATAAATTGAAGTCACTTAACTTAGGCCTCTGTTAATAATTTAAACTGTGATTGAAATATTGTTATAAAGAGAATTGTAATAATTGAGTGCAAATATAAGAATAAATAATTGATGATTATGATATATGATAACCAAGGATCTATTTGTAAATGAATGTACAGAATAAATGTCTGAATCTCAGTATAAAGTATTATATTTTTACTGTGTTTCCCCCTTGTAACCTAACACTGGTGTAGAGGTTGTAAGTACATTACAACACTAATAAAAATGACTTTATTAAATGCACTATGTAAATTTTAAGGGGATGGGATATCCTTTTATCATTTCTATTTATTTCAAGTTATTGCTGTAAAAATTTTATATATTTTGCAATTTTGTATGCTATTTAACTTATCTAAATCTAATAATAATGATGTATATGTATATATATATATGAATATATATATATATATATATATATATATATATGTATGTACAATATAATATTTTATATATATGTATTGTATATAATATATATATATATGTACATATACATACATATATATACACCTATGCATATATATATATACATATATGTTTATATATATGTGTATATAAATATATAATATATATGTATTTTAATATGTTGTATATATATAAATATAACACAGCATACATATACATATATATATATATATATATAAATATATATATATATATATAAATATATATGTATATATATACATATAATAATATATATACATATTATATAAATATGTATATATATATACATATATATATATATATATATTATAAATATATGTACATATATATACATACATATATATATATATATATATTGTATGTGTTTATATATATAATATAAGTAATATATATATATATATATATATAAGTAATTTTATATACAAACTTTATATATTTTGAAATTTTGTATCCGATTTAACTTATCTAAATCTAATAATAATGATATTTTGAAAAACATTAAGTCAGTTTTAGGGGTGTAAAAAATAATGTAAGTTGGCCTCGTGTTTGAGAAAGAAGAAATTAAAACTCATTAATAAACACATGGACAGATATGTCTTGATTAAATAATTTTATACAATTAAATGCCTAATCAATACAACCGGAATCAACCGGATGCTCTCTAGTCGGCATCGGCCCTAAAAAATAATATGGCTTTGATTTTTCCCTTTCTCGTGTCGCTCCCAAAAATGTCTATCCCGCAAGCAGCGGATGCCAGCAGCGTTCACCCTATTCTCTCCTCTGCTAACGACCTTGTCCTCTAAAAAAATCCGACTGACTAGCGGAAAAAAACAGGAGTCCACTCCAGAAAGGAGGGGTCAGAATCCCGAAAAACCAACGGACCCTTCTATTGGTTGGGAGAAGTCTGAGGTTTTTTCTAGTTCAGGGCTGTCCAACTGGCGGCCCGCCAACACATATTGTGCAGCCCGCCAACTTCTTATTCAGTTAATTTCTTTGTTTGAAATTTTATGGTATCAAGAAGCATCCGAGTCTACCATTCTTGGTCAAGCTGAGGTCCCCGAAGTTTTTGAATTTTTCTGAATTTTGCCCTGAGTTGCAGCCTATTATTGATGAATTCAACACGAGATTTTCAGGTTAGTAACCCAGTCACAATAAGTATTGAAGAACAACCGGCAAACCTACAATTAGTTCTCTGTGATCTCCAGGCTGACCCATTCTTTCAAACAAGAACTTAAAGGAAGTTCTTCAAGTTGCTTAATGAAGTTTAATCTGCGTGACTTAGGACTGAAAATAACTTCCATGTTTGGAGCACATATTATAAAGTGCTTTTTTTTGAAGAAGTTATTATTTAGCTCTCTCTCTGACAGTTCATTGTTAGACCTTTTTCTGTTGACGACAAACATCGATGCTGACATTTCCTGCCCTTGTAAAGGCTGATCGGTCTCAGTTTTCTAAAATGAAGCAAATTGTTTTATAATCATTCTGTTCCAGTTTTAAATTAATAATTCAACTTAAGTTATTGTAAAGATAAGATTATTGTTAAACATAAACTTCGATAAATTTATTATTTTATTTCAATTCTATTTAATTCCTGTAATGTTTATCATTGTTAAATAATATGAAGAATTCTTATTGTTACAAGGGGACATGGTATATTTTAAAAATTATATTTATTTTAAGTATTGCAATAAAAACTGTAAACGTTTTGCAATTTTGTAAATAAACAAATTATATTAAAAAAGATTTTTTAAATATAAGTCATTTAGATATTTAATTGTATTATTAAACATACTTCATATTGTAAGGAATTTTTGTTAAGGAATAAATATAATTTTTAAAATATAAAAAAAAATAATTATATACACTCATATTATTGTAATATTGAAGTTCTGTATTTTGTAATAATTCTATAAAACCGCCTTAACGTTCCGTTGCTGTAGTACATATATTACAAAGTCGATCTAACAAGAATTTAAAGTTTGATTGACGTGAAGTTGTTTCAATATTAATAATTGTTAATATGTGGCACCATTGCACCGCCCCTTGTCTGATATTTTTCTAAACTCTTAACATTGCATGTGGAACTTGGTATTAGATCGGATAAGCTAACCTACCCATTTAATATTATTTATTAATTGTGTATTTAAATTTATATCTCTGGAGTTATATTTAAACATACTTTCGAAGAGTTACCTAGATTAAAAATTTTAAATTTCAATTTTCAAGGTTTAAATTTATCCTCCATTAAGAGCGTATTGCAACAGGATGTTCCTATGCCTAAGTTTTCTATAATAATTTAAAATAACAGGGTATAAATTGAATGACAATTTTTTCTAAATATTTATTCAGTTTTGATTGGTTTAAAATTTGAGTTTTATAATTTTAAAATCCATAGCATGGTTTAGAAAACGACCTTGCACGCAAAGCTTTATTTATTTTTTTTTGCTTTGCAAATTAACCACTACAACTTAACTTTGTGTCAAGGGATACATTTAAAAATAGTTAAAAAATTATGAAATATATAGTAGTTTTAATAAAGAATTAAGAGAGGGGATAAATAAAATTATCCTACAGCCTTGTGTAGCTTTTTATAAATTCTTTCTATATTAATTTAAAGACATACTTTGTAAGTAGTAATGTTTGACTTTTTTTGCTTTGCAAATCAACCGCTGCAACTTAACTTTGTGTCAAGGGACACATTTAAAAATAGTTAAAGAATTAGGAAATATATAGTAGTTTTAATAAAGAATTAAGAGAGAAATTATCCTACAGCCTTGTGAAGATTTTTATATATTCTTTCTATATTAAGTTTAAAGAAATACTTTGTAAGTAGTAATGTTTGACTTTTTTTGCTTTGCAAATCAACCGCTACAACTTAACTTTGTGTCAAGGGATACATTTAAAAATAGTTAAAAAATTATGAAATATATAGTAGTTTTAATAAAGAATTAAGAGAGGGAATAAATAAAATTATTCCACAGCCGTGAGGAACTTTTTATAAATTCTTTCCATATTAAGTTTAAAGAAATACTTTGTAAGTAGTAATGTTTGACTTTTTTTTGCTTTGCAAATCAACCGCTGCAACTTAACTTTGTGTCAAGGGACACATTTAAAAATAGTTAAAGAATTATGAAATATATAGTAGTTTTAATAAAGAATTAAGAGAAATTATCCTACAGCCTTGTGTAGCTTTTTATAAATTCTTTCTATATTAAGTTTAAAGAAATACTTTGTAAGTAGTAATGTTTGACTTTTTTTGCTTTGCAAATCAACCGCTACAACTTAACTTTGTGTCAAGGGATACATTTAAAAATAGTTAAAGAATTATGAAATATATAGTAGTTTTAATAAAGAATTAAGAGAGAAATTATCCTACAGCCTTGTGGAGCTTTTTATATATTCTTTCTATATTAAGTTTAAAGAAATACTTTGTAAGTAGTAATGTTTGACTTTTTTTGCTTTGCAAATCAACCGCTGCAGCTTAACTTTTAAATACATTTAAAAATAGTTAAAGAATATGAAATATATAGTAGTTTTAATAAAGAATTAAGAGAGAAATATTATATACTTGCTTTTTTATATTCTTTCTATAAAATTAATATAAATTTGTAAGTAGTAACGTTTAACTTTGTAGATCCGATTCTAAACTATAAATTAATGACACATATTTTAAAATTTTCTGAATAAATTAAATAGTCGTAATTTTTCTTTAAAACACAATCAGAATTCTTCATTAAGTCTCAGGTTTATAACATTTTCCCTGAATGTTTATAACATATTATAATAATCGAGAAAACTGATAATAATGTATTAACCGAATTAAAAAATGGAACATCTGCTGAAATCCTTACCATTTAAAAATGTAAGTAGTATACTGACAAATAAACAGCATTTAAGTTTTTAATTTGGGTTAGAAAGAGAAAGTATTCGGCAGTGAAATTTTCCATGTCTCTTTTTTGATATATTTCTACGTGTTTTTATGTACATTATACATATGTTGTGTATGAGTTTGTGGATTAAATAAGCTTCTTTATTCCCTTTGTAAAGTATGACACAAAGGTTGAAAGAAATTAAGAGTTCATTCGGCAAAACGATGTAACTCAAAAAAACTGTTTCACTTATTTACAACTTCCATTATACAAATTTCACCAGTATAAAGCTTTTATCACAGTACACAGTCTGTTGGACTATAAAACTCTTTGAAGCTGATGACTGGAGCTGAGCGATATCCGTTTACTCGCTTTGGTTCATTCCTTTTGTTGGAGTGGTAGAGGCTTAGACAGCTTTCGTTCATTCCGGGCGATCCGAGGTGATTTATGAATCCATCGCAGCCGTCATTTAGGTAATCGGCAAAAAGGGATTTCTTTTCGAAACTCAGGGATTCCTCGTGGACTGTAGGTGATCGGGGAAGAGACTCGGTGTCTGATGTTTCTTTTCCAAGCAACCAGAATGTGCGCATTTCACCTTTCCCCTGAAAAGCATTAACAATTAGGAATTACATTTAGTTTTAGCTACTGGCTATGCAGTATGATATATCTAACACAAAACATAAAATTAAGGTTTTTTTAAAATCAAACTTTATTTACGAAGTTTAGCGTTGATGGCTCTTATATGTTGTACTTAGTACCCAGATAGTATTAGTTTTTGCCAATGTTTCCATACTTCATTTTTTTTCGCCCTTTTATTCATATGTGTTTCAAAAGGAATTTTTTTGCTGTCGATGGGGAGGAGTGTGAGAGTGTAGCTATGTTTGACATAAGGTTTGCGAAACTGATTTGCTCGCCGCACTCACATGTTGTGGGTTGAATGCCCAAGTTTTTTTTTCGCGACTTTAGGAAGTGTGTGGTGTGGCCAGTGAAAATAATTGCACTTAAACTTCACCAAGTTTTGGAGAATTGTGATTGGTCTCCAGGAGGCGATTCAGGACCATCCTTGGAGTCCCTTCTGGGCAGAGCCGGAAAAGGACGCATTGTAAAAAGGACAATGGAACAACGAACACATCAGCACAGGATAATGGAAAAAGTATAGGGTTACCTGAGTAGAAAGAAGGAAGGAAAAGAATGCAGCTTTCTCTTGGACATTGGCAATTTTTTTTGGAGCGTAGCACGTGGAGTGCTTCTTTTACTTTTTAATTATATATATATATATATATATATATATATATATATAATATATATATATATATATATATGTAATCGTATAAATATATATAATTACATTAAATTTTCTTTTAAATATATATTATTTTTTTTACATATATATATTATATATATTATAAAGAACACATATTTATATTAACTTATATATATTTTATTTCATTTATAAAATACATATATATATAAATATATAAATAATATATACACACATATATTATAATAATAATACATATATTATATTTATAAATTAAAACATATTATATATATATGCTATAAAGTTATATATAATATATATTATATATAAGTAATTGATATCTATACATATATATATAGGACATTATATATCGTTACAAATATAAAGTTATAACTTTATATATATAAATATATATTTTCTGTTTTGTAATATATATATAGATTTATATAAGGATATAAAACATATATATTAAATTATACATAAATATATACATATAAAGAGAAGAAATTAAGATTAATAAATAATAATAAAATATAATTTAATACTTTACTTAGTATTATTTATACATACAATACACATACACATATATATATATATATATATATATATACTATATATATGTATATATATATATAATATGTATATATATTATATATATAATATATATATAATATATATATGTATATATATATATTATAAATATAATATATATATATATATATATATATATATATAATATATATATATATATATAAAATATATATATATATATATATATATATATATATATATATATATATATATATATATATATATATATATATATATATATATATATATATATTTGCATATTTTCTTGTTGTTTGTTCTAATTTTGAACATTGTAATATAGATCAGTGGTATTATACTATAATTAAAAGCAGTATAAAGCAATTTTGGGTTATCAATGACTTTGAAATAACAATGCAATGTACAACACCACAACAGCATGCATACTTGCAGCAAGTTGGATTTTTTCTGGATAATATCTTGTCATAACAAATTTGAAGCGACGAACTTGCAGCAAAACTCCTGCAAGTAAGACGGAGCATAAAGCGACTACTCCTTTGCAACGCAATTTTGCTGCAAAAATGTGGCAATCTTGGGCGAGGCCAAAAAACCCCAACTGTGTTTGAAAAAAAAATCTTTTTGTTTAGTTTAAATAGAATATATAAAGGGAAAGTTTTTTCTTTCGGAAAGACTAAGATTTTAGATAATTTTGAATAAATATTAAAAATTCGTTAGTAATTATTTTCTTGCTAATTAACACTTTGCACTCGAGGGTTCCGAAGCGGAGTCATTTGTCTTCAAACTCCAGGGCTGCGCTACTACGGAGACAATGCAAACAGTTTTCAGTTTTTAACATAAGAACATAAACAAATCTTAAAAACTAATTATTCTGCATTGCCTCCGTAACGGAGCCCTAGAGTGCAAAGGGTTAATTAGCAAGAAATTACTAATAAATTTTTAATATTTATTCAGAATTATTTAAAATCTTAGTCTTTCCAAAAGTAAAAGAAATTTCCCCTTACATATGCTATTTAAACCAAACAAAAAGTTTTTTTCAAAAACAGCGGGGTTTTTTTCCAAACGTAGTTTGCAATGAACTCGCTGCAAGTTTAATATGACAAGTTTGCGGCAAACTTGCACGACAAGTGTATTGTAACTAGCATGACAAGTTTGCTGCAAGTTTGATAGGAAAAATTTGCGGCAAACTTGCACGACAAGCTTATTGTAACTTGCATGACAAGTTTGCTGCAAGTTTGATAGGACAAGTTTGTGGCAAACTTGCACGACAAGTGTACTTTAACTTGCATGGCAAGTTTGCTGCAAGTTGGAGGTATGGTACATTCGAAGTTTGCGTAGACTTGCTGCAGTCTTGTTTCAAAACTTGCAGACTTGCCATGCTGAACTTGCTGCAAACTAAATTTGCTATCTGGATACGCGTTTGCCGGGACAACTCTATTTGGCGATTAATATACCTTCTTGAGATACGAAACTTACACATATTCTTGGTTCTCTAAGATATCCGACAGAAGCGTCTAATTGGTTTGAAATCCATTACAGGTGTAATTCTGAGATATACATGGTTAAGATGAATAAATAAATTATTTTTAAAATACAGTTTGTACATACCATATGTATGTCATGGCTGGTTAAAGCAATGAACAAAGTTCACAATTCTAAAAACTATTTGACTCCCATATCACTCTTATTCAAACATGGCAGCTATCCTTTTGGCGCTCAACCTCAAACAATAGTCGCATAATCGGCACTTTC
>CM063500.1:106466763-106474263 GCA_032207245.1 Pardosa pseudoannulata | reverse complement strand
AATTAAGTTTCCCGATGTTTTAACCTTTAAAGTAAACGTAATTAGCCTTGTCAAATGCGCATGCGTAACAAATATATGATGTATCAGTCATATGTCAGCTGGATAGGTCCTTACTCGTGTCAGTAACGTGGTAGCAGTGGTCCGAAATGGAAGCTCTAATACCTTCTCCCGCCGCCTGCAAGGTTCAGTCGGTGATCTTGAATGCATAAAGCATTGCGCCAATTGAAATTCATTGTCAGTTCTGTCAGGTTTATGAGCCGAAACTGATACCCGAACACAAAATTCAACGCTTAGGAGCAGCACTGACATTTATGCTACGGTATCACGACGACGGCGACGAGTTCCTCGACAGGATCGTCACGGGCAATGAGACTTGGATTTCGCACTTTGCCTCGGAAACCAAGCAGAAGTCAATGCAATGGCGTCATAGTAGTTCTTCGGTCAGGAACAAATTCAAACAGACGCAGATGCACGGTGTTCTTGGACAGGAACGTTGGTTCCATTCACAGGTGGCAGAGTTCTACGACAGAGGGATATAAAAGTTGATCCCACAATATGACAAGTGTCTCAATTCTGATGGTGGCTATGTTGAAAAATAGCTGAAACAGTGCTGTACTTGTTGCCAATAAATATGTCCCTGATAGTGTAAGTTCTTTTTTTTATTTTAAACAAGGAAGCTTACTTTCTGGATGCTTCTCGTATATAGTTATTTTGAAGAAATATGATAATATACACTTTTACTTCAAAGTGAGTCCTCGTAATTTGGATGGACGGCCCAAGAAGAAGACCCTCTACTTAATCTACCATTTCCAGAAGTATCATTTGAACTTAGAGGACATTGTGACCACAAACCTATTTCTAGGCCCCTCCACACTATGGTCCACTGCAAGCCATTACCAGCGTCTGGACGGGGTATGGCTTATCGTGGTCGATGGTGGTAGACGATGGCTTCGGAGGCGGTTTTTCCCTAAAGATCGAAGGCAGCCAGATAGGCAACTAAAGTGAGCAGTAGACCCTATGGACGAATCCACGCGCTTGGTTCATTTAGTAGCCCATCGTGTGGATGAAACCCGTGGACCATCGTTCAAGGTCACCATCAGGAAGTGGTGAAGAATTGGTCATAGTGTGGAGTACATTAAATTATGTGAACCCAGTAGAGACAGTGCTACTTGTGCTTGTAGCATTCCTTAAGCTACACATACTCCCAACATGATGTTAAATGAGTAATAAATTTGCAACCACTGTTTTGGCATTGAAGGTCACCACCAGGAAGTGGTGAAGAATTGGCCATAGTGTGGAGTACATTAAATTATGTGGACCCAGTAGAGACAGTGCTACTTGTGCATGTAGCATTCCTTAAGATACACATACTCCCAACATGATGTTAAATGAGTAATAGATTTGCAACCACTGTTTTAGCATTGAAGGTCACCATCAGGAAGTGGTGAACAATTGGCCATAGTGTGGAGGCTACATCAAGTGTTCCAGCCGCCATTAATGAGAAAGGTGCTCTCATGCCGACTGAAGGTTTAAACCAACAACCTCCAGTTTTGATTACTATATATATCGTGGCTGTTATTAGATGAAAATAGTAAATGGAACAAATTTATTACTTTGATCTGGATGAGGCCTCTTTCTTTTAGAATGTATCCTCCGAGTTTGTCCAGCATCTCTTTGCAGGCTTCACTCACGTGGATTTTCATGGCTGTAATAGCATATACATATTATTATTTCAAACAGAATCCCAAATTACAGTGTTGCAATAATTTTTTTTTGATATAGGAACACTCTCTTTATTTGTTTATAAAGATCAAGGTCAAGGTAAATGGGTTTACCTAGTGAAGTAGAAATCATCACTTTAATCTCCGAACGAAAAAGATCAAAACATAATTTGGAAAATCGTGCACAGTAACCAAACAGAAATTTAGTACACTCCCAATGTCTTCAAAAGAGGCGAGAAGGAAATTTGTTCTCATAAAAAGTTATGAGTAATCAAGGCGTTGTATAATTAGAAGGTTAATTAGACTGGAACCTTGACTATGACCAGAGGGCAGTACAGAATTCATCTACTTGCATAACATAAAAGTGTGACAAAGCTAAAAAAATGTGCAATGATGCAAAGACAAATAATTAAATTTATAAACGCGGAGCAATAAAAATAACTTGGTACTTTAAAAAAATAGCAAATAGCGAAAAACTAACAAAGAGATATTTATTTTATAAAATTTAAATTTTTTTTATTTGGTTTGTTAAAGTTTTTAAAAAAGACAGGTGACAGGTCAATACAATTAAGACAATATAATTGCAAAGTAGCGGAATGATTTGAAACCCCAAAAATTGGTTATATAATTGATTCATTCATACATGAAGTAAAAGGTTCGGGATCTAAATCTGATCTCATCACATCGTGGTAAAGAGATAGAGGATCATAAATTTCTTTTCAACGGATATTGTTGTCTTGTACGGTGGTCTCGGGCGGGGTTCTGATTCCAGTCCCAGATTAGAATCTCGTCTCCGTACTTGACACTAAATAAGAATGTACCTTTGTGGAGTATTTCTGAGTCCCTAAGGGACAGTGCCCAATTAGGAGGGATACGGTTTTTCACGTTGGCGGTCTCAGGGTGGGGTTTGATCAGACCAATGAAACTATTACAACTATCTCGATTGGACGACAAGAAGGAAGAGGGGACAAGGTTAAAATAAATAAATATGAAAAATATAAAAAATGAGATGAGTTCGGAGGTCCCAGAGAAGAGGTTCGGGGTCCCAAAAGAAGGTGTTCAAAAGTCGGGAGTCCAGTCGGATCCGACGGAAGTTGTTCGTGAGTCCAGAGGAGAAGGTGCTCGATAGTCCAGACTAGGAGAGTCCAGCCAAGTCCGACAGGAAGTGTTCCTGAACCAAATAGTACGGCCGCACCCCAAAGACTCAGGTGGAAGCCCCTGACGAGACCAACGAATGATATACAGATTCCCTTTCCTGATCAGATCATTTATATAACAGATCTAAATCGCCTCATCACATAGGTATCAAAAACAAAGCAGTAAAGTTAAGAAAGAATGTAAATACAATTAACAGTGCCAAAAAAGAGAAGGAAAAAATTTAGAAGTCCCTCGAAAATGGCACTTCATTCACATCTCCTTCTTTTTGTTGAAAACCTAAAACAATCTCTCAGACGGTTTGGAAATTTTACAGGAATTCCAAAGCTCATGACTGCCATATCGCATGACCATAGTATCATATTATAAAGAGTCCAATTTTTATGAAATATGTTATCCATTGTTTATGAAAGATTTCTAAGAACTGCAATAATAAAACAAGTGAA
This sequence comes from Pardosa pseudoannulata, assembly GCA_032207245.1. NCBI lineage: Eukaryota > Metazoa > Arthropoda > Arachnida > Araneae > Lycosidae > Pardosa > Pardosa pseudoannulata. Next base: position 106,470,941 of record CM063500.1, on the reverse strand, counting down.
TCTACAGCCAAACAAGTGATTCTACAGCCAACATTGCTTCAGAATCATGGGAGACATTGAAACAGTGTTGGAGGTTAAGTCATTTGGTTTGTTAATATAATTATTAATGTTAGTATAATTATTACTATTATTATTGCACAGAAATTAACAGCAGATCAATTAAGCATTTATAAATGCATAAAAATAATTATAATAGTAATAATTAATAAAGAAATTATATTTACTATGAGCAGTAAATATAATTTCTTGAAGACATTGAATCGACTATAAATTTTGAAAATTTTGCTGTTGGCTGCAAAATTTTACTGGGGTGATCGAAGCTTGGCTTTTCTTGTACAGGATATTGTTTTAAACTCCAGTGTTTGACTAAGTGGCTTTGGTAGATAAATTCTTTAGGTTTGGTTTGGTTTGGACAGCTACGGTCTACTGTTTTGCAACACGAGATCTAACGAGACCGGGACCTACTGCTTAAAGCCGATTCCGAACGGCTACGAACATTCATGCCACAGTGGGATTCGAACCCACGAACTGTGGTTCCGAAGATCAGCGACCTAAACATTCGGCAATCCTTTGGCTTGGTTTACTTTGAAATTCTACGTCTACTGTTTTGCTACACGAGAGCTGAGACAGGGACGTTACTGAGACTTAGATACCGGCATTAGCAAATTTTTAAAACTACCCCAGGCTTAACAATATCAATAACCCAAGCTTAACAATATCAATAATTTTTTCGAATTCTTAATGATTTTATGCTAATTATAAAGCTTTTAATGAATATTTTCCCACATATGATACACATCTTAATCAATTGCTTCTTTGTGATACTTAATAGAGAGATAGACAAATAATTAAAGGTCTGTCTCACCAGTGCTGTTTAACCGTTAAACGAAACTGGTGAGACCAACTACGGTTAACCACGGTTAATCTCTGTTTAAACGGAGAATTGTTTCCCATCATTGGTTAATCGCGGTTAGACGTTAAACAACTTTAGTGACCGGCCCTAAGTATAGAAAATATACCAAACGTTAAAATATTGCTGCATATTTAGCTATTATAAAACAGACGGTGCTAACTGCTTTCCTTTTTAAAGGGGCACTAGTCCAGAAAATATTGGTAAACTATGGATTAAACTATTAAATAAATTGTTTTAAAAACAGGTTTACATTTGGGGTTTTTAAAAATAACATCGTTAACCCCTGATTAACCTTATTCTTTGGATTTAAAACACCCGAATAAGAAATGATTTTAATCATTTCCTAAGTTAATTTTCAAATTAAAATTGTCAAACGAAAAATTAGATAGATTAATTTCAGATTCATTAAAAGGCTTCTATTATCCAAAATATATTTTGAGACTCCTGGTAAGTATTCAAATAATAAATAACATTAAAATTTAAATTTTATAGGATTAAACTATTTTTTTTTGCCTTAAACATCTTGAAAGTTTTTATATTGATTTAAACTGTTATTGAAACGCGATCGACACATTGTTAAAAATAATTTTTGGAAGAGAAAAGGTAAATGAACTGTAAACATGATAAGAGAAAACTGTCTTCGTAAAGAAAATAAAATGAGTAGATAGAAAAAAAAACTGGAAAAGTGATTATTTTTCTTTTAAGAAAGGTAAATAGCGCCGAGCTGTCAAAGCGGAAGGAAAAATATTTTCGAAACTTGTGTGTGAACCCTTTTTTAATGGGTAAATAAGATATTTATTTAAGCGAAGGTTATTAAACTTAACGGTCTACTATTTTCCTGAATACGTTGAATTTATCGCATGTTTCTTCACTTTTTATAATAGTGTTTTGGGATTAAATATTTTTGTTTGTGTTTGATTTTCAGGTTCAGAAAATTTTGAAACTTTATTGTATATTTTTATTTAATTTCTGAAAGCGATTTTGAAAGAAAACATTTAGTTTTTAAATTCCATTAATCCACATTAATTTTTAAATTCTATCAATAATGAAAGAGAGATGCAGGTCATATAGCATAATCCAAGTTGTATTTTCAATACCAGAACATACGAAGAATTATTAGGACTAAACAATAAACTTAGATATTTGATATTAATGCCTTTAACTATTAATCTTTTCTCAAGGCTTCTCTTTTTTGCTATACTAAAACTATTACTCCAGTGGCATCGGGGTAGCTCTTCGCACTCCCACGACAAAGGTCCGAGGTTCGATCCCCGGGCTGGTTCCCCGGGTTAAGGGATAAAAGGTTGACTCAGCCTTTTATCCCTTCAGTGAGTAGATGAACTGAGGACCAAGCGTGCTTGGGAACTAAACATTGGGGGTTCCGAGTGAGATTGACCACCTAACCGGAACATATGCTTTTCACCCCAGGGTCTTTGGTCACGTAAACGGAGATTGGCACCTTAGGCCCTTGCCCCCTAAGGCGCAGAGAAGTTTAGTTTTTTTAAGTTTAAAACTATTACTCTTATTGATTTTAGGACTTCCAATATGCAGTTCATTTAGCCAGGATAACTAATATTTACCCATAAATCCATTTAAATGTAAATTCATGGACTGGGTACAAAATTTTAGTTTTGAGCATGGACCTAAAGCGTACAGTTTTCATCACTTTAGTAATCGTACTATACTTTTACTTGAATACTATGTAGATTCAAATAATTTACATCAGTTTGATGCAGATTTGTTGTTGAGGTGCTTAATAAGATTTTGAGAGGAGGAAAAGTCTTTGAATTAGAAAAATGAAAAATAGGTTGAAGTCTGCGGGGTTCTTAGTTCAAAAAGTATCGATTCATACCATTTTACCAGTTGAGATGAGTTGAGATGTATGGAGTATTAATGACATTGATTTGCCTTTTCCTAGAGGAGGGGTGCAAAACCGATGTGCTATCGTTTATTGTAGAACGAGCAAAAACTTTTGACTTATTAAATTAAATTTGAGGGATCAAATTACGGTTAAAATTAATTTGCAAATTTACGGACTGGGCACAAAATATTAGTTGTGAGTGTGGACCTAAGGCATAAAGTTTTCATTACTTTAGTAACCGTACTATACTTTTCCTTGAATACTATGTAGATTCAAATAATCTGCATCAGTTTGGTGCAGATTTGTTGTTGAGGTGCTTAATAAGGTTTTGAGGTAAGAAAAAGGCTTTGAACTAAAAAAATAAAAAAATAAGTTGAGGTCTAAAGGGTTCTTAGTGCAAAGAGTATCGATTCATACCATGTTACTAGTTGAGATGAGTTGAGATCTATTGAGTATTAATGTCATTGATTTGCCTTTTCATAGAGGAGGGGTGCAAAACCGATGTCCAATCTTTTCTTGTAGAACGAGTAAAAACTTTTGGCTTATTAAATTAAATTTGAGGGATCAAATTACGGTTAAAATTAATTTGCAAATTTACGGACTGGGCACAAAATATTAGTTTTGAGTATGGACCTAAGACATACAGTTTTCATCACTTTAGTAACCGTACTATACTTTTACTTGAATGCTATGTAGATTCAAATGATCTACATCAGTTTGGTGCAGATTTGTTGTTGAGGTGCTTAATAAGATTTTGAGGTGAGAAAAAGTCTTTGAACTAGAAAGATGAAAAATAGATTGAGGCCTACGTCAAGAGCTTTTTCTGGCAAACACCCTACTTCATTATATTGTTAATTATTCATCTGCTTCCCTCATGCGTCTATTCTGGGTTGTGTACAATGTTCAAGATGCCGCTACATCCACTTTTTCAATACGTAGTACCAATAGCAAAGTTGTATCCACAAATTAGTAAATTAGAAAGAAGCTCGTTGAAAGCAGTATTCAGTATAGCAATGATTTCGCTCGGCTATTAATATACTAGTAATGGATGCCAATTTGGCCGGATAACGAATACTGGATATCTGGCCAGAGTTTCAGCCTGATGTCAGTATGTTTCGCATTTTTCTTTTTTAATTTATTTTGAATAAATCAGCTTTATGTATCTCATTTTTGCAACCAAATTGTAGTATTTCTCTCACATTTTATACTTTTTAATTAGTCAACTATTTGTATTATAATTTATTCTTTCAGTTTCAGTAATTAATATCTGAATTTGACGTTATTTAATTAGAAAAATCAAATCTGAATAAAATGATTTTTAATAGTCCTTTACTTTCCTTCTTTAATGGTTCTTATGTTTGTGTATGAAAAATTTCAAGAACATATCCCCCCCCCTTTTTTTAG
>CM063500.1:106451763-106456763 GCA_032207245.1 Pardosa pseudoannulata | reverse complement strand
TGCGAGAAAAATATTTTGCCAATTTTCAAAGACAATTCAAAGAAAATGCAGTAAACAATAACTATTCAAAATTATAAAACTAGAAGATATATATTAACTAAAGTAACTATAAGTAAACAATGGAAATGGGAAAAAAATAAAAGAACTATAAACTAACATTTCTTCTAGACAAAGACTCTAGACTATTGAAAGAGAAAAATGTAGAAGTTTCCAAAATGTTTTAATACTTAGGTATGTTCTTCATTCTTCATTTAAAAAAATTATCATCGATATTCAAATGTTAATTCAGGAAAATATTTAATTGTCTGATATAGAAATATGTATTATATATATAGATATAGAAATAGAAGATACCGAAATAAAAGATATAGAAGAATAGAAGATATAGATGTAGAAATATGTATTATATATATCAGTTTCCTTATACATACAAATATGTATTTCTATATACAAGGTTAGAAAGAATGAAATTTCCACATCAGAAGAATGTTGAATGTGTTTCATTGGTCAAAATGAGATAAAATTTGAACTACATATTAAGATGTGCTTAAAACTTATTAAATAAAAAACTTAAGAACATAAATGACCGATAGGTGGCGCTATAACACAAATTGTATTATTAGCATATAAATGTGAAACATAGCTTGCGTTACAGAGCATGCTTATTAGCAGTATTTAGAAAAAGAGACGAAAAGTTTTGAATTACCATTCTTTGTTACCACCCCAAAAGGTCACTGTCGATGTTAAAACTCCTTCCTCCTATCTTATCACATGATATAGCAATATAACGAATACTAACGCTGCCAGTCAACGACAGGTAAAAGTACATGGGTGTTATTTTTACAGAGGTTTTTTACTAGATACAGAAGATATAATGTACTTCATTTTTACTTACTTAGGTAACATTCTTAGAAGTAAATTCTCAGTTTTCTTTTTCTCTTCCAAAAGCTGATTCGTACGATCTTTTACGACGCTTTCAAGATTGTAAGCATATTTCTCCATGATGTTTATCATATTGTCGAAGATGTTTGTGTTCCTGCAAAAGATATAAAGTTCTTATAAAACATGAAAACCTCTTTTTAACCTTTAAGTACTCTGGACGCATTTTGTGAGATAAGTATATAAGAGTTGTTGATTTTATTTATAACTTAACTAACTTGCTATTTAGTAAGTGATGTTGGCAGCAGGCTTCAAGAAAATAGTGATGAAGTCATGAATCAATTATGGTTTATAAAGATGAGAATGCTTATGGGAAGAATATGCGAGATCGTACAGCAGAAATCAAAGGTTAAATATGTCGACGAAAAGGGAATTCAATGCAGTAGGATAGTATTTTAAAAGGAAAAAGACCATCAAATTTCAGTTTTTAAAATTTTCAATTTTTAACCAGAATATGTAATGTTGGGGCATAAAACATACAAGACACAAAAATTTGTTATAAAAGGAAATTTTGCTTAAAATACGAGACAACTTTGACAACAAAATTGAGTCGTCCAAAGAAACAATTTTCTTTAAAATGTTCCTAGGGCAGAGCATACTAATGTCTTATATTTTCATTTTATATTGGTACAAAGCTAGGTACGCAATTTTCTTTCCTTTTTCAGTTGTTCGCCAGCCCGGTAGGGCCTTGGTTTATCCAAAAATTTCTCCAGGTAATTCTACATTTGTGAAGACTAGTGGCGTTGTGGTATCGCTTGGTGCTTCCAAACACAGGTCCAAAAAAGTATTTGCTCTCTTAATTGCTATTTTCACCCTTATTCAAATACTACAAAATTTAGAAGATTTTTTTTAAGCAAGCAACTTTTAATCGCTTGGCTTTTAAGCAAAGAAATTTACTCACAATCCCGAGTGAAGGAGCTTGAGTCTGATCTTGATGAATCTGAAATCCGGGCGATCTTCTGGTTCTTCATTCCAGCACTCTTCCATGCACTGTTTGATGTAGTCTGGACAGTCCAAATCCTGCGAAGGTGGTCGGAAGAGATCGCCGCCGTAGTGGGTGGGATTGCAAACGCGTTCTTCCACATCTGGAATGGAAATGATACGCTGTTTGGAACTGTGACGTATTGACAGTTAAGTACATTTTGATCTATCGCTCTGGAGAGCAGGAAATTATCATTGAAACAGTCCAGAATAAAATATTGACGCAATTTGAGGAGCCCATCGATATACATATCCAACAAAGTAATAAAAGCGATTTTAACATATTTACCTGTAAAGAAAAACATTTGTATAGTGTTACAGAGAGACATTTGAAAGGTGAAATCTGGATCCTTTCGGACAGTCAAAGTGCAATACAATATCTAGAAAATTGGATACTTTTATAAGTCTCCGATTTTCTAGATATTGTACGAGGCGCATGCAGAAAGTAGGTTTCAATATTTAAAATAAAAAAAGAACACACACTTTTACGGATATATTTATTGGCAACAAGTACAGCAATGTTTCAGCTATTTTTCAACATAGTCACCACCAGAATTGAGACACTTGTCGTATTGTGGGATAAACTTTTGTATACCTCTGTCGTAGAACTCTGCCGTCTGTGAATGGAATCAGCCTTCCTGTCGCACAACACCGTGCACATCCCTTTACATACCGACATCGTCTGTTTGAATTTGGTTCTGACCGAAGATCCATTATGATTCCAATGCATTGAGTGCTGCTTGGTATCCTGGCTAAAGTGCGGAATCCAAGTCTCATTGCCCGTGACGATCCTGTCGAGGAACTCGTCGACGTCGCCGTGATACCGTAGCAGAAATGTCAATGCGGTTCCTAAGCGTTGAATTTTGTGTTCGGGTGTCAGTTTCGGCTCATAGACCTGACAGAGCTCACGATGAATTTAAATTGGCTCAATGCTTTGTGCATTCAAGATCACCGACCGAACTTTGCAGGAGGCGGGAGAAGGAATTAGAGTTTCCATTTCAGACCACTGCTACCCCGCTATTGGCACGAATCGGGACTTGTCCAGCTGGCCTATTAATAATACGTCATAGATCTGTTAGACATGCGCAATTGACACGGCTAATTACGTTTACTTTAAAGAGGAAAACATCGGGAAACTTACTTTCTGGATGTGCCTCGTATTAGAAATCATCATGGCAACCCCTTTGATTAATCATCCCTTTTGATCATTGCATGGATCAAAAGGGAATTAGAATTATAGAGAAAAACTTAAGACCTGGTCCAGCTTTAGTGTCCTCCATCTATAATGAATTCCACACCATGTGAATTTAAAACATAATGATATTACGGATGGACTGGCAAAGGAAGGCTCTGCTATGACTCAGGTCATTTCTGATTTTCTTTTTCTGACGTACCTTGAGCTATATTCAAGAAATAAGGCTTTTATAAATATCTCTTGGAAGAAACCACCATCATAATCATGGTATTCTAGTGAGAGTCCTGGTGCTTCCATTGTTTATAGAGGGACAGGAGTGACCGATCACACTGTCTAGATCAGGGATGGACAAACCTTTTCGGCCGCGGGCCAAAAATCGAAAGAAAATAAGTTTGGCGGGCCAAGATAAATTTTTCTAAAATTTTAAAAACAATATACAAGTACCTAACGGTTTAAATACGTTACTGAGAAGAATGAAATTGCGATTTCATTTTTAAAAGTTCCTTATACTGAGGTTCGAAGTGAGATGTACTGATTTTAAGGAACGATGCTAAATACTCATCTGTCAGTCTACTCCTGAAATTATTCTTTCCAAGGTTCAAAGTTGAAAACACTTGTTCATATATAAGAAGCAAATATACTGCTGATTTTCTGGACGCGAGATAATAAGTTTGGGATATAATATTTAAGCAAAGTAGAAAAGGAGATGGATATATAATGTATAAATATATATATCTTTTAATTTGCCTCGGATCGGCAACTTAAAATTCTATCCACGGGCCGGATAAAACTTTCCGGCGGGCAGGAGTTAGCCCGCTGGCCGTAGTTTGCCCATCCTTGCTCTAGATTGATTTCAGGGTCTTTAAAACCCTCAGTTTTTCCAGTGGTACTAGAAACTTCCTCCGTTTGCACCAATTGTAATATTGAAGAGGCCATTGCACAATACTTGATCAACTGCACTAACTTGGTACTCGGGGATCTTTTGAGGAAACCCTCTTTCATCTTGGATGTACTTAACCCTTTCGAATACCAATTATTTCTCACACAACAATTTCAAACTTTCAAAACAGAAGTAATAATTATATTCAATTGATCAAACAATATATGACATCGAAAAAAATGAAGCAGTAATCAGTCTTCTCTTTGCTATCATTCCCCACGCCAATATATTATGATGGGTTCTCGCACACATGTATTTTGTAAGATCATGTAGGTGGAAAGTAATCTTCCCATGACCTTCGAAAGAGTAAAAGCAAACCTGCTCGTAGATTTCATCTGATTCGAACGAGAGCGATAAGAAAGAAATAGAAGAAGAAATCATAAGATATCAAGATCCTTCTGTAATTTCAAAATGATACTGTCTTCAGTTGGTCTATTATAAGAATAATTTAGTGCTATTGTATATTAATTTTTTTTTGTTTCACTCTTATTTCGAACAAAATAGGTACACGAGCATAAGAACACGAATCCTTATTATGGCTATATTTACGGATAATATTAAAACACATAGATAAAATTTAAAAGAAAATTTTAAATATCATCTATAACGTAGTTCATTTCTGAACTGCACGTATATGTTTACGTAATATTGCGTGAAATGCGACAAGGAAGGAGAAGGGTTATATCGAATAGTAACACTTTGAAAAAAAATGTGTGACATCATTTACGGGCAACCCCTTACGAGTATAGAAAAAACACAGCCTTACTTACATTTCAAGGAAGGTTCCGGTTTTCCCCACGGTCCTATCCTGCCCATGATTTCGAATAAGATGATACCGAAAGAATAGACATCTCCCTTCTGTGTACCCCTTGGGGGTGGGTTCATTTCACGCATAAGCTCTGGAGCACGCCACAAGAGAGCTGCAAAAGAGACGGCGAAGTCATA
>CM063500.1:106441763-106446763 GCA_032207245.1 Pardosa pseudoannulata | reverse complement strand
TAAAGACTCATTCCATTTCCCTCACAAGCCCAGATTTTTTTACAAATAATTTTAAAACACATTTACAATTTATAAATTGTTTTTACTCACCTTGCTTTCACCCTCGATAATGTACATTTTAAATAAATAACTTTTTAAAGATATTTTGAATACAAAATGGTTGGAAAATCAAATTACAAATCACGTTACATAGGATTTTAAAACACAATCACAACTTAAAAAATTTGTCTACTTGTGTTTCTTTTTCCAAGTAATTTGATTTTTAAAAAAATAATCTTTATACAATATTTTGATGTGAAAAAAATTTGAAAACTCGCATGTAACTGTTTGAAACATAAGGTGTTTTGACGATTTAGAAACATTTTCCTCTTTTTATTTTTTATTACAAAATATTTCATTAAAATCTTTAAATCACATACAAATATTATAAATAAAGCGTTTATTAATTCTTAAAAATTAAACTAGATATTAAACTAAAGTTAAGATACAGTTGTGCAACATGTATACTTTTCTTACAATTTTTAAGCAAAAAGTTCCTTAGAAGGAAACTGCAGTTCATATTTAAGATATCTTATTGGTTTAAATGCTTCAACACTGGATCATATATTATACTAAAACAAAAATGTCACACGAGGTGATGAATTAAACAATGTTGAGTTGTATAGAGGGGTATCCTACCTTTTATGGTATGCATAAAAATCTAAATAAAGAATAAAACTAATTAAAATGTAGAATTTGAAGCTTCAACTACGATATGATCTCAAAACATTAAGCTCGTGCTAAATTTTTTTAAATTGTACCAGTAGTTTTTGATTTGAAGATACCACATGAATATGAATTTTACACCTGTAACAGGTTTTGAATTCACCCCGTCAATCGGAAGACGTAGTTTTGTTTTGATAGCATTCATATCGCTATGAAACACTGTCTCAGGAGTTAATTTGTTGTTGCTGACTTATTCTGCTTGAGGGTTTTTTTTTTTGGGTTTTGGTTTGGAGCACTACGGTCTACTGTTTTGCACACGAGGGCTAATGAGACCGGGACCTACAGTTTAAAGCCGATTCCGAACGGCTACAAATATCCATGCCAGTAGCGGGACTCGAACCCGCGAACTCCGGTTCCGAAGAGCAGCGCTCTACCATTCGGCCATCGTTCGGCAATGCTACTTGATCAAAACAAGAATGATTTAGCAGGAAGCTGCTCATTTTAAGGTAAAGGGGTGCGTCTTTTGTTTTTTTTTAATGAGCAACACAAGGGTGAAAGAACGACTTATACTCAAGTGGGTCCTCGTAATTTTGAAGCAGTAACCAAGCAGAAGACCCATAGACTTGGCCTGCCACCCCCAAAGTTATTGATTGAAAATTTGGAGAACATTCTGACCACGAACCTATTTTACGTGCCTCAGCCACCTTTAAGGAACGCGGCGGATCTTTGGTCGGTTAGGGATCCGAACCAGCAACCTTCCAGTTACGAGAGCGTTGTCTTTGTGGACTGAGTTACCGCGGCTAGGAGTTAATTTGGTTATGTCTATGTGTTGAAGTCAGTGTATGAAATGTATCACTCTAAAAACAACGATGTAATAGATGGAATATGACATAATATTTTTTACTTCAAAGTAGCATATTATCTAATTGTTACATGAAATCTGTCCTTAGTTAGAAATGCTAGATTTCTCGAGTATCCGTATTCAATGATTTAGCTATTTTGTTGAATAAGTTCTTGCATATTTTTGTCGCGATTGGGAATTTTTATGATTACCAATCTAAAACATTCATTTGTATAATACATAGTCACAACTAATTTTCATTAAATGTCATAAGTTGTCTACATGCATAGAAGTAAATGAGAAACTGGAAGCCGCTGGGACATAAAAGATGGAGCTTTTAAAATAGGAAAGGGAACATATTTTATGGTAAGTCTTTGCATAAAGAGCATATCTATATACAAAATAAACAAATGCAGTTAAAGTGTATGCAGAAAGAGGTAAAAAAGTTTAAAGAATTTTTCAACTAAATTACTAAGAAAAATGATTGAAGATACCAAAAATCGAAAAACATAATTTTTATGTACAAGTTTTAGAGCAGAAAAGCATATCTTTCTTGATGATAAAGACGGGGTATTAAGTGTATATAGCAAAGTTTTTCAGAAATTGTGTTTCATATGATTGTTTCGTATTGTGCTAGTGAATTATTTTCCTTTTGTATCTTATTAGGACGTTTAACCCTTTCGTGGGCCGTGGGAAGATTAATTCCCACCTACGCGATCTTACAAAATACACCTGTTAAACCCATTCTAATATATTGGTCTTGTTATTGAAACGACGGGATGACTGATTCCTGCTTCGGTTTTCCGCTGCCATCAATTGTTCGATCGATTTAATAAAATTAGCAGCTCTGTTTTGAAAGTTTGGAAACGTGGCCCACGAAATGATTAAAGGGTCATTCATTGAACTAAACATCTTTTTAAATATGTACTATTGCTATTTTAAATATGATATTTTAGAAAATTAGAATAAATATAGGCTTTTAATAAAGCAGAAAATTCTTATATAGCTGATTCTTTTATCCATTATCTTCTTTTAAACTCAGTCTTTTCTTCGTAAAACTACTACATGAGTACTTACTGTTTCTTACCTTGACGAGATCGGCGACAAGGGAGGCTATGAACATGGTATCCAGATGAAGATCAGCGTTCTTGAGGACATCCTAAAAGGTAAGACAGTCAGTTAATGGATGGTATGGGGTAAAACATCATATTTTAGATAGCTGAACTACATGCTTAATCAAACTTGAGCTATTTGAAGGATAGGAGAATCAATTTCAATTGTTTTTTGTAATTCAAGCATTAGTAACATTTAGAAAAGAAATCGAAATTATGTTATAAGGTTCTACAGTACAAATAGTATAGAAGAATGTATAATTTCCTAAAGATAATACGGCTTGATTCGGCATGTAACTCAGATAACGCATTGTTAAACATTAATCTTACCTGCAAACTGCCTCTCGCACAAAACAGTGTCAAGATGCAGATATTTGGTGGGTCTACGCAAGCTCCAATGAAAGGATTGATGTTTTCATGTCTCATCTCCCTTATCTGTGAAAATACCCGATGTTAGTCCAAAAGAAAAACAACACCAATACTGAATAAAAATAGAGATAGTTAAGCCCATTTTTTGGATATGAAATATTAATTATATAAATCTAAATTAGACGTTTCTTAGAAAATTCTGTCTTTCAAATCTATTTCTTGAAAATAGTTGAGAAAAAACATAAAGATGGCCTTGCAGATTATTGAAATATGAAAGCTCTTAATGTGTCTTTTGAAAGGACAAATCCACCGATAGAAACACTATCTTACAGAAAATTTCTCTTATTTGATTGTACTTTGATTTGCACTTTTTTGGATAGTTAGTTGTATATAACAATGAACTTGGAAATTTCATTTGTACGATTAACATTAGAATTCCATTTACAGTCAATTTTACTCCAAGCAATACTTGTCTTGTGAAATACGGACATGTATACGCACACACACACACACACACACACACACACACACACACACACATATATATATATATATATGTAATCCAATAATTATAAAACTACTGGACATTATAGACCCTATTATTTTTAATTGCCCTGGCTAATGGGCAAGAAGAAGCGTAATTAGGTAGCAGTAATAACGAACGAGTCTGGCCAAATTGAAGAGAACGGCACAAGTTTAACTAAAACTTTATTTTAGAGCTGCTAAAACGGACATCTTTACTAGTCAACGACAGACAAGAGAAATACACAAAAATCACTCTGCTCGAACAGAGGTGCACCCAAGAGCGAAGACAGAAAGAATTTTCCCAAGGGACAAGAAACTTACTTGGAAAATATAGCTTTTAAGATCAGAAAAACCCGGAATCATTTGCCGGCGACAGCTGGAAAACGTGTTGAGTAGACAGAAAATTTACATCTGTAGGACAGTAAGCTTTGGTACTTGGATCGAAATATTTTTATGTCTAGGACATACTTTGATTAAGATATTTAAAGCCTGGGAAAAAATTTTAAGGAATTAGAATGGAAGAGAGGAGGCTTTTAAGGATATATTGAGTAAATAATTTTGATATATTACAAATACATGTATACACGAGTGCATTTACACCCTCATATATATATGTATACACACACACGCACACACACACACACACACACACACACACACATATATATATATATATATATATGTGTGTGTGTGTGTGTGTGTGTGTGTGCGTGTTAGGTCTGGTTAAGGCAAATGGATACATTACACAATTCACATTTCTAAAACTATTTATTGACTTTCATATCACTCTTATTCAAACATGGCAATACTCTTTGTTACTCAACCTCAAACAATAGTTGGTCTAGTCGGCTCACACCAGCTCTGTAGTTCCAAATGTTCTCTTTGATTCGAGCGATCACAAGCCTTTTATTATCTACCTCATCACATACACACATCTGCGTTATTAAATAGTTCCCCATTAAGATCCCAAATTAACCCTCTAAAAACCTAATTATATTTAAATTTAAAATTTAAATTTAAATTTAAAAATTTTCATTTGGAGAAACAACTTAAAGTAATAAGTAAACTATTAAGTCAAGTCCACTGTCAAGCACAGAAATCACTAGAGTGTTTTTTATATTTTTAATCATAACTTTTAAACTAAGCTGAATTTTTGTATCCCTTTTTTTAAATGCTTAGAACATAAAAAGAGATAAGTATTTTGGTAGGTAAATACAGTTTATTATAAAATTTAATAACCATTAAAATTACATTTGGAAAACTATTAATGGTCGGATACATATGCAATGAAGGGGAATGTAACAATGAGTTACACTACTGGACAACGCCTGTTTGGGAGACTGACCGAAGGACGAAAGCTATGCCAGTGACCTCCCCCCCCTTCAACCCATTAGACAAGAGGGGTTGCTAACTCGGGCCAGTTGTCTAGCCCTGGCAACAGGAGTCAT
>CM063500.1:106424263-106436763 GCA_032207245.1 Pardosa pseudoannulata | reverse complement strand
ACTCCTCATGCAACACATGGCATAAAAATTTATGACATTCGATTTTTATCATATTTAAGTTGTAATATATCACAAACAATTTCTAATACCTTGCTCCTGATGCAACACATGGCATTAATATTTAAGACATTCAGTTTTCTTCGTACCATTTAGTATTATATCCCAAACAATTTCTCATATAATACTCCAGATGCAACACGTGACATTAAAATTTATGACATTCATTCTTTTTTTTATCATATTTAAGTTGGTAATATATCATAAACAATTTATAATACCTTACTCCTGATGCAACACATGACATTAAAATTTATGATATTCAGTTTTCTTCATACCATTTAGTAATGCATTACAAACAACTTCTCATATTATACTCCTGATGCAACACATTACATTAAAATTTATGACATTCGTTTTTTATCAGATTTAAGTTGGTAATATATCCCAAACAATTTTTAATACCTTACCTTACTCCTGATGCAACACATGATATTTAAGTTTATGATATTCAGTTTTCTTACTATTTAGTAATATATCACAAAAAATTTCTAATGTCATACACTTGATGCAACACATTACATTAAAATTTATGACATTCGTTTTTTCATCATATTTAAGTTGGTAATATATCATAAAATTTTTTTAATAACTTACTCCTGTTGTAACACATGACATTAAAATTTATGATACTAAGTTTTCTTCATACTATTTAATAATATAGCATAAACAATTTTTAATGTCATACTATTGATGCAACACATAACATACAAATTTATGACATTCGCTTTTTTTTTATCATATTTAAGTTGGTAATATATCACAAACAATTTTTAATACCTTACTCCCGATACAACACATTAAATTAAAATTTATGACATTAGGTTTTTATCGTATTTAAGTTAGTAATATATCAGAAAAAAATTTCTAATGTACTCCTGATGTAACAGATGACATTAAAATTTATGACATTCGGTTTTCATCACATTTAAGTTGGTAATATATCACAAACAATTTCTAATATCACACCCCTGATGTAACACATGACATTAATATTTATGACATTCAGTTTACTTCACATCTAAGTTAAGTAATATATCACAAACATTTTCTAATACCATGCCATACAGTACCGTGGCAATAAAAATTTATAATGTAGACTAGTAAAAGAGAAGGACAGTATTACCTGGTTGGGTGTCACATTTTTCTCCCAAAAATCCACAGTGGGGTTCACTGCTCGGTGGTTTTCCAGCTATCCAGTTGATTTCTCTTTCTAACCTGAGTAACTGAGGAAAATAAGATTTCAATCAATATTCGAAAGAACTGAGTTTATAAACACAAAATTAATCCATTGGGATCAATCTATTCAGTGAATCATTCACAATATTTTATGGGGAGTGTCCAAAGTCTTAACCCCTTCCAGGTTCATTTTATTTCATGATTATGGCTCAAAAAATGTCATTTTTACGCTTATTTTCATACATACATAGCTTTTTTAAACATAATAGCATCATTCGCATACAAATTTTCCTAAAAAATAATGTAAAAAATCAGTTTAAATAAATGATTAATTTACCTGTATAGTTGGCTTTCTGGTCATCAGAAATCTTTAGACATCGGAGTCAATTCACACTAACTATAAATTTTAAGCTTAGAATACCTAGCTTTTATCTTGAATTAAATTTTATTTATATCCTATGCATTTACATAAATAATTATGAAATTATTAATCAAAATTTGGTCGTGTGTGATACAATCGGATACACGGTACTGCGCAGAGTTCAACATCGCAATCTCAAGATCAAGGAAATTGGGTTTAACTGAGTACCTATCGAAGTGTAAGGTCTTCACTTTAACCTCCGAACGTAAGCAGATCGAAACATAAATTTAGGCCTCTAGGCAAAAAGTAATCCAAACAAAATTTAATACCCTCCAGCTCACAAGGAAGCGAGGAGGTGAGGACGTTCTCATAAAAAATTATGAGTAACCAACGCGTTGTCTAATTAGGGGATAATTAAACTGGAACATTGACAATGACCATTCGGTATGGTTAACAGCAATACATAGATTCAACAACATGAAGCTCAGAAAATATATAAAATAGGTAGTACAATAATAAAAAATAGGGACATTAAAAAATTGCAACTTGGTACAGCAAATAAAAATAAACAAAAAGTGACAGCACTAACAAAAAGATATATTTTTGCTGACTGAGCTACCGCTGCTACCAGAAGTAATTTGACAAATGAAAAACAGATTTGATATTGTGTTGCATCAAATGGAGATAGTACATTTTAGGAAAGCAACTTTATACTTTTATAAATGTCAATTTATTAACAAAATACTTCACGATTTTAGGCTGCACATTTTTATCAATAACTGCTATTAAAATAATGAAATATATCGTTTCATAAATATAGAAGCTCAAATTGGCCTTCAACGTAATTCTGATTACATATTAGAAACACTGTAATTCCCGTATTTAGAGATAAAGGCATTTATAGAAAATGGATTTCTACTTCAGATGATGGTGGTTCAATCGTCACAATTTTAGCATTTTTAAGCAATACTCTAATGGGCTAAGGACTATACACAGCGTATTATTAGTCCACCGCCTTCAAACACGTAGCAGAAACTTACAAAGATCAAGTAGGCACGTGCTTACAACTCTTTCTACCTGAGTGCCCTCTAGCGTCCGAAGCAATTATTCAACAGCATTAAAATCATAAACAAGATAAACTATTCATAGTGAAATTCTTACTGGTAAATCTTTTTCAACTTCATGCGTGAATCCTGCAACTGGCTTCATTCTCTGCTGAGAAGGATCGTCTTCGTTTTCTACTAGGGCGAGGACTGAATAGTTGCCTTCAGCGTCTCCTTGGTCGTCCATCATTACACTAAAACCCAGTATGCCTGAAACAGCATAAGTTTATGATTTATTGGTTCCTCACATTAATAGGTACAATAATGAAACAAATTATGAGGGATTACTAGATCTCTTTTCGTCTCACAGAACAGCTTACCTTTATTGTGATTCTTGTTCTTTCATTATTTACTGAAATTGATATATCCAAACACAATTCTGGGAAGCTCAGATGGCACTGTGCAAATGCACGTTTGATTCTACTGTAAAAACAGACATTGCATGCTACTATAAAGCAGATTCTTGTTCTTACATTGCATGTTGAAATTGGTATAAATTACGGTTGTGGAAACCTCAGCTGGCACTGAGCCATTGACATTTTATTCTACTATAAATCAGACAGCATTTCATTCTACTCTAATTCAAAATACATTTCATTCTACTCTAAAGAAGATTCTTGTTTTACATTATATATTGAAATAGGTACAAGTTACATTCTATCATGGTTGTGTAAACTTCAGTTGGTACCGAACCATGCACATTTCATTCTAATATACATCAGACAGCATTTCATTCTAATATAAATCAGACTATATTTCATTTTACTCTAAAGCAGATTCTTGTTCTTACATTATATATTGAAATAGGCACAAGTTACATACTACCATGGTCGTAGAAACCTCAGCTGGAACTAAGCCACGCACATTTGATTCTACTATAAATTAAACAGCATTTCATTCTCTATAAATCAAACTACATTTCATACTACTCTAAAGCATATTCTTGTTCTTACATTCTATCATGGTTATGGAAACCTCAGCTGGAACTGAGCCATGCACATTTGATTCTACTATAAATCAGACAGCATGCTATCTATTATAAATGAGAATACATTTCATTCTACTCTAAAGCAGATTCTTGTTCTTACAGTATATATTGAAATAGGTACAACTTACATACTACCATGGTCGTGGAAACATGAGCTGGTATTAAGCATGCACATTTGATTCTACTATAAATCAGACTAAATTTCATTTTACTCAAAGCAGATTCTTGTTCTTACATTATATATTGAAATAGGTACAACCTACATACTACCATGGTCTTAGAAATCTCAGCTGGAACTAAGTCAAGCAAATTTGATTCTACTATAAGTCAGACAGCATTTAATTTTAATGTAAATAAGACTACATTTCATTCTATTCTAAAGTAGATTCTTGTCTTTCATTATATATTGAAATAGATACAGTTTATATCCTCCCACGGTTGTGGAAACCTCAATTGGCACTGAACCCTGCGAATTTCATTTTACTATAAATCAGACTACATTTCATTCTACTCTAAAGCAGATTCTTGTTCTTACATTATATGTTGAAATAGGTACAACCTACATACTACCATGGTCGTGGAAACATGAGCTGGCATTAAGCATGCGCATTTGATTCTACTATAAATCAGACTACATTTCATTCTACTCTAAAGCAGATTCTTGTTCTTACATTATATATTGAAATAGGTACAACCTACATACTACCATGGTCGTGGAAAACTCAGCTGGTACTAAGCCATGAACATTTGATTCTACTATAAATCAGACTAGATTTCATTCTACTCAAAAGTATATCTTCCTCTTGTATTATATATTGAAATAGATACAACTTACATTCTACCATGGTTGTGGAAACCTCAGCTGGAACTAAGCCATGAACATTTGATTCTACTATAAATCAGACTAGATTTCATTCTACTCAAAAGTATATCTTCCTCTTGTATTATATATTGAAATAGATACAACTTACATTCTACCATGGTTGTGGAAACCTCAGCTGGAACTGAGCCATGCACATTTGATTCTACTATAAATCCGACAGCATGTCATCTACTATAAATGAGAATACATTTCATTCTACTCTAAAGCAGATTCTTGTTCTTACAGTATATATTGAAATAGGTACAACCTACATACTACCATGGTCGTGTAAATATTAGCTGGCATTAATCATGCACATTTGATTCTACTATAAATCAGGCTACATTTCATTCTACTCTAAAGCAGATTCTTGTTCTTACAGTATATATTGAAATAGGTACAACCTACATACTACCATGGTCGTGTAAATATTAGCTGGCATTAATCATGCACATTTGATTCTACTATAAATCAGGCTACATTTCATTCTACTCTAAAGCAGATTCTTGTTCTTACATTATATATTGAAATACGTACAAGCTACATACTACCATGGTCGTGGAAAACTCAGCTGGTACTAAGCCATGAACATTTGATTCTGCTATAAATCCGACAGCATTTCGTTCTAATATAAATCAGACTACATTTCATTCTACTCTAAAGCATATACTTGTTCTTACATTATATATTGAAATAGGCACCAAGGCCGTAACCGGACGATGGCCGATTGGTTAGGGTGCTGGCCTTCGGAACCGGAGTTCGTGGGTTCGAATCCCACAGTGGCATGGATGTTCGTAGCCGTTCGGAATCGGCTTTAAGCAGTAGGTCCCGGTCTCATTAGCCCTCGTGTTGCAAAATGTAGACCGTAGCGCTCCAAACCAA
The DNA here is from genome assembly GCA_032207245.1 of Pardosa pseudoannulata. NCBI lineage: Eukaryota > Metazoa > Arthropoda > Arachnida > Araneae > Lycosidae > Pardosa > Pardosa pseudoannulata. Next base: position 106,431,331 of record CM063500.1, on the reverse strand, counting down.
ACCAAACCAAACCGTAGGCAGGGGGAGGGATTTGGGAGACTGATTCCCCCCCAAAGTTTTGAAAGGCCATTTTGTAGATAGGCAATGTCCCACGTTTGTGTGTGTGTGTGTGCTATCTGCCTAGCTGTTCATGAATATAAACAGTCATTTTCTTTAAAAAAAACCCCGCTCAGACCATAAAAGTCTTCCTAAGCCGGTGGTCGGAAATACAGCACTGTATTCTGGAGATACAGTGCTTTCCCTTTCACCAGTTGAAGTATCATTCAAAATAAAGATGTCTTTCTCCCTTGGTCCCCCTCCGAAAATAATTTCTGGCTACGGCCCTGATAGGCACAACCTACATACTACCATAGTCGTAGAAATCTCAGCTGGAACTAAGTCACGCACATTTGATTCTACTATAAATTAAACAGCATTCCATTCTAATATAAATCAAACTACATTTCATTCTACTCTAAAGCATATTCTTGTTCTTACATTATATATTGAAATAGGCACAACCTACATACTACCATGGTCGTAGAAATCTCAGCTGGAACTAAGCCACGCACATTTGATTCTACTATAAATCAAACAGCATTTGATTCTAATATAAATCAGACTACATTTTTTCTACTCTAAAGCAGATGCTTGTTCTTACATTATATGTTGAAATAGGTACAACCTACATACTACCATGGTTGTGAAAACCTTAATTAACACAGAGTAATCAAGCGCATTTCATTCTACTATAAATCAGACTACATTTCGTTCTACTCTAAAGCAGATTCTTGTTCTTACATCATATATTGAATTAGGTACATCTTACATTCTACCACTGTCGTGGAAACCTCAGCTGTCATTAAGCATGCACATTTGATTCTACTATAAATCAGACTACACTTCATTCTACTCTAAAGTAGATTCTTGTTCTTACATTATATATTAAAATAGGTACAGCTTACATCCTCCCATGGTTGTGGAAATCTCAGTTGGCACTGAATCATGCGAATCTCATTCTACTATAAATCAGACTGCATTTCATTCTACTCTAAAGCAGATTCTTGTTCTTACGCTATATATTTAAATAGCTATAACTTACAAACAATACTTATGGATCATCAGTGGGAAATGTGCCATGCACATTTTATTCTACTATAAAGTAGACTAGCATTATAACAACTATAGAATACAAAGTCTCATTTAGTTAGCTTACGGACATGAGATACCACTATATGTTCTATAACAGTTCAACAACGAAAACAATACAACAATTACTTTTATGTCCTAGAGTCAGATAAAGACTATTTTTATAACTGATTTCCACTTACTTTCGTACGGCCTTGACTTGATATATTGGAAGACTGCCGTCCCATCGCATTCAGATTTGTTTTCTGCGAGTGCTTGAGTAAGGGCGCTGGCATATATCATCACAGCATCGTAAGCGAGTCCCGCGTAAATAGGAACCTGAAGTAGGAAGAAAAAAGAGTAATTTCCCAAAGTATTACAAAAGTTAGATATTCACCAAATTTTATAATCTGTCTATTGCTTTTAGTTTGCCATTATCCATGCATTGTTGGTCAAAACCTACCTAAAATGAAACAATTGAGTGTGACTTGGGCTACTCTAGATTCTAAAAGTTGACTTTTATTGTTTAAATTGATAAACTTGAAAATGTAATATGTCATTAGATCACCAGGGGGGGCCAAATAGTAAGGACGATATTCCTAGAATTTTGTTTATTATATAGAAATTAGTAGTAAGAAAATTCCAATACACGTGGTTGGCAATTTTGGTTAGCAATTTTACAGAGTTTTAGACACATGTAATCTACAACCGCAGTTGTGAGGTTAATAAAAACTGGACTAACAAAGGAAATTCACCGACAGCTAGTAGAAGTTTATGGAGGGACTGTAATGCTTCGTCATCATGTGGCAAAATTTGCATCGAAATCAGCCAGTAGAGAAACTGTCACCAATGACTGCGTGGACATACTTTACTACCCTACCTACAGACTGCTATCCCTTCACAAAATATCTATAACAATTACTTGAAGTACAGAAAGTGTAAATTATGAGTTTCGAAAAGTGAATTCTAACATTTATTACATAAGCTACAAGATAAATAATATCAAAGGGACAGGATGATTAGAAATGCACCCGGAATGTTTGGAATACTCTTAAAATAGAAAGACGTTTATTACCTAAATTATTAGTAATACATGTATATTGGTGTAATAAAAGCATTTAATATAGGATGTTAGATATCAAACATTATTTTTATATCAAATTAATAATTTTTCCCCAATTCAGTGAGAAAGTCCTCTGTTGTCTTAATATAGGATTTTACTAGCTGAAGCATTTGGCATTGCTTGAGAAGATTAATATGTTAAGTCCACACATTTTTATTCTATGTCATTATATTGTCACGAAGATTCGAATGAACAGACCGTTTAACTTAACAGACGAATTTATTGAAGCTAAGTAGCAACTCGCAACTTTACAAGATCGAGAAGTTGCCTACAACTAGTGGGTATCAGCTTTTATACCCGAACAGAATATTAGAGAAATAACTAATTTACATATTAAAGAAATATCTAGAATGTTCGAGAACATAAGGCAACAATAAATAACATTTTTAAAATAAAAACCCACACTTTCGATCAACCGCCATGGCTAGTATCGAACCCACAAACTTCAGGTCTGGATCTCGCGCTTTGACTATTCGGCCACTGAGCTGGTTGGCGAAATTTTTTTATGCGGCAATATCCAACATTGCAAAAGGTATGATGACTTAAAAAATAATACACTAATCCCTCGTTTTTCGTGGTTAATGGGAACCAGAACATTCCACGAAAGCTGAAAAACCGCACAGTAGGATTACCCCTAAGAATTTTCATGTATGCGAATGTATTTCATGTTATTGAAGCAGTTTTGTGGATGTTTGCTTCCTCTTTTTTGATGTACCGCACCGTAGATTCATTCACCCCTCTTTGATTATATCTAAAAGTTTCACTATTTCTCTGATGGTCATCATTTTCTTCCTCTTGGGCGCAACGGAAGAAGCTTTCGAAGGGGCACAGCGCTTAGCGGCATTATAAGGGCTTAATTAATAAAAAAAGTTATCGCTGAAACAAAACAAGTTATCGCCAACACATTACTAATATACACTATGGGAGACAGTCAACATCATGGACAAGACTGCCGAGATTCAACAAGAGAAGATGCTAAGTAGATTTGCGTTGATGTGCAGACAATCAACTCACAGGGATAAATCCACTCTTACTCTCATTGGTCGATGTCGCACCGGAAACCAATCATGAGCCTTTATGAGTGCCCTTGGTATGAACTCTGAGCCAACTCATCTCTTGTTTGACATGCAGGAATATTTCTCGCGCATCAACATGAAACAACGCTCCTTTCCACCATGTAGCTGACAGCATGGTTGTATTTCTTTCATTTTTATATTTTAAGGAATATTTTGGAGAAACCCGCGAAGCACTGAAGCGCAAAACATGAAGCGCGAAGTGGCGAGGGACCACTGTATAAATAAACTCACCCCAACTTTAATGTATGGATGGAACGGTATGTTGAATGGCTCTAAACTGGAGTAATTGAGGACTAAGTCTTGAAAGTACTCGTAGTCCGGGTGGATAGGTGCTCCTGGACTCAGAAGCAGAACTGATCGGAAGGGAATGGGATCTGCTACCATGGACGAAGCTTCAAAATCTAGAAGAGGGAAAAAAGTTGTTATGTTATGTTAGAATTATGAGAAGGTAAAACCTTTGATTAAAATACAAAAGCCTAGGCAATTAAGGAGCAAATCTTCTTGGCATTACCCTAGAGAAAGCTAGGTCTATTTCATCAAATGTTTTCTATCAGAGGATGCTATGTGTTTCCAGGTAGTTAAGACACAAATAGCAAGAGAAAATATTAACCCTCTAAGCGGTTGTCACGTACAATTTTCGATCTCCAAAAACGTTCCAAAAATAGATGTATTGTACATTTCTGACAGTGCTTTCCCCCATGGAGTTTTGAGGTAGTAGGGTCAGGTCGATTGTTAAAACTGCATCTCTCTTTGACTGACATTTATTGAGGGATGCACCCCTGCTCCCTGAGGAACAAAGACGCTGATAGCTTCTCATGGCTTTGTCAATCTCTATTTCGAAGTATTTCGTTTGCGGTAACATATATATCTCTAATTGCACCACTTCAGTATCTTGGATGACATTCGTAAAAAAATATAAATAATTCTCTTAAAAAATATTTTTATTCGTACTTTTAGAATACATTATTTCTTATGGGATGATCTTCGAGACTTGACGATCATTATGTATATTAAAATTAACAATCAATAATGTATATTTATATGTCTATTTATAACCGGAAGTAAAACAATAACGAGAGCAAAGTTGAAGTAAAAAAATCATATAACACTTTGGTCACTGACACAATAAAATTTTAGCGTATTATGGAGACTATTTTTCCTGTGTATTCCACTTGGTGGGAATATTAATGTTTCTATACATCCAGCAAAATTATCAACGCAAAAGTGAGAAGCTCTGACTGTTTTTACCAAGCCGAAAGCTCTCGAAATAAAGAAACCACTAAATACCTGCTTTTGATATTTGTGACTAACATGCGTTGAATTCACATTATATGCTGTACATTAGAGTTAACTGACATCGTTTAGAACTGAGATACTGACACTAATCCACATGAAGATGATGCATCATATCCGGTAATGAGAAAGCAATTACACCAAGAGGCTAGAACTTCAAACATTATCTTCCTATGAATAAATACTTAAGTTTTACAGAATAGGTCAGGTTATAGAGTCTGTGTTAATAATTAGGTACTATAAATCGGTAAATGAAAAATATATTGGCGGAAATTCTCAGCATAAAACATTTGCAAAGAACAGCATCGTAAAGAACCAATCACAATAAAAGGGAAAGTGTATTGATGCATGAAACGAGACGGATTAGCACGAACATGAAGAAACAATCTTCCCCCACTGCTTATATCACAAGCAGTGCTTTGCAAGAGTGTTCTGTGATTCAGTCGGCAACCTGTTTGTCCTTAAGGGCGCAATACTACATTTGAAAATCACCGAGGGCTCATATTTTACAGATAATCAACAGGTATAAATAGGCATAAAAAACAGATTTTTTATAACTTTATTTTGTTGGTGTTATACATAATTATACATATAATTCAGTGTGAAACTTGGGTGTCCATATTTTCAGCTAATTTCTTATAATTGGGGATATATTTAGAGTTCCCGGTCCTTAAACAATTATCTAAATGTGAGTCATTAAGCTTTGTTCGGTATTTTGATTTCAAATATTTCATATTTGAGAACAAAGACTTGCAATTGTATGTTGTTGCACAATATGAATAAATTTTTAGAGCGCATTTCCTTAAAATAGGATACTTATTTTCATTACTTTGCTGGTTAGTTATTGAAGATTTTAAAGAATTTTTTTTTCTTCTAATTTCAGAGTTCATTGGATAGTTACTATCAAAATTGGTATGAACGGTCTTAAAATGTCGTTCAATATACTTTTCTTGGGAATCGCAGCACTATTATTTGTAATCAACGAAACAATATAGATGTTCCCATTCATCGTTAAAATAATATGTTCTTTATCTTTTACATTTATCCATGAAGGGTTTTGAAAGAAAAAAATTATTTCGGATTACTTGGGAGTTTTAAATGCATGGTCTACGCGTGGTCTATTCGAAATACGATCACACAATAACAAAAAATACGCAAATTAGATACACTCAAGGGTAACAAACTGGGATACAATCCTAGACTCAACTGACTACTTGCTGTATATAGCCGTTTGTAAGAGTAAGTAAATTGCTCTGGCTATCATACATTTACATTAGTCCAGCGAGCGCATTAAAAATCGATTGGGGGCGCCATGGCGCCCGCGGGCGCCGCGTTGCCTACCCCTGCTGTGATTGGTGCTTCTACTGCCTATCCCTGTGAATTCTAAAATCCCAGTGAAGTACATCAATACACCTTCCCTTTTATTGTGATTAGTTCTTTACGATGCTCCTCTTTGGAAATGTTTTAGTCTACCAATTTACATCATATGTGTCTCGTTCCAACGTCATTTCGAGTTTTTTCCTGCTCTGATCAATTTGCAGAAGAAAAAAGTGGTTGTTGCCATTCGAAAATTTCGAAATTTTGTCACTGTAACCGTAACTGTGAGAGTTTTATTGTTTTAAATCATCACAATTTGGACACCATACATTCAAATAACTATATCTAAACTTTCATTTTGATTGGTTGAACGGTTCGGCCACTAGGGACTCATATATAGGGGAAGTTTCTTTTAGACCACCCATTATATATCATTAGGTGCAGTATAAAATATACAGATCCAGAAAAGTTCCTTATTTGTTATGCATTTACACACTTTAACCTCTTTTTAAAAAATGAGCAGAATAAACAATTGTGAAGGACCAAAGTACATTTAGTTGCAAAGTCCCATTCACAAGGAGGGCTATAGCGCACTCTAGTGGCCACTGAAGATTTTAGGATGGTGGTAGAATGTTTAGAGTCAAATTAGGAGCGTTACTGCTGTGTTGGGGGATGATTTGGGCATACCTACCTAATTACTGAATTAATAGCAGAGTTTGAATATACCTTCAGTTTCACACACACAAAAAAAAAATAATTAAAACTAGATATTTCAAATTTTATAATGTTAAAGAAACTAGAAACACACATTAACAAATAGGTAAGACACCACCAACACCAAATATATTTAATCTAATTTATTTTTTATTGAATTTAGACTCACTTCATAAATTTAAATAAATAGTATTTTAAAAGATTCGATCGATTCATAAATTAATTTCTATTTTGAAATTCTTAGTAGACAAAGAAATAAAGTGCATATAAAAAATGCAACAATATTTTATTATTTGTGATGATTGACTATTATGAAAGTGACGTTGTTATAATTTTTTTTGTTTTAAAAAGCGGGGAGGCTAAAAACATTAAGAGAATCCGGTCTTCATTACATTCCGTCCGTAAACTTTCTAAGGAAGAAAATTTTATTTTCCTGGA
>CM063500.1:106374263-106419263 GCA_032207245.1 Pardosa pseudoannulata | reverse complement strand
TGAGTGGTGTAATTTTCCCCAAGATCAGATTGATAATCTGATACTCAGCATGCGTAGGCGTTGTAACGCTTGTATTGCATCGTCCGGGAGACATACTCCGTATTAACCATCATACTAACCATGTTATACTGTTTTCTGTAAATAGGTTCTTTTTTGAAATTTGCTCCAGTGAGTAAAAATCGCAATTTTTATTAATTATGTCAAACATGTAGCATCTTTTTTGCTCTTTACCTTTTGTTTAATAAATAGACTTTACAAATAGGTCAAATTTGTTTTGCTTTTGTCTCTTTCATTGCCTGAACTTCATTATCCTTAATTTATGGACATGAATGTACTTTTTAAAATTTTAATAATATTGGAAGAACAATAAATAAGTGTTCTTAAAATTAAAGTAAATAAATAGTCTAACAATTTATAATTGTTGTTTGAATAGATACTTTTGTTTGGGGTCATAAATGAAAAACATTTGCATTACTAACTTTTCGGGTACAGTAAATATAAATACATATTCTTCAAAAAAATTAAATGTACTGTCTTTTATTTTAAGTTTTATATATCATAAACATAAAAAAATCAAAAGAATTCATATTTCTCCAAAAATTAGAGAAAAAAAAATGTTTAACAGGAGCTTTCGTTGCGAAACCACTATCCACTAAAGGGTTAAGACACATTAAGGATAAGAGTATTTCGAACTTACAGATTTCGACCAAAACGTGAAATGATTTTCTGTTCTACCCTGATATATTCATCTATATATATGTCAGGTTTGAAAACGTAAAATTATTAATTTATGGGTGTATGTGCTGTAAATGGACTGTATTCTGTATAATTAACGACGGAATTCACGAACACGAACATTTATTACATGAAAAAATGGAATGTTGCGGTTTACAGAAGGTCTGCCATGTTACACACAATATATTCGCTTCCGTTGTGAGAAAAACTCCAAAACTGAAATAAATGCTAAATTTTTTTCCTCTCACCACATTTTCTAGCTCTCTCATTAAAAATGGTTCACTTTTCCAATGATCTAGGTTCCTTTCCGACTGCTAATATCGCTGACCAAGGTGTTGTCTTTTGGAATATCTCCACGTTATCTCTCTCTGTGGGGCCGACTTTAACAGGAAAGAGTTTTCAGCTATCATCCAGTTCTCTGCTTTTGTATGAGAAACATGACTTCTCTCAGTCATAAGTAAAGTGAAGTTCCGCGTTGGACTTCGCTTTTTCCGTGTATGGAGTCACGATTGCGTATTGTTTAGGATCATTCATTTTCCAGTAAGCTCAAGCAATTAAAAAGAATAGGGCTTATTTTCAGTTGTAATCGGTGGATTAATTTCGCCGTGTTAAATGTATATACATGGTTAAAAATTCATAAAAAATAATTTTGCAAAACACATATATTAATGGATTAATGGCTACTGAATATCGCCTTCTAGATTGCAAAAATTTTTAATTTCGGAGAAAAAAATCTAGTTGCAATTTAATATTTACTTCCCTACCCCAAATTTTATCTTTAATACATTCTTTAAGGGACGGCGGCATATTTTGTATCTGCCCCGGGCGGATGAAACTTTCGGTACCTCACGCTACTCATTGCAGGCTGATAGAATTTAATAACGTATATGAAATATTTTTCTTTGATACTTGAGAAGGATGTCATGGCAACAATGATAGCAGAAAATTTGAGAACTTTTTCATTTTTTTCTAATATTTTTTAAATTAATATTTTTGAACTTTAAGCTGAATATTCATAGTTTTTAAATAAAATCACGAATTTAAATTACGAAAATAGTGATTTTTTTAAGGGTCTAAGTCGTTATAACATACGTAATTACAACATTCTACAGAAATAAAATATGATATTACATCATCATAAACAATAATTTAAGGGAACGCATAACCATTAAGCATTCGAGTGCAGGTCTAAAATAGAACATTTATAGACTGATTAAAACACAATAGCTCTAAATGTTGCACGATTTTGTTTTTGCTTTTTACAAAATAATATTGATGTGTTATAGTTTTGCTAGTAAACGCTTTAAGAAGTAGAAAATGATTATGAAAAATTATGATATTTATTAATGGTGTTATTATAATATAAATATTACAAGAATATATATTACATAAATATGCATATAACATAAATGTTACAAGTGGACAGAATTTAACAATTTTTTTTAAATATTTTTTTCTTATATTGGAGATTATATCATTATACTGACGGTGAAATATTTTTCTATTACGGGATACAACATAACGAAAGTTTAATAGAGTACTCTGTGTCATTCTACAACCTCTCAAATATCTTTTTTTCTACAGCAACGAAAATAATGAATGATAATGACACAGTATATTATTATACTGGCGGTGAAACATTTTTCTATTACGGCATACAACATAACGAATGTTTAGTAGAGCACAGTGAGTCATTCTGCAGTCTGTAGAATATCTTTTTCCACCTCAACGAAAATAATGAATGATTATGACACAGTATTATTATCATACTGAAGGTGAAATAGTTTTCTATTACGGCATATAACATAACGAAAGTTTAGTAGAGCACATTGAGTCATTCTGCAGTCTTTAAAATATCTTTTTCTACAGTACCGAAAATAATGAATAATTATGACACAGTATATTATTATACTTGGTGAAATATTTATCTATTACTGCATACAACAGAACGTAATTTAATAGAACACAGTGAGTCATTCTGCAGTCTGTAAAATAACTTTTTTTACAGCAACGAAAATAATGAATGATTAAGACACAGTATATTGTTATACTGATGGTGAAATATTTTTCTAATTCAGCATACAACATAACGAAAGTTTAATAGAGCACCGTGTGTCATTCTACAAGCTCTAAAATATCTTTTTTCTACGACAACGAAAATAATAAATGATTATGACACAGTATATTATCCTATTGACGTTGAAATATTTTTTTATTACGGCATACAACATTACAAATGTTTAGTAGAACACAGTGAGTCATTCTACAGGCTGTAAAATATTTTTCCACAGCAACGAAAATACTGAATGATTATGACACAGTATATTATTTATTATACTGACGGTAAAATATTTTTCTATTACGATATACAATAGGAGGAAAGTTTAGTACAGAACAGTGAGACATTCTACAGGCTGTAAAATATCTTTTTTCTACAGCAAAGAAAATAACGAATGATTATGACACAGTATATTATTATACTGAAGGTGAAATATTTTTCTATTACGGTAAACAACAGAACTGAAGTTTAGTAGAAGAGAGTGAGTCATTCTACAGTCTATAAAATTTCTTTTTCTACATTAACGAAAATAATGAATGATTATGACACAATATATTATTATACTGACGGTGAAATATTTTTCTATTACAGCATACAACAGAACTAAAGTTTAGTGGAGCACAGTGAGTCATTCTACAGTTTGTAAAATATATTTTTCTACATCAACGAAAATAATGAATGATTATGACACAGTATATTATTATTCTGATGATGAAATATTTTTCTATTAAATGGCAAACCTATAAACAATTTACCAAATTTTTGAGTACCTGTTATTCCTAATAACTGTCATTTGCATCGACATTTATGATATTTTATCGTCTCCCATAATTTTTTGGTAAGTACATTGAAACTATGACAAATAGCATAACCTATTTTTAAAATTTCATTACAAAGTATTGTATTTACATGCCAAAAAAGTTACGTTTTCAATTTTTATAAAATGGCATTCTAGGATGTCTAATGGCTGATCACTGAGGATCTTTTATAATATTTACAGTTGTTTAAACATCATTTTTGTTTTATATACGTGTAGAACATTTATTCAGACCACTGCATATAGTTTGTAATGATGCTTAGTTCCAAGGCTTCAAATGTCTCCTTATCTAACATTGAATGACAGGAAATAATATTCATTGAAAATTCGTTGAAATATATTGACAGATGAGAAAAAGTTTATCACCTCAAAAATAAAAATATAAAGAAAAACGTTTAGATTTTGCATTCGTCTCGAGTATTTTGACATGAAGAAGGATGAAACTCGGTTATGCAGTTTCAAATGTATAATTTAGAATGGCAGTTTTAGTGTTTATCTTTTTTTGACAGTTTGGGGCCGAAAGAGCGTTGTCGATTTTTTAATGCAAGTATGGAAAATTGATTACGTCTGCTTACGAACGAGTAGGTATATAATTCAAAAATGATTAACGTTAAACTAAGATTAATCTTATAAAAGATTGATATTTATTTAAAAGAACTGCTGTTATTAGTGGAAAATCAATAAAAGGATTTGACAACTCAACTTGTGGTTTCCAGAACTCGAGACAATTCAACTTTTGTTATGTTTACTTTACGAATTCAATTCTATTCGTTTTGATTCTGTGTGCATCGTGTTCGTGCTGAATAAAAGCGGACAAATCTCATTATTCTATTTAAATTATGTTATTTCATTAAAGTTAGCTGTTTCTGGAAATGCCCAGTATTTGTTATTTTTATGTGATACAACTTCAGTTTCGATTTCTGTTGACGAAAGCAGAGGGTAGGAAACCCTAAATCCTATTCACTTCTGTTTAAGTGTTAGCTAATTGACTCTGTTGTAACTATTCTTAACTTAATCTAGGTCGATTTTAACTATTCTTGGAACAGATGCAATATAGACGCCGGCCCCATCCGCCATGATTTTTTTGGCGGCCAACAGAAAAACGCTTGGTTTGAAATATCGCCAAGTAAAAAAACAAGGTGGAGGTACGCGTTTTCTGAAAGATAAAAAACAAAACAAATCATGGCATATTTGAAATGCATTAACAAAACTAAACTTTAAAAAGAAACAGATTAACAATTTAAAACATTATTAAAATAAAATTAGCATAACAATTATCATTCTTTTATGTTATTTAAAAAATAAATAACAGATTAGTAATATTTATGATATATATCAACAGCATAAACATAATATATAGCATTTTAATAAGAACTAATATTATAAAAAATCTAACATGTGAGGGGAGGTTCCCCCCTCAACCCTCCCTTGTAATAAAAGAAACCATCTTGCTGATTTAGAATATCCTGATACTTTTTAACTAATTCCAAAAATAGTAAGAACTGAAATAACTACACTCGCCATAACTAAATTACTAAATTCCAGAAAATGATAAGAAAAAAAAAAGTGCCAATTGTATGATTTAGAATATCCCAATACGTTTTAAGAATTTCAAAAAGAGTTAGAACCGAAATAACTACACCCACTATAACTAAATTACTAAACACCAGAAAACGATAAGAACAAAAACAATGTTCGAAACCAAACCATCTTGTTTGATTTAGAATATCCTGATACTTTTTAACAATTCCAAAAATAGTTAGAACCAAAATAACTACACTCGCCATAACTAAATTACTAAATAAAAAAAAAAGAAAAAAATACAAGCTGACCTAGGCGACTGGAAGCCAAAAGAACATCTAAGATTCAAATTTCTCGAATAGTGCCGTCTACTGACGTCAGAAATCACGTGCACCAATGGGGTGCAAGAACACATCGGAACTGTCATACCCCACACCAAAGTTAGGGCAAACAGACCAATCTCCTCATCGCCCTGTAAAACCATAAAAAATCGCCAAATTTGGCGAAAAAAAATACGAAGTCTATAATGCATTTGTACCTTATTCTTAAAATTGGCTCTGTTTTAACATTCATAGAAATAGGAATTTATTGAGTATACGTACAGTTTCTACGGGTTTGGTTTGTGAGAAAGAACGTTATCCACAAATATCTGAGAGTGTGACCAATTTTTCTTGATATTTAGGCTATGGTGGACGTTATAAAGGATATGTAACTTGCAGCATTTAAAAAATAAACTTCCCCTTTTTTAGTGCAGGCTTTTTCGGGTTAATCGGTCAACAAGGATTCTTTGAGCTTAGCTTTTTGATCCAGAAATTCTTTTATCGGTGAGAGTAAAGTTCACAAATTGAAAGAACACTTGGATCTGTGAATTCATAACACAAAAAATAACTAGAGTAAGAAGTTTGAGACAAAAAAGAATATTTTTGCTAGGTAAAAAGTAAATACTCACACATTTTAGAAAATATTCATACATTGTACGAAAAATGTTCCTAAAAATTGAGTTTAGATGAGCCATATTATTATTAAAACTTTGACATTGGCAGCTTCAAGTAATTAGTATAGGAATTATTTTGCCTAAAAGGTAATAAAGTTTATTCAAATATTAATATATATTCTAAGAAACTTGAAATTAGTGCGATTGAATTATTATACAAATATTATAAATGTGATTAATTAAAATACGACTTGTTTCAACATGCTATAGTTATCTTTTGTTATTGCACTTCTTATTTTATACGCTTAATTACGGGTGCTACTAAAGAACCAAACAACCTCTCCCATATTTGGCGATTTTTAAATGGTGCCAACCCTTTATCGAGAAGTAACCGGAAGGCTGACGTAATGAGTGTGAGTGAATTTTCGGCGGGAATCAAATAGATATACTTCTTGTAAACTATAACAAAATGAAAAATATACTAATGATGCAATTCATGCCAAAAAAAGTAAAATTGCGCTAAATTATACTTTATTTATTACAAATATTGTTTATTCATACTTTTTTTGTGAATATTTAATGTATTTATAAGGGGTGTTAATTTTTAAACATTAAAAATTCGTTATTTTTCGTTTTTTTATATTGTTAAAATAATTCCTGATTTTTAGAAACAAAACAATTAAAAATTCCATTTTATAAGATATGTGATTGTTATTTATTCCCCTGGTTTAGGAAAGCCTACACCAGGTCCAAAAGACCCCGAAGCACCAAAACCCCTCTGGGGGCTAATTAAAAATTGGGTTTCCCTAGGAAAATTTGGCGACAATATTGGCGATATTTATTAAAACACAAAGGTAATCCATCCAAACATTGTATTTCTTGCTCTTTCTGGAGACTTTAATTAATGCACAGTGCGTCATCGTAAGAGAATTATATACTCCTACTATAAAGAAAACGACTTGAAAACCGGATATTTATATTTATGAGCAATTAATCCCATAACAGTTTACAAACTCTACAGCTCCAAATTATTAAAACTCAGCTATAGTGAACATCAATGGTTTGTTATATTTAATTTTTTTTAAGCATTGCGTACTTTGAATATATAAGAAAAGAGAGAGTTGGATGCAAATATCATATAAATTATAATATAGATACAGATTGTTTGGACACGGTGAGATCAGGAGAAAACGTTAGGCGACCATACTCGTCAACCATTATCGCCAAGTTGGCGGAGGAACCCAGTTCTTTAGTCAAGCCTCCCCTCTGCTATATTAGATCCTGCTCATCCTAAGGCTGTCTCCAAGAGGTGCCAAGACAATTAAGAAAGTGAGTAGGACAGGCAGAGAGGGAAAAATTATAACAACATTTTATAAGATATAAAACCATTAATAAATAAACGATAATAAACTCTATTGCGCAGATTTATTTCAAATTTTCAGAGAAAAATAAAAGGTTAGTACTTTTTACCATTTAAGATTCATTTTGGATTTATAGTATTAAACATTTTTTTAACCAAGGGGTCTCCTGCTTCTATTTATGCGATTGTTTGAACAGAAACAAATTAAAAAGTTGCTTTCTCCCATGTAAACAACATAGGCTGTTGGTGTTTTATGAACTGTGACGCTATAAACTAGGCTGAGAAAAAGTAGCATTTTCGAGAAACTTTAAAGAGTCCGATTTAACCCATTAGAAATCCCTAATTAGGGCTCCAAATGAAATAAAAAAAGGTACTTTCCTGCATACTTTTTTTGTCTTCTATTGTTTAAAAATGAAATTAGAAAACGTGAAAATTCTACATAGTTCTTCAGTTTAAAGCAGTGGTGGCCAAATACTTTTAAGCATGGAAAAATGATATTTCCAAAATGATATTTTCAAAATGTCTCCCGGGTCGGAGGACTATACCGCGTACGCTGTGCACACGCGAATGTTTTGGGTTTTTTTCCTGCCCAAGAAATTTTTTTTGACAAAAACACTCTAAGTATCATTTTAAATCATTTGGACAGAGAAATTTGACAGTTAATAAACGACAATAGTAATAATAAATTATAATTAAATAAATAGTAATAATACTTGCATCATGCATTGTTTAACAAATTCTGCTTCAGTAAAAGGTTTGCAGAACTTAGCAATTTTGTGTGCAACAGCATATCTTGCTTTTGTGGTATATTTCTCGATATTTCTTTGTTAGGTAAAAATACTTTGTTCTTATTCAAGTTTTTTGACATGTTTTCTGCTGCACTTTGAAGTTCTTTTAAAGAAAGTGATGCATATTTTGGATGTTTTGATTTAAAATGCCTGTTTAAATTGTATTCCTTGAAAACAGCAATTGTTTCCTGGCAAACTAAACAAATTGCTTTCTTATCAATGTTTGTAAAAAGGTATTTTACCGTCCATGCTTCATCATTGAAATTTCTGCACTCCAAATACACTTTTATTTTTTTAGATTGACTGATTTTACAAAGCCCTACAAATAAATAATTTAATTATTACAATAAAATAAAACTAATGTTTTAAAATTTTACCGACTAAAAGTCCACTTTTTCAATTTATTATTATATTTGCAAAATTACAAACATTAGTCTCAAAAGAAATGACGAGTATGGGACTAGTGCTAAATCAAAATAAACAGTACGCGTTTTGCGGTCTGTCGTCCCTCGAAGAGTGAGAAGAGTGCACGTTCAATTCTATGTAGTAAGCCGACTACACGCTTTATGAGAGTATGTATGTTGCAAACATTAAAGTAGGGATATGTTACAGCTGTTCAAATTATAATATATAATACTCTCTATTATTTATATATTTTTCATTATTTATATGTACACTACGCATAAAAACGCTGTTGATTTCAACAAAATCGCGTATAAGAGATTAAAAAATATTGAATGAATTTTGCACGATTGCAGGATTTTTCAACGGGCCGGATAAAGTAAGCAAAAGGTCCGGATCCGGCTTTTGCCCACCCCTGGTTTAAAGAAGGAAAAGTCTTAAAATAATTCACTTATACTGTTGCATGCGTGTGTCGCATTTTACCTCTACCACTTTCACAAGCATAGAAAAAACACAGAATATTGCCACACGTTGATTCAGAAATTCGTAAAAATAAATCTTCCCGGAAACTGCGGTAATGTCCCTTGTCAAGCAGACGACTCATAAATAAATTGAAGCCCTGCACCGCCAAGCTAGAGGAAAAACATTTAACTAGCCACTTACCCAATATTTAAGGTTCATTTCTGAGGACTCTCCCTTTTTTTTCTGCAGATGTCTGATTTGAAGAGAAAAAAAAGATATTTCGAAATATATTTTGCTTTGTCTGAGATTTGAGCATTCTTTGGATGAGTTCTTGCGAAATTATATACTATATAATAAGTTCTGTTTATTTTTTAGTGAAATTATTTTAAAAGTATTAAGTTCTATTGTTAAAGATTTGTTTAAGCGTTATTACGAGTTAGAGGGAGAATAGGATATCTTGAATTTGTTTTTAAATTAGTTAGATGGCGTTAAAGTTTAGAATTTACTGTGATTTTTTTACTTGTACAAAGTAAAGAAATTATTATAATAAGGATAAATTTCAGTGCATAGTTTTTAACGGAAAAAATTATTTTGACCATGTTTGATTGAATTTTTACACACTTTCAGTGTTACGTTTGTATGTAGTTTGTATGTATTTGCAAAGAAACTTTAATATTGAAACTTGAAATCCATCTTAACCATTCCTGAACTGGTTATGAGTAGTTCACTCTTGACGTTTGTAAATTTCAATATAATAGTTTTTTTTAATGGATAAAATTATTTTGACCATGTTTGATTGAATTTTTACACACTTTCAGTGTTACGTTTGTATGTAGTTTGTATGTCTTCCAAAGAAACTTTAATATTGAAACTTTAAATCCATCCTAACCATTCCTGATCTGGTTATGACTAGTTTATTCTTGACGTCTGTATACGTATATATACCTATTAAAGAGTCATATGACTGTTAAATCGACAAAAATTTGACTTTTCTGACAAAAAACGTATGTGAAAAGGAATTGAGTTATGAACATTTTAAAACAATTCGCTTAAAAAATTCCAATATTGAGAGAGATTATGAAAAAAAAAACGTGTCAGATGTTCACTGTAAACAAATTTTTAACTAATCAAATTTACTGTAAACAAAAAACTTAACTTGATTTTTCTCATTGTGTTTTTTACCTGTAGTGCGTTTGTTAACTCAAATAGTTTTTAATCTGGGATATCACTTTTTTTCCGTTTGATAGAATTATCTATAATAATTTACAACTTTATCATTTATATGAGAGATTAACTTTTCTGGACAGATAAAATAATTATTGTTAGGAACAGAAAGGATAAATGAAATGCCTTACCACAACTAATTTTTAGACTTGTTGCTTGTAATACTATTTTGGTTCTTTTTTTAAAAAAGAATAATACGATAGAGACAAAAGGTAAGATAATATATTAGATCGAAAAGAGGTAAGGTAATGTATTTTAAAATGAAAAATACTTCTAACGGTTTTTAATAGAGAATTTGGTTATGTTTGATTTTGTTATATAGTAGTAATAAATTCCTAATAAAGCCCTTAAGGGGCACATCACCTTTAAGGGGCCATACGACTGTTTGATTTTTCAGAAAATATACATGTAAAAAGGAATTCAATTCAGAACATTTTCAAACAATCCGCGTAAAAATATCCAGTATTGAGGAGAGTTATGAATAAAAACGATCCAGCTATTTACTGTAAATAAATTTAAACTTACAAAATTTTAGCATGATTTTTCTCAAATCGTATTTTTTCATGTAATGCCCATCTTATCTCAAGAGAGCTGGGTACAAATATAATGTAAATTAAAGTATAGATACAAATTGTTTGGACACGGCGAGATCAGGAGGAAATGTTAGGCAGCCCTGCTCAGAGGTTTATCGCTAAGTTGGCGGGGGCACCTTGTTTTTCAGTTAAACCGAGATTTTAAAACTGGTTGTTTTCAAAATACGTTCAAAATAAGTTGAAAATAATTTTTTTAAAAACATTTTTTCGACTTTTAAGAGTTGTATGACCTTTTAAACCGGTAATTATACCCTATTATATGAATTGCAAGAGCTTACTGAGTATTAAGAATACCTAAGTAGTTTTCAATCATGCCGTGATTAGTAAAACCAGTGTAACAATGCGAAATTTCACATTTATTGGATTTTAAAGCACACCAGTCAACAGCCCGTCTTTACGAGGGGAAAAATGCCGAATTGATCTTTATGCCGAATGCACATGCTGGTTAATTGTATCAATTCACTTAGTGGAAGAATTAATAAAAAGAATAAAACCGTCTAAATTTTGATAGAATTACATTTTTCTTTGTTTATGATAGAGTTATATGTTTAGTACAAATAAGGAATATACATAAAATAAAATTAATTATTTGACTGAAAACCAAAAACCATTAGTTATGATAAAACGAAAACCGGAGCTGAACCAATATATGTTTTTTTTAGTTGAACAGGAACGAAAAAATTGCGTTCCGAAGCCTTGCTACAACCTGAACTCCATCTATCATGGCAACCATGCAATTTATAATTATCCTTTTCTGTAAAATTAAATTTTTTTCTATTGAGCTTTAAATTTGCTAGAAGTATCAAGCCAAACAAAAATGAATAAAATATTTTTAAAATCCTATGATATGAACGTAAAATCGGCTTGGAAACAAATTTCATTAAAAATTTGGTTTATGTTGAGACAATTCTGAAAAAGAAAACAGAATTTTACAGTTTTAAATAACACTGCAAAATTTTTAATATCAAATCATGCAAACCGAATGTTTTTGATGGTTACATTTGAGAATATTACATTTTCTATGTGATACAGGCTGCAGATATTATACTTTCTGTAAGACTTATCAGTTTATTTTATTTAAGAACGCTTTTCTTTTTTAGGAACTGAAAATTTCAAAATGATAAATCTACGTTTCTATACACTCATGACATAGTGTCCCGACATTCTTTTGACATTTTTACCTTTCATAATTTTTATTTACTTAGAAAAGATGGGAAAATATTTTCCACACAACGAAAGATGTATTTAAAAATAGATTTATATAAATTAATAAATATTAAAAATACTGAAAATACTATTTTGATAATTTTCGCACTCATATTGATTTAAAAATGTTTTCATTTCATAAATGGGGAAAATATTTGATAACAGTTAATAATTTATACTAAAATAGTTATGTTAAAATTCAAGCATAATTAAATAAAAAAAATTTAAGAATTATTTGTACATAAAACATTGCACACGAAAAGAAATAAATCATTGCCAAATACAAATGAATTTAAAAAAAAAGGGAAATTTTGCATCCTAGTGATATGTAATCCCAGTATATGAAATTTTTTCTCGTAATAAGGTTGCAGAAATTTCTTACTAAATAAAAATAAATTTTTCTGAAAAATTGAGGTAAAGGAGGGGAAGGTTGACTAATTTCTCACATATAAGTCCCTTGCCTGTGACTACCGAACTCAGGTCGGGCATTTTTGAATGCCCGACCTGAGTTCGGGCAAGAGAAAAAAAACGGTGCTTCAATTCCATGAAGCCCAAAATTGGTTCGTGAAATGCATAATATTAAATTTACCTTTTTCTCAATAGATAGAGATACTTTCCCTCGCGGCAGTTGCTTGCCATTTGTAGCTATTTCTGGGATACTGTAATGGATTTGTGAATTCGAAGGAATCTGAGGGACAGGGCATTCGTGACAGTTATAGATATAACAATATTGTTGTATTAGTTTATTATATGTATCTAGAAAATTATGTCATTGGAGCAAAAATGACTGTAATCCATTAACATTTCCCATACATGTAAAAATATTGAAAATAGTAGTTATATTCCGTTTAAAATTTTGTTTTCATACACGTTCCGGTATAACTTTAAAGTCTGGTATACCTGAGTGTGTGTACCAGCTGCTGACGGTCAAAAAAGTACAGGCATAATGACCTGAGGGGAACGGAGAAGAATCAGAATTAAATTATTTCTACCTGCGTAGTCTTGTGTGCCTGAGTATGTGTGTGAGACACTCCGGCACAGTTATTAGGCTAGTAGTAGCTAGTCCCTTGAGTAGAAATCTTTGTATTTATATGTACAATAGTTTTAACTAGTAACTGCGTGTAATATAGCTGTAGGGACTTTTGCAATCCTTATATCAAGCGGAAAGCGGAACCAAGTGATACAAAGAGTTTATCGAAATATATAGGTCGGAATCTTGTCTGTGGTGGGTGAAAATCAAAGAGTGCCACGACCATAACGCTTTTCATAATCTTGTATGAGTGTATTCATTTTTTTCATAAGCCAATCTTTAGTCGTGTTTGCGTTTCCGCTTCTTTTTTTTACATTTCATGGTAACTAACAAACCTACTAAGGCAATTGTGTCGCCTTGTACGCTCGCCATCTTTCGACTCAGTTAAAATCTACTGGTTTAGCGTAGCGCTAATTCGTTCAGGCAGCACATGCATTAGCAACCTTCCTGTCATGGATTACTTCGAGAGCGTGTGAGATTCGTCCTGCATCAAGCTGTTTCTATGACTTTGCCACGGTTGTCCTACTGTGACTGCTGTCGGAGAGTCCTTATTGGACACGATCGGTGCTTGCGGACGTTGCACCACGTTGTTCGGACTCTCTCTTCCTCTCTCTCGGTAGCGGTAGTAGTCCTATGAACTCTCCTCTCGATGCTTGCCGTTTTTTTTGGGTTGCTGTCCTTCGACCCTGTTTGGTATGGAGGCCCGTGTGCTCTTCTGAGACGTCTACGGGGATATTCTTATTTACTTATGGGGAACCCCCAGTGTTTAGTTCCCAAGCATACTTGGTCCTCAGTTTGTCGACCTAGTTTGTAATGGAGTGCCCGTGTGCTTTTCGGAGACGTCTACGGGGGTATTCTTATTTACTTATGTGGAACCCCCTGTGTTTCGTTCCCAAGCATGCTTGGTCCTCAGTTTGTTTATCCACTGAACGGCTGAGTTAACTTTGCCCAGCCCGGAGATCAAACCTCGGATCTGTGTTGAGCTTCATTTATTGTGCTACACACGCATAATTCTATAAATGGTAATTTTGAATTCAGGAGCATCAAAACATGAAGATCAATAAAAATCCCGAGGTCGAATTTTCGAACAACTACAATACTTTCTCTATCCATTGTATAGTGATTGTCCTTGTATAGTCTTTGTCAAAGGAATATAAAATATAAATTCTACTGATTATTTGATTCAATATACATCCCATACTCCTAAAAATTTATCCTCTATAAGCAAATCAAAAGAATACTCTGTAAATATAACGTATTAAAAGAACACACCGAGAAGTAATCAATAGTACTTGACATATATATACCCTTAAAAAGGAATAACCCACATAAAAGGGATTTTTACGATGAAAAAAAAATGAATGGTAAAATCCAAACTAGTTTTCGGGCGGACGAATCTCTAAAGACTGCTGCCATAGAGCATACAAAAAATGTGATCTATCCAGTGAATGTTTTCAGATGTGGACGAATGGGCATCTAGCGTATGTAAAGATTTACGAAACTCTTCATTCTTTTCAAAGTTTATACATAATGGTAAATAATGGTAAGGGGTAAGCAGAGGGCAAAGAATAAATATTTTGGTTGCTTATTTATACATGTGTTTGACTTTTCTACACATTATTTTTCATTACATATTTCTGGGCCCGAAATTTGTTTGCTGAGAACAGGAAAAATCTACAAGCTAGAAAGATTTACAGAAATAGGTTTGTTTTTTTCGTTGCAGAAAACTGAGTTACTTAAAAAAGCATTACTAAAAATTTACTTTACTTCTTGTTAAGGTGAACGACTGGGTTAGAGTTGAATATATTGAAAAACTGTTAACGACTGTTAAAACTATTGATGTATTAATAATTGCTTTTGCAATACTTTGCTTGTAAAAAATATAAAAGTAAAATATTTAAGAAATACACAGAGCTTTTTCATAAGGGGAATAATAATGTCTAGCAATTTTTTTTTTCTATTTATTACTAACGTTGATAAACAAAAGTTAAAAATTAAAAAATATTTTTTGTGGTTACATACACATATTAGATACACATTGAAACTAGATCTAATAACGTTATTAAAATTTATGAAAGATATTTGTAGAAGTAACAATTCAGTTTAATAAAATTCAACTTATTACTGTATAAAAACCCGTAAATTTACGTAAAGCCATGAAATCATGCTTTTTACAATCAAATTTTGATTTCATTACACTCACAATATTTTGTAAATTAAGACTTTTAAGTGACATATGGTTATAAAAAAGCTTTGTTATTGCACTAAAACTCAACTTAACTTCTCGGTTCTACATCACAACTTGGGGCTTACAGTGGCAATTTCCTTTTTCGAGACCAAGGGTAAGAAGCATATGTCCCGGTTAGGTGGTCGACCTTACACGGAACCCCCAGTGTTTAGTTCCCAAGTATGCTTGGTCCTCAGTTTTTCTGCCCACTGAACGGATGAAAGGCGAGTCAACATCGCACTGTCCGAGGAACGAACCTTGGACCCGTGTCATAGAGTAACGCTTCTATCAAATTAAACATCAAAGAGAAACTAAACATCAAAACATAGTCTCTCGGAAAATGTAACTTTTTTTTTTTTTATAAAATGTTTGTTGTAACCATTTATGTTTCTACCTTCATAGTTTGGATTTAGCTAAAATTACCAGTAAAAGTATATTTTTGAAATAAGAATATAAATTTAACAATTTGTTTACATATACAATCAATTTAAAATCATATCCTCAGGTTCGTCGATCAAAAAAAATTGTTATGACCTATTTAATATATCTTAAAGAGAAAGGAAAATTAGAAAGCTACCAATGTGGTAAGATCGTTATTGTTTTTGATATAAATAAATTGAAAGGAATTTTTAATTTTTTTTTACCAAAAACAGCTTTTTAAATATAGTCGGATACTTGGAGAAGATGGCGGATTTTACAAAATTTTTTTTGTAAATTTATTAACCAGAGTTATGTAATTGTGCACGCTACAGTATAAGTAAAATAACCACATACAGTTTTTTTTGTCTAAAAATGAGTTTTAAATTAAAAATTTTTTTATACTTATAAATGCTCATTGTGAAATATATACATAGTGCATATATCTATAATATAGATATTTATATATTTATAATATATGTTACATACATTAAAGCACTATGTATGCGTGAGTCTGTTTGCTTTGAATTCCAAAAGGACTGAAAGATGGTGGAGAAAACTACGATCTACTTTTTTGCAACACGAGGGCTAATGAGACCGGGACCTACTGCTTAAAGATAATTCAGAACTGCTACGAACATCCACGCCACAGCGGGATTCAAACTCACGAACTCCTACTCCGAAGGTCAGTGTCCTAACCATTCGACCATCGTTCGGCCGCCCAAAAGGCCTAAACTCAATGAAATTATGCCTGTTGATTACAGTAAATCTTTTTAGTTTGGTTTGGAGTGCTACGATCTACTTTTTGCAACACGAGGGCTAATGAGACCGGGACCTACTGCTTAACGCCGATTCCGAACGGCTACGAACATCCATGCCATAGTGGGATTCGAACCCACGAACTCCGGTTCCGAAGGCCAGCACCCTAACCATTCGGCCATCGTTCGGTGTAAGTCTTTTTAGAAAGTCAAGTTTAGTAGTATTCAATAAGTCTTTAGGCAGTTAAAAATGGTATGGAAATGAAGGTAATGATAATGATAGAACGCTTTTTTGAACCATATTATGTATGCCGACTATATTTTGGTGTTACTTGATATATTTATCTTAACTAAGTACTAAAATAATTGAAATCTTTTAAGTAACTTTATACACGAAATAGTGTTTGAGTTATAAGCGCATAAGTTGTATTGCTTTTTGATTAAATTTACGTTACTAATTTAACTATAAGTATTTAGCTTATTTCTTTATTTGTAATCTTAACATAGTCATTTTTGTCCAAATGAAAATTTTAATTTGGTATTGTAATGCCCCACAGTGGCCGAATGAGATGAAAAATTAATTTTCGGATTTACAAAATATCCTGGTCTTTTTTAAAATATTTTATATAGATGCATCTATAATAGAAATATTCATACATTTTAGTAAAAATAACATACTAAATAGCAATTTAGATGAGAGGCATTTTATTAACAAAATTTTAACATTGGCGGCTTGATGCAATTATTATAGGAGTTAATTTGCTTCAAAGGTAATAAAGTTTATTCAAATATTAACATTTCATATCGGATGAAACTTCACATTTTTTTCTTGGATCTTAATGCAATTGAATTATACAAATATCATAAATGTGATTAATTAAAATATGAATTTGTTCAAACATGCTATAATTAGCTTTTGTCATCGCACTTCATGTTTTACACGTTTAATTACGAAGATTATGACCGTAATAAAGTAATTAAACAGCTCTCGAGTATTTGAGAAACTAAATAGCATAATCTATGCTTGCACAAAGAATTAGCTCCTATTAGTATCAAGGGAATAATTTCTGTTAGGATTAGATGTTAACATTAAATTACGATTTAAAAGTATACTATTAGAAACGTCTCTAATGATATATATACGTAATAAGAATTAAGATATTTAAGATTTCTAGTAAAACTACACTGGAATAATTAAAACAATAATACTTGAATTTTTTACAATTAAATTTAAATTACCTTTCTGACCCGTTTAATTTTTCTATCTTGTGTCATTTGAAAGCAGAAATAAATGGAACCTATCTTTTAAAAGAGTTATTGTCGTATAGTTCTCGTTTATATTTGGGTATTGACCTGTGATCAAATGTAAAGTGGTATTTATTTTGGTTGCGTTGTGTAAAAATATTTTAGTACTGAATTCAACCACAGGTTCTGAGAAACTACAGACATAAAATATGAAAATAAACTAAAAGCTAAATTAAAAGCATCTGAAACCAGCATGAAAAAAAGTAAATTTATTATAATGATATATATATACATATATGTACACACAATCTGATTCTATCTTCATAAAAGTTGCTTTATCAACACCTTCAAATTAGGTGCCACTCTAATTTAGTTCTGACAATAATTTTTCATCACTTACGTAAATATGTAAATATAAGAGAGAGGACCCAATCTCAACTTCATATATATGTAAAAGGGGGTACCTTCGTGAGTTAAAATGGTGTGCCCGGAACACTGCTGGTTGAGGGCTGATCAGGATTGGGTATGTATGGAACTTAAGTCGGTCTGGTCAGGGGCTTCCTACTGAGTGTTTGGGGGTGCGGCCGTAATATTTGATATAGAAACACTGCTGGTAGTCGCTAGATGTTCTCAACGTTTCCGGAGTCTCTGTCGAACTCAAGGCTATTCTCCTTGGACTCCCCAACACGTTCCGTCGCACTTGTCTTCTCGACTGGACTCCCGAACACCTTCTGTGGACTTGTCTCCTCGACTGGACTCCTGAACACCTTTCTCTCTTTTTTAGATATTTCTTATTTTATTTATTTCATCTTTGTTCCCTCTTCCTTCTTATCGTCCAATCGGGATAGTTGTAAAAATCTAATTGGTCTGCTTAACCCCGCCAACGTGGAAAACCTTATCCCTTCTAATTGGGCACTGTCCCTTAGGGACTCATAAATAACTCCACAAAGGTACATTCTTATTTAGTGTCAAGTACGGAGACGGGATTCTAATCTGGGACTGGGATCAGAACCCCGCCCGAGACTACCGTACAAGACAACAATATCCGTTGAATATAATTTTATGGTCCTCTGTCCTTTACAAAAGATGTGATGAGGTCAGATTTAGATCCCGAGCATTTTACTTCTTGTATGAATGAATCAATTATATTACTGATCTAAATCGCCTCATCACAGTTATTTGTATTTTTGACGTAAAACCAATTTTTTATGCATGCAATATTTATAATTTTTGATTTTCATAGTAAAGGAACGTATATTTTATCCAAAATAATTACGAACCATTCTGTATTCTGGTGTAAAATCACAATTTCGTGTATTTACATTTTCAACTTTGTTTCCAAATTAAAGGTACGTATAATTTTATTCTAAGACTACAAATTATTCGTATTTTTGCTATAAAAGTGTCATGCAGATATGTTCAGAAATATTTGTCTTCAGAAATATTTCACCATGTAACCCTACTTTTTTGACCATTTCTCGTAATTACTTATTATCAATATCTAATTATTTAAGATGTTATTTTATTTAGTATTTTTCTTTCAATACTTCTGAATTGGAGATCTTAACATTTCCTAGTCTTAAACAGAGACAATAAAAATTAATCATTTATATAATGATATGACTAGTTTACATTCACTTGCAGTGCCTTTATATTTATTTGGTAAATTAATTTTCAGCATTTCAAAAATTGTTTCTAAATTTAAATATTTTAAATTCATAAAATGTTTGTTAAATAAAGTGTGTTTTAATTGTACCCATTTTCATAATCCCCTATATAATAATAGCTTAAGTTATCTGTACGTCTGTCCTCCAATTTATGAAGCGGTTGGACCTGGAATGGATTGAGGCATCCATTCAAAGCGAATAAAGTTTATCTTCTCCTAAACTATCGATCCGATTCTAAAATAAATTTGTATAAATATGCTTCATATCACAGCAAAAATTACTGTCGTCTTTAAAACGTTCGAAATCCAACCCTTCCCTCCTTTTCGAGAGTTTAATGCCATTATTTCAAGCCCTATTTTCCCCGGTTAAGAGCAGGCGATTAAATTTATCCATTTATTACTTAATAAAGAGGTAAAAATAACAATCTTTTCTAGCATTGTGACGTCATTCCTTTAAACATCTCATTTAATCATTTCATATTTTAAACTATTTAAATATCGTCTACACTATTTTAATATCTTTTATCACTGAACTTAGATATTACGTAAATGATTTTCTTTTATATTTGGCTTAAATAATAGATTAGGTACATACGTGATAATTTTAAATTGAATCATCGATTATTTTTTGTTGCAATGAAACTTTTACCACCGGTATTAACAATAAATTCTTTTCATATAAGCCTAGGAGTCTATTTCACGGACTAATAAATATCTAACTTTTAATTTATATATATTTGGAAATTAAGAAGTTTGTTCTTTTGTGTGTTTGTTTATTATACATAACCACACGGTTTGACTAAATGAATTTAATGTGATTCTAAACTGCATTACAAGATCGGGAAGTCTCTAGAGGAGTATGACGATAAATAAATTATTGAGAGTGAACCAGATTGTTCTCAGCCAAAAAACAAACCATTTTTTACCTTCCTCATTGGGCACTTAACAGTTCTGGAATATTAAAAATTTTACGAATCCCGTCATATGATGGGCTATATGCTAGTATTAATATAATACTCAAACTGTTATTGCATTTACTTGGTAAACTGAAATATTTATGTAGTAAAGTATTTCTTAATTTATAAATTGAAACTTTCCCCACTTTCGGATTGGGATGATATAACAGCAAATATTTGATTTATATTACCATTTTAGAAAAATTTAAGGTGTCATTAAATTTATTTAATAAATTAAAAATTTTCCCGATTAATTAAATATTTATTAACATTTTTCAACTTTCTAATTTGTTACCGCATATTTTTGATATCCGAAATATATATTTTATGTGACAAAATTGTGTAAATTTACAATTCTTTATTTATATTTTATAATAAACCAGCTTTGGAGAAGATTCAGTTTTATAGGATTTCAATTACCTAAATTTTAATGAAATTTCGTTTTATGTATGAACGTTGACTAAATTGAAAAAAATTGATTAAACTTTTGATGAAATATATTTTTGAAAATATCGACAATGTACAGAAAACTAAGCGTCTAGGAAATAATGAAGGAACTTTAAAATCTTGAAATATAGTTAATAGATTAACCTTAAGGTTGTGAATTTATGAAAAAGGATCTAGTTTTAGATGGGAAAGTTTCAAGAATATAAAAAATTTCCTCTTCTTATTTTAGAACCATTGTCAGGTATTATGTATATGAAAAACAAAATCAATCTTCCTGAAAAATACCAGTAGAAAATTGCCGCAGAAAATTGAATTTTTTACAAGAATAATATTTTAGAAGCAGCTCCGAAAAAAAGAATTTAAGACACGAAGTGTTCCTTAAAAAAACTTGTTGGGGAAAAACGTGAAATGGCTTGACTGCAGTTTAAGCTTCAACTTAATTTTGATTCTTTATCTATATTTATCATCGGCAAGCATGCAAGTTTCCTTACGTATGGTAATTTCCGATTGCAATTGTGTATAAAATTTTTATATGCAGCTTTATGTATTTGAATACTCATAGTTTATACTTTTTGTTTCATTTGAATTTTATAAAATATGTATCCATATTTTCTCGTAATTCTCCGTATGATTTAGAAAATTTTAAAAATTGTTCTCCATGCGTTTATAAATTTAAAAATTTGGTACAACCTGTGTATAAATTTTATTTATATTGTATTTTTTTACTATTTTAATAAGTAAAATAATATGATAAAGCATATGATATATATAAAATATGATACGCCTTTTATTGCTTACTAGCTGCAAGTACCGACTTTGCCCGGGTTTAAAATAAGGTTTTCTGTAGAAGAGTACAAAACTGTTTATTTGCATGCAATAAAAAGGTACATTTATCTTAAAGCAATGTGATAGACAACATTTTTGGTAGTTCTATTTTAATGTAGTAAGTAATGTGATTTTTTTTCAGCATTTGCTTGCAGTAAAGTAAATATAACAAAGAAGTATTGCATTTACTTACCGCTTTTGTTTCGTAAACTTTTCTCTAAAATGTACTCACGGCTCTGAACAGGTACATGGAGCAACTATGGAATTTTGCTTAGGTAGCGACGCCAAAAAGAGACAGTTCTGAGCGGGAATTCGTTCTGATAACATCCTCCCCGTTTGTCATGGATTTATGGATTTATGAGAACAAAGGATATCTAAATGGCATAGCCATGGACAAAAGGATTACAATAAAGAAGCTTTTATATATGAAATCAAAAGTGTCTTCCTTTCCTTAACCACTTGGCCAAGTCATATATATATTTATGTATACATGTGTGTATGTTTAGATACATGTGTATATGTATATGTATACATACAAGCGTATTTGTCTATCTACCTCTATATATATCCGTGTGTATACAAATATAGATATATATATATAATAAACAATAAACAATATGTATATATATACATACATACATATATATACATATATATATGTATATATATATGTATATATATGTATATATATATATATATATATATATATGTATATATATATATATATATATATATATATATATATATATGTATATATATATATATATATATATATATATATATATATATATATATATGTATATATATATATATATATATATATATATATATATAATATATATATATATATATATATATATATATATATATATATATATATATATATATATATATATATATATATATATATATATATATATATATATATATATATATATATATATATATATATATATATATATATATATTGGCAATATCCTTGGCAATAGTAGGAAGCAAGCTACCGGGCTTTCTAGTGTTAAAAGAAATTGTTATGCTATTGGTTGTAAAGGTGATATTTCCCTCTTCAATTTGTTCTGATTGTCTTACTCTAATATTGCTACATTTCGTAAAAAGTCTGGTAATTTTGTGATAAGAAAAAATAAACTTTTGGAGATCTTAAAGCAGTCAAAATAGTTTAATCTCATCACTATAAAGGAATATTTAGCGGGTATAAAGCTTTTATCCGTGTTAATACTTATTCAAGAAAAAGAGTCACGTTTCACAAACAATTCTGGCTTAAGAAATTTCGTTGAAACATTTCCACGCATAGACAAAGTGCACTACCAAAACGTCCATACAAACAAATAAATAAATAAATAGAGAAAAAAAATTCAAAATATTTTTCTCGGAAAAATAAAATTTTCATATACATATTTTAGAAAAGCTCGATTATATTTTTGTAGAGGTTAATACCTTATGAGAAGTTTAGCTTTCAAAATGATTTTCTGACAAAATAATCTCGCATCCAGTAAATGATAAGCTATTTCATAAAAATAAAATTTGAAAGAGAATATTTTTATCTCTTATTATAATGAAATCTATTAATTATATGTAGTAATTTAAAAATTGTTCTTTGCATCGGCAAAACACAATATCGAAGTTTTTAGAAGTGCATTTCATTAAATTTTAATTATATTTTGGATAATTTATTTATTGTCAGACTTTCAATAAAGCTGCATATTGACTTCTATTATTGGAATTCAATAAAATTAATTTTCTGTTTATTGCAAAATAAAGTTCTTTCTTAGTGAAATTTGTTAAATTCGTTTCTCGTGTGATATTTCCAAACATGATTTTAAACTAATCGATTGAGTTGAATAAAATATCTAATTGAATACATACATAATTAAATATTCTGTCTTAAATAATAGAAAGGAATTGAGAAAACAGTAAACATTTATTCCATGATTTTATTATCTGATGTAAAGTCTTAGGTTTGAAATAGCTTTTCTATCATTGTGAAATGGTACTATGCAGTTTTATTTTACAGTTATTGCCTTTGAGAGTTTTTTTAAATTGTAAAGGGAATGTCTAGTGAAATTTTTGTTGCTTATAATCAAGTATCGTATAAATATTTAGTATACCGGTTGTTCGGTAAATGTTCCAAAAATTTTCTGGGGGGATGAAGGGCACATTATAAACTTTTATTTCTTATAATCAAGTATCTTATAATATTTAGTATACTGGTTGTCCGGTAGATGTTCCAAAAATTTTCTGGTTAGATGAAGGGTACATTATAAACTTTTGTTGCTTATAATCAAGTATCCTATAAATATTTAGTATACCGTTTGTTCGGTAGATGTTCCAAAAATTTTCTGGGGGGATGAAGGGCACATTATAAACTTTTGTTGCTTATAATCAAGTATCCTATAATATTTAGTATACTGTTTGTTCGGTAGATGTTCCAAAAATTTTCTGGGGTGATGAAGGGCACATTATAAACTTTTGTTGCTTATATTCAAGTATCATATAATATTTAGTATACCGGTTATCCGGTAGATGTTCCAAAAATTTCCTAAGAGAGGAAGGATATACTATAAAGAGGAAGAATTACACAGGAAGGGAAACATCAAAGGTAAGTGTTATTATCAGAGGTCAAAAATGGGAAAGGACAAAAGTGGTTAATTTGAAAGATTTAATGGACATAATGAATACAAATGATATACACTAAGTGCATGTCTGCTCTGCAAGTAGCACACTGTTCGTTTACTGGACCACGCATTTCGTACACTACCAGATGGTGCCGTACATGCAAGACTCTTCTTCGAAGCTGCTGCAATCGAAGAAACACCTGGTGTCTGGGAACTACTGCTGCATTGGTATCAGGCATGTTTGGCCTCTGATGGTACAGAATTAATACAACTGATGTAACATTCGAGCTATGTTACGTACACCATTTTGCACACGACTTCAATGTCGTACACAATTTGTATTCATTATGTTCATAAAAATATTTAAAATTACTCTCGTTTCCTTTCTTATCTTCAACCTCTGCTACCACTTACCTCTGACGTTTTCCGCCCACGGGTTCGAATGCAATTCTTCATCCTTGTGTTCGACTTTATATTTCCTAGAAGTTTGTCACAATATTTATAGGACATCCTGTATAATTTTATATCAATTATGCATTCTATTCAATGAGACCGAAATTTACTTTTTATAGTTGATTCCTAAAGGCTTTGAACATCTAACTGAGTGAAACGGAACCAATATATTCCGATCTTAAAAGAGATCATCTCACCAATTCAGTCTTTGTCCAAGTCAGATTATGTATTAGAAATGGTCTACAACAATTACATCTACAAATATTGAAAATTTAAAATTATGCTTAATGCACATGCTATATACTCTACCAAGAGGAGAAATTGTTTTAAAGCCATATTCAAAAATTTATTTATATTTGCTATCTCAGAAGATAAAAGTAAAACGTGAAACACAAATTCAAGTTCTTAATATTAAAAATATTTATTTTTACACTTCTCTTTAAAGATTACTAGCTAGTTTGTGAAAATACTTTCATTGTTCGATCCAATTTTAAGTTTTGATTTGAATTTCAAACTCCTTGCTTTGTCAAATATGTTACTTGTAACGGACTTAATATTTAAATTTAAAAGGGACAGGTATTTTTTTTACCTTAGTTCTTATCTTTAAATATTTTCTCGGAAAACTTTTATTATTCAACTAGCATATAGCCCGTCATATGACGGATCAGTAAAATTTTTCATTTACAAGAATTGTAAAGTTCCCTACGAGACAGGTAAAAAAATAGTTTGTTTTTGGATGAGAATTATGTATTACACGCTCAATAATTTGTTTATCTTCAATGACCACATGTTAGTTGCCAACTTTAATTTATCTTGCCATATTACGTGATAGGATGGACAGTAGAAGTTTTAATATTGACACTGATTATTTGGCGGTATTTATGAATGATGTCCAAAATTTACCGAATGCATTGCTGACCTTATGGTTATGAATAAAAAGCAAACACACAAACGAACAAACTTCTTGATTTTCAAAGATATTTAACTTAAACACTAGATATTTATTAGTCCGTGAAATACACTGCTCGACTTTAATGAAAATAATATGTTGTTAATACTGGTGATAAAATTTTCATTGCTCCAAAAAATAGTCGATGATTCAATTTAAAATTATCACTTATGTACCTAATGTATTATTTAGGCCAAATATAAAAGAAAATTATTTACGTCATATCTAAGTTTAGTGATAAAATGTATAAAACTAATGCAGACGATATTTAAATAATTTAAGATAAGAAATGATTTAATGAGATGGTTAAAGGAATGACGTCATATTGCTAGAAACAATGCTATTTTTACTTATTTATTATGTGGTAAATTGATAAATTTAATAGACTGCTCTTAACCGCGTAAAACAGTGCTTGAAATAATCACATAGGGGGTGGATTTCGAACGTTTTAAAGACTACAATATTTTTCGCTGTGATATGAAGAATATTTATACCAATTTATTTTAGAATAGGATCAATAGTTTAGGAGAAAATAAACTGTACTCGCTTCGAATATTGTTAACCCTAACTCCTCAAAAATCCAATATGGATGCCTCTGTCCATTCCAGGTCCAACCGCTTCATAAATTTGAGGACAGACGGACAGATAATTTAGGTTATTACTATATAGGGGATGACAGAAATATTTAGTATCGTGTTTTATGCAATACACTTTTCAAATTAAACATTAAAGTGTAATTTATGCTTCATCCTTCTGTTTTTTTTCTGGGACATCAAATATAATTTTGAAAATAGCCTAGAAACAAAACATCAGAATTTTTTTTGCAAAATAAAAATAAAAACAGGTTAAAGGTACAACAGTTTTCTCTACTTTAAACCATGAAGTTCGTTGGCATGATCGTGGTTAAATCTACAGACTAAAAAAAAAAGAGCGAATATAAAGGAAAAAAGAGGAAAGCAAAGAATGACCGTGCAATGAAGATTGAAAAGGAGGAAAGCTTGAGCTAAAATTTCGCCACCACGAAAAGAAATTTGTATCAGACAAAAGAGACAAGAAAAAAAGATCTCTACAGATGCGCGTGACTCTTAGACAAATAAGTAAAAGTATGAAAGTTTCTTTTCAATGAATCTCGACAAAAGATTTTTTTTTCATTTGAGCTAAAGAACAATGACTTTTCGGGTTTGTTTTTCAAAAATTGCATGATTCATTAACTAAGTTTTTGTTTAATAAAAGAACTTTGAAGAATTTTAATAATCTCTAAAAAGCTTTTTACTTATTTGTTAAGGATATTTTCAGTTTAATATTTTTAAGACTATAATGAGATAGCTATAACTGCATAATGTGTAAAGCAGCTGTCCATATGGAACAGTATTGGTTCAAATTCTAGTAACAAGCCTTGATAAATCACTACGTTTAACTTGCAACAAAAGTTACACACGTGTTACCAAGTTTGTCAATAAATAGGCAGAAATTGCAAGTTATTGGGATACTCTTTTAAAATTTAATATTTTCAACTATATTACAAGAATACTTTTTTTTTTATCAAAACATGCATTAATCCTTAATTTGACAAGATGTTTTTTCAAATATTTTTAAATTTTAATTTCTGTTATTTTCCCATGTCTGTATAGGATCTCTGTAAAATAAACAAAAAAATATATATCATTTTCCATTATTGAGATAATTAATGTCCACTGTGGCGAACACTGACAATTATGTTATATAGTAGTTATAAATATGCATGTCCGGTGTAGCGGACGTAGCCAAATTAAGGGTTAATCGTAACAATTCACACATTTACACACACATGCAGCATGAAAATTCGGCTGTATTTTAAAGAGGTAGGAGGCTGACATTATGTACTTAATACTTTATTTTAAATCCCTGGAAAGATATGAATGTTGGTAGCCGTTCAGAGTTGACCTTAAACCTGTGCAATTATTTCTCGTGTTGAAAAAAAATAATGACCACACAATTTTAAATCAAACCAATCCTCACATGTATAATTAATTTTAACACGTCTATATCTTTTTTTTATATTGTTGTAAACAGAGTTGATACATGTTATATCGAAGATTTTTGACACATAAATTGTAAATTGCAGTCAAAAGGAGAAGGGCATTTCTAGATGTTACACGAGTTCTAAATACGAAATTTCCCCATTCGTTATAAAAATATTCAAATGCATTCAGGTATAGTCAAGAATATTTTTTATCAAAACATGTATTAATTTTAACAATACACACATTTACACTCATACACGCAGAATGAAGATCCGGCTGTATTTTGAAGTGGTAGGATGCTGACATTATTTACTTAATACGGGATTTTAAAACCCTGGGATGATATGAATGCTCTTAACCGTTCAGAGTTGACTTGAAACTGTGTAATTATTCATCGCGTTGAAAAAAAAGAAACGACCACAGAATTTTAATCAAACCAAATCCTCACATGTATAATTAATTTTAACACGTCTATATTTTTTTAATATTGTTATTAACCGAGTTGTTATCCGTTATATTGAAGATTTTTTATACTTAAAGTGTAAATTGCAGTCAAAAGGGGAAGTGCATGGCTAGATGTTATACCAGTTCTAAATACAAAATTTCCCCATTCGGGATGGAAATATTCAAATGTATTCAGGAATGGTCAATATGGATATTCAAAGTTTTAAACTTTAAGACAAAGCAATGGAAGAATGAGTATGACACTGTTCTTCGGTGGAGTTTGTGGTTTCGAATTCCATTGCTGACATGAATTTTCGTAGCCATTCAAACTCGATTTTAAACAGTAGGTCCCAGTTTTATTAGCCCTAGTGTAACAAAACAGGAGACCGTAGCCCTTCCAACTAGCCATCAATGTTTGTTTACTAGTACAAAAGTTACAGAAGTAACGCTTACAGAAGTCATAATGGAATTAGGCAGGGTTAAAATGGATATTTCCGAACACCGAAAGTTTTCGCTGTCACAATACTTTCCGTACATCGTACATCGTACATCCCATAACGTACATATACGTTACCCCGTACAAATAGAAAGAATTAGATACATTAAACATATTTAGGATACCATATCACTTTCCTTCTTTTGCTAGATGAAAGACTCTCCTACTCGGGTTTTAAAATCAGGGTTCCCACGTCCTTAAAAGTCCTTAAGAACTCCTTAATATTACCTTTCATTTTTAAAGGCCCGTAAAACTACTTAATTTTTGTCAAAGGTCCTTAAAAACTCCTTAATTTTTAAATTGTGATGCGATCAATTTTTCCATTGACGCGATCTGCCGTCATCATGGGATTTCCTATCAGTTTTCGCTGTACTCTCTGAACTTTCTGGTTTTGTAAGTTCGGAGTTAAACTTGCTCCAAACTGGTTCTAAGAACACCAGTACAGGTGATAAGTACTGGTCAAAGAATTATTGAACATACCTTGTCTGGTTCATAATCAGTAAAATATGTTCCTCAGGAAATAGGGTTTATGTCGTTATGCCGTGTATTTCAGGTAGGTCCTTATAAAAAGTTACTTTGGTGTTTAGAAAGTCCTTAAAAACTCCTTAATTTTTAAATTGGGATGCGATCAATTTCTCTATTGACGCGATTCGCCGTCGTCATGTGATTTCCTATCAGTTTTCGCCGTACTTTCTAAACTGTCTGGTTTTGTAAGTTCAGTTAAACTTGCATCAAACTGGTTCTAAGAACGCCAGTACAGGTGATAAGTACTGGTGTACTGGTCAAAGAATTATTGAATATGCCTTTTCTGGTTTATAACCATTAAAATATGTTCCTCAGGAAATAAGGTTTATGGCTTTATGACGTGTATTTCAGGAAAGTCCTTATAAGAAGTTACTTTGGTGTTTAGAAAATCCTTAAAATTCCTTACTCTCGAAAAAGAGTAAAAACCCTGTAAAATAAAATATGCAATGTATTCCATATTTAACTACAGTATGCTCTTTATAAAGAAAACGTTTCTTGGATGTATCTCAAATTTAATTTAAGCTGAATATTTTAATATTTCTCGTGCAAGAAGTAATCTTGTATTCAGGTACTTTGAAATGGTAGTATCTGTTATCAGTCATAAAAAAATAAATCAAGACTGTAAATAACTGCTGGAAGAAATTTAAAGTATAATTTACTGAAATAACTCTCATTAAAAGATTTCGTTCGATGTTTATAAAATCGTATTAAAGTGTTACATGAATAGTAGTTGACGACGCAAAAATTGATAACTTCAATTAAGATTCACCGTTTTTATCGGTGTGATGTTCGTGGATAGGTTGCTTGAAAGATACTATTAAAATTCCTTCTTAGTAATTTAAAGTACGTTCGCAAGACCATTATGGTTTTTAAAGATATTACAACCTATGATCATCTATGATAAATATCAAATGATCAATCGGGCTGTCTGAAAATTTCTATTAAAAGCAAAAAATTATCAGGCTGTTTCAGTATAATTTAATATAGTGAGTATCAATAAAAATTTTCTTAAATTATCTGTGCAGATATTACTTTCTTAATGTTTTAAAACAAACTACAAGGAAATATTACGAACATTTCAGGAATGATGTAAGTGTATTAAATATTTTATGATTAAAAGCGCTAAAACTTAACTATTATATAATAGTTTAAATAGAATGGAAAAAGATATCTTTTGGTATTATTCATAGGAGTAATTTAAAATTATTTTTCACTAAATATACATGATATTTAGATCGTATAACTAAACAAAAGTAAACTTCTTAATTTTCTAAGATATATAACTTAAATGCTAGATATTTATTAGAGTGGGAAATAGACTCCTAGACTTTTATAAAAAGAATTTATTGTTAATACCGGTGATAAAAATTTCATTGCAACAAAAATAATCGATGATTAAATTTAAAATGATCACATACGTACCTAATCTACTATTTAAGCCAAATATAGAAGAAAATTATTGACGTCATATCTAAGTTCAGGGATAAAACGTATGAAATAATGCAGACGATATTTAAATAATTTTAAATAAGAAATGATTACATAAGATTTCTAAACGAATGACGTCATAATGATAGAAAAAATGTTATTTTTACCTATTTATTATGGGATAAATTGATGAATTTAATCGCCTGCTCTTAACAGGGGAAAATAGGGCTTGAAATAATGGCATTAAATGCTAGAAAACGGTCGGAAGTGGAGGATTTTGGACGTTTCAAAGACTTGCATAGAGTTTTGCTAACCCTAACTAATCAAGAATCCAATATGGATGCCCCTATCCATTCCAGGTTCAACCGCTTCATAAATTCGAGGACAGGCGGATATAGGCTATTATTATATAGGAGATAATTATGCAAATCTTTGTTTCCTGGAAAGGCCATGGTTGGTCTTTGGTTGTTAGACCCACCCTGATTGGTTTTTACGTTGTGTATAATAAAGCCTATTTCCGAATCATCAGGCAGTCTGACTTCTCTTGTAAAGTTCGAGGAGTTGCTGGTTTAGGAATAAAGTATGAAATCCCTAATCTTCGTGTTGACTGAATTCCTCGTGACAATACATTTTATATGTATTAAAAACCTAAAAATTATACATACGATTTATAGATACAAAACCAGTCCTTATTTAATTTGCCGATACTAAACTTGGTGCAGTTTAATTTTTCCTTATATTGTTTAGAGAAAAGGGTTTAAAGAAAACTTACACAGGTTCATTTTATAAAACATTTATAAAGTGTACAAGCATTTAACATTTATAACAAAGTACATGCATGTTACTATGAGGCTCTGCTTGAAGCTACGATCTCTCGAACTTGTTTCATATCATAATCAGGAAAAAGGAAAGAAAAGGGATAGATGTTAAAAAAATTAAATAGCTATATATTAATATATTGTTTGAGGGACACGTACTAGTACGTTTTCTGACGATTGATACTTGAGCGCGGAACACGTACTAGTACGGGTTAGTGTAACAACATGGCTTGTTCGTACGTACAAAAATCACGGTATATACAGGAAAACGATGCCGAATGTTCTTGTCTACTACATAGATTCTGGAAAAATTGAGACAAATAAAAACTAGTTTTTACATCAGTCGCTTCAGAACCACAGAAGGGGAAAAAATAAAACTATATACTACTACTTCTATTTGATTTTTTATATTTACGATACTATCATAAATTTTCCACTAAAAATGTATTTTTTGTTTACAAAAATCTTACGTTTGTTATTTATATATTTCTATTTATATATATAGCCTTCGAAAAATTTTACACACATTTTTCGAAGCTTCTTAGTTGAAAAACTTAAATATGATAAATTATAGGTGTGTGAGCCAGCCGATCAGGGTTCTTAATGTTTGTTACATGGAGGATGCAAGTACCAAGGTTTAAGTGTCACGAACTTATGCAAGAAAAGCTGTCAGCAAGACTTAATTTTTGGTGTGTTCTTACTCTCCAAGAGTAAAGAAAGAAAAATAACAACATATATTCATCAAGGTTTGTCATTAAAGAATAGAACTGTTCGAATATTATTTTAAGATACACTTACAGTGAAATAAGCTGGTAATTAATTATCAGGTTAAAATATACTATACATACATACACACACATATATACGTATTATCTGGCATGTAATTTAATGTTTTCATTGTAAAACAATTTAATTTTCTACCCTAAAAATTTTCCTACATGGAGTGTCAAGTTTTTCATAAAATATGACTGTAATAAATAAAAACTACTTTGTATTCACAGGCAAAACACACCCCTCAAAAACATTTAGATATCGAAATATATTGCACTACAACAAATAAAAAAGGTACTACAGTTTCTAAGAGAGTATCGTTGAAAGCTATTTGGAAGTAATATGTAGTCTAAGCACGCCATTCAGCAGGCTCTGTTTTAGGTAGGAAGCATGAGATAACAGAAAAATGAATGTTATTCACATCCTTCGTAGATCATGGGGTACATTTCTAGGCAAAAGGGACGTCCTGGTAGGGTTGCCTCCGTAAACCTTAATGTAATTTTACTCAAATACTTTCAATGACAGTTTATTATAAACTTAAAACTTTCAATAAAATTAAAATTATTTATACTCTTTCGTGGGGCATTTCACTTCTGAATTACTTCTGGTTGTTATTATTTCAAATCACCTGGTGTAGAATTTCCTACAACATTTTTAATAGATCTCATTGCAAAATGAGACCCTTTCTCTTCTGATTTATTTCCGGTTGTTGTTGTTTTTCATCACCTAGTGTAGGATTTCTTACAACACGTTTAACATGCCTCGTCGCAATATGCAACCATTTCTCTTCCGATATATTTTCTGCTGTTGTTACTCATTACTTAGTGTAGGATTTTCTACAACACGTTCAATAGGTCTCGTCTCAACACGCGGGTATTTCTCTCCTGAATTATTTCCGGTTGTAGTTGTTACTCATTACCCAGTGTAGGATTTCCTACATGTTCAATCAACCTCGTCGCAATATGCGACCATTTCTCTTCTGATTTATTCCCCGTTGTTGTTGTTTTTCATCACCTAGTCTAGGATTTCCTACAACACGTTTAACAGATCTCGTCGCAATATGCAATCATTTCTCTTTCGATTTATTTTCTGTAGTTGTTACTCTTCACCTGGTGTAGGATTTCCTACAACACGTTCAATAGACCTCGTCTCAATATGCAACCTTCTCTTCTGAAATATTTACGATTGTTGTTGTTACTCATTACCTCGTGTAGGATTTCCTACAACACGTTCAATCAACCTCTTTGCAATATGCAACTATTCGTCTTCCGATTTATTTTTTGTTGTTACTCATCACCTGGTGTAGGATTTCCTGCAACACGTTCAATAGGCCTCGTCTCAGTATGCTAGCCTATCTCTTTTGATTTATTGCCGGTTGTTGTTGATTTTCATCACCTAGTCTAGGATATCCAACAACACGTTTAACAGACCTTTTTGCAATATGCAACTATTACCTCGTCGCAATATGCAACGATTTCTCTTCCGATTTATTTTTTGTTGTTGTTACTCATCACCTGGTGTAGGAATTCCTACAACGCATTCAATAGACGTCGTCTCAATATGTACCCCTTTCTCTTCTGAATTATTTCTGGTTGTTGTTTTTGTTACTCATTACCACGTGTAGGATTTTCTACAGCACGTTCAATCAACCTCGCCACAATATACGACCATTCCTCTTCTGATTTTTTTTCCGGCTGTTGTTGTTACTCATCATCTAATGTAGGATTTCCTACAAAACGATCAACAGACCTCGTCTCAGTGTCCAGCATCTGGTTCATGGCTAAGGTTAGAATACAGCTTCACTTTGAACTAGAAAACACGAAGGCTGAAGTCTAACCGAACCTCAGGAATGTGTTCTGGTAATTTGGAAGCAGAAGACACCCCCTTTCGAGTTGGATCTGCAACCTATATAGATATCGACTGCGAAATTTAAAGACTTTGCAACCACGAGCCTATTTTACATACACCAGCCGCCCTTAACACTAAATCTACCAAGAGGGGTCAAATCACCCCATTTTTTGTTATTTTTGCCCTTATAAAAATGTCCGGTAGTTTTAGTGTTAAAGAAAACAGTGGATCTTTGGCCGGCTCGAGACTTGACCACGCTATTATGCGTTACGAAATTGCTGGCTTTACCGACTGATCTGCCACGGTTAATTTCTTTTGGTATTTTCTGTGTTTTGTTATCAATAAAACAGCAACTTGATTTACTTTCCAGGTACTAACCAACAATTTAATGGGATTCAAAACCAACATTTATAAAATGAATATTATTGATATTATTTCCAATGCTGGGACACTTGTTCTTATAACATTCATCACTACCAAGCAGCAGATATCTGTTGGATAATATAAGAGCACCATATAGGTGATCAACTTTAATAGATCAACTTTCCCAGAACAACACAAAATGGGTTCTCTAATTTAGAAGCAGGAACCAAGCAGAAGACACTCCCTTCTGAGTTGGACCTGCAACCTGTATAGGTACCGATTGCTAACTTTGAAGACATTGCGACCATGAGCCTATTTTATATACACTAGCTGCACTTAAAAAAACAGTGGATCTTTTGTTTATTTTTTGTGCTTTGTTATCA
Source organism: Pardosa pseudoannulata (assembly GCA_032207245.1). NCBI lineage: Eukaryota > Metazoa > Arthropoda > Arachnida > Araneae > Lycosidae > Pardosa > Pardosa pseudoannulata. The sequence goes on along the minus strand of CM063500.1, from coordinate 106,384,477 downwards.
ATAAAATAACAACTTGATTTACTTTCCAGGTATTAACCAACAATTTAATGAGATTTAAAACCAACATTTATAAAATGAATATTATAGATATTATTTCCAATGCTAGGACCCTTGTTCTTATAGCCTTCACCACTACCAAACAAAATATATTTATTTGTCATTTTATTATAAGAGCACCATATAGGTGGTCAACTTTAATAGATTAACATTCCTAGGACAACACAAAGTGGGTCCTCGTAATTTAGAAGCAGGGAACAAGTAGACGATCCCAGGTTTAGCCTACTCTCTTCCGAAGCATCGTTTTGAAATTAGGAGGAAATTGGGATCCCGAACCTATTATACGTATGTAAAAATAGTGTTAAGTTGGCCTAGTGTTTGAGAAAGAAGAATTTAAAACTCACTAAAAATACATGGACAAATCTATCTTGATGAAATGATTTTATACCATTAAATAGATGCCTAAGGAATACAACTGGAATCAACTTATCATTTGTAGACATCGAAGACTGCTTTCGAGTCGGCGTCAGCCCCAAAAAACAATATGGCGATGATTTTCCTTTTTCGTGTCGCTGAAAAAAATGTCTATTCCTTAAACCTTGTTGTGATATAGCCACATTCTATTTAAAAGGGAATGCCAGGAATTGCTGGCTTTCTGACCCCTTATATTATGGAATGGGGCTTGTCCATATCCAAGTCACCTTGAATCTTCCCGCGCTGAACATCCGTGGGTTGCCGTTTTGCTCTCCCCATCTTTCCCCATTTGTCCAGCTTGAGCTTTGCTTGGCGCCATAAGATTCCTAGGCTGTTCTTCCTACTCACGCTACGTTTTGGCGATCGTCTTGGGTTCCCTATGGTGGGATTTTCCCACTGATCTCGCCATGCGCGGTATTGAGTGGGCATAATTTTGGCCGGAATTGGGGGAAGAAATCACCCGCATCATTTAAAAAACGAGTATTTTTTTTAGCCATTTTGCTTTTTCTTATCTTTGTGTCATGTCGAGAACTTGTATTTTTCTGACAAAGTCAGCAAGGAATAGAAAATAAATAAAATTCCTTTAAGCTAATCAATTAATAAGACTCTTTTCTATTCGTCAAATTGCATTCACCTCTGTTCTAAAATTATAGAGCATACCATATGAATACACTGAATTGTATCTGCCGCCATATAGTTGCACGAAAGAACCGATGAAAGGTTATTGCGGTTGAAAGGAGCAATGTAATATTCAACATCAATAACTCTACAATAATAATTCTACAATTGTCATCTAAAAAAATCAGACTGCCTCGCGGAGAAAAAACAGGGGTCCACTCCAGAGCGGTGGGGGTCAGAATCCCCCAAACTAACGGACCCTTCTATTGGTTGGGAGAAGTCCGAAGTTTCTTTCTAGTTCAAACCGGTTCTGTTCTGGTATGTCTTTGACGATGACTCACGGGAAGAGGTAAAAAGAGCTGAACCGAATGTAACTTATTGTTACGACGTATAACAGTCGTCATTAATGAATATGACGGTTTCATTTGGCCTTGAGCCTCGAACTCGCTACGCTCCGGTTATAAGATCCATGTCTTTGCCGACTGAACCTGTCTTTAGAATGAATAAATAATATAGATATCTCATTTTAATCAGCTCAATAACTCTGCAAATTGCAGAATGGTATAAGTTGAAAGAAATTATGATTAAATATATAATAATAATAAATAACTATTAATCTGAATTAATGCTAACAAAATTTATTTTACTTCAACCCTAATTACTCCAGTCTAAATATACCATTACGAAATCAAATCATTATTTTAAAAGTTTTAGAGAGATATAAAATGTACTAACCACAGATATAAAAGCCATAAAAGGCACTTAAATCCATACTGACTCTTTAACAAAGTTTCTTTGTAAACTACTTTCTATTCTCAAATAAATATATTGAGTATCTCATTATTTTGTTCAATACTACATTTCACGACTGTAAAAATCGTAGCTTCAACAAAATAAATCGATTCCACAAAACGCATTTGTTGTGAATAGTTTGACAATAGCCAGTAGCAAAATCTTTTTATAATCTTAAAAGCCTTCTTTCAATGAGTAATCTGACATTACTAGACTATCTCTGTATTGAATCCAACCGCAAATAAAATGCATCCAACATATTTGGTGTGAAATCTCAAAATGCAGATACTAAAATTAGTTTTTCTTTGAAATGAAAAAAAGTGCTGTCTAGACAAGATATGAATAATTATTTTCGCATCCTTATAATGTGACAGCTACGGTAAATCTTGAATAAAATTATGGCTTAAATGTTTATTTATAACTGTAAAAGTTAAAAAGGAAGCGTATTTTGTAATCACACGCCATATTTCAGAAGTAACCCTGTTAGAATTATAGGAATTTACTTACACTAATAGAAATGGTATTTATTAATTTAATTAACAAATTCCTTCTTAACATTAACTAATTAAATAAAGTTTTTTACTTGTTAGCTTACATATTATTACAATTTTTTTAAGAACATATAATGCAAACTAAACATATTTATGTAATACACAAATATGCATTTTCTTTTTCAGTTTTGTATTGATAGTCTATGCCACATTTTTTATTAGATTTAAGTGTTACCTCAAAATATGTTTTAAGCATTGGGAAATTCAAACTGATTTTTCTTAAATTCTATCTAAGGTTTTGATCTGAAAATTTGTGATTTATTTAGACGTACTTTATTTGATTTGCTGCCTTATTTTTTAATTAGAAAGTTGCGATATCTCAGTCCGCAAAGGTATCTATTTCGTAACCGAAAGGTGGCGAGTTCGATACTCGAGATGCGAAAAATCTTCCGTGCTCATTAACGGGGGATGAGGCACTTAAAATAAATTCGTTATCGCAATGTTCTCTTAGTCTTCAAGGGATACCTTAGGAGATGGCAAGACACAGCCTGTAAGTTTTCTGCTTTATCTCTGCTTTTAAATTACGGAGATCGACTTTGTGTTATCGCAGGGTGTGATGCTGAATGCCTATAAAATATGTGAGAGTGCAGCTATGTTTTACATAAGGTTTGCGAAACTAATTTGCTCGCCGCACTCACACGTTGTTTGTTGCATGCCGAGGTATTTGGGAAAGATTGCACTTAAACTTCACCAAGTTTCGAGAATTGTGATTGGTCGTCAGGAGGCGATTCAGGTCCATTCCTGGAGTCCATGTCGGTCTGAACAGAGCCGGAAAAGGACGTATTGTGCACAGGACAATGAAATAACGGACGCATCAGCACAGGATAATGGATAAAGTATAGGGTTGCTGGAGTAGTTGAGAAGGAAGGAAAAGAATGCAGCGTGCTCTAGGACTGTGGCAATTTTTCTTTCAGGTGTAGCACGTGAAGTGCTTCTTTTACTTTTTATTTTTTTTATATATTTCCTTACCTTTTGTTTTATATTTGAATATTGTAATATAGATCAGTGGCATTTTACTATAATTAATATTAAAGGTGATATAAAGCAAATTTAGGTTATTAATGGATTTGAAGTAACAACAGCAATGTACTACACCACAGCAAAATGCTTTTATAATAAAATAGCCAACAAATATCTGTGGCTTGTTAGTGGCGAATACTGTACTATAAAAGTAAAAGCCTCTCCTTTTAAAAAAAATTTTAATTAAACTTTTTCAAATATTTTCGCTTAAAGATGACTCTTAAAATATTTCTTTTAAAATTTAATTATTCAAAATTGTATATGAATCTTTCAAAAAATAGCAAATGCATAATAATTTCAAATTATCTTTAATCAAAACGAAATAAAAAAAAAGCTTTTGGTTAGAGTGTTTGGATATTTAAATATTTTCAATTTTTAAAAATCGGAATAAAATAAAAAAACAAACAAACTAATAATTCTTGTTTAAAGTAATAGTTCTCTATATATATTTCAGAGAAAAATTAAATCGAATAAAATAATCAATTTATAAATAAGTGTATTAGGATTCTGTGTTCTGAACCGCCTAAAAAACATTACTTTCATCTACTTTTTTAAAAAATTCACAGAAAATGTTCTTTCCATTTCCATTTCTAATCGGAAAATTAAATTTATAACGACATTTTAAAAATGTCTAAATGATTTCGATCTTTATTTTTAATATTTATGTTGTTTGACGTGAATACAAATTGTTAAAAAAGTCAGAATAATAGAAGTTAATATATTTCGGTAACAATACCGTGTACGAAGACTAAGTGCAGGTAGCTGAAAATAACAAAGAATGAATCCAAAATATACTTTTCATTTTTGAAGCTTCCCCACTGAAAACTATAAATCATTTTTACTTTTTCATCGTAAGAAGAAACGTATACATCCCTTAATTTCTGTAACCATACTAAATGTATTAGATTTATACAGAAAAATAAAGGTACAAAGCAAAATTACTCTAGGCGCGTTAATCGAAAAAGCGTTTGAAGTTGAAGCGTTTCACAAAGCTACTCATTTTTTTGCTATGCTTTATGTAATCTCCGTAAACGTTAGAACTTTATGTTAGTGCTGTTTGTCATGTTTCTTGAGTAAAACATTCCCGTTGAGTAAATAGCTGCTCTTTAAAACCGAAGCTCGTTGGAGTAACTACCATTGCTCTCATGGATGTTCGAAGCCCTTCAGAACCATCTTTTTCCATTAGTCCTGGAGTAGCAAAACAGTAGACTATTACGATACAAACCAAAAAACCGGCCTGAGGTAATACAGATCGATATTTTAAAAATCTTCCTGATTTGCAAAGTGTTTTCAATTTAAAGTTTAAAAAAATTACCGAATAAATAACAAGCACGTATAGTCTAAATCTTAATTATATCTTGGAGGTTTCAGGACTAACCCGAATGTCCGGTTTTTAATTTCATTAAAATTATTCGTATATACCCACATTCATTGATGCTTTGTATCTTGGATAGCAAATTAGCAATTGCACTGAGTCCACGTTCTGCCAAATATTATAAAGGGAATACATTTAAAAATACTGTACTCTGGACCAGAGATGTCCCGTAGTGAAATTCATGAAATTTACAATCGAAAATAATATATCATGTATTAAACTAAATAAATAATTGTTAGATTAATATAGTATTTTGAAAGATATCATGCATATCTTCATAGATATGTCTACTGGCCGTCCTCTTGTTTGCTTTGATGCTTCTCCCCATTTGCCTCTGAAACCGCTATCGCGCACATGGAAGGCTTCAGTGCTTGAAGTTCTATTGTTAACTGTTAATCATTTTACATCCGAAACGGAAAGAATTAGCAACTTAAACATCTCAAACTTTTGTTTAAAAGTAGATAGTCCTTGTCAGTGCAGCCATACTTCTTTTAACACATTGTATGCGGGATACGTACTAGTTCGTTTTGCGACGATTGATACTTGAGCGCGGGACACGTACTAGTACGTTTTCTGACAATTGATACTTGAGCGCGGGACACGTACTAGTACGGGTTAGTGTAACAACATGGTTTGTTTATGGGTACAAAAATAACGGTATATACTGGAAAACGAAGCCGAATGTTCTTGTCTACTACATAGATTCTGGAAAAAATTAGACAAATAAAAATTAGTTTTTACATCAGTCGATACGGAACCACAGAACTGGAAAGTTAATTAAAAAATCAATTTAGATTTAATTTTTTTTTATTTATCCTTGCGAAAATCATATTATATATATGTACATTTATATATTGTATATATATTTATATTATTATATATATACAATTTTGTATTATATATATATATATATATATATATATATATATATATATTTATATATTGTATATATATGTATAAATATACACACACGTATATACATACATATATATATATATATATATATATATATATATATATATATATATATATATATATATATATATATATACATATAAAATACGAAAAGTGGTTTAAAAAATTAAATAATTTTCGATCTATTGAGATATAATTGAATAACTAAATTTACGCGCAAAACGCCCGCTCACGGTAAAATTCCGTTGTGAAATGTACCCACACAAAATGTGTTAATAGTGTACTGGCATGTGGCCTGGGACAGGTAGATCTATTCAAGTCCACTACCCGAAAGAAAGCTTCACAAGGTTAGTCTTTAATGCAGCCCTTACAGCTTTCCCTAACAGGCGTGGTCCATTCCCGGCCTATCTTAACCGATTCCATCTTTTGGAATCAGCTAAGCCTAGTTGTGTTTGCGGGGGCCCAGGCACATCCGACCACTACCTATTTGACTGCACACTTGCAAGGGATTGACATTTCAAAAGCAACAGACCAGACCTGGACTTCACCTGGGCTAATTATCTAAACTGAAACAAAACCTTCTCAACAAAGTTATTAAATCTCCTCCTTTGCTTGGGCCGAATGATGGCCGATTGGTTAGGGTGCTGGCCTTCAGTACCTGAGTTCGTGGGATCGAATTCCACTGTCGCATGGATGTTCGTAGCCGTTCGGAATCAGCTTTAAGTTGTAAATCTCGGTCTCATTATCCCTAGTGTTTCAAAAAGTAGACGGTAGCACTCCAAACCAAACCAAACCTTTGGTTGGATAACAAGACGATTCTGATTCATAAATGTTCCAAAGTTTTCCCTGTATATAATTTTTGTTTAAATATCTTATTCAGTTTCCTTTTATTTAATGTATTTCTATAAATTATTTTTGTTTGTGTATGTATATAATGTACTTGAATGTATTTGTTTGTAATATTTTTAATGCTTTTGTACTGCAATGTATAGTATATGCTGCTGTTGATTATACACCCAAAGCATCTTAAACCTTTGTTTTAAGGTAGATGGTCCTTGTTGGTGCAGCCAATACATCAATACTGTTAATTATTTTAGAGTTACTCAAGATACGTTAGTACGTACAAACATCAAGAGTAAACTAGTCATATTTAGTTTAAAAACAGTCCAAAGATATATTTAAAGTTTCAAAATTTAAATTTTCTTGTATACACATGCAGACTGATACTGAAATACTGATACCGATTAAAATTTAATCAGGCAAAATTTAAAAAATGTATTTACGTTTGAATCTGAGCACATCTATGAAAAGTTTGCGTTTAACCCAGTGCTTGTAACGTCCGAAATCGGGGAATGCAAATACACCCATTTTGGTACTCCCGACCAGCGTTAGGGTAAAAGAAACGGTATTTCAATTCCGTGAAGCACCAAATCGGTTCGTCCAATGCATACTATTTAATTTTCCATTTTCTCAATAGACAGAAGTACTTTTTCACAAAAAGTTCTATAGTTTCACACCATTTATCGGTATTTATCGGATACTATAAAGGATTTGTGAAATTCAAAGGAATCAGAGGGAATTCATGATAGTTGATAGAGATAATAATATTGCTGTATTACTTTATTATATTTATCCAGAAAATTATGTCATTGGATTTATTTGGCTGTCATTGGAGCAAAAATGACTGTCATACATTAACATTTCCCATATGTGAAAATATTGAAAATAGTAGTTATTTCGTTTAAATTTTTTTTCAAAAATAATCTATTTCTAACATTTTGATGATAACAATGAACAAAGCTAAAGAGACAAAAAAATTCCATTTTTGGCACGTTTTTCTTAAATATATTCCACAGGCAATGGGTTAATGCCTAGCGTCTCACTTTAGATACCACTAAAAATAGCTTGTATAATTTTTATTTTTTCTTAGAACCAGTTTTCCTTTTGAGAGCAGGTAGAGGGTAATTTGCAAAACAAACTATAAAATTTTCAAATAATTTCTATGATTTCTAAATCTTCTATTTGGATTAACACTTTATGATTTTTCGAACAGAGCACATAAATTTGCTTTTTCGGTGTGTACACAGACTGAAATCGTGATAAATTGATTTATTTATTTAAACTAAATTTGGCTGTACTTATTTTAGGTGTAATACCAAACAATTTTTTTCCTTTTTCCTAAATGGCAATAATATATTTCTAGCATTTTGATGATAAAAACTTACAAAATAAAAGGAAATTTTTTTTTCATTTTTGGCACTTTTTTCTCAAATTTATTCTACAGGCAAGGCGTTAAAAATAACAAGAAACGGTGCTTTTGTAAATGTTGATTATTTTTACCTCTACAGACACGAATCATGGGAAAATATCTCACTTTTCTATCCGGAATTGCATCTTAATGGATTCTTATACATTGGTCATGAAAACATATCCCAGATATCGATTCTCAGTGCTGGGAGGTGATATTTTTTTATGGGAAAATTTATTGCGCATAATTCAAGCCAACCTCTATTGATCTTTATTTCCCCGTAAGTAATCCGATACTGAAAAGGAGTCGCATGTTTTATTTATGTGCATGAAGCTTAATGGTGCGTAACAAAAATGGTCAAAAGAGGTGGGAAGAGAATCCCTTAAAATGTTGTTGCACTGGCAGTTTTATGCTTACTTTATGACAGCTTCGATTTGGGTTTTTATTCTTACTTCTTCGTACGAAGGAATAAAAGTATTGTAATCATGAAAAATTTCATTCTTACCCATTTCATGCCCGAGTCATATCTGTCGATTCCATATCGATGTATATCTTAAATCTAAGCTATTATGGACTACATCATTAAAAATTTCATTCTTACCCCTTTCATGCCCGAGTCATATCTGTCGATTCCATATCGATGTATATCTTAAATCTAAGCTATTATGGACTACATCATTAAAAATTTCATTCTTACCCCTTTCATGCCCGAGTCATATCTGTCGATTCCATATCGATGTATATCTTAAATCTAAGCTATTATGGACTACACAGAATAAAATAAATAAAGTTTAAACAGCTTTGAATACTACAACACTCAATGTTAGTGATCAGCTACCGTTTTAAACATCATACGATGCCATTTATGAAAAAAACTTCGAGAAAAAAAGATTTTTATTTAAGAAATCCTATAAAACGGAGTTATACACTGTCTACCCATAAGTATTTGGACACCTATGCAGATGACGATATCTGTGGACTTGTGGTAGTCACGGCCTGCGTCGGTATAGGAAACGTGTAGGAAACAGCATCGGCATTAGTCGCATGCAAGATGCTGCGCAGTTCGGAGCTCTCGGATTTCGAGAAAGGTATAATTATCGGGTACCACGCATGTTGCCGTTTCTTAAGGGACATATCTAGCGATCTGAAGGAACCACATCGAAATTGGACCGTAGATCAATGGAAACGGGGGTGCGACTAATCAAAGTTCCCCCTTTACCGTTCGGATAGCAGTGTCTAGGTTTGGCGTCTGTCTGGAGAACATCTCCTGCCAGAATGCATTGAGCCAACTGTCAAGTTCCGCAGAGGTGGAATTATGGTCTATAAGTGTTTCTTCTGGTAGGGACTGGGACCATTGATCCCCATTCATGGTAAGTTCAACGCCGATGCCTACTGCACTATTTTGGATGACAATGTGCTTCATACGTTGTGGCAGTTTTACGGGTTGGACCCCTGTTACTTTCAGGACGACAATGCCAGTTGTCATGTTTCGACGTTAATCAAGGCTTGGTATGGTGCCAATGGAGTTCTTCGAATGATCTGACCTGCCCAGAGCCCAGACCTGAAGCCTATCGAGAACCTCTGGGACGAGTTGGATCGCCGAATTAAGGGGTGCACTATCCGTCCAAAATCGGTGAAGGAACTTGTATGTCTACTCCAAGTCGAGTGGAAGACAATACTAGTAGCTGTAATGCAAAGACTTGTGGAAAGTATGACCCGGAGGGTCCACGCTGTAATTTCCTCTCGTGGAGGCTCTACCAACTATTGAATAAAGTTAGTTTTTCTTTTCTATCACAGGTGTCCAAATACTTATTGGTAGACAGTGTATAATAGATTAAGAAATTTGTTCCTATATCTGTCTATGTACTTGCCGAGAAAGTTAATTGATGTGCGCTGTTCGGAAAATCATAAAGTGTCCATCCAATGAAAAAATTTATAAATACTAGAAAGTACTGGAAAAATTTCTTGATTATTTATAAGATTTCTCTCTACCTACTTTCAAAAGAAAAACTCCTTCTAAGAAAACATACAAATTCTACAAGCTATTTTTTTAGCAGTATCAGAAATGAGAAGCTAGGCATTGAAGGTTTAAAATTCCAATGGATTGTTAATTGGAACCCTACAGTCTGTTTTTTTATCAGGTAACACTCAAGAGATTTTATCAGTATATTAAATAGTATTTATACATGTATTATTTCTACATTTGTAACTTTTCCTCCGGGTG
>CM063500.1:106339263-106369263 GCA_032207245.1 Pardosa pseudoannulata | reverse complement strand
TTTACTATTCATCACTTATGATATTTAAAAAAATTATTTCAAAAGAGAATAAATATTTTTTTTATAAATTTTGTGTCAATAATCAACTATAGATAAACTAGTACAAAAAGTAAACTTTGTATGCATGTATCTGAAGTTCTGTACAGAATTATGCATAGCTAGAGGTATCTTTAATTGATCTGCAAAATGTTGAAATTGCCATGTTCTCTCGTAAGATTAGAGTTACGATAGCTATTATAATTCATTTTATAAATTTATATTTATATCTATAAAACATTATTATAAAATAAATTATTATAATATATATCCATAAATATATAAATGTGTACATATATATATATATTCTTTTTAATCCATCTATCTATATCTACAACTATCTACATCTATATGTTTACCTATTTTATCTATCTATATCTCTATATATATATTTATATATATATATATATATATATATGTATATATATATATATATATATATATATATATATATATATATATATATATATATATATATATATATATATATATATATATATATATATATATATATATATATATATATATATATATATATATATATATATATATATATCTATATCTCTATATATATATTTATATATATATATATTTACAACAATCTACATATCTATATCTACACCTATCTACATCTATTTACATCTATCTGTTTGCATCTATCTATCTATATCTACATCTATCTATATATCTATCTATCTATCTATCTCTCTCTATATATATATATTTACAACAATCTACAGATCTATATCTATCTATCTATCTATCTATATATATTATATATTTATATATATATATATATATATATATTATATAATATATATATATTTACATCAATCTACAGATCTATATCTACACCTACCTCCATTTATCTATTTATCTATCTATATCTATTCATATTATCTGTAAAAGTACTGCGTCTCATTGCTTAGTTACTTCGAAAAATAGCATTACATAGTGTTATTAAATAGTGAAAAAGCATTATAATTTAATTTGGTTTAAATCGTCAAGGTTTTATTTTTTTTCTTCATGACAACTAATGACAATGAGACCTACAGTAAAAAGTAGATTACCAGCAGTAGAATTTTCTGAAGAATAACATAGATACCAATCACGCCCTCCATATAGTCCTGATCTCGCACTGTGCTATATATGGCTCCTTTCTCGGCTGAAGAAACTACTAAGGGGAAGTCGCTTTGGAAACAAAGCGTTTAAAATCTGTGAAAGTGATTATAGGATAACTGTTTAATAACGGACTTTCACGTGTGTTCGAAAATGGACGAAACGTTGGAACAAATGCATTACGCCTTGCGTAAAGTCAAAAAATATTGGTGATTAATGACGATATGTTTTTATATAAATATAATCTTACTATTTATGAAATCGCTCATAGTTTTTTATGATCTAAAGTAATAGTTTTTGCTACATGACGACTAATTAAACTAGGACCTACTTCTTAAATCAAATTTTAAAAATCTTAAGAACAACCATAACTGCAGTTGACTTCGGCTTCGAAAGATATACCCTTACTTATTCTTCTTTTGTCCGTTAGTAAGATTTATATGTAAACACAATTTGAAAAGAAAAACTATATAAAAAATATTCATTTTAAGAATTTTGCAAGATCATAAAAAATATTTTGTTCCCTGTCAATTGTTTTATTTATCACAAATCATTTCAAAATATTTTAATTGTTTCATATAAATAACATTAAAATTAAAGAGAAAAAATATTCCACTAATTCAGCCACTATTTTTATATTTTTAATCTCACGATTAGTTTTTCTAAAATTAAAATTTATTTAACTTTAAAAAATAAAACACATTTTAAACGTTGAAATTTAATATTTTAAAAATTATTTCTGATTTGTCAACTGAATTAAAAAAAAAGAAAAAAAAATGCCTAATCGTTATCTTTTACCTATTGCATACATGCTTCTGAATTTCCATGCGTTTCAAAATTTGTTTTTAAAAGGGCAACATATTGCGCAAAAACTAATTTAATGTTAGTAAAATGTGTTCTAGTTTAATATTGATTATTTGGTTTTTCATGAGAGCTCGAGAACAGATAGGCTAATAATTTCACATTACCTTAAAGAATTACAAACCGTTGCGATTAACACAAAAATTCAATTCACATACCATTATTAATACGTATTAATCTATAAAAACTATTTAAGGAAGTAATACAATTACGTGTATTACTCGAAAGTATTGTTTAAATATAATCGTTTTATATAAATAAACATTAAAATTAAAGATAAAAAATGATTCCACTAATTCAGCTACAATTTTTATATTTTTAATCTCACGATTAGTTTTTCTAAAATTATAGTTTATTTAACTTTAAAAAATAAAAACACATTTTAAACGGTGATATTTAGTTTTTTTATAAATTATTTCTGATTTGTCATCTGAATTTAAAGAAAAACAAAGCAACAAGACTAATCGTTATATTTTACCTATTGCATACGTTCTTCTGAATTTCCCTGCTTTTGAAATTTGTTTTCTATACACAAAACTATATCAAAAGAATGTTCATTTTAAGAATTCTTAAGATCATAAAATATATTTTGTTCTCTGTATACTGTTTTATTTATCACAAATCATTTCAAAACATTTTAATTGTTTCATATAAATAAACATGAAAATTAAAGAAAAAAATTGATTTCATTATTTCAGCGACTATTATTATATTTTTAATCTCACGATTAGTTTTTCTAAAATTAAAGCTTATATTACTTTAATAAATAAAACACATTTTAAACAGTGATACTTTTTTCTTATAAATTACTTCTGATTTGTTATCTGAATTTAAAGAAAAACAAGTAGTCAAGCCTAATCGTTATCTTTTACCTATTGCATACATGCTTCTGAATTTCCATGCGTTTCAAAATTTGTTTTCTATTCGAAAAACTTGTGGAGTCGCTGAATAGAATAATTCTTTTTCTCATTGCCAGAGAGATTTGAGGATTTAAAAGTGACGCCACTTTCAAACAAATTCAATCTGAACATAGATTTTTCTTTGAAGAACATTTATCAAATATTCGAACGAACGAAGTCTACTGCCTTTTTTTTTCACCCAACAAGCCTAATTAATTAATAGCAATTTCCCGTCAAGATAAGCCCCTTTTAATCACTTTCTATATATTATTTAAGGTTGTTAATTATAAAAATTAATTTCAGTAAATAAGTTATGTATTTTATTTTTCTTAAATCTTGAGATTAATGTTTCAAAACGAAAGCTTATTTAGTATTTACCCTTCCCTTAATACTAGACACCATATTTTATGCATGGTTCTTCATAGTTTATTGGCTTCATATATTAACAAAAAATATTATTATATTTTTAATATCACGATTAGTTTTTCTAAAATTAAAGCTTATATTACTTTAATAATTAAAACACATTTTAAACAAAGAACAAAGCATAACAAAGAAAAAAGCATAATCGTTATCGTTTACCTATTGCATACATGCTTCTGAATTTCCATGCGTTTCAAAATTTGTTTTCTATTCGAAAAACTTGTGGAATCACTGAATAGAATATTCCTTTTTCTCATTGCCAGAGAGATTTGAGGATTTAAAAGTGACGCCAGTTTCAAAGAAATTCAATCTGAACAGAGATTTTCTTCTGAAGAACATTTATCAAATATTCGAATCAACGAAGTCCACAGCCTTTTTTTTTCACCTGGCAAGCCTAATTAATAACAAGAACTTTCCCGTCAAGATAAGTCCCTTTTAATCACTTTCTATAAATTATTTAAGGTTGTTAATTATAAAAATTAATTTCAGTAAATAATTTATGTATTTTTTTTTATTTTTCTTAAATCTTGAGATTAATGCTTCAAAACGAAGGCTTATTTTAAAGTATATTTGACTTAAATAATGCAGGTTAGCAATTAAATCTTAAATGAAAGAAAGTCTGAATATTTAGATACGCAAACTTTAGCAGTTGTAATCCATTTTTCCTCTCCTTCTGACAGATTTGGAGAGGGAAGGCTATGAAATAGCCTTAAAGTGATTGGCTTTGTTTATTCATTTTTTTGGCAATTATTTATTCCAAATTAATCCTCTTTCGTATTAGCTGACAGTTAGAGGTGAGCAGTTTTCTTTTTTAAAGGCAATTAATGCATTTATTTTGTAATCCCTCTAAACACTTTCGATTGAAACATCGTTTGTTGAAATAGATGTGTCATTTGTATGTGGAATTGCTTTTCTACTGTTTCACTGACTATAAAGTTAAGCAAACTAAACACCAGACAATTTTAGGATCTCTGTGATACGGGAACTTCCTATTTAATGTACAATCGTTTGTCTTTTTTGTTAATTAATGAACAATAATTTTGCTGGTTACATATATAATTTTTAATTAGAAGTACATGCTCACTACTAACGTTCACAGTGAAAAAAAAGCGGTGTATAACTTTATTTTACATTTTGTATAACTACGAAATATTTAGATTTTTTTCGATCAATATTAGCATATAGCCCGTCTTATGACGGGAGAGGTAAAATTTTTAATTTTGCAGAATTGTAAATTACCCTATGAGGCAGGTAAAAAATTGGTTTGCTTTTTAGCTAAGAATTATCTGGTACACACTCAATAATTTGTTTATCTTTACTGACCGCATGTTAGTTGCCAACTTTAATTTATCTTGCCGTATTACGTGATAGGATGGACAGGAGAGATTTTAATATTGGCAGTGATTATTTGTCGGTATATATGAACGATTCCAAAATTGAGCGAATCGACTGCAAACCGTGTGGTTATGTATAAAAAACAAACGCACAAACGAACAAACTGCTTAATTTTCAAAGATACATAACTTAAATGCTAGATATTTATTAGTCCGTGAAATAGACTCCTAGACTTTTATGAAAAGAATTTGTTGTTAATACCAGTGATAAAATTTTCATTGCAACAAAAATTAATCAATGAATTATCGCATATGTACCTAATCTATTATTTAAGCCAAATATAAAAGAAAATTACTTACATAATATCCATTTTCCCCTTTCACCAAGATGATTATTTTGGCACCTTTTTTTTTATTAATAACTAGCATATACCCCGTCATTTGACGGGATCAGTAAAACTTTAAATTTTCCAGAATTATAAAGTACTCCATGAGGCAGGTAAAAATGTATTAATAGAATATTTGTATAATAGAAAATATTTATTTGTACGAATATTTGTATTAATAGAAAATCAAACAAATGCTTTCTTGATATACTAGAGCCGGTCTCACTAGAGTCATTTAACAGCTAACCGTGATTAACCCATGGCGTCAACCAATGGCGGGACGCAATTTTCCGTTTAAACAGAGATTAATCGCGATTAGCCGTTAAACGATTTTGGTGAGACTGGCCCCTAGACTTGAATGAAAAGAATTTGTTGTTAATACCAGTGATAAAATTTACAAAAAATGATCGATGATTCAATTTAAAATTAGCACATGTGTACCTAATCTATTGTTTAAGCCAAATATAAAAGAAAATTATTTACGTAATATCTAAGCTCAGTGATAAAACGTATGAAAATAATGCAGACGATATTTAAATAATTTAAAATAAGAAATGATTAAAGGAGATGGTTAAAGGAATGACGTCATAATGCTAGGAAAAAAATGTTATTTTTACCTATTTATTATGTGATAAATTGATAAATATATTTAGGAAACTGTTAACCGGTTTGGAGCGCTACGTTCTACTTTTTTGCAACACGAGGGCTAATGAGACCGGGACCTACAGTTTAAAGCTGATTCCGAACTGCTACGAACATCCACGCCACAGTGGGATTCGAACCCACGAACTCCGGTACCGAAAGCCAGCACCCTAACCAAACGGCCATCGTTCGGCAGTTAACCGGGGAAAATAGGGCTTGAAATAATGGCATGAAACGATCGAAAGAGATTTTGAACATTTTTGAATTCGCTTTGAATTTTGCTAACCGTAACTCATGAAGAATCCAATATGGATGTCTCTCTATCCATTCCAGGGCCAAAGGCTTTATAAATTCGAGGACGGACGGATAGATAACTTAGGCTATTATTATACAGGAATAATTCTGAAGATCTTTTCTTTTACCTCAAAACTGTGATAAAAAGCACTGATCATACTTCAAAATCATATGAGATTTACGAAGTACTACGTATTGTTTAAATGACAATAGGCTTTGTTGATGAAAAGATTTTACAAATGTCGTCGAAAGACAGATCGCTTCCGGATAGTTTCTTTGAAATTGCTCTCACTTCATAAATCTTCCCATATCCTTGAAATAGAAAAAGCTAAAGTCTGGAATTCTTAGGCAGTTTAGAGATGCGACGAAGTAAAGGCAAAAAATATATAGATTCATACATGCATGAGGAAATATAATTGGGTTTTGAATAATTTTATTTAGACTTTACTATAAATGATATATAAATCAAAAAAGAGGATTTATTTTCTAGAACTTTAACTTTGAAGAATTGTGTTATAATGGATTTTATTATACGTCATTTTTCGGGAATATTAACCGGTATTTTGAATCGTCTTTATGCAGAAGTGATATATGGGTGTAAATAGCAAGTTAACTAAACACTCAAATAAATATAGTTACATAGAATATAGATATATATCTAGATATGATATAAGTAAGTTTATAGATAGATATGATAGAGATAAATGTGTAGATAGATATAAATATGGATATATATATATATATATATATATATATATATATATATATATATATATATATAGATATATAGATAAAGATAGAAATAAATACATAAAGATAGATATAGATAGATAAAAACAAACACACACACACACACACACACACACACACATATATATATATATATATATATATATATATATATAGATTGATATATATAGGTATAAATAGAGAGATTCAGAAAGATAGATGCAGATTGGCATACACACACACACACACACACACACACATATATATATATATATATATATATATATATATATGTATATATATCAATGTAGAAAAATAGTATAGGTGTAAATAGGTAAATATAAATAGATCTAGATTGATAAAAATAGAGGTGTAGATTGACATATATATATATATATATATATATATATATATATATGTGTGTGTGTGTGTATATATATGTATATATATATATGTATATATATATATATATATATATATATATATATATATATACATATATATGTATATATATATACATATATATATATATATATATATGTATATATATATATGTATATATATATATATATATGTGTGTGTGTAAAATAACATATATAGATGTAGATAGATATTAATAGATAAATAGATAAATATAAATATTTGTAGATGTAAATAGGTGTAAGATAGACGTAGATATGTGCAAGAAAGATAAATATGCTATAAGATAGATATACAAGTTTATATATATGCATATATTAAAATAATTTATTTTATAAGAAGCTCTTTATAAACATTTTAGAAGCTATTAGTAACTTATTTCATTGTTATAAATTTTTATAAGTACATAAACTTCCATCAATTTCGTTACAATTATATCGGGAGCACCATACCGAAATTTGTTAGAAAATAATGTACTATGTCAAAACCAGATGCTGAATAATGCGTCAAAAACATCTACTGCGTCTTGTTTATGATAATTAATACTAAGTGATAAACAAGAAAGGGGTAATATGTATTTAGGCGGTAATGGATATGTAAAAACTAATTTATGTTTTTTTAATCTATCTTTTTTATAATTCAATACATCATTAACAATATATTTCTGCGATGTAGTTGAAATGATAGTATAATAAATTGCTGTTATAATTTTAAAGATATTCACTAATTTATTAGTAAAATGCTTTGTGAGGATTTATGTATACATAAAATTAATATTTTCACTTACGTAATACTTGGAATAGGGAACTGAGACTGCAGACCGACCATCTATCAGAGTTTGAGTTAATGTAAGAGTATTATCTATGAAACAAATCTTATCAGGGATAGACGAAATTTTTTTGGAGCAGACTAAAAAACAAAAGTTTAGATGGTCTATGTAGTTTATTCTAATATTTTTACAACTGTAAAAATCTATACAAATTCATTCATCTTGAAAGATACGATAGTCTGAATTAAATTTACGTTTTTAGAAGAGTTTTTTTGGATGGAGGATATTTTTTATGAATGTCCACAATAATTCAACCACCAGCATCGATGTTTTTGATAACTTCATCAGTCTTTTTGGTGTCTGACTGTCCTCCATCCTTCCATTACGGAAAATGTAATATTAGAGGTTGTGATTAAAGAGAAAGGTCCTAGATGGAACTTAAAATGCCCATTCTCTCATACAAACTTTAAATCCTTAATATTAAATTCTAAATGACAAAAGAAAAGGAAACCCTCAATTATTTCTGTTCTTTATTCCAATTTAAAATGAAATCTCTATTATAATTAAGATAGGAAAATAATTAGCACTACACATGCATTGCAGAAACAAATTTTTCTTAATGTACGAGGGATTAAACAGTGCGAACATGTGTAGACGTCATGCTGAAACAAGTCAAAGTCGATTCAGGATGATTAAAATGAATATTTAAAGTTTTAAATTTCTTCATACGTGTGTAAAGATATATCAAACTTCCCAACCAGTTGTTTTAACGGTATGCAATTTTAAAATTCTACACCTAATTTTTTCTGAACGATGGTCGAGGGGTAGATAGCTGCACTTCGGTACCGTAATTCACGGGTTCGAATCCCGCTTCTGGTATGGTTGTTCGTATCCGTTATTAGTCGGATAAAAACAGTAGTTTCCGATTTCATTAACCCTCTTGACCAAAACAATAAATCGTAGCGCTCGAAATCAAACCAAACCTAATCTTTTTTTAAACTATACGATATACATGTGAACTTATTTCCCCTATAGGTAGACTTTATGATGAAACTAGTCAAAGTAGATAAGATGATTAAAAAAGAATATTTAAAGTTTTAAAGTTTCCGTGTATGTACGTAGAGATATATAAGAAATACATAATGAGTTGCTTTTACGGTCCTACATATAAAATTTCATAATTCTACTCCAAATGGTTTTTAAGTTATAAGAGTTCGAAAGATGACCTAATAGGCAGCTCATCGGTACTGGAAGTCGTAAGTTTGTATGTAGGTCCTGGTATCATTATCCTTCGTGTAGCAAAAAAAGTAGACCATATCACTTGCTCCCAACTACCAAACCAAATTACTCGAGATACATACGTCCGGACGTATTTCGCATATAAGCAGACAACAAGCCGAACTAGTTTAAGACTAATTAGGGTGATGAATATTTAAAGTTGTATAATTTCCATACATGCACTTAGAAGTATAATGTCAAAAACGCAGCCTGTTATTTCAACGATATTGTATAAAATTTCAAAATTCTATGCCTAATCATTTTTAAATTCTACTTTTTATGTACACACGTATCTCTCCTGTAAGTAGACGTAATTCTAAAACTTGTCAAAGTAGATTCAAAAAGATTAAAATGGATATTTAAAGTTTTCAAGTTAAAGTGTCCTTATATGTATGGAGAGATAACAAACAACACAGCCAGTTGTTTTACGTTTTTAAATATAAAATTTCATAATTCTATACAGTTTTAAATTATTGAGATACTTAAGTACGAACGTATCTCAGATATATGCAGACGTCAAACCAAAGCTTGTTTAAGTCAATTCATATTTTGATCGAGGTGAATGTTTAAAGTTTCAAACTTAGTTTTCTTGAACGTGCTCACAGATATGAAATCAAAATGATTCAGTCATAGCCAAAAAGGGTAATTATTTTTGAAATCCAAATATGAAAATTTTTTGCGATTGCAATATTTCTTCATATGTAAGATGGGTAATAAAAGGCATGAATAAGAAAATGAGCATATTTATGGGAAATATTTCTATTTAAAAATATTCCAAACCGAAATTCTTATGTATGCGAATGTAAGGGAGACCTTTAAATGTATTCCATGCTTTAGCAACTAAACTCTGATTATTTGAGACGTAAATTATCTGCCACTAACAGTAAGGGAAAATTAAGATGGACAGTCTAAGTATTTCCTTCCGGAACAGAAAAGAAACCTGCCTGTTGAAATATACATGTCTAAGAGATGTTTAATTATCTCCTATAAAAATATCTAGAAGATAAAGCAATAAATGAAAGAAATATGTGATGTAAACAATATTAATTATTTCCCTATTGTTATTTCAACATTTTTATGCATGAAAAATTAAAATTTTTATATTCTAATTTAAAAACTATATTTTTGAAAATTAATAAAAGAAAGGAAAAACTAAATAAATGTGGCTTATGGGTGTGCTTTTATTACATCAATTCTTTTGAATTTTATAAAATTTTTAGCCGAGGTACCCTTGTTTCGTTACGGTGAGTTTTATATATTACTCTTAAAGAATTGTTTTTTTGTATATAATTCTGTAAATACTTCTAAATGGAGTTCAACACATAAGTAAATAAAATTAGAGATTTAGATGATCTTTCTACTGTATGAATATTATACAGTAAAGTCTATATTTCGAGTCTTAATTGTCCAAGGTTCCATAAATTTGAGTTAAATTCGACTTACTAAAAGATAAATAAATTCAATTCCCCAAAAATCACTACATATGTTTTTACTCTGTTTGACCGGTCTCTTGTTCATTGTGCACGCCGAAGCAATCAGCAGAAATCCTTCCTACCATAGAAAACGGTTTTGATATTCATCCCAGGGTGTGTGTATGAGGGGGGAGGGAATCGAGCTGTTTAAACTTGTAGAGAAAGTTGTTCAACCAGATTTCAACCACTCACACTTTTTTCCTCTACTTTAAACGTATCTTCACACATTCTAAAAGTCTAATTAATATTATTATAATATGCAATTCTAATTAATATTATTAATAAATACAGCAGAGCAGGATGACACTGAGAAGGATGGATGTCCTAAGAAATGGTTCCACACCGGGTATGAGTAATAATAAAAGCTTTTCTGCGCTAGAGGCTACCACGCGATAAGAAGATAACAATCTGAAGCAACCTCAGTCAACAGTGTGATGCTTAGAAGATTGCTTGATATTGCCCCCGTAAAAGGAACAATGTATTTAAAACAATTAACAATTATTTTAAAATGTAATCAATTTATCTTCCGCAATTAATGTAATAATATTATGTAAGAACTTTTCATTTTATTAAAATATATTTTGAAATTTAAAAATTGTAAAATTAAATTAATCATTTTCGATAATTCGAGTTTTCAATAATTCGAACTTAGGTCCGGCTCTGTACTTCTCAAATTACCGAGTCTTTATGTAATCATATGCAATTCTCGTGATACAAAGCCGTCAAGCTTTGTCACTGTCAAGTCCCAAGTTTACTATGCGGGTTAAATAGAAATTATTTTCCACTTCTTTTAAAATTTTTAGTTTCTGGTCAATATATATCTTGTAGAGGGTACAAATACTCCCCTCTCCTTTTATGATAGGTGGCGCTAGGAGAGCCATCTAGTTTGTTTTATATAGTGCCAGTCACCTCTCTGAGTGTGTGCTTTGTATAAATTGCTGTTTTTGTACTGTTGTAGAACACAGCGAACGAAATAAAAATAACTCCTAAAAATAGACTAATTATTTTACAACGCCTTTTCGAATAGATGAGTCCTTCTACAATCTAAATGTTGTAATACTTATTTAGATTTGCTTAAAATATTATTTAATTTAAACCAGTATCTAGGAAAGGCCGTGTGGTGACTGTAGTGGAATCGTCTCAACGTAGCCTATGCCCGTCTAAGAAGGCAACTAAAACAGGTACCCAGTGTCCAGAGGTTAGCTGCGAATTTCTGTCTCCAGGGAGTTTACGAATATAGAGGTTGGTTCTTCAGATTAGAGGTGGAGCGCTGCATTAAACTGTCCTGTAAAAATTAACTGTTGCGGAGTCAAAATAAGAAATTAACCGACAGCTTTTTAAAAAATGACTTGGAAAATTGGAAATCCGAATCTAAAGATAGACCCTTCTATGGCTGTCATGTCATTGAAGAAGGGGTATGTATGAAAACCAAAACAGAAACTAGCAAAATAAATATATATAAAAATAAAATAAAACAAAAAATTAATAAATTTATTAAGCTTACAGAACTTTCTGGTGATTTTTAGACTACACAAAACAACTTAAAATTGATCTAAAACAGATCTAAAACTTATTCTAGCCTGCCATAGGGATGGACTAACTCGGGGATGGACTAACTTTTTCTTCCCCGGGCCAAAAATCGAAAGAAAATAAATTTGGCTGGCCAAGATAAATTTTTCTAAAATTTTAAAAACAATATACAAGTACCTAACGGTTTAAATACGTTAATGAGATGAATCAAATTGCAATTTCATTTTTAAAATTTCTTTATACTGAGGTTCGAAGTGAGATGTACCGATTTTAAGGAACGATGCTCATCTGTCAGTCTACTTCTGAAATGATTCTTTCTAAGGTTCAAAGGTGAAAACATTTGTTCACATATAAGAAGCAAATATACCGCCGATCTTCTGGGCGTGAGATAATAAATTTGGGATATAATATTTAAGCAAAGTAGAAAAGGAGATGCATATATAATATATAAATATATATTTCTTTTAATTTGCCTCAAACCGGAAACTTAAAATTCTATCCGCGGGTCGGATAAAACCTCCCGACAGGCCGGAGTTGGCCAGCGGGCCGTAGTTTGCCCATCCCTGGGGGTACTGTATCTAGAACTACTAAAGGAGATAACGTGATACACGGAATGTTAACAATTCTCCATACACGGTAAAAATCGCGAACACAGAAATAGAACGTCTTAAGCGAGTAATTGATTAAATGCAAAACGTCTTAAACAGGAAATTTGATAATTATCGATATACGGTAAATATCAGGACTACAGAAATAGGACGTTTAAATCGGGAAATATTTAAAAGCAAAACTTTCTAAACGGAAATCTAATAATTATAGATATACAGTAGTCGGAACGACAGAGATAGAATTTCTTAAGTGGGAAAACTTCTTAAGCTGGTTCCAAGTAACAAGCAGTTAAAATACACTGTTGCCTGAATTTTTGATGAGTTTATATAAATATTATAGTAGTTATCATTTTCTGCAATTTGTACAGCTGATTTATGACCTAAGAATGAAATCTTTATGAAGAATGTTAGACAGATGTGCCTATTTTTCAAATGGAACAACAATCGCGTTCCCTCTTCCATTTGAAAAGCGTGACTCTGACTGAAAACCCATTACTAAAAACGTCTGCCACTGTAAAGAACCTGAATAGCAAGCTAATTCAAACATTGAGAAAGTAATAAATCGAAGGGCACTAACTGATTGCAAAACTTGTTTTCACGTTTCCTTTATCACGTAAGTTCTGACAGTTACTATAAAAAAACCACCATAGCAGGATAAACTTACATACTTGATACAATTTCAAGGACGCACTTTCAGAAGGTTTTATTCTGGGGGAAATTAATGAATAAAAATATAATGTGTGAAAGGTGTAATTTATAAAGACTTAAAAATAATTAATAAAGGAACATCATCTTATGTCATTGCACGCGGATTATATATTTTCTCGTGCTTCGCGCAAAACGTGCTTCAATAGGGAAATAAAAAGTAGTTGGAAAATATCTCTTTTATATACATATGTGTGCATGTGAATATTTATATGTGTGTATATATGCACACACACACACACACACACACATATATATATATATATATATATAAGTGTGTGCATGTATCTGTATTTGCAGGCATATATATATATATATATATATATATATATATATATATATATATATATATATATATATATATATATATATATATATATATATATATATATATATATATGTGTGTGTGTGTGTGTGCATGTGCACACATGTACATGCGTATGTGTGTGCATATGCACATATGTATATGTGTATGTGTGTATAAGCACATATGTATATATATGTGTGTGTTCATATGCACATGTATATACGTATGTATGTGTACATGCACAAATGTATATGTTTGTGTATGTGTATATGCACATATGTATATATATACATATGTGTGTGCATATGCACATATATGTATATGCGTATGTGTGTATATGTACATATGTATATGCGCAAGTGTGTATATGTACACATGCATTTGTGTATGTGTGTATATGAACATATGTACGAATATGTGTGTGCAAATGCACACATGTATATGCGTGCGTGTGTGTATATGCATATATGTGTATGTTTGTGTATGAAAGCATAAGTATATATATATATATATATATATATATTTCAAATTAAAATTAAAAAGGGTTTCATAAGTACCATCTAATCTCAAGTAAAATCTCGAAATGTTTTTTTAAATTCGATTTCATGACTGATATAAATAATGTTGGAATTTTCTGAATTTTCCGTGAAACTCTATATTATATATATGTAACTACTAGAAAATTTAAAATTATTTCGTGAGGCTATATTTTCGAAAAGCCATAAAGTGAATTGTAAGCATATAAATTTAAACTTCTGCCGAATCTACGTACCCCAGAAAATGTCAATTACGCAATTCTGCCGTCATGGATTTAGAAACTTCAATACATCATTCCTGTAATACCTGTGTGAGGTTCTTTTAAATATTTCCCTCTAACCTTTGGCTCGATTTCATTTCCATAAAACTACCTTATTTTACGTGATATTTTCCCGAAAGCCTGTTGTAAATTTTACGGATGTGTATTGCATTTCATAGAGGGTGGGTTTTCCCCAGATTTTATTTTAGAAAATCTCCAGAACTGGAAAAATTGCCGAAAGCTTTCATGAATTTTAAACTATGATTAGATTCTATTCAATGTTTTTTAAACATTTTCTGAATAAATATCAGGTAATATGAGAAAATAACATTTCCTGCGTTAGCATAATCCCAAAACGTGTTTTTCTTTAAAATTCAATTGCTCCAATATATAACTAGGCGACATATCGATACATAGCGAAACATAAATCGATACACAGCGAAATCTATCTATCTATCTATCTATCTATCTATCTATCTATCTATCTATCTATATATAAATGAATTTGTCTGTGTATATAAAAATGAATTTGTGTCTGTCTGTCTGTACTCGATAGACTCAAAAACCATGCATCCAATCGCTGTGAAAATTTGGGAAATTCATAGGTACATCCGTAGGAATGTTTTTGTAAATTTTTAACTTCCGAAATCTATTCCTTCCCCCTTTTTTGAGCATTTCATGTCATTATTAGAAACATTTTTCCCCAGTTAAACGCAAACGATTAATTTTTTAATTTATCGTATCATAACTAAGTGAAAGAAGCAATATTTCTAGCAATGTGACGTCATCCTAAGAAACTGTTTTAAAAGCAGTTTTCTTATGTTAAAAGCAGGAGATTAAAATTTTCAAATTATCACATAATAAATAGGTAAAAATGATGTTTTTCTATCATTATGACGTCATTCTTATAAATATTTTATTTATTCATTTCTTATTTTATATTATTTAAACACCGTCTGAGTAGTATCCATTCGATTTGACCTGGAAATTTAGATATAAATTGATTCACTTTAATTTCTATGTGACGCAAATTATAGCATTTTTATATGAGAACTAATCTTAAATTTAATTCTTGGTTAATTTTTACGTTACAATGAAATGTTTATCCCCAATATTCTAACAACAAAAAGTACAAATTTCAGTGACTCTCATGGGCAAATAAAAATCCATCATTTTATATAGTTATCCTCATATTCATATGGTTGTCAATATGAATGTGTGTTTCTGTTTCATACCAAACTATGTGGTTTGTCATAAATTTCCTTAATTTTGGACAACATTTATTACTACCAACAAAATTAGCACTGTTGCTGTCAAAACCTCTGCTTCCTATTCTACCACGTAATACGGCAAGGTATATTAGCGTTGCTAATCAACGTACAATAGTAATACAGTAATGTAATTTAGGGTTAAACTTATATTTTACCATTAAAAAAGTTTGTGCAAATTTAATATAAGACACAAATTCATTGCAGATTTAATCGTTAGCATATAAACATATATTTTGTTATTTTTATTTATTGATATTAAGAATTTTTATTTTTATATTTTTATTATACAAATCTATACGACAATCATAACGAACTTCGGATAGAAATCCTTGATACCGCCAAAGGAACATATTCCATATTAATACATCTATTAATATATCTCTCTATATAGTATAACTATATATATACTTGTATTTTATAAAGTTTTCAATTTGGCTATGTACTACGATGTAAGCCGATATAGCTAAATTATTTTCAGATTCTTTGCCGACGCCGATGCGAAATACTCTTTCCTTTAGCCTGACATCGTCTGTATGTTATATTTAATAATCTCATAATTTTAAGTGCAGCATAGATACCTTTTTATTGCTAATTTTATTGTTTTTAAAAGCATAATTGATTTTTTATTATAAATTTGTAAATGACATAATTTTTCTTGATTTATTATTACTAGTTTTAAGAATTTGAAATGTGTTTAAGATTGTTTTTATTTTAGAAAATTTGCATCTATTGCAGAGAAAACTTTGGGAAATGGATTGGAAGAATTTTAAGTCTTGGACGCTCTTTTAGATAAGATAAATTGTGGATGGGAAAACAGATTTGAAGGAATAAGAATGGGAAAGAGAATATTTTAAAGCGATATATATATATATATATATATATATATATATGTATATGTAAATGTATATATATATATATATATATATATATGTATATGTATATATATATGTATATATGTATATTTATATATATGTATATATATGTATATGTATATATATGTATATATATATATGTATATATATATATATATATATATATATATATATATATATATATATATATATATATATATATATATATATATATATATATATATATATATATATATATATATATATATATGTATATATATATATATATATATATATATATATATATATATATATATATATATATATATATATATATATATATATATATATATATATATATATATATATAATGATCTACAGCAGTTCAAAAACAAAATATTTTACATCGTTAGATGCTTTAAAAACTGCTTTAACCCTTGTTACCATTTCATATGAATATTACATAACTTACGACATGTCACATATATTTATTTCAGTTTTTACTTGGAAATTTAAACCCTCAAGGACATGAAAAGTTTTGAGGATTGTAAATAACACGTAAACACGTTTCTCATGATCGCAGATACCTTGATACTCTTAAAGAAAGTATTTAAATTTTAGTTGCAGGGAGAAAAGTTCTTAAGCTTTGCTGTAAACAAGGTAAACATGAAAATCAATATAAATTCGTCTGAAGACGCTTTTTTGTAAGTGAATAAAAATATATTTTATTTGAATTCCTTTTTTATAAATAAATATTTATATTTACTGTTTAAACAGGTATGCATAGAAATATTTATCTTGTTTTGTTCAGAAATATGTTTTAATGTTTTACATTTACTTAAATTCAAAAATGTGATTATTTTTTAAAATTCAAAACAATATGCAAAATTTATTTTTATCAGTTTTAACATATTTCTTTTCAGTTACTTATTTCTCTCAATTAAACATTAAAGGGCACTTAAATGAAAAATTTTTTATCTGGTGATGAAAGTAGTTTTGTAATGCTACAAGCAATTAGCAGTCACAAAAAATTAAAGGTAAATAAAGTTTTATGGAATATTTATACAGGCTATTAAAATTTAATTATAAAATAATCAGAATTGTGGAAAGTGAAATATATATATGCATGTTTTAGTTTTGATATAAGTAATTTTTGACTTAAAAGGAAATATGAAGAACTAAATTACTTCAAAAATGTTTTATACAGGATGTCCCAAAACGACGGTACAAACTCTGTACAGCTAGATTCCTCGTTGGAAGTACATAAAAACTGCCCAAAGAAGCGTTCCTGTACAATCCATAGTTTAAGGGAAAAATACGAAATAAAAGTATGACGTCACTTCCGGTGCAAGAAAAAATACTTCATTGAACATATCAACAGCACTATATGCAGGGGCATACTCCCTAACAGCTCCTAAGGCATTTTCATTACATAGACCGTACATCAGGTACATGTCGCAGCAGTCACGAACGGAATACATGGCCACCATACGAAGACTACCGGTAGCTGCAAGATGCAGCCATGTAAATACCAGTTCAACGGCGGCTTAACGTCATTCCATGAAGCGTGTATGCATGACGTGATAAGCGCGGCGAACGTTTTAAAGATTATCGTCTGGAAATATATGCAAATACTATTGTTGATATGGGGTTTTGGGACACCCTGTGTTAATATGCTTATTTGAAGACGTATATTTAATGTACCTAAACGTGTACCTGAAAAGTTATGCAAGCTTATTATCATAGGCATTCCTGAGAGACATGTAAGTCTAAGTTATATTAAGTTATGCTGTAATGTCTATTAGAAGAGGTCGGGGCAAGCTGTTAATTCAGAATATAAAAAAGGATATTTCTTTCTTCTGCTTTACTGCAGGTATGAAGGTATTCAAATTCATTAGAGAATCCTGTTAAGGAACTAGAAAACATCACTCTAAAGTTGGTATTACATTGAACAAATTTTGTAACCATCAACTATGTGCAACAGTCTTTCTTGAACTTCTTATCTGAGCTTCGAACCGTAATTTAACTGTAGTTCTGGTTCAACTTAAAGAAATATATTGGTTCATTTCCAGATTTCGATCCACCAAAAATAACGGTTTTCGGTTCAGTTCCGAATGAATAATTATATTTTATATTATATTCTTATTTGTACTAAAAATCTAATTCTATCTTAAACAAAATATCTAATTCTATTAAAATTTATATTTTTTAATTGGTACACTATATGAATTGATACAAATTAACCAGCATGTACGATATGCAATTTTCAGAGAACGGTGAGCATTAGCATTTCTATCCATTACCAAAATCACTTTTGAGAACTAAACATTGAACTGAATTAAATCTGCCTTCTATAAGTAGTTTCACGCGAAACTAAAACAGAAAAGCACTAGTGAACATCAAAACAGGAAATCGAGAAGCAATGGACATGTAATGGCGATAATTAAATGGTTGACATTCAACTAGAAAATATTGATAAAGTGACAAGTTGAGACTTTATTTAAGACAAGTTGATTATAGTAACAAAGTGACTGAAGATAAATCGAACCGAAATAAAGCGATATTTTTTTCGGTTCAGATCCAGTTATCGTTCCGAGAAAAAACACATTTTTTTTTCCGATTTTAGGTTCAGTTGCGGTTTGAAGCTCTGGTAACCACAGATGAATATCCATTGAAAGATGAAACGTTATAAATAATAAACGTTATAATAAATTTGACGAGCAAATTTATTAAAATTGTTTGAAGTTCATTTTAAAAATGGCAATTTGATTCATCCGATAAACCTAAATTCACTTGAAAGAATGAATATCACATTCAGAATCAACAATATAAAAGGAAACTTTTTCTGAATAGGTATTTTTTGATAAAATACTCCTGAAAATATTGAAATATCTCTTTTCTTTCACTGAGAAAATCAAGTCCACCTAAATTAAACATCAGTTTCTGAAAAGTTTCATTTGAAATTTGAAAGCGAAAAAAAAAAACCCCTTTACAATATAGCTTTTTCCGTCCCATTCTGTGACATAAAAAGCTCTCTGTGGAATACAGTTTAAAAAAGATTTATTATTTCCAATATGGGGGCACTTGCTTTTACAGAATTTTCGAATACCAAGCTGCGTTGTTGGCCATTTTATTGTGAGAGGACCATATAGAGAGCCAACGTTACTCCCTGGGGCAACACCAGCCTCTTAGGGGTCCTGGGACCCCTACGTCCTCGTAGTTTGGACTCTAACCCGTGATTTCCTGTACCGAAGAGCAGCGTCCTACCCATTATCATGGATATTGATAGTCATTTGCAATCGGCTTTAAGCAGTAGGTCCCACTCCCATTAGTCTTGATACAGTAAAATAATATAGATCATAGTTCTCCAAATCAAACCAAACCAAAGACTCAAAAGTAAAGTTTCCTTCCATATACGTACAAACGTAACACCGAAGCCTCTTAGGTTTGGTTAGGTTTGGTTAGGAGCGCTACGGTTTACTGTTTTGCCCAGGAGGGCTAATGAGAACGGGACCTACTGCTTAAAGCCGATTCCGAACGGCTACGAACATCCATGCCATAGTGGGATTCGAACCCACGAACTCCGGTACCGACGATCAGCGCCCTAACCAATTGGCCAGAGTTCGGCCCGAAGACTCTTAGAAACCATTAAAGTATGGCCAAAATGTGTATTTACATTTAAATATGAACATTGAAATTTTTCGTGAAAACAATAATTTCTTTACTTCTGTACAACGAAGTAAAAAGTATTGAATGTTATTTAGAAATTGCTCTAGGAATGTTTCTTTTCAAAATAAACAATCATATGAATTTACAGATGGTTAATTATGCATAGGACCTTAATAATTTTCTTGTATTTTGTTTATGGATGATGATTTTTTTCTCCAAATTTATTCTATTAAGAGTAATTACGCAAAATACAAATGAAGAGTAAGATCCCATGTAACTACATCAACTTAGAAATGATTACGCTATGCAAGGAATGTGAAAAATAAGCATTGTTTTCCTACTACATATAAATATTATGTACCAAATGAGATCCCATGAGGTTATGTTGTAAAAATATCATGTAAGAGTATTTTTGTAAGACGTGTAATTATGCACGATAACAATGTAGTAATATAAATAATATTTTACCTATTTTAAGTATTATATTTTTATATCGTTTACACCAATTTATGTAGTTGGTACTAAAATAAAGCATTTTAGTGACTAAAGGTAGAAAAATAAACTTTAACAAATAATAGTTATGAGAAAAGGCACTAAAACTAAACTGAATAATAAAAAATTGCTTAAATTTTTAAAAGTAGTTTTGTTTTAGTGAGCCGCCTTTATGATATTGTAACATGTTATCAGTTAGTATTATTTTATAGCTTCGATTAAAAAGATAATTTGAAGAAAGTTATATAATTTCTGCTTTATGGTAATTGATATGTTTTATGATGTATAACAAATGATTATTTTAATATAGTTTTGAAAAGTATCCATTGTAAAGATACCTTTTAAATGCCGATTGAACTATACATATACTAAGGACTTAATAGTTAAAAATCCATTTTTAAAAGTTACACATCTATAATTATTACTTTCCACCGCACTTCCAGCAATTTGATCTGGTTATTCATCAGGCTGGGTGAAGTTAAATAATTTATTAAGAATACTTATAATTTAGTTTCAGATAAATTAATTACTGGAAAGTGCTATACTGGAAAATACTTAATAATTTAGCCTTGTACTCAACTAACAGAAAATCATCAATTTCTTTAAAGAGAACTAGGAAGCTTAGTTATAAAATGTGACAAAATTTCTCATTAAAATTTTGTCCAGATAAAACGTTAAATAAGTTACATTTTGCTTACGATTTTGCCATTAGCAACGGAGTAGAGTGATGTGGAAAGATGTAAAAAAGCGTAAATAAAATTAACCCTTTCGATAGACTCGTGAAGATAACTTTCCGGTTTCGTGGTCTTAAGAAATGCACTTGCGGGAAGAGCAAAACCAATTATAAACCATCTAACATTCAGTAAAATATTAGGTCGTCATCTAATAAATCGACATATCTCCTAAAAATGGAAAGGTCGTCTTGCTAGCTTCCAAGCGAAGAAGTGTACCTATGGTGTGTACACAGTCAGTATGGGGAATCATGCCAATGGTGATTTCCACCTACAGATTAAATGCAAAGGAAAGTAGCAGAAAAGCTCAAGAAAGGAAAACCCGCAATTTGTGTGCAAAATGGGGTATACTCTTACTCACTGCAACATGCTATATACTACTTAACTTTTTAAGGCAATTAATTTTCTTAAATTGAAACCTTTCTATAATTTAAAATGATTCCCTGGAAAGTATACTTTCCACTTTTTAGTATTTAAATAAAGTGAAAAGTAAGGCTATTGTGGGAATAAAACACGAAAACCATGAGAAATTCAAAACAGAAATAAATAGAACCTGAAAAGCTTAAAAAGAAAGAAATATGCCAAATAAAGATAGATTAAATTAACTCTTTGGTTGTCCCCACTTATTTCTAATTACATATGACGTATATTAGAAGTAAAGGTTTAAATTTCACGTGCCTAAATAATATACAGGGTGTGTCGAAATGATCGCATAAACTCTGCATAGCTAGATGCTTGTTGAGAGTACATAAAAACTGCCCAAAGAAACGTTCTTGTGCGATTCATAGTTTACGAGAAAAATACGAAAAACAATGTATGACGTCACTGCCGGTTCAAGAAAAAACACTTTATTGAACATATGAACAACAGTATATGCTCGGGCATACTCCTTAACAGTTCGTAAGGCATTTTCATTACATCGGCCGTACATCAGGTACATGTCGCAGTAGTCACGAACGGAATACATGGCCACGATACGAAGACTACCGGTAGCTGCAAAATGCAACCTTTTAAATACCATTTCAACGGTGGCTTAACGTCCTTCCATGGCTCACGCGCATGCATGACGCGATATGCGCGGCGAACGTTTTAAACATTATCGTCTGGAAAGATATGCATATACTGTTGTTGATGTGTCCAATAATGACTTTTTTTTCTTGAACCGGCAGTGACGCCATACTTTGGTTTTCTTATAAGAACGCTTCTTTGGGCAGTTTTTATGTTCTTCCAGCGAGGAATTTAGCTGTGCAGACATTATGCGGTCGTTTTGGGACACCCTGTATATAACTACATTTAAGACGCGTTTACCAATTTATTAAGCTTACACTATACTCCATTGTGTATTGTGTTACATGTGATATACAAGTGCATAAAGCATTAGATTGACATATATGTAATGTGCAGGACAAGAAAATGGTTAAACAACTAAAGTAAATCTTAAGGTTACATAATGTAATGAAACTAAAGTAATGAATCAATTGAATAGTGCATAACAATTTAGATTGCGTAGACAAACTGTCTAGATATTCTTCATAAACCAGAGGAGTAAACATACGTCAGACTAATTATTTATTAATTTGTTGAAGAATCAGGTAGTAACCTCCAAGACGACAAAAAAATGCTTTTTTTAATTCATTGTAAAATTCCTGATATACCAAAATATTGCCAAAGGGGGTTTGCTAAATAAAGTAGGTGGAATAAATAATATTTGCATTAAATATACAAAAAGCATGTTTGCAGAACGTGGACATTCTACTTACAGTTTACATGTAAAAGATGCACTAAAGATAACAGTTAATAAAAAAATCTATTGGTAAAGGTTAAAATTTATTCAAAAAATGTAATTAATTTGTCGAAAAAAGGGATTTTGATTAAAATAGATATACTGTCGAGATCCTTAAACCTATTGTTATTCAATTAACACTAGAACGCTAGGAAATTTCTTGATATTAAGAAGAATTTCGACTATATATAGCATTCTTCAAGCTACACGTGCTCCGTGGATGATATTAAATTGGTAAAGCTTAGCAGTCATTTTTGTTATAAATATATCTATCTTTAATGCTAGCTGCATTCGAAAACCTATTGCGATTTGCGATTGAAAAAGAATATACTGAAATTTATATATTTAAACTTAAATATATTTTTATAATGGTTTAAAATAGAAGATAGCATTCTAGAGAATTCACTGTTCTCACTAGTACTATAATGTGTTTAAGAATTTTTTAAATTCTTAAAATGTGTGACAAACTGAGGGAATTTTATTTTTCCCATAGGTTAACATAAAGCGAGAGAAAATCAATGTAGCAGTTACAGATCTACCTTAGCCCTTTAATGATCGATTAATTTCTGTCGATTCCATATCGATGTCTACCTTAACACGTTGTGTGCGGGTACATTTCGCAGCGGAATTGTACCGGGAGCTGGCGTTTTGGGCGTAAACTGAGTTAGTTATTAAGTTAAATCTCAATAGATCGAAAATTATTTCATTTTTTAACTAACTTTTCGTATTTTATATTGTACTACATAAACAAATATATATAAATAGAAATATATAAATAACAACCATAAGGTTTTTGTAAATAAAAAATATATTTTTTAGTGGATGAATTTATTATAGTATCGTAAATATAAAAAAACAAATAGAAATAGTAGTATATAGTTTTAATTTTTTGAGTTATATATAAATATTTTTACATTATAAAAATGAAAAGAGCTGTCATACAAAACTAATAATGTAAAAACTAGTTTTTATTTGTCTAAATTTTTTCCAGAATCTATGTAGTAGACAAGAACATTTGGCTTCGTTTTCCTGTATATACCGTTATTTTTGTTCCCACAAACAAACCATGTTGTTACACTAATTCGTACTAGTACGTGACCCGCGCTCAAGTATCAATCGTCAGAAAACGTACTAGCACGTGTCTCGCGTTCAAGTATCAATCGTTAGAAAACGTACTTGAAAGTTTTGAAGATTGTTTATAAGATTGCTCTCTACCTACTCTAAAAAAACTAGTTTAAAGAAAACAAAAATTGTAGAATCAATTATTAGCGATATCTAAAATGACACGTTCGGCATTAAATGGTTAATTTATATTTAATTGTGTGCATTTATAACAAACTACAATTTGGAAACTTATTACTGATCTCTCATAGACTTCAAATATGTAGTTTATTTTTAATGTAAATACTTAATTCGTTAATTTATACATTATTTTGTGCCTTCAAAACTTTGGCAACCTTGTCTAAAAACGAAAGAATTCGTTGTTAGATACATAAGTTTCTTTGAATTATGCCTAAACTAAATTTAAGCTATCTAATCTAAAAACTATATTTAAATCTAAAATCTAAATCTATATCTAAAAACTATATTTTATTTTATTCTTCGGATAAATAAACTTTTAAGTTACAAATATTTATGACTAACTTATCAATTTAACTTAATTTTGAAATGATGTATGCCAATGTAATCGAACTATTGCCGCGAATGCATAAAACTATGAGTCCGTCGAAAATATCAAATATACTTTGTTTTTATTAATCCAGTGTGCATAATTTATTCAGGTACGTTTTCACAATTATACTCCTCTGGCAAGGGGTAGATGGAAAGGGATAGTAGGAATTAATAAGTTAATGAGTTAAAAATAAGTATGAATGCAGTGAGAGTGCTTTTTTTTATCATGCTATAAATAAAACTATAAATCATAGTTTTCCTAGTAAACTGAACACCTCTGTTATGAATGACAAGACATTCTCAGTTTTCCGTCCCTAATTCATCAACTCCGTAGGGACATAACACTCACTTAAGCATTTTCCTCCGAATATTCGGTATTTTTCTGATGACTCTTTGCAGTTAAGAATGAATAGGGCTGTACAATGTCGAAAACAGTGTCGTAAGCAGAACTCCCGAGATGAGGAAATCGCTTGACACCTCCTATTGCGCTCTGCACAATAGCAGATGAGAAAAGTCACGCAAAATGTTAGCTTATTGATTTTGTGTTTGCCTAATATCCTTTTCATGACGTCTCCTTTTTACAAGTTTGTTAGTCACGAGATGATTTCACAGGATTGCTTTCAGATTGTGTGTACAAAGAGAGAGGCAGGCATTATTTACACATTACGAGCGAGGAGGATGTAAATTTTAACTGGTTGTTTTCTGCCAATGAAATACACATAAAAGGATAAATATAGGTGAAGGGATTCTGTAATTTTTGAATAAAACGTAGTATATTTTAAGATTTTTTTTACGAGTAAGAAAAAAAATAAGTTATATTTAGTAATTTTTTGTCAATGAAATATAGATAAAAGGATAAGTATAGGGGAAGGTTTGGTTTGGTTTGGAGTGCTACGGTCTACTTTTTGCAACAGGAGGGCTAATGTATAGGGGAAGGACTTTGTATGGTTGGAGCGCAATATATTTTAAAGCGTTTTCTGCCACTAAGAAGAAAACAACTTTAATTAATAATTTTATGACAATGAAATATAAATAAAAGAATAAATATAGGTAAACGAACACTGTAACTTTGGAACGAAACGTTACGTATGCCTTATATAATAATAGCTTAAGTTATCTCTCCATCCGTCCTTGAATTTATGAAGCGGTTCGAACTGGATTGGATAGAGGCATTCATATTGGATTCTTGATGAGTTAGAGTTCAGAAATTTTAAAGCGAGTAAAAGTCATCTTGTCCGATACTATAGATCCGATTATAAAATAAATTGATATAAATAGGTTTCATATCGCAGCAAAAATACTGTAATCTTTAAAGCGTTCAAAATAAACCCCTTTTACCAATTTCGAGCGTTTAATACCATTATTTCAAGCCCTTTTTTCTGGTTAAATGCAGGGGATTAAATTTATTAATTTATCACATAATAAATAGTTAAACATAACACTTTTTTTAGCATTATGACGTCATTCCTTGAACCATCTCATTGAATCATTTCTTATTTTCAATTTTATTTAAATATCGTCTGCATTATTTTCATACGTTTTATCACTGAACTTGGATATAACGTCAATAATTTTCTTTTATATTTGGATTAAATAATAGATTAGGTACGTATGCAATAATTTTAAATTTAATCACTAATTATTTTTTCTTGTAGTGAAAATTTTATCACCGGTATTAACAGCAAATTCTGTCTACCTCCAGGGTGTAGTAGAAATGATAGTTTTATTCCTTTACTTCCATTAACTACTGTGACGAAAAGATTAGGAAGAACTTAACGATAATTTCGCCATAACTAAGATAACTTTGAATTTATCTTTCTAAATGAATTCAACGTGATTCTAAATTGCATTCAGAGTATCGGGAGACTTTAGAGGAGTATGAAGATAAAAAAATTATTGAGCGGGTACCAGATAATTCTCAGCCAACAAACAAACCATTTCTTATTTGTCTTATAGGGAACTTTACAATTCTGGAAAATTAAAAATGTTACTGATCTCGTCATATGACGGGCTATATGCTAGTAAATCATAGTTTTCCTAGTAAACTGTACACCTCTGTTATGAATGACAAGACTTTCCCAGTTTTCCGTCCGTAATTCATCAACTCCGAAGGGCCATAACATTCACTTAAACATTTTCCTCAGAATATTCAGTATTTTTCTGATGACTCTTTGCAGTTAAGAATGAATAGGGCTGCACAATGTCGAAAACAGTGTCGTAAGCAGAACTCCCGAGATGAGGAAATCGCTTGACACCTCCTACTGTGCTCTGCACAATAGAATATGAGAAAAGTCACGCAAAATGTTAGCTTATTGATTTTGTGTTTGCCTAATAACCTTTTCATGACGCCTCCTTTTTAGAAGTTTGTTAGTCACGAGACGATGTCACAGGATTGCTTTCAGACTGTGTGTACAAAGGTAGAGACAGGCATTCTTTACACATTACCAGCAAGGAGGATATAAATTTTAGCTGGTCATTTTCTGCCAATGAAATACACATAAAACGATAAATATAGGTGAAGTTACTCTGTAACATTTGAATAAAACGTAGTGTAGTTTAAAATGTTTTTTACAAGTAAGGAAAAAATAAGCTATATTGAGACATTCTTTGTCAATGAAATATAGATAAAAGGATAAGTATAGGTGACAACGTTCCTTTGATTAAGACATTTAGAGGTTGGGAAAAGATTTTAAGGAAATAGAATGGGACAGAGGAGGTGTTTAAGGAAATATTAAAGTTAAATAATTTTGATATATTACATATATATATGCATGATTTTAACACGTGATACTATATTAATAATTATCTTAGTTTGTTGATAAGCATTAAATAAAAATTTTGTACATTAAATATGTCATAATGCATATGTAAAATATATGTTGTAACTTCACAAAAACATTTTTTGTAAAAACATTTCGTACACCAAATACTTATGAAAAATAAATTAATTCCTTAAACTTTCACAAAAAAATTCTTAATAAAAAAGAAATGTAGTAAAATAGTTTAAATGCATTTTTTTTTGTTTTAGAATAATTAAGTAATGAAGTTTTATACTAATGAAGCAATATATAATGATGTAAGCTAATAAATTGTAAAGAGCAACAAAATATAATATTGCAATGCATATTATTAATATGTCCAATCCCCAATAATTGCGAAATATAATACGAGAGAAAATTTTGCTACCTAATTAATTTTTTCAGTCCACTAAAAATTTCCCTATCAGTTTTATTTTATGTTCTAAGATCAGTTAATTGAAAAATCAATCTTTATAAAGTAGCTGGAAAACAACTTTTAATTAGCTAGTCTTTTTATTTCCCTACTTTTCCCGAGAAAACAATTTCCTTTTCTATTTTTTCCCTTTGAAAAATGATTAAACGAAAACAGCAGTCTGAAAAACAGTTTAGCCTTATTGTTTTGTGGTGGAAAGTTGAGGAATTGCAGTGGCTACCAAAGTGACTTTGTTTCTGTATTTCGAACTATGCATATACCTTTGTTTATACACTTATAGCTCTTCAGATGACAACATTAACTAACGGAAAATGTCAGAAAATACCAATATTTGCATACTTTAAATTTAGGTTTTCGGCTTTAATTAAAAAGTGTTAGGAATTTTTTGACTAAAATTTTTAAAAGAAATTAGAAAGTTTAAAAAACGAAATAATCGTTATAATTTTGTCGTTATTATAGTCAAGTTAGGCATAGAATCTGTGCGAAATATTGTCAGGAAGATTCGAATGAGCACACCGTTTAACTTAACAGAAGAATTTATTAAAGCTAAGTAGCAACTCGCAACTTTACAAGATTGGGAAGTTGCCTACAACTAGTGGGTATCAGCTTTTATACCCGAACAGAATATTCGAGAAATAACTAATTTACATATTAAAGATCTAGGTTTGGTTTGGTTTGGTTTGGAGTGCTACGGTCTACTTTTTTGCAACACGAGGGCTAATGAGACCGGGACCTACTGCTTAAAGCCGAATCCGAACGGCTACGAACATCCATGCCACAGTGGGATTCGAACCCACGAACTCCGGATCCGAAGGCCAGCACCCTAACCAATCGGCCATCGTTCGGCAAAGAACGATCTAGAATATTCAAGAACATAAGGAAACAATAAATAACATTTTAAAATTAAAAACCCGTACTTTGGATAAACTGCCATGTCAAGCATCGAACCCACAATCTCCGGGTCTGGATCGCGTGCTCTGACCATTCAGCCACTGAGCTAGTTGGCTAAGCCTCTTTATGCGGCAATATCGAAGAAAAATTTTGATAGATTTTAGTAAATTCTGCTTTCTTACGGTATTTTTTATGATATCAAAAGGTTAACCCCCCGACTGCTCAATTTGTAAACAGAGATCTCTTTAAAAAATGTTTATATTTTTGGTTGCATAATTTAAGTATATATATA
This sequence comes from Pardosa pseudoannulata, assembly GCA_032207245.1. Taxonomy (NCBI): domain Eukaryota; kingdom Metazoa; phylum Arthropoda; class Arachnida; order Araneae; family Lycosidae; genus Pardosa; species Pardosa pseudoannulata. Next base: position 106,339,773 of record CM063500.1, on the reverse strand, counting down.
AATTGGAGAATTGAAATACAATTTTTTTTCTAGAAAAGATATTTTTAATCATTTTTATCTTGAAAATCTAAGCTTTCAGAAAAACTAGTTTCAGATGTTATAACATACAAAATTAATTTTTTGATAAATTTCAATTTAAATACAGTTGATTTCTATTTATAAAATACTATCTATAATTCTATTATCTAATATAACTATAGTTCTAGTCATATAATTCTATTTATTACCTAATTAACTTTCTGTACATAATTTATTTCACTGTGCTGCGCCGTTGCTGAAGCATTACTGAGCCGTTCCCCTTTACTTTAAATACTAATTTTACTCATTTTATTCTTGATAATTTATTTTAATTTAATTGACTTTAAATCCATAAGGTTACCCAGGTTCTTAACCTTGCTATAGGCTCAGACTAATTAATTTCATTAAGACATCAAAAAAAATTTAGATTAAAAAAAAAGAATTTATTTACTATTTACATATGTACACAAAATAGTAATTCAATTGTCACTG
>CM063500.1:106331763-106334263 GCA_032207245.1 Pardosa pseudoannulata | reverse complement strand
TTCAAAGGTAGTATCCCCATAAAAATCTTTTTATACAGTATTTGTTTTAAATATTATACTTCATTAATTCAGATTTTTGATGAGATAAAACATCTTCTGTTTAAATAGGGTGTTCAAAGGCATTTTTCAAAGGTAGCATCCCTATAAAAATTTTTATATACAGTGTTTGTTTTAAATATTATACTTCATTAATTCATATTTTTGTTGAAATAAAACAGCTTCTGTTTAAATAGGGTGTTCAAAGGTGTTATTCAAAGGTAGTATCCCCATAATTTTTTTTATCTACAGTATTTGTTTTAAATATTATACTTCATTAATTCAGACTTTTGATGAAATAAAACATCTTCTGTTTAAATAGGGTGTTCAAAGGCATTATTCAAAGGTAGTATCCCCATAAAATTTTTTATCTACAGTATTTGTGTTAAATATTATACTTCATTTTTCAGACTTTTGATGAAATAAAACATCTTCTGTTTAAATAGGGTGTACAAAGGTATTATTCAAAGATAATATCAACATAAAATGTTTTGCCTACAGTATTTGTTTTAAATATTATACCTCATTAATTCAGATTTTTGATGAGATAAAACATCTTCTGTTTAAATAGGGTGTTCAAAGGCATTATTCAAAGGTAGGATCACTATAAAAGTAATTTTGCCACATTATTTTTTTAAATATTATACTTCATTAATTCCGACTTTTGATGAGATAAAACACCTCGTGTTTAAATAGGGTGTTCAAATGCATTATTGACAGGTAGTATCCCCATAAAATTGTTTATCTACAGTATTTCTTTTAAATATTATACTTCATTAATTCAGACTTTGATGAAATAAAATATCTATTCTTTAAATAGGGCATTCAAAGTCATTGTTGAAAGGTAGTACCCCCATAAAGTTTTTTATCTACATTATTTACTTTAAATATTATACTTCATTAATTCAGATTCTTGGTAAAATAAAATATCTGCTGTTTAAATAGCGTGTTCAAATGCATTATTGAAAGGTAGTATCCTCATAATTTTTTTTATCTACAGCATTTGTTTTAAATTTTATACTTCATTAATTCAGATTTTTGATAAAATAAAACATCTTATGCTTAAATAGGGTATTCAAAGGCAGTATCTCCATAAAAATTATTATCTACGGTATTTGTTTGAAATAATATACTTTATTAATTCAGACTTTTGATGAAATAAAACATCTTATGTTTAAATATGGTATTCAAAATCATTATTTAAAGGTAGTATCCCAATAAAATTTTTTATCTTCAGTACTTGTTTTAGATATTATACTTCATTAATTCAGTTTTTTGATGAGATAAAACACCTCGTGTTTAAATAGGGTGTTCAAATGCATTATTGACAGGTAGTATCCCCATAAAATTGTTTATCTACAGTATTTCTTTTAAATATAATACTTCATTAAATCAAACTTTTGATGAAATAAAACATGTTTAAATAGGTATTCAAAGGTATTATTCAAACTTAGTATCCCCATAAAAATCTTTTTCTACAATATTTGTTTCAAATATTATACTTCAGTAATACATATTTTAGCTGAAATTCAACAGATTCTGTTTAAATAGGGTGTTTAAGCGCATTATTGAAAGACAGTATCCCCATAAAATTGTTTATCTACAGTATTTCTTTTAAATATAATACTTCATTAAATCAAACTTTTGATGAAATAAAACATCTTCTGTTTAAATAGGGTATTCAAAGGTATTATTCAAAGGTAGTATCCCCATAAAAGTTTTTATCTACAGTATTTTTCTTAAATATTATACTTCATTTTTTGAGATTTTTGATAAGATATAACATTTTTGTGTTTAAATAGGGTGTTCAAAGGCATTATTCAAAGGTAGGATCCCTATAAAAGTATTTTTTCTACATTATTTGCTTTAAATATTATACTTCATTAATTCAAACTTTTGATAAAATTAAACATCTGTTTAAATAGGGTGTTCAAAGGCATTATTCAAAGGTAGGATCACTATAAAAGTAATTTTGCCACATTATTTTTTTAAATATTATACTTCATTAATTCCGACTTTTGATGAAATAACACATCTTCTGTTTAAATGGGGTGTTCAAAAGAATTATTCAAAGGTAGTATCCCCATAAAATTTTTTATCTACATTATTTGCTTTAAATATTATACTTCATTAATTCAGACTTTTGATGAAATTAAACCTTTGTTCAAATAGGGTATTTGTTCAAATGTATTATTCAAAAGTAGTATCCCCATAAAAATATTTTTCTACAGTATTTATTTTTAAAATTACACTTCATTAATTCAAACTTTGTTGAAATAAAATATCTATTCTTTAAATAGGGCATTCAAAGTCATTGTTGAAAGGTAGTACCCCCATAAAGTTTTTTATCTACATCATTTACTTTAAATATTATACTTCATTAATTCAGATTCTTGGTAAAATAAAATATCTGCTGTTTAAATAGCGTGTTCAAATGCATTATTGAAAGGTAGTATCCTCATAA
>CM063500.1:106319263-106324263 GCA_032207245.1 Pardosa pseudoannulata | reverse complement strand
AACATATTACGCATAATGTGTTATGTTTAATTTTATAAGCTTTGTCAAAATATTATCAAACTTATCGTATTATGTTAAAGAGATACTATTTCTTCTTTTATTATATTTGATATTCATAATATTATATTAAAAAATTTAGTTACTTCTCAAACATAATTTAGTGCACTTAAATGCTGCTAAAATAAATGTGAAATATAATAACCATATAAAACTCTCTGGCTTAACAAATATTAAGCATCTATCTCCTAATTTCCTTTTCCAAAATAGCAGTTTGTGAAGGTGTTAAGCTTCAGTTTAAACATTACAAAATCGAATGCAGTTATTACGTCAACCTTTTCCCTTTTGATGTGAGCAGGATTAGCTAATAAGTAAAGCTATTCTAATGACCTGGAATGTAGGTATTATGCAAATGTTTTACTTAAGCTTAAATGGCAAAATTTATTTCGAGTCAGTAAAAGATAAGGCAATCAGATTAACAGATAATATCAATGAAATTTCCGAAATTAACAAATTATCCTAAAGGATTATGATTATTAGAATGTACATTGTTATTTTGACTTGCAAAATTTTCAAATTTCAGGGTCTTCAAACAACCGAATATTGGCTTTGAGTTAACAACTGTATGACCAAACAGGAGTGGCGAAAGTAGAGACGAAAATGGAGCAAAAATAAAATGGAATACCTATGATATCGTAGAGTTAATATTTATTAAAAATAATCAAAGTAGAAACTTGAGGAGACATAAACTTTAAACGTTATGTTACAGGCAAAAGTGAATGTTTTTTAATTGTCTCTAAAAACCTTACTATATTTTAGACTTTTACAGCATTTAAAACAGTATTAAAATTCTATATTGTTTAAAAGCCGTATAATAAAATAAAAATATAAAATAATGATTTTAATAATGGTTACATTAAATTATATCGCAGAACAACACATTGTTTGTGCGCAAAATTTAATACTTTCTATCAAATACAGTTTTCAATATTTCAAACAACTTTATAAATGAAAGTAATATTGACAAAAAAGAATTAAAAGAAAAAAAGTTTTGTGTCGCTGTTTATTACTTCTTTTTTGTGCAGTTTGTTATGTCTTCCATCTACACTCGAAAAGTATGTGTAGATATTTTCGTATACTACAGGGGAAACATACTAATTTTTGAGCTGCCAAGTTTTAGAAATGAGATTCTATTTGTTGAGTGTATTAGCTTTTGCTCCTAGATTATATAATTAATTTTTTCATTTTGAATAGAATTTTTTAAAAACACTTTAATTCATGAATTTTCAAATAAAGATTTTTCTTGCAGTGTGTTTTTATGCAGATCCCAAACTTTACCCTACTACGTCCTCTATATGTAGTTAGAATTATGATTTGGCTGTTTGCTGAATGCTATTTTGGGAAAACACCAGTTGCTGTTTAAAGATAGCCAAGACATGTACTTTTAAATTATGATATTAAGAACATAAGGAACAATTGACTTGCTTTGAAGAGATTTTATAGAGTGTAATGTATCCGGTCCCTATTCACGTGACAGAAGGAAGAAGCAGGTGTTTCTTGTTTAAATGATTTATTTACACCTATCTATATAAACACAATACAATTACAGTTCACAAGTATGTGATACAATAGAACTAGGCCGAAGTCGAGACGTACACGTAAGGTCACTGCCAAAAGGTTTGATAACAACGGAAAAATACAATTGGGTAGCTTCGCGTAACAGTTCTCGGAAGTAACTGGACAGGATACTTAATTAGACGAGGGCGTTTGAAGTGGCAATGGGTATCTTCTAAGAAGATAAAAACAAGGTTAAAATTCCTAGGAGGAATATACGATCAGTCCTGAAGAGGATCGAACTAAAAGAAAACCTAAGGTACAGGGTATAGCTATTTTCTCAAAAGTAGTGATCACAAGGTAGAATTTTCACTAAGAAAACTCTACGATGGAGAGACTGGTCCATACGACTTTCGAATTAGTTGGTTGCTAGCTAACTCTCAAAAGAAGTGATCCCAAAGTAAGATTATCCCTAAGAAAACTCTCCGATGGAGAGACTGGTCCAGATGACCTCCGAATTAGCTGCTACTAGCTAACTAACTACTTCTTAAAAAATCTCCTCGTCTCTTTTTTAGGAGAGGGGCCTCTAAGAGAGGGAGCCTCACCCACAATTTCATCATTGGATCATCTGGCGATGATCTCACCTTCAACCAACTGGATTGGTCTGGGCTAGACAAATCACCGGCTGCTAACCCGGGAGTCTCCGGAATTTCGTGTCAGCGAAAGATCCAACGTTGCGCATTCTCCTTGAGGACTTGTGGTTTCGACGACCATATTTCTGGCTGTCAGTCTGGGCGCCCGTTTGTCTGCCCTGTTATTTCGCTACTGTAGGACACAAAAGTCTAGACATCGTGGTACCGAGGAAAACAACACCTTTGTCTCCACATAAGCGAAGTCTATTTCTCAAACTTTTTTGAGAAGCAAACTGTTTGAGGTAGGCAAGCAGTTACAAGAGATAGCCTTGTTTTATCCTCGTACTAACTAAAACGTTGTTTTTTTGTTATAAATATTTCAATAACCTATAAACAATATGTAGGCTATCCAAAAAAGTTTGAATATTTTATTAATATTTTATCTACTAATTCATATCTTTATCCCTTAATATTTCATCTATAACTAATCTTTAAATTACAACTATTAAACAACTTATATTATTTTAAAAGAAAATTTCCACTACTCAAATAAACATTCTCTTGAAAAGAAGAAAAATTGTGATTTTTAAAAGTCTTCCGAAATTCAGATATATAAACATATATTTATTTATTGATATTCGTTTTTTAAAATCTTTCCTTACATTTCTAAAATTTATCTTGGTAAAACAATGCTCAAACTACAAATACCGCTCTTCGAAGAAATATCAAAATAAGAAAAATGAAAGTAAATAAAAGAGAAACAGATATTTTAAATCTGCTAAATTTTAAAAATTTCCGTTGAAATATTTTGTACGCAAAATTTTATTCTTTTTATTGTTGAGCAGGAGAAATCCCAGTAATACATTTTTGTTGGCATGGGAGCTTTTTTTTTCAGGGTTGTTTGGAGACACTGAAATTTTCAGTTGTAAAAATTCAGCTATTATGTCCATAATAAACAGTATTTTTATATATTATGGATTCTGTGTTTACGATTAGGATTTAAAGAGATATAAGACTATTCTGTCTCCAAGGCAGAGACAAAAGTTCTCCAAGGATTCGCAGAAACACACGGCCTGGCAGAGATAAAAAACCTTCGAATCTATTTGAGCTAGGTCGGAGAAAATGGCCTCGATATATATTAGACTTTAAGATTGTCTATTACGTACTACTTTTCAAAGAATTTTCTTATAATATGTATTTGAGAAACAATGCTTTGTTAAAATTCGCAGAAACAAAATGTTTTCTACAGATCTACCACTTTTGTAATAAAAATGCGTTCAAAGAATTTTATTGTAGTGTGGAATGCATAAAGTCACAAGATGTGAATTCCTTTTTGAATGTCATATGCATACAATATAACGAAAAATTTCAATATACTGTAGAGCCTAGCTAAAAACAATTAGCTGTAAAATATGGAAATTTTTTTATTTAGGACTGTTATGAGTTCTACTTCTGTTCCTCCTATTATTAATTCGTTCTACACTTTTTATAACGAAACATTTCATTATAACTTTTGTTAATGTAGTAGAGCATATCAAAAAACAAATTGGTCGTAAAATACAGAATTTTTATATTTAGGACTGTTGTAAGTTCTACTTCTGTTCCTCCTATTAATTCATTCTACACTTAGATAACGTAACACATTAAACTTTATAAAAATTTCATTATAACGTTTATTAATGTAGTAGAGCATAGCTAAAACAAATTGGCCGTAAAATATAGAAATGTTGTATATACATAACTGTTACAAGTTATAGCTGCGTTCTTCCTTTTACAATATTCTACACTTTTGATAACGAAAAATTTCATTATAATCTTTATTAACGACGTAGAGCATATCTAAAAACAAATTAGTCGTAAAATACAGAATTTTTGTATTTAGGACTGCCAGTCAGCTATTTGGTCCTATCTAAATTTGGCTTTGAAGTAGATCGCTGGGATAAGGAATTCGAGACTAACATTGTCCTATTCGTGGAAAGATAGCTACTTTAGAACTGATTCTAATGCTGTGAATTCTTTCTAAAACGCCGAACGATGGCCGAATGGTAGAGCGCTGCTCTTCGGTAGCGGAGTTTGCGGGTTCGAATCCCGCTGCTGGCATGGATTTATGTTCGTAGCTGTTCGGAATCGACTTTAAGCAGTTGGTCCAGGTCTCATTAGAACTCATGTAGCAAAACAGTAAACCGTAGCTCTCCAAACCAAATGTGTTTGGAAGACATTACTGTATTTGTTTAGAGATATTTTTGTTTATTTAGTTGTTTGGTTTATTTTAATGTTATAAAGTCAAATCCAACTCCTTGTTTCATTTTTGATCCATCTGTGTAGATTTCTAACTCTTTGCTCTAGTGGATTCTGTAGAAGTTGAATTTCCTAAAGTAAAAGATGTATTGTAATCTAGAATTATTTTGGACGAAATGTATACGGAACGAAGTGTCTTAATATAATAAATATTAATGCTTTGAATTTCCAGGAAGTAGTTCTTTCTACTGAAGCACGGTTACCCTAAGAAACAAAAATCTACTTTATATACTTAAAAAAATGTACAAATGGATAGTTCTGATGTCACATCATACAAACAAATAATGATTTATGATATAATAGGCCTAAAAAAAGTTAGGTGTTACCTAAATCAGATTTTATTTAAGAAGTTAAATATATAATATTTTTAAACTACAGAATCACAAAATAGAGAAAAAATTTATTTGAAAATTAAATTTGCTTTTTGTATGTGTCAGTTAAAATGTACCAGATTCCTTAAATAAACTCGAGGTAATGATAATATATCATTATGAATAAATCTAAAAGTTGGGAATGGCT
>CM063500.1:106296763-106314263 GCA_032207245.1 Pardosa pseudoannulata | reverse complement strand
TTTATGCAGTGGATTTTCCTTTTAAAAAATACCCATCTGAATATTATTTTATAAATGCTCGGTGTGCATTAATATAGATGGATTTGGAAGAAAGCCATACACTCAGCAAAATATTTTTTTTCCGATATTACTTTCCGAAAGAAATATTAAAACGCTGAATAATGTTAAAAAGATATTTCAATAATGACTTGGCTAATTTACTATGCGAACAGTGCGTTGCTCTGAAAATTTTATCCTCCTCGTCTTTTTGCCCCCAAGAAATATGAAAAGTAGCTTATTGTTCTGTTATAAGGAGGGTTTACTAAACTCTGGATATCCGCCAAATACTTTGATAAAAATCTACTAAGTCACATAGACTGTTATCTCTTACAGCCATCTTATTAAGTGTAAACTCTCTGTAATCCAGCATTCACACACACATTAAAATTGGATTAAAAGAAGTAATACTTAGACTAACCTGAACCGTATTATGTTCAGATTGTACTAAATATAGGAAAACATATAAATGATTAATATCTATAATTATTAATATTGTTAATTACATTTTTATGTTTGTTTAAGTTACATATGAATTATTACTTTGTTTTCAAAATTAAGTCTATTGTTATATATGTAATAATAATTTATGTATAACTAATCAAATTAATTATCATTATATTCTTTATTAATTTTTGGTGATTATATCTGTAAAATTATAAACCCATACATACGCACACACACACACACACACACACACACACACACACACACACACACACACACACACACACACACACTATATTGCCAATGAGGACAGGTCACTTTCGATTTAAACCTTTTACTGAATATCTAGAAAAATACACTAGAAATTTGGGATTATGTTTAATAAAAACCTTAATTTCTCCCCGAGTATACGTGCTATCCTCAGAACAATTAACACAGATTATTACAAGAATCATCCTAATCATGTGCTAAAGTTTCAACTCTTTTCATACATTACTTTTTTCAGGATTATCCAAAATATATTCGTTTTTCTTCCAAAACATATTCGTTTACGGTTCCCTATGGGGTTACCGAAAAAAAATCTTAGCTGAAATTTATGCCATATTTTTATACCATAATGTTTAGACGCCTGGGGTTTCAGGATAATTCCTCGTGTATTTTTTTAGATATTAAACAAAATGTATAAAATCGCAATTGACAGGGTATCATTGGCTATATATATATATATATATATATATATATATATATATATATATATATATATATATATATTACTTATCAAGTAGGCATATTTATTAACATGTACGTGTTAACATATGATTCCTTTAATGTCCAAATTTTTTGTGTTAATGGAAAAATTTTAAATCTATTTATTTTAGTTCACGCTGACTTTAATAAGAAACTTAATAGGCTGAAAATGTGTTTGCTATCACTGAAGAAATCCTCGTACTCTTCATCGGGAAAAGAATCCTAAACTAAATCTGGTGCTTCTTCAGTACGTACATGTTAACGTGTGATGAAGCCTTTAAGCAACTAAACTTTTGATTAAAATAAAAAGTAAATTAAAAAATATGCTGAAGGTACCAAAGACATGTTTTCCACAAAAGTAGTTTCAAAATTTTAAGTGGAGATAAATTTTTTGCAAAGTAATTTATAATACTTAGCACTAATACGTCTTTCTTGATTGTAATTCTTTGTTTTACCAATAAATATTCACTTTCACGTTTTGAAGTTTTAAAATTATATTTGTTATTGTTGTTTCTGATGCCACTTGGGCAAACCAAGCACGATTTCAGCCATACGTTACTAGTATTAAGGCAAAAGGTTGCTCTTTTCGTTTTAACGATCCCCGTTAGGGTGAAAGAGCGACTTTGCTCAAAAGGGGCTAGGATTGTAGTCCATATTTCGCGCCATTTCCACTAATTCCGGTGTCCTAGCAATGAGGTCTGTTAAAACATTCTGTTCTATTTTAACTTCTGTCCTCTAAATTGCAATTCTGCCTTGTTCAGTCGCTCATGGCACCTGTGGCGGAACAAGTGCAAGTCTGGTACTTCGTAGCCCGGCCGAGGGAAGCGGTACAGTATTTTCAATCAGCCCATCCTCATCGGAACACGTCTAAAGAGTTTCATGATCAAATGGGTCCGGTTGGTGTATAACTGTGTAGATTATAAATAACATTTCCCCCCATTGGGTCCCTGTAATTAAGAATCAGGGGCTAAGCAGAAGACCTCAGGGTTTGCCCGCCACTTCCAGCGGTATCATTCAAGCATGAAGGATTTTGCGACCACGAACCTATTTGAATTCTAATTTTATTCAATTAATTGTTTGTTATTCGGTTCCTCAGAAGGGTATTCGGCTAACAACAATCCTTATTCCCCGACTTAACATTGTTATACATCCAAATTGTTCCTGTGAATGAAGGAGAAATTTCAAAGATCTGCAAGTTCAAGAAACAGAAGGGATTAAAGGAGTAAACGGAGGGATACTACAAAGTATCTCAGTTGAAAGAGTCCAGAAGTTTTTGTTGTTGTCTTATGTCGCTTGGTCAAACCAAGCACGATTGAGCCGGTTTGGTTTGGTTTGGTTTGGAGTGCTACGGTCTCCTTTTTGCAACACGAGGGCTGATGAGACCGGGACCTACTGCTTAAAGGCGATTCCGAACAGCTACGAACATCCATGCCACTGTGGGATTCGAACCCACGAACTCCGTTACCGAATCCCAGCACCCTAACCAATCGGCCATCATTCGACAACTATTGAGACAGAGGCTTAATCGTATTAAGGCAAAGGGGTGAGCCTTTCGTTTTAATGAGCACCACAAGGGTGAAAGTACGACTTGTGCTCAAGTGAGTCCTCGCCATTTTGAAGCAGGGACCAAGAAGAAGACCCATAGGCTTACCCAGCTACCCCCAGAGGTATTGATTGAGAACTTGGAGGACATTGTGACCACGAACCTATTTTATGTATCCCAGTCACCTTTAACGAACATGGCGGATCTTAGGCCGGGTATAGCTACATAAATTTTATTTAACGTGTTTAAAATAAATAACCCTCATAGAATATTTTTAATCAAAAGTTGTTCAGACGGAAATATTTCAGAAAATAATAACAATTGATATACCGATATGACTGTATAAATAGCAAAATCATGGGCACCCATAATCACTAACAATATCCATAATGCCCATCTATAATAACATTCAAGTTTATTTTTTTAGAAGTTATTCTAGTTTTTATTTAATTTAAAAGGTACGAAAAATATTTTGCTGTATTTTTTTTTCTTCGGCACCATTTCAAAAGAAAGCAGAAACATAAATTCACTTTGATTTAAGTTCCCATAAAAAATTTACGTTCTAAAGTTTCTAGGTTTTCCGTAACAGCTCCATTCTAATTTTTCTTTTGCGTTTTTCACATCTGCTTGGGTTTTGAATGAAATATTACGACTGATTAGCTCCTTTCCTGAGAACAAGCAGTAAAATACGATACATATTTCATAAAACTCGGAAAAGTGAAAAAAATTAAAGACTTAGTTTTCTGTTGTTAAGGAAAATTTATTTCTTTTCCCCTCTTCCGTTGAATTCTTGAGATAAAATAGCAATTTTCCTAGTGATAAAAATAAAGAAAGATTGTTTTTAGTATTTGACATTTCCCGAGCAAAATGATTTCATATTTTCAGATTCAAACGTAAATTTCAATTGTAAACAATTATTTTTGTAAGCATGTACAGTCACATTTTTAAACATACTTTGGCACTTCCTGTAGGTATATACTTATCAAGTTTTAAATAAATTCTTCCAAAGAAAAGAAATGATAAATCAAGAAAAGCACGCTATTCTTGAAATAATAAAATTTTTAAATCTGATGACATAAGTGTTTGTTAAAGAATACACCGTTTATTTAAACTTCTTTATTTTCATTAAAAAAAAGTAAATTTTCACAAAGTAATTACTTAAAATTAATTAAAGGATTGAAACCTCTTTGTGTGAAATAATTTATTAAGTTTTTTTTATTAATTATTAAAATGGCACGACATGTAATCAATGTGATTATATGTTGTAGTCTTTTTCGATGAATATAAAATAGTCTTTGTTATATGAAAAAAAATATTTATCTCTTTTGAATGAAATGAAGAAATAAAGGGATTTTAATAATAAATTGTTTAAATTAGTAGAATTATCGACTTCTATCTGTAACAAGCGATGTTGCCTGAATCTATAAACAGGCCCTATGACAGTAGCTGTGCAGACTGTGCATGCATATTGATCGTCTTATGCCTAAGAAGGCGGATGGAATTAACAGCATTAAAATATGTTACTATTATTTTTTGAAAAAGAGGATTTTATTGAAAATATTTAAGAAAATCTGTTTATTTTCTATTTGCTTTTTTCGCTTCTAGGAACAAGCACTTCTCATCTATGGTTCCCCTTCTTCTTCAGCACTACAGCTTGTCGCAGACCAAAGCTTTCTCTATCAGCCCCATTCATGTGACTCTATCTGGGGCAATGGACTGCAGTCGTTGACTACCAGATCTTAAAGTTCTTTCTTAACATAATTAACCTACGAGGTGGGTGCTTCATTTTTTTTCAGGTATCTCAATCGTTGAAAACGTCACTAACTTAGAAATGTTCGAGTCATTGTATCTGAAAAGATGTCCGGTGGCTAGCCTTTATGACCCTAACAATATCTGGTTCCCCAAATGTTTTGTAGATTTTATAATTATTTTGTCTATTTGGAGCAATAGATTGCCATCGTTGACTCCCAGATCTTTAAGATATTTCTATGCAGAATCAGCCCATCAGGTTTGTCCAATGATAGTAATTGTTCAGACCGTGAAAGCATATTGATTGTCGTATATCTAGGACGGCTGATGGAATCAACAACATTAAAATATGCGACTATTATTTTTTGAAAAAGAGGATTTTATTGAAAATATTTAAGAAAAACTGTTTATTTTGTATTTGTTTTTATAGCGTCTAGGAACAAGCAGTTCTCATAAACCTGTGTTTTCTATTCTTCAGCACTATAGCTTGTCGCAGGCCAAAGCTATCTCTATCAGTCTCGTCTATCTGACTCTATCTAGAGCAATAGACTGCCATCATTGACTCTCAGATCTCTAAGATCTTTCTCAATATAATCAACCCACGAGGTGGGGGAAGGCTTTCTCGTTTTCGGGTATCTCAACCTTTGAACCCGTCACTAATTTACTGGGGTTTGAATCATTATATCTAAAATGATGTCCTAGCCTCTTATACGGCTAGCCATTATGATACTGACAATATCTGGTTCCCCACATATTTTGTATGTTTTATAATTATTTTATCTATCTAGTGCAATAGATTACCCTTGTTGACGTCCAGATTTTCAAGATTTTTCGTAACAGAATCATCCCTCCAGAAGGGGAAGCGGTTTTGTCTTTTACGAGTATCTCAGCCTTTGGAAACGTCACTAACTTAGTCGTGTTTGAGTCATTATATCTGAAAATATGTCCTAGCCTCTAATGTGGCTAGACTTTATGTCCCTGTCAATATATGGTACCCCAAAATATTTTGTATATTTCATAATTACTCTATCTATTTGGAGCTATAGATTGCTATCATTGACTTCCAAATCTTTAAGATATTTTTATACAGAATCACCCCACCAGGTGTGTCCTATGATGGTAGTTGTACAGACCGTGTATGTATATTGATCGCCTGATTTCTAAGTTGGCTGACGGAATCAACAATACTAAAATATGCTACTATTATTTTTTGAAAGAGAATATTTCATTGAAAATATATAATTAAAACAGTTTATTTTTTATTTTTTTTTCGCGTCTGGGAACAAGCAGTTTCCATAAACTTGTGTTACCTCTTCTTTAGCCCTACAGCTTGTCACAGGCCAAGGACCACTCTTGTCCATCTGACTCTATGTGGAGCAATAGACTGCCATCATTGACTCTCAGATCTATAAGATCTTTCTCAAGATAATCAACCCGAGGGGGTAGAGGCTTTCTCTTTTTCGGATATGTTAACCTTTGAACACGTCACTAATTTAGTAGAGTTTGAATCATTATATGTAAAATGATGTCCTAGCCTCTAATGCGGCTAGCCTTTATGACCTGACAATATCTGGTTCCCCAAATCTTTTGTATGTTTTATAATTATTCTATCTATCTGGAGCAATAGATTACCATTGTTGACTTCCAGTTTTTTAAGATTTTCCGCAACAGGAGCATCCTACCAGATAGGGGAAGTGGCTTCCTCTTTTTCGGGTATCTCAATCTTTGAAAACGTCACTAACTTAGAAGTGTTTGAGTCATTATATCAGAAAAGATGTCTTAGCCTCTAATGCGGCTAGACTTTATGACCCTGACACTATATAGTTCCCTAAATCTTTTGTATTATAATTATTCTTTCTATCTGGAGCTATAGATTGCCAATGTTGACTTCCAGATCTTTAAGAATTTCCGCAACAGAAGCATTCCACGTGGTGGGGAAGAGGCTCCCTCTTTTTCGGTATCTCAACCTTTGGATGTCACTAATTTAGTAGAGTTTGAATCATTATATGTAAAATGATGTCCTAGCCTCTAATGCGGCTAGCCTTTATGACCTGACAATATCTGGTTCCCCAAATCTTTTGTATGTTTTATAATTATTCTATCTATCTGGAGCAATAGATTACCATTGTTGACTTCCAGTTTTTTAAGATTTTCCGCAACAGGAGCATCCTACCAGATAGGGGAAGTGGCTTCCTCTTTTTCGGGTATCTCAATCTTTGAAAACGTCACTAACTTAGTACTGTTTGAGTCATTACATCTGAAAAGATGTCTTAGCCTCTAATGCGGCTAGACTTTATGACCCTGACACTATATAGTTCCCTAAATCTTTTGTATTATAATTATTCTTTCTATCTGGAGCTATAGATTGCCATTGTTGACTTCCAGATCTTTTAAGAATTTCCGCAACAGAAGCATTCCACGTGGTGGGGAAGAGGCTCCCTCTTTTTCGGTATCTCAACCTTTGGAAATGTCACTAACTTAGTCGTGCTTGAATCATTATATGTAAAATGATGTCCTAGCCTCTAATGCGGCTAGCCTTTATGACCTGACAATATCTGGTTCCCCAAATCTTTTGTATGTTTTATAATTATTCTATCTATCTGGAGCAATAGATTACCATTGTTGACTTCCAGTTTTTTAAGATTTTCCGCAACAGGAGCATCCTACCAGATAGGGGAAGTGGCTTCCTCTTTTTCGGGTATCTCAATCTTTGAAAACGTCACTAACTTAGAAGTGTTTGAGTCATTATATCAGAAAAGATGTCTTAGCCTCTAATGCGGCTAGACTTTATGACCCTGACAATATATAGTTCCCTAAATCTTTTGTATTATAATTATTCTATCTATCTGGAGCATTAGATTGCCATTGTTGACTTCCAGATCTTTAAGAATTTCCGCAACAGAAGCATTCCACGTGGTGGGGAAGAGGCTCCCTCTTTTTCGGGTATCTCAACCTTTGGAAATGTCACTAATTTAGTAGAGTTTGAATCATTATATGTAAAATGATGTCCTAGCCTCTAATGCGGCTAGCCTTTATGACCTGACATTATCTGGTTCCCCAAATCTTTTGTATGTTTTATAATTATTCTATCTATCTGGAGCAATAGAGCCATTGTTGACTCCCAGATTTTTAAGATTTTTCCGTATACAGAATCAATCCTACCAGGTAGGGAAGTGGCTACCTCTTTTTCGGATATCTCAACCTTTGAAATCGTCACTAACTTAGTACTGTTTTGAGTCATTACATCTGAAAAGATGTCTTAGCCTCTAATGCGGCTAGACTTTATGACCCTGACACTATATAGTTCCCTAAATCTTTTGTATTATAATTATTCTTTCTATCTGGAGCTATAGATTGCCATTGTTGACTTCTCAGATCTTTAAGAATTTCCGCAACAGAAGCATTCCACGTGGTGGGGAAGAGGCTCCCTCTTTTTCGGTTATCTCAACCTTTGGAAATGTCACTAACTTAGTCGTGCTTGAATCATTATATGTAAAATGATGTCCTAGCCTCTAATGCGGCTAGCCTTTATGACCTGACAATATCTGGTTCCCCAAATCTTTTGTATGTTTTATAATTATTCTATCTATCTGGAGCAATAGATTACCATTGTTGACTTCCAGTTTTTTAAGATTTTCCGCAACAGGAGCATCCTACCAGATAGGGGAAGTGGCTTCCTCTTTTTCGGGTATCTCAATCTTTGAAAACGTCACTAACTTAGAAGTGTTTGAGTCATTATATCAGAAAAGATGTCTTAGCCTCTAATGCGGCTAGACTTTATGACCCTGACACTATATAGTTCCCTAAATCTTTTGTATTATAATTATTCTTTCTATCTGGAGCTATAGATTGCCATTGTTTGACTTCCAGATCTTTAAGAATTTCCGCAACAGAAGCATTCCACGTGGTGGGGAAGAGGCTCCCTCTTTTTCGGTATCTCAACCTTTGGAAATGTCACTAACTTAGTCGTGCTTGAGTCATTATATCTGAAAAGATGTCTTAGCCTCTAATGCGGCTAGCCTTTATGACACTGACAATATCTGGTTCCCCAAATCTTTTGTATGTTTTATAATTATTCTATCTATCTGGAGCAATAGAGGACCATTGTTGACTCCAGATTTTTAAGATTTTCGGTAACAGAGCATCCTACCAGGTAGGGAAGTGGCTTCCTCTTTTTCGGATATCTCAACCTTTGAAATCGTCACTAACTTAGTACTGTTTGAGTCATTACATCTGAAAAGATGTCTTAGCCTCTAATGCGGCTAGACTTTATGACCCTGACACTATATAGTTCCCTAAATCTTTTGTATTATAATTATTCTTTCTATCTGGAGCTATATAGATTGCCATTGTTGACTTCCAGATCTTTAAGAATTTTCCGCAACAGAAGCATTCCACGTGGTGGGGAAGAGGCTCCTCTTTTTCGGTATCTCAACCTTGGAAATGTCACTAACTTAGTCGTGCTTGAGTCATTATATCTGAAAAGATGTCTTAGCCTCTAATGCGGCTAGCCTTTATGACCTGACAATATCTGGTTCCCCAAATCTTTTGTATGTTTTATAATTATTCTATCTATCTGGAGCAATAGATTACCATTGTTGACTTCCAGTTTTTTAAGATTTTCCGCAACAGGAGCATCCTACCAGATAGGGGAAGTGGCTTCCTCTTTTTCGGGTATCTCAATCTTTGAAAACGTCACTAACTTAGAAGTGTTTGAGTCATTATATCAGAAAAGATGTCCATCGGCTAGCCTTTATGACCCTGACAATATCTGGTTCCCCAAAATCTTTCGTAGATATTATAATTATTCTATCTATCTGGAGCTATAGATTGCCATTGTTGACTTCCAGATCTTTAAGAATTTCCGCAACAGAAGCATTCCACGTGGTGGGGAAGAGGCTCCCTCTTTTTCGGTATCTCAACCTTTGGAAATGTCACTAACTTAGTCGTGCTTGAATCATTATATGTAAAATGATGTCCTAGCCTCTAATGCGGCTAGCCTTTATGACCTGACAATATCTGGTTCCCCAAATCTTTTGTATGTTTTATAATTATTCTATCTATCTGGAGCAATAGATTACCATTGTTGACTTCCAGTTTTTTAAGATTTTCCGCAACAGGAGCATCCTACCAGATAGGGGAAGTGGCTTCCTCTTTTTCGGGTATCTCAATCTTTGAAAACGTCACTAACTTAGAAGTGTTTGAGTCATTATATCAGAAAAGATGTCTTAGCCTCTAATGCGGCTAGACTTTATGACCCTGACACTATATAGTTCCCTAAATCTTTTTGTATTATAATTATTCTTTCTTTCTGGAGCTATAGATTGCCATTGTTGACTTCCAGATCTTTAAGAATTTCCGCAACAGAAGCATTCCACGTGGTGGGGAAGTGGCTTCCTCTTTTTCGGGTATCTCAATCTTTGAAAACGTCACTAACTTAGAAGTGTTTGAGTCATTATATCAGAAAAGATGTCCATCGGCTAGCCTTTATGACCCTGACAATATCTGGTTCCCCAAAATCTTTCGTAGATATTATAATTATTCTATCTATTTGAAGCAGTAGATTGCCATTGACTCCCAGGTCTTTAAGATATTTCTATACAGAATCAACCCACCAGGTGTGTCCGATGATAGTAGTTGTGCAGACCGTGCTTGCATATTGATCGCCTTATATCTAGGACGGCGGATGGAATCAACAACATTAAAATACGCTACTTTTATTTTTTGAAAAAGAGGATTTTATTGAAAATATTTAAGAAAAACTGTTTATTTTCTATTTGTTTTTTTTCTCGTCTAGGAACAAGCAGTTCTCATAAATGTATGTCATCCGTTCTTCATCACTACAGCTTGTCTCAGACCAAAGCTTTTTCTATTAGTCCCGTTCATTTGACTCTTTCTGGGGAGATAGACTGCCGTCATTGACTCTCAGATCATTAAGATCTTTCTTAACAGAATTAACCCACTAGGTGGGGGCTTCCTCTTTTTCAGGCATCCCAATCTTTGAAAACGTCACTAACTTAGAAGTGTATGAGTCATTATATCTGAAAACATGTCCGGCGGCTTTCCTTTATGACCCTGACAATATCTGGTTCCCCAAAATCTTTCGTAGATTTCATAATTATTCTATCTATTTGGAGCAATAGATTGCCATCGTGGACTCTCAGATCATTAAGATCTTTCTTAACAGAATTAACCCACTAGGTGGGGGCTTCCTCTTTTTCAGGCATCCCAATCTTTGAAAACGTCACTAACTTAGAAGTGTATGAGTCATTATATCTGAAAACATGTCCGGCGGCTATCCTTTATGACCCTGACAATATCTGGTTCCCCAAAATCTTTCGTAGATTTCATAATTATTCTATCTATTTGGAGCAATAGATTGCCATCGTGGACTTCCAGATCTTTAAGATCTTTCTTAACAGAATCTACTCACGAGGTGGGGAGGGGGCGGCTTCCTTTTTTTCGGGTATCTTATTCTTTGAAAATGTCACTAACAGTAGGGTTAGAGTCATTATATCTAAAAGGTTGTCCTACCCTTGCAGTTTTTTGAAAGAAAAATTTTAAGCAATATTTTTGCAGGTATCCAAGTGTATGGACAAATATTGAATTATACATAAATTGAAAAATTCCAGATATAGTTTTAATTTTATGAGTATTCAACATCTTAGGTCATTTTTAAATGAACTATTACTTAAAGAATTTAAAAAATGATATAAAAAATCCTAATATATTTGAAATATATTTGAAAGTTATAGGTTATTATCTATAATTTGATACCAAATTTTACTGTTTTTATCTCCTTAGATAGTATTATTAGTAGACAAAAAATAATATAAATATTTAGAATTATCGTATAATTATTTAGAATTATCATATATACAATGCTAAGTTAGAAATACAAAATAATGATGTTCAAGGGAGCATTTTCTTACTTTTTTTGCTAGTTTGTTCAGTTTTATAAACTTAAAATAATTATTTTAAGTTTGATATTTAAAATTGTTATTTGAAATTAATGTCAAAACAATGTTTTAAAAGCATGTAATCAAAGGTGATACAACAAAGTGGTTTACGATGTATTATCTGTTTTAATTAAATAAAACTTAACTTTTTCATTTATAACAAGCGAAGGTTTAATTTATATAGTGTGTTTTCATTGCTTTTTGTATAAACAGTCCCTTTTAAATAAAGTTGCATTTATTTAAAATCTTCATTTCTATCTTGAACTATGTCAATTGTTACTAGAATATTTTTTTTTCGTTTACTACATTTTTTAGTAACAGCAAATTGTTTTGACTAAAAAGAATTAAATACGGAAATTTGTACGACATAATACCACGAAATTGTGTGCTTACATTTCAAATACAACCGACTTTCTCTCGCTCGAAGTAATGAAATAAATAGATTCATTGTGACCATAGAATCTGAGGTTATCTAGAGTTACACAGAACCTGGAACTACAGGAATGTTAATACGAAAGTCAAACTATCCTTACGAGCTGTAACATAATAGCTTAATTCTTCTAACAAACACAATTTTCGAAACTAGTGCAAGTAAACATAAAACTGAAGAGTAGAGCACAATGCAAATGTCCCGTTTTCGTCATTCTGTACAATTAGCAAGGATCTATTTATCTAAAGGATATGCTTGTTAGATTTTCGTTTGGTAGTTAAGTAATCCTTATATAAATCTTTAAGTCTTTCTGAAAAATTTGTAGTTTTATTAAAAATATCGTATTATTTTATAAAATGCAGTTTTAATAGCATGTGGTGCAGTTCTCACAAAACCCTTTATGTTTATTTTAGCAAACTTGATCTGATTCTGCCGTTGTCTTTTCTAATGCCATACGGACGAGCCAAGCACATAGACCACATGCCACTAGAATTAAGGGGTCCCGGGACTGTTAAGCATAAGGATCCTATCAGGGGCGTACGCAAGGGGGCGATTTAGAGGTTTAACCCTCTAAGTGGTTCGCACGTACAATTCCGCCAAACCTATGATATCTTCAAAGTGGTTGTCACGTACAATTTTCGACCTTCAAAAACGTTCCTAAAATGGATGTAATATTCATTTCTGCCAGTGTTTGAGGTAGGAGGGTCAGGTCGATTGTTTAGAAACTGCATCCCTCTTTGACTGACATTTATTGAGGGATGCACCTCTACTCCCTGAGGCACAAAGACGCTGATAGCTTTTCATGGCTTTTTAAATTTCTATTTCTAAGTATTTCGTTTGCGGGACCACATGTATGTATCTCTAATTGCACCACTTAAACATCTTGGATAACTTTCGTAAAAAAATATAAATAATTCTCTGAAAGAATATTTTTATTTGTACTTTTAGAATCCATTATTTCTTATGGGACGATCTTCGAGACCTGACGATCTTTATGTGTATTAAAAATTAACAATCTATAATATCTATTTATATATCTATTTATAACCGGAAGTAAAGGGACAATAACGAGGGTGGGTTTCCCGTATTCCATTCTAGTCGACAAAGGGTGAAGTTAAAAATCTTAGAACGCTTTGGTCATTGACAAAATAAACCTCTAGCGTATTTTTGGAGACTTTTTTTAATCGGTGTGTTCCACTCGGAGGGTTAACCCTCCCTCCCTCCCTTGAGTTCAGACAAAATGGCAAAAATAAAAATTTTAGTAGAAGTTATGCAGGCTATTAGTTTTTAGAATTATGAACAACCTCTTGAAAATTATGACCCCCCCTTGAAAGAATTCTGCATACGCCACTTGATCCTATAGTATTGTTACTATATTTAGACTTTCCATTTTTTTTTAATTTCACACTAAAATGTTGGAATTTTTTCTTGTAGAAATTTGTTATATATCTCTCTTTAATAAACTAACCTTATATACTTATAAAAATAATAAAAAAATATTTTATATATATATATATATATATATATATATATATATATATATTATTTTAATATAATATATATTATATATATATATTATATTATTATTATATATATATATATATATATATATTTTAATATATATATATATATATATATATATTATATATATATATATATATATATATATAATAACTTGATTTTTTTTGGTTTGTTGAAACTTTTCTCTCTTGCATGCATGTGAAATTGTTTGTACACAAACAGACATACTACTCCTTATTCTCCGGAGTTGCTCTGGAGAAATGAGAAAAATGGATAATTCCGGAAACTCCTGAGATTGCTCCGGAAAATAACAAAACTTTTGAACAGCTAAAACAGCATTACAATTCAGCAACTAAATGCAAAGTTTTGCAAAAAATAATGCTGAATATGACTCTTTCCACACAGTAATGCTGCATGTTAAAGAGTTTTCAGAACTGTCCAGAAAAACGACACTGGATTCAGGTCAAATTTGAGTCGACAAACTCTAGAACCCCTAATGATAAAAAAATGGAAATATTTGAATCAGGATCATTGTTGCTACAAGAAACACTGTTCTGAAAATTAAGTTGTTAAAGCTAAAAAAAGCTATTCCTACATTTTTAAATGCATATTTTTTAATTTACTTTTTACAGCTTACTACTGTGTAAATATTTTAAGTTTAATTATAATTTAGAAACTAATAAGTAAAGTAATTATCTATAATCTGTAATTGGCACGTTAAAATTTCAAACCACGCTGTTGCTCCTGATACAAGTGCCTAAATTTTGGCATGTCTGCATAAATGATAAATTTTAAGTTTTTTAATTAAGAAAATACTTTTAAAATTGAATCTGTGTCAAAACACTAATATCCTCCATGGTCTACGCCTACAGCGCCAATCTAGTGAACAATTTCATTAACTTTCTGAAACATCTCAACCCTCTTCAGTTCGAGTTTCGGCAGCATGGCGGAACGTGAGTTTTTTCCCCTTTCACCAAGGTAATTATTTTTATTAATAATTAACATATAGCCCGTCATATGACGGGATCAGTAAAATTTTTAATTTCCAGAATTATAAAATACCCTCTGAGGCAGGTGAAAATGTATTAATAGAATTTTTGTATAATAGAAAATGTTTATCTGTATTAATATTTGTATTAATAGAAAATTAAACAGATGATTTCTTGATATACTAGAGCCGGTCTCACCGTGATTAACCCATGGCGCCAACCAATGCCATGGGTTATTCTCCGTTTAAACAGAGATTAATCACGGTTAGCCGTCAAACGATTTTGGCGAGACCGGACATTTATGAAAAGAATTTGTTGTGAATACCGGTGATAAAATTATTATTGCAAGAAAACATAATCGATGACTCAATTTAAAATTATCCTATATTTACATAATCTATTATTTAAGCCAAATATATAAGAAAACTATTTACGTCATATCTAAGTTCAGTGATAAAACGTGATAATTTTAAATAAGAAATGATTAAATGAGATGGTTAAAAGAGTGACTTTATAATGCTAGAAAATCATGCTATTTTTACCTATTTATTATGTGATAAATTGATAAATTTAATCGCCTGCTCTTAAAATGGGGCTTGAAATAATGACTTAAACTCTCAAAAAAGGGGAAGGGGTGGATTTAGAACGTTTTAAAGACGACAGCATTTTTTGCTGTGATATGAAGCATATTTATACCAATTTATTTTAGAATCGGATCGATAGTTTTGAAAAAGATAAGCTTTGCTCGCTTTGAATTTTGCTAATCCTAACTCATAAAGAATCCAATATGGATCTCTCTATCCATTCCAGATCCAATCATAAATTTGAGGACATACGGACAGATAACTTAGGCTATTATTATATAGGGGATTTTCCTTTTGTAAATATTTAATGTCGTGATTTTGATTTATTAAAATCATGTAAATCATGTTCGGAATCGGCTTTAAGTAGTAGGTCCCGGTCTCATTATCTCTCTTGTTTGTAAAAAGTAGACCGTAGTGCTCCAGACCAAATCAAATCATGGAGGAGACATATATTTTAAGTGTCCCAGCCACCATTAACGAACACGGTGGATCTTTGAACGGTTTGAACCCCGAACCTAAAACATTCCAATTAAACCAGGAACCTTCCAGTTAAACCCAGAACCTTTCCGTCCAGTTAAGTCCAGAAACTTCCAGTTAAATGATCTTTCTTTTTGCTGACTGAGCCAACTTGGTTCTAATGTGCTTCTAGTATGTCTGAGCTCAATACCATTTTCCTACTTATATGCACTCTATCCAGTCCTTTGTTATACATAAAAACAGTAATTATGTAAATTCCCAATTCTTTGCAAACGCATGTTTTAAAAATTATTGAATGATATTTGAAGAAAGAGAGGAGAGTTTCATATTTAATAAATCTATACATTCGTATATTTATGTTTGCGAGAAAAATCTTTCTTCAATAAACGTTTCCCTTTTGTTAGATGCTTATCGTTTAAAATTCACAATTACGCAAATAATAGCAGGAAAATTTCACAAATACTCATTTTCAATTGAAATTTTACTATGTGTTTGCTTTTCTTCATATTTTCGTGAGTTTTCAAAGCGAATTCAAAAGAATACATGCGACTTGTTTTATGTGTGTATACGATCAATATTTATGCGATAACCTTTCAAATATCTGAATTAAATCCATATTGTAGTTAGCTAACTTAGGTTGAAGGTTATACTTAAGTTCAATTATCTTTTTAACTTTAATGTTGCTTTTTTTTACATTTTAGTTTGGTTATATAATGGTAGTAACATCATTGAACTACTGTTAATTGGATAGATAACATGAATAAACACAAAGAGAGATATGTATATATGTATATATATACATATATAATGTATATATATATACACATATAATGTATATAAAGATATATATGTATATATATATATATATATCTATATATATATATATAATATATATATATATATATATATATATATATATATGTATATATATATAAACATATGTATATATATGTATATATAAATAAATATATATATGTGTGTGTATGTATATACATACATACATATATATCTATATCTATCTATCTATCTATATATATATATATATATATATATATATATATATATATATATATATATATATTATATATAGTTAAGTTAAGTAGTCTTTTTAACTTCACTGTTGTTTTTTTTACTTTTTAATTTGGTTATATAATAGAAGTAACATCATTGAACTATTGTTAATTGGATAGATAACATGAATACACACAAAGAGATATGATATATATACACACACACACACACACACACACACACATATATATATATATATATATATATATATATATATATATATATATATATATATATATATATATATATATATATATATACGTGTAATATATCACAATTATTACACTTAAAATATTCTGCTAATATTCTTTTTTTAACTAACTTTAGCTAACGTAGGTTAAAGATTATACTTAAGTTCAATTAATCTTTTTAATTTCAATCTTGCTTTTTTTTTTCCTTTTCAAATTGGTTATATAATGGAGGTAACATCATTGAACTATTGTTATTTTGAGAGATAACATGAATACATACAGTAGAGATATGTATGTATATATAAAAATATATATGTATATATATACATACACACATATATATGTATTATATCAAAATTATTACACTTAATATAAAGCTAAAATGCTCTTTTTTCTCTTTAAGTCTTTGATATCTATTTTCCCAGCCACAAAGTCTCAGAATTAAAAGGAGTGTTCGCTTCTTAAATTCTTTCGAACCAGTCTCCCAAACTAACTCTGAAATGAATGCTAATTTTCTGTTCACTCGCCACATTTTCCAGCTGTCCCAATGAAATGTGTCACTTTTCCAATGATCTAAGTTCTTTCCTCACGGTTAATATAATATCACTAAACTGCCCTCTCTTGGTAATATCTGCATCATCACTCGCTTTGGGGTCGATTTTGTAATAAAAAACTGTTTTCATGTATCAATCAATGCTCTGCTCTTGTCGGAGAAAGATGTCTGTTACCTAGTCTTAAATATAGTAAAGTACCACC
>CM063500.1:106276763-106286763 GCA_032207245.1 Pardosa pseudoannulata | reverse complement strand
TATATATGTATATATATATATATATATACATATATATATATATATATATATATATATATATATATATATATATATATATATATATATATATAATATATATATATATAGTATATATACAGGTGTTTTTTATGTATATATATATATATATATATGTATATAAATAATTCTTACTCATTTTTAATTTAAAGAGGGTAAGGATACATAAATATTTTTAAGATTAAACTTTATTGTGTTAAATATTTTTATGTATATATATATATGATAATTACATGAAAAAATATTTAGTGTAACTTACCTTGTGAAATTTAAAATCGAAGTTAACAGTCTAAAAGTAATTCTGAAAGTTGTATTCGAAATTAAAATACTATCGAAATCAAAGTTTGAATACAAAAAAAAAAGGAAATTTCTAATTATAAATTCTTGTTTCCTTAAATTACTATTGACACGTTTAGACAACGTTATATAATAATTATGCTTTTAAAAGATACAAAAGATATTCTTAGAAGTACAGATCCATCTAAGAATGTTGTAAACATTTCAAGCAGTTATTTTACGTTTTATTTTAATCTTTTTAAATTCCGATACGTCACTTTTATAAGCTCAAGTAACAATTAACTTAAATGGATTTTAATAAACTTAAATTATTTTAGATAAAAAAAGTTAATTATTAGAAAATATCAATTTGTATAACTCTCTAAACTTATGACCTTTTCTTCGGTGGCAATGATTTTTTTTTTTAAATCTGGTAGTTACTTTTAATGCTAATACGAAACTTAGCATACATCATAAGAGTTAAATTTAGTAAGGAAAAATAAATTTTACTAAAGGTTAAAATTCTTTAAACTTGACATATTACTATCAAAGTAGTTAAAAGTTAAATGACTCATAAATTAGAATTATACGAAATATTTTTTCTAGGTCTAATTGATCCTAAGTACATAGAATGTATATTATCATTAGAAAAATGTATCATATGCGCATAAACAATTTCTAAAAATTAAAATATATAACAAGTTTTAGACATGATGGAAAATTATAATTATTCAGAATTTAAAAAAATCAAGCTAAGGGTACAGTAGACTCAAAGTTCTTTTGTTTTGTTTAAAATTAATCAGTTGAAAAATTTAATACGACGTTTCTATACATTATGTAAAATTGATTAAAATTTTATGTTAAATTACTAAAGATATTAGTTGTTCTTTGTTACAGAAATAGCTTAATGATATTGCTTCATGGTTATTCATTTTATATATAATATGGGAAATTCATTGATAATTTTTAGATCTTAGATTAAAACTTTTTCATTATTATAAGCAATTACAGAAAATATTAAGAGAAAAAGTAATAGCAGTAGAAATATAATTTTGTCTTAAACAAATTGTTTTGCTATTACTAATTGATTATAAGTACATAGAATGTATAATATCATTAAAATTATGTATCATATAGAAATGCGCATGAACAATTTCTAAAAATTAAAATATATAACAAGTTTTAAACATGATGGAAAATTATAATTATTCAGAATTTAAAACAATCAAGCTAAGGCTACTGTAGACTCAAAATTCGTTCGTTTTGTTTAAAATTTATTAAGCCAGAAAATTTAATGAGACGTTTATATACATTTGTGTAAAATTGATTAAATTTTGAGATAAATTGCTAAAGATATTAGTTGTACTATGTTACAGAAGTAGTTTAATAAAATTGCCTCATGGTTATTCATTTTATACATAATATGGCAAATTCATTAATAATTTTCAGATCTTAGAATAAAATTTTTTCATATTATAAGCAATTACAGAAAATATTAAGAGAAAAAGTAATAGCAGTAGAAATATAATTTTGTCTTAAACAAATTGTTTTGCTATTACTAATTGATTATAAGTACATAGAATGTATAATATCATTAAAATTATGTATCATATAGAAATGCGCATGAACAATTTCTAAAAATTAAAATATATAATAGGTTTTAAGCATGACGGAAAATTATAATTATTCAGAATTTAAAACAATGACGCTATGCTACTGTAGACTCAAAATTCGTTTAAAATTAATGAGCCTGAAAATTTAATACGACGTTTCTATACATTTATGTAAAATTGATTAAAATTTGTGATGAAGTGCTAAAGATCTTAGTTGTTCTCTGTTACAGAAGTAGCTTAATGAAATTGCTTCTTGGTTATTCATTTTATATATATTATGGTAAATTCATTAATAAATGTTTGATCTTAGAATAAACTTTAGTTCATATTATAAGCAATTACAGAAAATATTAAGAAAAAAAGTAATAAAAGTAGAAATATACTTTTGTCCTGAACAAAATTTTTTTGCTAGTGCTAATTGATCCTAAGTACTTAGAATGTAAATTATCATTAAAAATTTTATTGTATAGAAATGTGCAAAGACCATTTCTAAAACTTAAAAATATAACAAATTTTAAGCACAACGGATAATTATAATTATTCAGAATTTAAAACAATCAAGCTAAGGGTACATTAGACTCAAAGTTCTTTTGTTTTGTTTAAAATTAATCAGTTCGAAAAATTAAACGACGTTTCTATACATTATGTAAAATTGATTAAAATTTTATGATAAATTACTAAAGATATTAGTTGTTCTCTGTTACAGAAATAGCTTAATGATATTGCTTCATGGTTATTCATTTTATATATAATATGGCAAATTTATTAATTATTTTTAGATCTTGGAATAAAATATAGTTCATATTATAAACAATTACAGAAAATATTGCAAGAAAAGTAATAACAGTAGAAATATAATTTAGTCCTGAACAAAATGTTTTTGCTAGTACTAATTGATCCTAAGTACTTAGAATGTAAATTATCATTAAAAATTGTATTGTGTAGAAATGCGCATAGACCATTTCTAAAATTTAAAAATATACCAAGTTTAATCGCGATTGAAAATTACAATTGTTTAGAGTTTCATACAATCAAGCTAAGGCTACTGTAGATTCAAAATTCGTTCGTTTTGTTTCAAATTAATGAGCCAGAAAATTTAATACGACGTTTCTATACATTTATGTAAAACTGATTAAAATTTTGAGATAAATTGCTAAAGATATTAGTTGTTCTTTGTTACAGAAGTAGCTTAATGAAATTGCTTCTTGGTTATGCATTTTGTATATAATATGGCGAATTAATTGATAACTTTTACATCTTAGAATAAAATGCAGTTTATATTATAAGCAATTACAGAAAATATTAAGAGAAAATGTAATTACAGGAGAAATGTAATTTTGTCCTGAACAAAATTCTTTTAATAGTACTTTTAAGTAGATTATTAATCCATTTAAATTTTAAATAATGTAGAAGTTTTTATAGTCGAGTTTCGACAACTCAACTCAACTTGGGCTGTCTCCGTGTTCAAAACTCTTGGAAATGTTTGTTCACTATCCCTCCTGCTGCAGTGTGTACGTTCTCCGATTAAAGAATGTTCTTGTTTTAAATATATTTTATTGAGCTTAATGTTTCGTCTATATCAGCTTCCTTTCAATAGATTGCCGGACGGTAGGGCGCTGTTCTTCTCTATCGGAGATCACGGGTTTGAATCCCACTGATGGCTTGGCTGTTCATAGCCGTTCGGAATAAGCTTTGAGCAGTAGATCCCGGTCTCATTAGTCCTCGTGTAGCAAAACAGTAAACCGTAGCGCTCCAAACCAAACCTTTCAATGCACAATTCACTACAATAGTAACACAAATGTGTTATTCCATTGAACTTTTCGAGAATCCTTGAATATAATTCGCGTTGTGTAACACTGCAAGTACACTAGTGTGCAAAACTTAAGCAACAGGTTTTTTTTGCCATAACTCCACGAGAAATCATCTGAGAGACATGAAATTCAGAAATGAGGGAGAGTATTATGTACGTAAAGGATGACGAAAGCATCGGCGCTGAAAAAGGAATACAATGCATACGGTATGGAATC
Source organism: Pardosa pseudoannulata (assembly GCA_032207245.1). Taxonomy (NCBI): domain Eukaryota; kingdom Metazoa; phylum Arthropoda; class Arachnida; order Araneae; family Lycosidae; genus Pardosa; species Pardosa pseudoannulata. The sequence continues at coordinate 106,282,811 of CM063500.1, read as the reverse complement.
AAACAAAAACAAGCTTTATTGAACGCATAGTATCGTGACTCATGATTGTCTATCCAAGAGGAAGAACAACAAGCAGATGTTCCTTAATATGGAATAATCCCTTCTCTAACTGTAATGGTTGCTTCGCACCGTCTCCTCATACTCAGAACCAGCTGGTCCAACATTTCTTGCGGTAGGAGTGCCCATTCCGCAGTCAGCATCTATTTCAGTTATTGGATGTTCTCCAGAGGATGCTAACGTGCTTCATCCCACATATGTTCCATGGGATCTAAATCAGTAGAGTACACTGGCCAAGCCATTCCATTGATATCTTCACTTTCCAGTAAATCCTCCAGTGTTCTCTCCAAAGATAACTAGGTTTAAAAAGCGTATATGCCTTTGTGGACAATATTTTGATAACTTCAAAAATTGATGAAATACCACATCAAACATTTTCGATCTCTTTTTTACCCTTTGGATCCCTCTGAGTTTAAGATAAAGCCATACATATGTACTGCCAAAATTACTTAATTAGAACTCCTAGTTTTCAAAATTGATGGAAGTAGTTTCCCCACCCCTTTCTAGATCTGTTATGTCATTTGAACTTTTAGAGAATACTTAAATATAATTCGCGTTGTGTAATACTGTAAGTACACTGGTGTGCAAAACTTAAGCAACAGGTTTTTTTTTTTCCATAACTCCACGAGAAATCATCTGAGAGACATGAAATTCAGAAATGAGGGAGAGTATTATGTATATAAAGGATGACGAAAGCATCGGAGCTGAAAAATGAATACAATGCATACGGTATGGAATCAAACGAACACAAGCTTTATTGAACGCATAGTATATGACTCATGATTGTCTATCCAAGGGGAAGAACAATAAGCAGATTTTCTTTAATATGAGATAAGCCCTCCCCTAACTGCAATGGTTGCTTCGCACCATCTCCGCATACTCAGAACCAGCTAGTCCAACATTTGTTGCGGTAGGAGTGCCCATTCCGCAATCAGAATATGTTTAAGTTTTTGGGTGTTCTCCGGAGGATGTAAGCGTGCTGTAATGCGTCTCCCCAAAGCATCTCACACATGTTCGATGGGATTTAAATCAGGGGAGTAAGCTAGCCAATTCATTCGAGTGATATCTTCACTTTCCAGTAGCTCCTCCAGTGTACTTTCCAAAGATAACTAGAGGTTTAAAAAGCGTATATGTCTTTCTCGACAATATGCCGAACGATGGCCGATTGGTTAGGGTGCTGGCTTTCGGTACCTGAGTTCGTGGGTTCGAATCCCACTATAGCAGGGATGTTTGTAGCCGTTCGGAATCGGATTTCAGCTGTATTTCCCGGTCTCATTAGTCCTAGTGTTGTAAAAAGTAGACCGTAGCACTCCAAATTAAACCAAATTAAACTAAACCTTTGTCGACAATATTTTGATAGCTTCAAAAATTAGTAAAATACCACATGAAATATTTTCGAACTCTTTTATACCGTTTGGATCACTATGATGAAGTCATACATATGTACTGCCAAAATAACTTAATTAGAATTCCTAGGTTTCAAAGCTAATGGAAGTTATTTCCTCACCCTATTCTAGATCTAGTTAAATTGATTGAAAAGTTCTAAATGACTCAAAAGATTCGATTCAAAAGTGAGAAATGTAAGTTTGAAATGCTTACGGAGTATTATAAATTGATATGAGTTTTTTTATAAAATATTTAAGTTTATTATTTGTAATAACGTACCATTTGTTTTATTAATAAATACCGGGTGGCCATAATTAAACTGACAGTTCTCACAGTGTTCTGTAGCGCAATCTAATTGCGAGAATGACGCCACATTTTGTAGGAAGATTAAACAAGACGGCGGACGAAGGAATCCGAGAAAAAACAAATTAGTTCCAAAAGTCACCGCTAGGGGAATATTTGGAGATGTGTCATAGAAAATAGAGTGTTAACAAATGCAAATCAATACGGAAATCGATTTCTTAATTGTGCCAATGGATGTAACGTGAAATTTGAATAATGAACTTCTTCTTCTGCTCAGCGTACGTGTTATTACAGGTCACTAGACTTTATCGGTGTTTATGTAGATTTTACGCTTTTTTAAAAGTGTTGCCATATTGCACTTGAACTAAATCAGAAAATGTGCATAATGAAAGGTAATTTTATTCCGTATTAATTTGCATTTGCTAAACACTCTATTTTGTATAACACAGCGCCAAATATTCCCCTAGCGGTGACTTTTGGAACTAATTTGTTTTTTGCGGAATCTTTCGTCCTCCGTCTTGTTTAATCTCCCTAAAAAATGTGGCGTTATTCTCGCAAATAGATCGCTTTACAGAACACTGTGAGCCCTGTCAGTTTAATTATGGCCACCCAGTATTTTAAATTGCTGAATGACAGTTAAAAATAACCCTCTTTTTATATTTTAGTTTTATTTCATAATTTAATGTAATTTAAATATTGAAATTTCACCCAAATTTATCCTAAATGACACAATTATGCTGCCTTTAATAATATGAAAATAACTAGAATAGAAAAATATTTTTCCATTACTCAATAAATGAAATCATTATTCTTTAAAATTATAAAATCCATTCGTGTTACATGTTTAATTAATTCAATTAACCCTTACCCCGACTATTTTACGATTAAAGAATCGTATAAAATATAAAAAGAATTCATTAAAGGAATCACAGTAATTTAAGATTGATAAATTTGAAATAATTAATCTAATAATGCAGCAAGCTTTAAATACTAAACGTCAAGTTTTAAGTACAGGTGTTAAGATCCTCCAAGGAATTACGGACTATCAGAAGGATTAAATCTCTTTCTGATTTCTAAAGTTTTAAGATTACAGTCAGTTCAAAATGACATGTATTATATATTTTTCAAAGACTTAGGAAGAGAATTTTTGTACTTGTATTTGACAGCTTGAATTTAAACTGTTATATAAATGCTACATAATAAACTTATTCCATAAACAGAGACAGGCTAGTTTCTACTGTACACCTGTGTGTGTTAGATAATTGAATAAATAACTTACCAACTTTAAATACACTACGGTAAAAAATTTTAAAATCGGGAGTTATTGAAACATAACGAGAATAGCTTAACGAACATAGTTTAAAGATATCATTAATTAATTTTTATTAATTAATGTCAGTAATTATAATTAATTAATAAATAAATGGGTAATTTAATTAAAAAACAGTTGACAGTTATTTAATTCTGAAACATATTATGCATTTATTTAATCCTTTTTAAATAAATGCATGGGTAATTTAATTAAAAACACAATTGAAAGTTATTTATTTCTGAAACTTGTTATTCATTTATTTAATCCTTTAAATAAATGCATGGATAATTAATATAAAAAACAGTTGAAAATTATTTAATTCTGAAACATATGCATCTATTTAATCATTTTTAAATAAATTCATGGATAATTTAATTGGAAAATAGCTGAAAATTATTTAATTCTGATAATATTATGCCTTCATTTAATCCTTTTTTATAAATGCATGGGTAATTTAATTAAAAACACAGTTGAAAAATAATTATTTTTGAAACATGTTATGCATTTATTTAATCTTTTTTAAATAAATGCATAAGTAATTTAATTTAAAAAAATAGTTGAAAGTTATTTATTTCTGATACATATTATGCGTTTATTTAATCATTTTTTAAATAAATGCATGGGTAATTTAATTAAAAACACATTTGAAAATTATTTATTTCTGAAACATATTATGCATTTATTTAATCCTTTAAATAAATGTATGAGTAATTTAATTACAAACACAGTTGAAAGTTATTTATTTCTGAAATATAATGTATTTATTTAATTTTTTTTAAATAAATGCATAAGTAATTTAATTTTAAAAAATAGTTGAAAGTTATTTAATTCTGATACATATTATACGTTTATTTAATCCTTTTTTAAATAAATGCATTGGTAATTTAATTAAAAACACAGTTGAAAATTATTTAATTATGAAACGTATTATGCATTTATTTTCTTAATTTTCTTTTTTAATAATACTTTTTAAATAAATGCATGTATAATTTAATTAAAAAAACAGTTCAAAATTATTTAATTCTGAAACATATCCATTTATTTAATCCTTTTTAAATAAATTCATGGATAATTTAATTGGAATATAGTTGAAAATTATTTAATTCTGATACATATTATGCTTTTATTTAATCCTTTTTTATAAATGCATGGGTAATTTAATTAAAAACACAGTTGAAAAATATTTATTTCTGAAACATGTTATGCACTTATTTAATCTTTTTTAAATAAATGCATAATAATTTAATTTTAAAAAATAGTTGAAAGTTATTTATTTCTGATACATATTATGCATTTATTTAATCCTTTTTAAATAAATGCATGGGTAATTTAATTAAAAACACAGTTGAAAGTTATTTATTTCTGAAACTTGTTATTCATTCATTTAATCTTTTTCATAAATGCATTTAATTAAAAAACAGTTGAAAATTATTTAATTCTGAAACATATGCATTTATTTAATCCTTTTTAAATAATTTATGGATAATTTAATTGGAAAATAGTTGAAAATTATTTAATTCTGATACATATTATGCTTTTATTTAATCCATTTTTATAAGTGCATGGGTAATTTAATTAAAAACACAGTTGAAAAAGGATATTATTTTGAAACAGGCATTTATTTAATCCTTTTTAAATAAATGCATGGGTAATTTAATTAAAAACACAGTTGAAAGTTATTTATTTCTGAAACTTGTTATTCATTCATTTAATCTTTTTCATAAATGCATTTAATTAAAAAACAGTTGAAAATTATTTAATTCTGAAACATATGCATTTATTTAATCCTTTTTAAATAAATTTATGGATAATTTAATTGGAAAATAGTTGAAAATTATTTAATTCTGATACATATTATGCTTTTATTTAATCCATTTTTATAAGTGCATGGGTAATTTAATTAAAAACACAGTTGAAAAAGGATATTATTTTGAAACAGGCATTTATTTAATCCTTTTTAAATAAATGCATGGGTAATTTAGTGAAAAATACAGTTGAAATTTATTTATTTTTGAAACATATGCATTTATTTAATCCTAAAATGCATGGGAAATTTAATTAAAAAAACATTTGAAAATTATTTATTTCTGAAACATATTATGCATTTATTTATTCTTTTTAAATAAATGCATGGTTAATTCAATTAAAAGTAGTTGAAAATTGTTTAATTCTGATACATATTATGCGCTTATTTAATCCTTTTTTAAATATATGTATGGGTAATTTAATTAAAAACAGAGTTAAAAATTATTTAATTCTGAAAAATATTACGCATTTATTTAATCCTTTTTAAATAAATGCATGGGTTATTTAATTAAAAACACATTTTAAAATATTTATTTCTGAAACATATTATGCACTTATTATATAAAAGCATGGGTAATTTAATTAAAACAGAGTTGAAAATTATTTATTTCTGAAATATATTATGCATTTATTTAGTTCTTTTTAAATAAATGCATGAGTAATTTAATTAAAAAAACAGTTGAAAATTATATAATTTTGATACATATTATGTATCTAATCCTTTTTAAATAAATGCATGGGTAATTTAATTAAAAACAAAGTTGAAAGTTATTTATTTCTGAAATATAATATGCATTTATTTAATCCTTTTTAAATAAATGCATAAGTAATTTAATTTAAAAAAATAGTTGAAAATTATTTAATTCTGATACATATGCGTTTATTTAATTCTTTTTTAAATAAATGCATGGGTAATTTAATTAAAAAAAACATGTGAAAATTATTTATTTCTGAATCATATTATGCATTTATTTAATCTTTTTTAAATAAATGCATGAGTAATTTAATGAAAAAATTGTTGAAAATTATTTATTTATGAAGCATATTATGCATTCATTTAATCCTTTTTAAATAAATGCATGGGTAATTTAATTAAAAAAACACAGTTGAAAGTTATTTAATTATGAAACATTTTATGACTTTATTTAATCCTTTTAAATAAATGCATTAGTAATTTAATTCAT
>CM063500.1:106266763-106269263 GCA_032207245.1 Pardosa pseudoannulata | reverse complement strand
TCGACTTGACAACCATTCCTCGTATTATAGTATAGGATATATATATATATATATTATACATATATATATTTATATATATATATTATATATATATATATATATACATCATTTACTTTATCACTTAATTACATTTATTCTAGAAGATATTACGTTACATTAAAAAATATATCAACAATGTGTATAAATTCAATTATAAAATTCTATTATTATGAAAAATTTATTAATTGTTAATAGAATCTAGATTTTAATGGAAAATAGAAAATATTTAAGTTAGGAATTTACTTCAATAGAATTTTATTATTACAAATATATGTCGTAATTGGAGTATCGTCCGTTGAATTCGTTCCCGTTCTATTATAGTAATGGGACGAACCATTAAATACTCTTACCTGGAAAATCTAAGAAAAAATGTCTGAAAAGTCTAAGAGAATATCTAAGAAAAAAAATCTTTGAAAATTTTTTTTCCGATAGGGAGTGTCTCCTTTTTGTTCAGCATTTCCTAAATTGTTCGGTAGGGCAATAAAATTTTAATTGGTTAGACCCCTTTCCGGAGGGCGTGAACTGTAGTCCAGTAATCCGTTTAGAATGGAGTTAATAGTGGAAAAGCAAAAAGACGCGAATTAATGCGTGATCCTGGCAGTACTTTTCTTAAAAGATCTGGTTTTTATACAAAATCGCTAAATTTGCTTACAGATTTAGTTTACTTTTCCCTTATATATTCATATATATCTATATATATATCTTTATATATACACACACACACACACACACACACACATATATATTTATATATATATATATATATATATATATATATATATATATATATATATATATATATATATATATATATATATATATATATATATATATATATATATATATATATATATATATATATATATATATGTATATATATATATCGGCGCAATAGCTTCTAAGGTGCCAGGACCTATGTGCCAATCTCCGTTTCCGAGACCAAGGGCCCTGGGTGCTCCTGTTAGGTGGTCAACCTGCCAGGAACCCTCAGTGTTTAGTTCTCAAGCATGTTTGATCCTTAATTTGTCTACCTATGACAGGATGAAATGCTGAGTGAACCTTGCCCAGTCCGGGGATCGAACCTCGGACCTGCGTCGTGGGAGCCCGAAGCGCAAAACTGGGCTATTCGCCACTGGGCTTCTACACACACACACACACACATACACACACATACGCACACACACACACATACACACATACACACACACACACACACACACACACACACACACACATATATATATATATATATATATATATATATATATGTATGTATGTGTGTGTGAATGAAAGAGAGAGAGAGGTGAAAGGGATTTACAGCTAGAATAATCAGTTTTAATTTAAAAGCAGTTTCTTTTACTTTCTTATTATTTTTAAATTCTTCTCTAAAGCCAGAACTATTGAAGAACTTCTTTACATTGTCGGAATAAGAAATACTTCACTTCTGCTAACAGAAACAATGCCTTTTATTTATTTTTTCAAAGAAATCGAATTCTTTTGATTCATGAGAAATCGATGAAAGAAACAACCATCGAAAAATTATTAAGTAAAACAATATCTTGATATAAGAAAAAGGGGTATAGATAAAACGTTCCAATTAAAAAGAGATATTTCAAAGCCCGAAGTTTAATTAAGATAGTCTGGAAACAATATTCAAACTAATGGTAATTGCTTTGTAATGAATTTTCCTTATATATGTGTTTAAACAAAACTTATTATGTATATAAAATTTGTTCAAATTTATAAAGTTTAAATTAAAAAAAATTAAAAACCTTTGATATATTTTAATTTTAATAGTTCTTTTGAAACATTGTATCTTTTTATGTAGAAAAAATCTGAAAATTAATATGTTTTCTTTAAAAAATAAAATACTAGTTACACGTTTTTGCAATAATTCATAAAGAATTTTTGGTGTGTTAGAGTCCTCAAACGAAGGGAACTTATTTCTTGCTAACCCTGTATATATATGTAATGATACGTAGTCTAAGACGGGTGGTAGCAGTCATGGCTAGAGGAAGATAGCGTTTTAGTCAAACAAGTTTATTAGCAGAACTTTGGGTGGGCGAGTACCCACTTCATTATAGGGACAGGACAAATTGAGGGATCAGCTAGCATGAAGATCTGAGCAAAAGGCTAAATAAACACCTGGGTCAAGATTTAAATAGAAATGTCTGCAAAAATCGAAGTGAAAATCTGTCTCCGGTACCAAGCATCTCCTCTTTGTTCAGGAATTTCCTAAATTGGCCACTAAGGCAGTATAAAGTTTTAATTGGTTAGACCCTTCCCCGAGGGCTTGAACTGTAGCTGCATTGGTCGGTTCAGATCAGGAGAAAAAGGGAAAAGCAAATAGACGTGGGGTTTTTTTTTGCTCTAGACCCTTAAATTTGAAAACCCCTGAAAATTGTCTCTGGCATTAATGAGGGCCTTCGGCTGTAAATTTACGTCGGCATCTTTGAATTCT
>CM063500.1:106256763-106259263 GCA_032207245.1 Pardosa pseudoannulata | reverse complement strand
TAAGGGCCGAATCACCAGGTCTTGGTTTGAGGAACATTTTTTTCAAGTCATGTCTTGGCCTGCAAATTCACCGGACACTAAGCCAATCCCCTTGTTAAGGTTATGACCGACTGAGGCCAGCCGCACGTATAAGTGGAGTACTCGTGAGAAAATACAAAATTGAAAAAAACAAACAAATTCCTTTTTTGTTTCTTTTGAATATAAATAAAGGTGTAAATACGAAATAAAAATGCTAATTAGGCCATTATGCCGAAGGGACCACACTCGGTGGAAGATCTGCCCAACATGGCGTTTTGGTCTTAAAAGAATACAGTGTTCGAAGTGGTGAGAGCAAATTAAGCTCCACACTCCTTCTTCCTTGCTCTCTCTCTGAGGGGGCCCACAGATCTCAAGAAAAAGGTCGTTGGACAACGTTACCTTGGCCGAAGATGGCTACTTCGCGGTTATAAACCCCTCTTGACCAATGGGGTCGAAGGAGGGTCACTCCCTTCGCTTTCGCCTCTAGGTCAATTTCTCTGGCGTTGTAGAACTGTAACTCTTTCTTATACCCCTATATAATAATAGCCTAAGTTATGTGTCCGTCTGTCCTCAAATTTATGAAGCATTTGGATCTGGAATGGATAGGGGCAGCCATATTGGATTCCTGATGAGTTAGGGTTAGCAAAATTTTTAAGAGTCTTTAAAATGTTCGAAATCCACCCCTTCCCAACTTTTCGAGCGTTTAATACCATTATTTCAAACCCTATTTTCCCCGGTTTAAATAAAGCGATTACATTTATCAATTTATCACACAATAAATAAGTAAAAATAACATTTTTTCTACAATTATGACGTCATTCCTTAAACCGTCTAATTTAATCATTTCTTATTTTAAATTATTTAAATATCGTCTGCATTATTTTCATACGTTTTATCATTGAACTTAGATATTACGTAAATAATTTTCTTTTTTATTTGGCTTAAACAATAGATTAGGTACATATGTGATAATTTTAAATATAATCAGCGATTAATTTTTGTTGCAATGAAAATTGTATCGCCGATACTAACAATAAATTTTTTAAAAAAAAGTCTAGGAGTTTATTTCACAAATAATAATTATTAAATAATTAAATATTATTAAAGAACATTAAATTATTATTTATTACTAGCATATAGCCCATCATATGACGGTATTAGTAAAATTTTTAATATTCCAGAACTGTTAAGTACCTAATGAGGCAGGTAAAAAATGGTTTGTTTTTTGGCTGAGAACTATCTGGTTCACTCTCAATAATTTATTTATCGTCATACTCCTCTAGAGTCTCCCGATCCTGTAATGCAGTTTAGAATCACATTGAATTCATTTAGTCAAACCGTGTGGTTATGTATAATAAACAAACAAACAAAAGAACAAACTTCTTAATTTCCAAATATATATAAATTAAAAGTTAGATATTTATTAGTCCGTGAAATAGACTCCTAGACTTATATGAAAAGAATTTATTGTTAATACCGGTGGTAAAAGTTTCATTGCAACAAAAAATAATCGATGATTAAATTTAAAATTATCACGTATGTACCTAATCTATTATTTAAGCCAAATATAAAAGAAAATCATTTACGTAATATCTAAGTTCAGTGATAAAATATATTAAAATAGTGTAGACGATATTTAAATAGTTTAAAATATGAAATGATTCAATGAGATGGTTAAAGGAATGACGTCACAATGCTAGAAAAAATTGTTATTTTTACCTATTTATTAAGTGATAAATGGATAAATTTAATCGCCTGCTCTTAACCGGGAAAAATAGGGCTCGAAATAATGGCATTAAACTCATGAAAAGGGGAGGGGAAGGGGTTTATTTCGAACGTTTTAAAGACGACAGTATTTTTTGCTGTGATATGAAGCATATTTATACAAATTTATTTTAGAATCGGATAGATAGTTTAGGAGAAGATAAACTTTATTCTCTTTGAATGGATGCCTCTATCCATTCCAGGTCCAACCGCTTCATAAATTGGAGGACAGACGTACAAATAACTTAGGCTATTATTATATAGGGGATTGAATAGATATTTAATACATTTATTTATTTAATATTTTTATTCATTTTAACTATTTATTTAATTTATTAAATTGAGTTTTTAAGGCAAATATTGAAATTTTGATACATTGTACCTTTCATCTATACTTTTAATTTAATTTTCGCTAACTTCCTAATGCTTAAAATGCAGCTTAAATTTTGCATGCTAATGTGTTTGTGACTGCAATGTTAGATTCAATCCCAAATTTAAATTATAATACATAGATTAATTCTATTCAGTAAATAGCTTTATCGAATCGATAACTTCTTCTTTTCCATATGCATTGGTCGCTATTAAAATGTCTTAACTTCCCGTGCTTCTTTAATTCTAGGTCAAATACTTTATTTCCTGTTTATGAATATGCATAGCTTCAAATTTTGACAAACGGTGTGAAATTTATTTAGATTTTCTGCTGTGAAACTTTCGTGTT
>CM063500.1:106241763-106249263 GCA_032207245.1 Pardosa pseudoannulata | reverse complement strand
GATAGAGGTTTAGAGGTTAACAAATAACAGTTTTGATCGGTAAACCAGATTATACTCTAGAGTATATAAAGAAAAATGTTGAATTCCCAAGATGCAAAGGGGAATGAACTTAATGGAAGAAATCAAAGACGCGTAGTAATGTTTCGAACGAATGTGATTGCATTTGAATTTCGAGAAACCGAACTGAAAAGAAGTTTCATTGTACTATGCATGAGAAAACAGTAAAGTTTAAATTTAATTTATCTCTTTTCTGGTGGCGGGAGATTTCATTTTTGTGGTATAATCTTTTCCTTAGATTACTCCAACAGATTAGGATAGAAAATCTCGTGCTTCAAAAAGTAGACTAGAAAGTAGTTTTATCGTCGAGGTATCACAGTTAAGAGAAAATGGGATTATTTTATGAGATTTAAAAGGACACTATAAGAGACAGTAAATGCATGACAGTGAAGTAAAATAACATATGCTCACAAACTTGAGGTTCGGTAAAACTTTTAGTTCAGTAATTTGGAATATTTCCAACCACACAGTAATAGTTTTCGTGAATTATAATTTTCTAGAATAATCTTTTTATATAAAGATATATGATATTCGAATTGTTTACATTAGCTTATCTTTATTCGTATTACCGATAAAACTACATAAATCCAAGCTAATAAATTCCAAAATCATTTTATTTATCCATAAACGTACTTCCATTTTACATGTCTTTATCGCAGTGTTTCTTTAACCTTTTTTTGTGCCATGACCTACTTTAAAATCTTAATTACCCCCCTATATTACATAATGTTAAATTTTAATAATTTTATATGTTTACTTAAGAGACTTAAATTATAGGTTCAAAAGTTAAGTCATCTAGAATTTGTTAATGAATCACTTTAAGTAAGTTTTTATAAGTAATAGTTGAGGCTAAAACAGAAACTCGGGATAATAAGCCAAGAATCTAGTTGATATTTTGGTTTCTTCAAACGGATTTAAACATTTCGCTGGTCGCAATTAGTTAATAAATTTGCTTGTTTTGTTTTATTTTGCAAAAGAAATCTTAAATTGCATTAAATATGTATCGGAGCAACTGGCTCAAACTAGAGTCGAGTCTATTTTCAAATTGCTACCCAGTGAGGCATCGGCCCCACATTGGGAAACACTGCTCTATAGTAACACCTCAAATTTTTATGGGTTCCAGTTAAATAATTATTTTTATTTCTCATGACTTATGAGAGCCGGATTATGACCAAAGGGTAGAGCACCGCTTTTCGGTACTGGAGGTCATGTTTTTGAATACCGCTGATTATATGGATGTTTCATGCCGGTCGGATTCGGCTTTAAGCAGTATGTCCCGGTCTGATTAGCCCTCTTGTAACAGAAGATCGTAGCCCCTCAAACCAAACCATGATGTAAGAAGATTGTTACAAATATATTGTTTACATTTGTAATAAATATACTGTTTGCATTTGCATAAATCATATGTCAGTTTTGCTATGTTTTACTAAGCTATAATGACTTTAAGTCCTTGAACGGGGGGACGAATGGGTAGGGCACTGTCTTCGGTAACAGAGTTCCTCTTTCGTATCGTATTATTGCCATAGATGTGCTTAGCCGTTAGGAAACGACTAAGTAGTACATTCCGTCTGTCTGCTCCTCTTGTAGAAAAGTAGACTGTAGCGCTTCAACCCTACATAAGTGTGTAAATTTTTTTTGCTTTGAACGTTATGATGTATTTTGTACGATCTAGTTCTAATGCGACCTTGAGCTACTGCTTAAAGGTAATTCTAAACGGCTATGAACAACCATACCTACAGCAAGGTTTGAACCTGATTCAGAGTCCGGTACCAGCGCTCTACCATTAGATCATTGTCCAGCACCTATGAATCTTGTTTCATCTTAAGGTTTTACCTTAAGTTCTATCCTTAATTACAAGGGTTGGAACTTTACTAGTAGCAACTATTTATTTACTTGGAATACAAAAGGGATTCATGTCACCATGCTTTACAGTTATTTAATATAGTCTCCAGCGTTGTGTATAATCCGTTGCCAACGATACGGAAGTCGCAGAACACCTGTACCAGCATCTGTTCTGTTGATAATTCGAATATACCGGTCTATTGACGGAAGAATCTCTGGAACAGTTCTGAAGCGAATGACACGCAGTGGTTCCTTGATCTTAGGAATTAAGTCCAAATCACAAGGGCTTAGATCTGGCCCAAGTCTCATCCAGTGTAATGATACGGAAGAAAAAACACTATCTTTCGGGCTTATAGCGTTCCAGGTGTGTTCGATCTGCATCGTATCGTAGCCATTTCGACATTTCCGTCAAATGATGTGGAACCCATTGCGAAGCAATTGTTTTCATTCCCAAGAGTTCTCTCAGAATGTACAGCGCAGTCATATGTGCAAATCCTGTCTGCCGGGACCGCGTGCGAATAGTTTGGATAGTTTGGCGCAATCACTGGCCATAGTGCGGCAACAGTCTGCCCCATTTTGGCGTCCTTCATTGAAGACTTTTACTCATCTTGTGACACTTCTGTAAGCCTCTGAAACCTTTACCTTGTCGTGATGTACCTCTGTCGTGATGATCGTGATGATGTCGTGATGATCGACCTCTGGCACATTCACTTTTAATCTGACTTTCTTTGTTCTTGTTTTGAAAAAATCCTGACAACACTTACTTTACACTCACAAGCTAATATAAGATCAGTTCTTCCCGTTACTCCACATGCGCATGATATAGGAAGGAGGAGTCTTTGCTGAGAGGTAAGATAGGTATGTAGCTCACTTGTGGAATACGCGACATTCTTTGGTTTTGTTGCGTAGCATTTTTACAGCAGTGTTGCACTATTAAATTTCCAACCCTCGTATTTATTCGAAAGGAGATTAAATCAATTAACCAAATTTAGTGAACTGTCAAATAATTTCATTTTAGAATAGAAAAAATTAAATTTATATCCAGTTTTCCCGCTGTTGAGAGGTTAAAACCCGTTTCAAAAGAAAACAACTAATGAAACTAAATCATTTCCTTTTAATTTTTAAAAACAATTGCCTTACTTTAAAATATACAAACACTTGAAATACCTTTAAAAAGTCTAATTTAAATTATTTTTAGACTATATTTAGACACACATTTACATTAGTGCTAGTTTTTTTGTCCTATAAAATATCAATTAATAAATAATAATTATTTTTTTTTGCTGCAATGTTTATAAAAAAATCTGTTAAATAATAAACATAGTTCTTTTGAGCCAAATTGACCATAGTATATCTGTTCTGAGTGGTTAACATTGTTAACACTTTGTTCTGTGACGCTCGAACTCAGTTCGGGCAACGCAAAGGCACTCGTTTTCGAATGCTAGATCTGAGTTCGGGTAAAAGAAAAAAAACGGTGTTTCAATTTCGTGAAGCCCGAAAACGGTTCGTCCAATGCATAATATTTTATTTGCCCTTTTCCCAGTAGATAGGGATACATTCCCGCGAAAATTTCGACAGTTTCGTGCCATTTTTCGCTATCTCTCAGATACTGTAAAGGATTTGTGAAATTCAAAGAAATCTGAGAAAATTCAGGACAGATAATAATATTGCTGTATTATTTTATTATATTGATCCAGAGAATGATGTCATTGGACATATTATGCTGTTGTTTGAGCAAAAATGACTGTCATCCATTAGCATTTCCCATATTTGTGAAAATACTGAAAAGAGTATTTGTTGCGTTTAAAATTTTGTTTATTTCAAAAACAACCTACTTCTAACATTGTGATGATAATAACAAACAAAATTAAACAGGAATTTTTTTCCCTTTTTGGTACGTTTTTCTCAAATATATTTCACAGGCAAGGGGTTAAAAAGAATAAGTTTAGAACTGAGTGAATACTAAATAGAATCAAATTAGGGGATACCTGTTCTGAGTGGTTAACGTTGTTAAGAATATATTAATAATGTGCAAAAACTTATACAGGCTTGCAATTCCGTCATTTTTATCACCTTTAGACCCTTTTTTTTACAATTGATCACTTTTAGTCACTTTTTTCATGGTGTATCACAGCAAAAGTCTGTTGTTGAAAAAAGAAAATCTGAATTAATAACAAAATATTTTAATAAAAGACCAAAAAATGTGATGCTCTAATCTTATTTTTCATATTAAAATGTAATTAGTCATATGGTTTCCAGAATTTAGTGATTTTAAAAAGTCGTAAAGAAGTTCCTGAAATCTACATTTGTACTGAAATGTACATTTAATACATTAAAGTAATTTACGTCAAAGCACACATTTCTCTTTTTATTTTTCTTCACAATTTTTGTTTAGATACTCTAATTTAGCTATGTACATATTTCAAAACATCATTAATATATGCAGAAATTTGTGATTATAAAATTAATGTATTGTATGTATTCAAATCTAATTTATAGATTTTCTTGAATGAAAAGCAATGTTGAGTTGTGTTAAACAAAATTTTTAACCTTTTTTTGTATTTGACGCTAAAATCATGTCTTGCATGAGTCATTTGATTTAGAGTTAAAATAAATAGAAAAATCTTAATAATAGCATGTGTAATCAAAAGGAGAAAAAAAATCCCTATTTTTTTCAATGTTTAGTCACTTTTTGGTCACTTATTCTGTATTATTTGTCACTTTTCTCACCTTTCTGAAAGTACCTCAGCAGTTGCAAGTCTGCTTATACTGATCAACTGTAGTATTGATGAACGTATTCATTTCCACCTGCTCAGCGGAGATACAATCTCCGGTGAATTGATGGCAACAAAAGTTATTCTCCATTGATTAAACATTCTTTCTGATAAAACCAGATGTGTCTTATTTATTCTTTCTGAGATAGGTATCATAGATTGATCTCACTCTGTTTGAATAGAACGTATTTATAAGAAGTAAAGGCTGGAGTCAGTCACTAGAGCAGGGATGGACAAAGTTTTTCGGGCCAAAAATCAAAAGAAAATAAATTTGGCGGGGCAAGATAAATTTTTCTAAAATATTAAAAACAATACACAATTACCTAACGGTTTAAATACGTTAATGAGATGGATGAAATTGCGATTTCATTTTTAAAAGTTTCTTATACTGAGGTTCGAAGTGAGATATACTGATTTTAAGGAACGATGCTAATTGCTCATAGAAGATGCGTCGAAAGCTGACCTGATGTCAGATGGCCATTGAGGTAACAAAAGGCTTCTGTTGGCAAACCGGGTTTTAAAAGACAATGTGTTACGTTTCGAATCAATCGGATTGAAAGTTTATGTGCAATGTCTTCTTCTCTAGTCCAGCGTGCGTTACTGGTCAAATTCTTTTACCTCAACCAGTGTAATGCGTCAGCCGCTCTTCGTGCTTTTAGAACGGACACACACACACACACACACACACACAAAAAAAGAGAGAGAGAGAGAGAGAGAGAGAGAGAGAGAGAGAGAGTAAAGGTAACGGCCCTGTGTCAGTTAATGGGCTAAAAGCAATGGTTGCGACGTTTGAGAAAACAGGTTCTCTGAAGAACCTTCAAAGAAGGTAATTTCCGTATTGATTTGCATTTGTTAACACTCTATTTTCTATTACACAGAGTCAAATATTCCCCTAGCGGTGACTTTTAGAACTAATTTGTTTTTTCGAGGAATCCTTCGTCCCCCGTCTTGTTTAATGTTCCTACAAAATGTGGCGTCATTCTCGCAAATAGATCGCGCTACAGAACACTGTGAGCACTGTGAGTTTAATTATGGCCAGCAGGTATATATATACAGTAGAACCTCATTTCTCCTCAGTAATTGGGACAGAACCTACTTCGGAAAATCGAAATTTCGAATAATCGAGAATTCATAAATAATCCTCTTGTTTAAAATATAGTGTCGGCATTGGTACAATAACATTTGATTGTTCTGGGACTCAGCAGCATAATCCACCAAATTTCGAATGGGGTGTGAGTTTGTTTAGAACAGGGACCTAGGAGAGTACTACAGAGGTGGCTTTGCACCAGAAGGGATGGAATGCGTCACTTTCAGCCTCGGGCACCACAGGATGTTTGAAAATAAAAGAATAAGAATAGGGCAATTTCTTGTAACTGTACAAATTACTGTAATTCCCTTGCTATTCATTTTCATGTTAACGACAGTCAATAAGCAACCGATGTATTAACCCTTCAGTTTGAGACGAAATCCAGAATCGTCATAAGTTTAGATGTGTCCTGCTGCGTGAACCACCACAAACGCTTTAATTTCATTCGTCCATATTTTATAGTCGAGTAGTGTTTAATTATGTTGAATTAATCTTAAAATTAAAAGATTTTAGAACATAGTATACTTGAATGAAACTTATTGCATAATGATAACTTCTAAATCTAAAATACTGTATTTAAAAGTTTCAGAACTCTTAAGTAAACTTTTAGGCACAGATATTATCTTCAAGTCCAGCTTTGTTACCATAGCAACGCGTTAGAAATGCTGGAGACGTTTTATTTTCCCAAGTTTCAAGGTAAGACGAATTGTGTTCTTAACCTAATTATAGGTTAATGCCCTCCCCAGTGTTCTTTACAAATTATTCTGGGACGGCGTCAAGCAACTGTTTCTTCTAGAGCTTTTACCCATTAAAAAGAAACATCACTAGAGAATGTACAAACAGTTGGATAGAAACTCTTACTGGAAGATAAACTTTCTAACGTGTCATTTTCCTACAAATTGTGTATTCATTTTACAGAAGGTGCTATTATATATTTCCTGTAGTTTATCTTATATATTTGTAGTGCATGAGTATTGCTTAGTTAAGCATTAAATGATACGAAGGCATATTTTCATTAAGTTAAACAGCACACGCGTTTACATAAATTCACGATAAACTCTGTTTTTAAGGCATTTAATAATACCGCAGTTGAGACAATTGAAGGTCATTTCTATTCCACTTTTCAAACCTTTCCCACATCATGGAATATGCAAACAGTAATTCACATTTCTATTTTAACCGGGCTTTTGTGCTACATGGTAACTTGTTCGTAAAATTTACAACACGTGAGTAATCTCGGGGTAAATGTGGAATATTTTTCTCAATTCTTTTGTAATCTTGTATTAATAACTGACATGCATTAATTTTAATTTATATATAGTTGAACGAATAAGTTTTATATGGGGTTTTATGTATATACAGTGGTTGGTTGGAAAACTCTGGTCTAGTGTTTTGCGACACGAGGGCTAATGAGACCGGGACCTACTGCTTAAAGCCGATTCCGAACGGCTACGAACATCCATGCCATATTGGGACTCGAACCCACGAACTCTGGCTCCGAAGGTCAGTGCCCTAACCATTCGGCTATTGTTCGACTGTATATAACGCGGACTCCGCTTAATGTGATCGTTGTTAATGATATCAATCGCTTATTATTATCGAAATCAGTTAGTCAAGATTTTCTCGATTCATTTGTATGTTAAAATTATCGCTTCATGTGATCGTTACATCGGTTAATGTTATCCGTTTTCGAAGCTCATTTTAACTGGCAAAGGAATATTCACGATATATTCAGAATTA
>CM063500.1:106221763-106236763 GCA_032207245.1 Pardosa pseudoannulata | reverse complement strand
ACAATTATAAATGTCATTTAAATGTATATAATTCGTTAATTGTTTTTATCTGAACTGAAAATTATACAAATGAGGTTAGAATTAGAAATGCGGTTTATTTGGCGTCATTGAATGAATGTAATGGTTTTAGTATAAACAAGTTTTCCTGACTTTTTAGAAATTGAAATGCCTTGATTATTTAAGATGTGAGATTTTTATTTCAATCCTATATTAGATAGATTAGAAAATAAATTTATTTATTTATCGTTGCGTACAGTTATATTAACGTCATGAAATGAATGTCAAACTTTCAGTATAAACATATGTTACTGTTTTACAGTTATATTAACGTCATGAAATGAATGTCAGACTTAGTATAAACATATGTTACTGACTTTCTAGAAAATTTAAATAGTAGGAATCATTTAGATGTGAGATTCTTAGAATCCTATATAACTAATGGAAATCGTCTGGTAAATATTGCTTTTGTACCAGGGTCTACATTACAAAAAAGTATTCATTTATCTTCGCGCCACAAAAACAGTTATTTTAACGTCATCAAGTAAATGGTAAAATTTTAGTATAAACAAATGTTGCTTACTTTCTAGAAAATTTAAATGGAAGGATTCATTAAGATGCGAGATTCTTTCAATCCTATATTACTAATGGAAATTGTCTGGTAAATATTTGTTTTTGTACCGTGGTTTACATTAGAAAAAAATGTTTATTTATCTTTGCGCCACAAATACAGTTACATTTACGACATAAAATGAATGGTAAACTTCCAGTATAAACAAATGTTACTGACTTTCTAGAAAATTAAAATAGAAGGTATCATTAAGATGTCAGACTCTTTCAATCCTATATAACTAATGGAAATTGTCTAGTAAATATTGCTTTTGTGCCATGGTTTACATTAGAAAAAAGTATTCATTTATCTTCGCCACAAATACAGTTATATTAACGTCATCAATTGAATGGTAGACTTTCAGTATAAACAGATGTTGCTGACTTTCGAGAAAATTTAAATGGATAGATTCATTAAGATGGGAGATTTTATGAATCCTATATAACTAATGGAAATTGTCTGGTAAATATTGCTCTTGTACCATGGTCTACACTAGAAAAAAGTATTCATTTAACTTTGCGCCATAAATGCACTTATATTTACGTCATCAAATGAATCTTAAAATTTCAGTATAAACAAGTGTTGCTGACTTTCTAGAAAATTTAAATGGTTGGATTCATTAAGACGGGAGATTCTTTCAATATTATATAACTAATGAAAACTCTCTGGTAAATATTGCTTTTGTACCATTGTTTGCATTAGAAAAAAGTATTAATTTACCTTCGTTCTACAAATACAGTCGTCATCAAATGAAAACCGCAAATATTAACGTCATCAAATGAATGGCAAACTCAGTATAAACAAATGTTGCTAACTTTTTAGAAAATTTAAATGGAAAGATTTATCAAGATTTGAAAAGTTTTCAATGTTATATATCAAATGGAAAATCTGGTAACCAGTGTTTTATGTACCGTGTTGTACATTACAAAGAAAACTATCAATTTACTTTTGTATTATAAATGCAGTCATATTTAAGGCAGCAATTGGATTTCAGAATTTCAGTATAAACAAATGTTGCTGACTTTTTAGAAATTAAAATGACGTAATTCTGTAAGAAATGGGAATTCTCTTCAATCTTATAACTATTGTCTTGTAATCAGTGTTTTACGTACTACGGTTTATTAGAACAATGTTCCATTTAAGGGCCGATCCCACCAAAGTCGTTTAACGGCTAACTACGATTAGCCACGATTAACCCTGGCGCCAACTAATGGGGGAACGCAATTCTCCGTTTAAACCAAGATTAAGCGCGAATAGCTTTATACGAATTTGGTGGGATCGGCCTTAAGTCTGTCTCACCAAAGTCGATTAACGGCTAACCTCGATTAATCTCTATTTAAACGGAGAATTGAGTCCCACCATTGTAAGAGGCCCTGGTTTAATCGCGGTTACCCGCTAGTGAGACCGACTCTTAAACCAACTGGCTTAGCTGAGAATCGAATGTATTATTATGTGAAATATTTTCCTGTGTTGAAATCAGGAAAAAAATAATTCTATCTAAATTCTAATATTTTTAAACCAGTAGAAAACTTTTAGTTTATAAAAAGTAATTTCTGCTGTCCCATGATGTAAATTTCAGAAATGTTTTCTGTCATCTCACGTGATATATTAACCAGAAATTCAAACCTATGGCCGATAACGATGATCTCTCGTACTGAAAAGCTAGCAAGAAATAATTAATTTTACCGTATAGCAAAACCTATTTGCCATTTTAAGAATCTAACATAAAGACGTATTCGTAAAGAGCCATAGTTCTATGTTTCAGGAATATTCCATACCTATAAAAATACAACTTTCCTAACGTAGACAACAGTAACGTTTGGTTTCAAATATAAATTAATCTGTAAGAAATCTTCCAAACTGTCTTAGAAAGTAAATATTCTTTTACAAGATAGTTTATTTCAGGCAAAAATCTGAAATAACATGTTATTAGCTTAGATAAATTGATCGCAGTCTACTTCAGAGAACAAAAATCACAAACCCTTGATAAAATGGCAAAGTTGAATAGCCTGTTAAACGGGACATAATGTATTTCCACGACCTCTTACACCATCATTTCATACCCTTCCCGTCACACGCAACTAAAGTAGTTTTGAACATCCAAAAAAACTTTTAAAACTTTGTGGAAACTTAAAAGACATTCCTTTCACCACGCGAAATAAAACAATGAAAATAAAATATTGGCTGAAAATGTTTTGACACCTTCTCTGTTACTTAATTTTAAAAAATCTTTTTTGAAAACATATAGATGTATTTGAATGGAGATAATAATATTTGAAAGATCGATAGAAAAATGAAAGTTTTGAATTTTTGAGTCTGAAATTTTACAGTAGCAGATATATTTATTGACAGTTTTTGAACTCATGGAAAATTTAAAAATAAAGGAATATTTAAAATGATTGACTCATATAAAGGTAAAATTAGAGTCTGGAGTCATTTCAATTTAATGCTTTACATTAATAATTATATTTATAGCTTTGGAGACTAATTATATTGATAAATATATTTGACTTGGGCACCACATGACTTTTTATATAAGGCATTATATATTTTATATATTTTATATAAGTCATTCACTATTAAACAACTAGCATATAGCCTGTTATATGCCGAGATCAGCAAAATTTTTAATTTTCTAGAATTGTTAATACCTTATAAGGCAAAAAAAAATGGTTTGTTTTTTGGCTGAGAATTATCTAGTACACTCTCAATAATTTGTTTATTTTTACTGACCGCATGTTAGTTGCTAACTTTAATTTACCTTGTCATATCACCTAATAGGATGGACAGCAAAGGTTTTAATATTGATAGTGATTATTTTGCGGTATATATGAATGATGTCAAAAATTTAGCGAATCACCTGCTATTATGTAGGAAAAAAGTACATAACTTGAACGGATATGTAGGAAAAACAAACACACAGACAAACTTATTAATTTTCAAAGATATATGACTTAAAAGCTAGATATATATTAGTACGTGAAACTGATTCCTAGACTTTCGTGAAAAGAATTTGTTGTTAATACCGGTGATAAAATTTCCATTACAACAAAAAATAAGCGATGTTTAAGTTTGAAACTATAACATATGTACCTAATCTATTATTTAGCCGAACGATGGCCGAATGGTTAGGGTTATGACCTTCCGAACCGTAGTTCGTAGTTCGAATCCCACTATGGCATGGATGTTCGTAGCCGTTCGGAATCGGCTTTAAGCAGTATCCGGTCTCATTAGCCCTCGTGTTGCAAAAAGTAGACCGTAGCACTCCAAAACCAATAATCTATTATTTAAATCAAATGTAAAAAAAATATTTGCGTAATATCTAGTCCAGCAATAAAAAGTACTAAAATAATGCAGACGATATTGAAAATAATAAATAGAAATGATTCAATGAATGTTCATGGAAGGACGTCACAATGCTAGAAAAAATGTTATTTTTTACCTATTTATTATGTGATAAATCGATAAATTTAATCGCCTGCTCGTAATGGGAAAATAGGCTTGAAATAATGGCAATAAAAAAAGTTTTCAAACTTTTTCGAACTCGCTTTGAATTTTGCTAACCCTATCTCATTAAGAATCCAATATGGATGCCTCTATCCATTCCAGGTCCAACCGCTTCATAAATTCGAGGACAAACAGATAATTAGGTATTATTTTATAGGGGATACATAGTTTTTGCTGCACTTAATTTAAATTTATTTTATGTGAATGTGAGATACGATATTCCAACAAAAAAGGAGAGATTTACACATTTGCTAAAATATTAGAAAAAAATGTTAATTTATCTTCGTGCCACAAATCAGTCGTCTTCAAATGAAAATCGCAAATATTAACGTCATTAAATGAATGGTAAACTCAGTATAAACAAATGTTACTGACTTTCTAGAAAAATTAAATGAAGAATTGATTAAAATGTGTGATACTTTAAGGTTATTTAATAATGGAAATTCTGGTAACCAATGTTTGTATGTGCCGTGTTGTACATTACGAAAACTATAATTTACCATTGCATTATAAATGCAGTCATATTTAAGGCAGCAAATGGATTTGGACATATGTTGCTGACATTTTAGAAATCAAAATGACGTAATTATATAAAGATGAATTCTGTTCAATTTATAACTATTGTCTGTTAATCAGTGTTACGTACTACGGTTTATTAGAAAATTGTCCACTTAAAGCTTGTGTCACCAAAGTCGATTAACGGCTAACCTCGATTAATCTCTGTTTAAAAGGAGAATTGAGTCCCAGCTTTGATTGGCGCCCTGCATTAATCGCGGTTAGCCGTTAGTGAAAACCACTAGCCAAAGTCACTCGAACTCAGTTCGGACAGAACAAATGTACAAATTCGTGAAGTCCGAACTCTCTAAGCAGAAGAATATTGCTTCTGTTAGAGTAACTTTTCTTCTGAGTTGTCGTTTAATACTAGGCTTCTAACCAGAACTAAACTAAAAACTGAAAAAAACCTTTATTTTGGTCGGAATAGAACCAAAAAATATAATTGGTTTATTTTGGGTTAATGTGCCCATTTTGGAATTCCCATGAATTTGGGAAAGAGAGAAAACGGTATTTCAATTCCGTGATACCCAAAATCGGTTCGTACAATACAAAATATTTATTTTGCCATTTTCCCAATAGATAGAGATACATATTTGCAATTTCTCGCTATTTCTCGTATACTGCAAAATGATTTGTGAAATTCAAATGAATCTGAGGGAATTTATGACAGTTAATGGAGATCATAATAGTTTTGTATTAGTTTATTATATTTATCCAGAAAATTCATTCATTGGATTTATTTTTCTGTCATTGAAAAAAGACTGTAATCTATGGATATTTTTCATATACAATGTTTAAGTGGCAACAATGCTGTAAAACTACGTAACAAAACCAAATAATATCGTAAACCCGTGACTACTACCTATTACCTCTCAGCAAAAAGAAGTCTTTCTACTTGCGCATGTGGATACGCGAAACTGATTCTTGTATTACCGACTAAGTGTGATCAGGAAGTTTTCAAAACAAGAACAACAATTTGGAAAAAATTCAATGTACCAGAGATCGTAAAACAGGACAGTGTCATCTAGGGCTTTACCATCCATCTTTTTCTCCAGGTCTAAGTTGTATTTGTCTAATTTCCTAAGGTGAAATAACCACTTCGCGGAATTCGATTTAGAACTTTACCAGAGATTCTTGGCAATAGAGCATTGCATTCAACTATCCACAGAAAGGCGCTGTACAGGTGTTCTGCGACTTCCATATCGCTGGAAATGGGTTATAGACACTACATTGAAGGACTGTAAAAAATGGTGAAACATGAATTACTTTTGTATTTCCTGAAAAAAATAGTTGCCACTATTAATGTTCCAACCCTCATATATAAAATATAAATAGTTATTTCTAATAATTAATTTAAAAATAGTCTATTTCTAACAATTTCATGATAATAATGAACAATGTCTTTAAATTTTTGGCAGATTTTATCCCAAATATATTGCACAGTCAAGGGGTTAAACAATATGCCTTCTAAAGCGCAAAGTATAAAGAAAATATATTGTATTACATCTAGATATTTGTATGTGCTGATAAATTGCTACTATATCCGTGCCCAGGAGAAATGAAATAGCTCTAGAGATTCGAAAAATGGGATTGATTTAGATGTAAAAGAATCAATAAATTGTATTACAACATATCCAGAAAATCAATTTTCAGTTGCAGAAAAAGGAACAATTTTCCAGACAATTCAATACAGAGTAAGAGATGCAATTTAACACTTTGAAAATGGTATGATATGTACGTGATGATATACAATGCATGACCTAGAAAATAACAATACACTTATACTGGAATTCTTCCTATAACAGAATATGTGCAGTTTTTTGCAAGAGAGCCTCAGAAAATGCTTAGCAATTTCAGTTTGCTTCAAAATTCTCGAGTGTTACCAAACTAAAAATATATGCAATAGAAAATATATTCTCAATACCTAGAAAATATTGTGAGTAGGGATATAAAAGTGTTTTACACCAGCTCTACAATCGAAATGTATTCGATTTTTAAATTTATTAGAAAATAAACTGTTCCTCAACATTTATCACAGCTTCTTTTATCGAAGTATTTAGAATTTATTTATAATTTTTTTTTCTTTCCAGTTATGGTAAATAGAAAGTAATTTCACCCCTTAACGTGCATGCTCGAGTTAACTCGAGAGTGCAAAAGTGGTCAAACTGTGCACACTCTAAATAATTCGAGCGGCGTTGTACTTTATGTTGCTCTAATTTTTCATACTCGAATGCAATCGAGAATTGAAAATAACAATGGGAAAGCAAACTAAATAAATAAATAAATAAAGCAATAATTTTATTGATATTTATCATTTACATGGGAGAGCAAGCTATAACACTTATTTATTAAAGTATAATATATATATATATATATATTATATATATTATATATATATATATATATATATATATATATTTTCTACTTATCACTTACGACTTATCTCTTCCTTGTGAGCCGCTTTCCGACAGCGTATTCATATTCAGATTCTGATTCGCTCATTTTTCAATATATATTTTACTAAAATATAATGTAAAATAAAATATAATTGTTAACTATTTTATTAATAAGCTCTGGTTCTAAAGACATCTTGACTCGACTCGTCACTTTATATACTTTATTCTTGAGATATAAACATAAGGGTTTTCTATTTGATACTTACGAATCAAGGGATGACACATCATACTGTCAATGGGTAGACTGCCTACCAGTTGAACAACAGACTCTTTCGATGATAATAATAATAACATTCTAAAAAATTAGAAATCATACCAATTGTATAAATATCCCATATACTCAAATTTGGATTATTTTTGTATTTTTATAATTTTCTTGGCAAGACAACGTTCTAAAATGTATTTTTTACATTAAAAAATTATTTTTTGGTCAGCCTTTTTCAAAAAAAATGTGCAATAAGGGGTTAAACTTTATAAGTAACAATAAAGTCTAACATTGTCATATGTATATATATATGTGTATATATATATATATATATATTTATATATATATATATATATAATATATATATGATATACATATAAAAACATTATATATGCATGTATATGTATATATATATATATATATATATTATATATATACATATATATAACTTACATATATATATAGATTATATATATATATATATATATATATATATATATAAATATATATACTATATATGTATATATATATATATATTTATATATATATATATATATATATATATATATATATATATAATATATATATATATATATATATATGGTGTGTGTGTGTGTGTGTGTGTGTGTGTCAAAAAAGTAATCAACCTATCTCATAGATTTAGTTCCAAACGGCAGTATAACGTGGAACGTAAACTGTTATTTCAGAACTAAGTAAGAACTTGTTTCTTAGTTAAAAGACAGAGAAAGGAATGATACACGTTTTCTTCTGGCGAGATCAGAATAATGAATGATTACAAGAAACACTTTGCTATTAAAGAAGTGGGACCCACAGTGAGACACGGGATGAAATCTTCCCAAAAGAGAGGAGTCTTATAGAAAGTCTTATAAAAAGTCTTATATAGTTAGTCTTATAGGAGTCCCGGTCACATTAGCACTCGTGTTGTAAAAAAGTTGATGAACCAAAACCAAACCAATCCAGTACTAAAATTGCCAACAAAAAGCTAAGGCTTGGTTGTGGAGAATGCTCTAAGAGGCAAATTCAATTAAAATAGTAATAAAAAGTAATAGTTATTCAAAGAATATCTTTTGATAAATAATCATATACCCAAGGTGATTTTTCAGAATAAAAAAATCTTATCATACTTTTACACGACTTTTACCATTTTAAAGGTTCCTTGTTCCCTTAAAATAAAGCATCCTAGAAATTTACAGTTATAAAACATTACATCACAACGACACGCCTAACGTTCTCCCAAAGAATTACGTCAGTTGCCATAATGACAGCTTCTCGCGGTGTAAAAATAAATCATTTGTATGAAAATGAAGCATTAATTGTTCGGCATCAGTGACGCGAAAAGAAATTAATTTTCGGCTGGTTGTAAATTCCGGTCATCTGCGTTTCTTTGGCGGCCCAACTGATCTTTCCAGATAGAAAACTTCGCTTGTTACAGGTTCCAAAAATAATTTTTATAGGGAGCCGATGAGGGCGATAACCTATAATTAGGTTACGAATAACCATTCTAACTTTGGGTAGGAATTTCTCCAGCATTTGTTAAATATTGTTGCTATAGAAACTGAGACGTTACAATTAATGTCGAAGTCAAAAAGAGGGCTTAGTGAAAATACTTTGGGGATATTTTCTTTTTTTTATAGAAATCTGCTGTAATACTTGTTTTAATTTATAATATGCAACACTTGTGTGTTTAATTGGATTTATATCTAATAAATTGCTTATTATAAGATTATTTAAATCTGTGACAACGTTAAATTTCTTAAAGACACAGACACGCATGTACGTATGCAATTAATTTCTATTTTGAAATATTTTCGGGTGATTCTATCTTTCTATGGCATTATTTTTTAGCAACCTCGGTGAATGTGTTTGTTTTTCCTGTAGGTTACATTAGGTTTCATAAGTAAGTTAAAATCGATTCTAACGCTTAACTACGTTGTATACGTCACCCACGTGAGTTGAAAGGGAACTCTGATTGGTTGGCACATACAACTATTTAATCACGAATACAGTTTATATATATATATATTGGTGGACAAGGAAAAGCCGAAGCAGCTAAAAGTAATGATTTTGTTACAGTCCGGCCATTCCATAAAAAGAAACAAGCGCAGTCCAACATGGAACGTAAACTTTATTTTAGAACTAAGCAAAGAACATGTTTCTGTAGTTAAAGACAGAGAAAGGAATCCGGCCATGTTGCCTTTCGTTGCATCCCTAGTCTTAAGATCCCTTAAGAAAACCCACTTAGTGTCACTTAAGTAATTTTGGCTGCCTACGTGGTTCTAAAAAATTACTAAAATAGACCAAACGATGTCCGAATTGTTAGGGAACTGATATCAAGTACTCGAGTTCGTGGGTTCGAATCCTACTGCAGTATGGATGTTCGTAACTGTATGGTATCGGCTTTAAGCAGTAGGTCACCGTCTCATTAGTGGTTTCGTGTTGTAAAAAGTTGATTAAACTAAAACCAAACCAATCCAATACGAAAATTGCCAACAAAAAAAAACTACTGCTTGGTTTATGGAGATGCTCTAAGCGACAAATTCCCCCGAATCCCTTATATAATAATAGCTTAAGCTGTCTGTCTGCTGTCCTCGAATTTAGGAAGCGGTTGGACCTGTAATAGATTGAGGCATCCATATTGGATTCTTGATGAGTTAAAGTTAACACAATTCAAAGCAAGGAAAGTTTAACTTCTTCTATGGATTCGTTTCTAAAATAAATAGGTATAAATATGCTTTATATCAGAACGAAACATACTGTCGGATTTAAAACGTTCGAAATCCACCCCTTTCCCCCTTTTCGGGCGTTTGATGCCATTATTTCAAGCCCTATTTACCCCGGTTAAGAGCAGGCGATTAAATTTACCACATAATAAATAGGTAAGATTAACATTTTTTCTGGCATTATGACGTCATTCTTTAACCATCTCTTTTAGTCATTTATTATTTTAAATTATTTAAATATCGTCTGTATTATTTTCAATGATCTTAGATATTACGTAATTAATTTTCTTTTATATTTGGCTTAAATAATAGATTAGGTGCCTATGTAATAATTTTAAACTTGATCATCGATTATTTTTGGTTGCAAGATAATTCTCAACCAGAAAAGAAACCATTTATTTACTTGCCTCATAAGGTACTTTATAAATTAAAAACTAAATTAAAAACTTTACTGATCCCGTCATGTGACGGGTTATATCCTAATTTGAAATAGGTATAAAAACTAATAATTATTCAAAGAAAATATAAAGTATATATAATGTATAAGACAATATTGGATAAATAATCATAATACCCAAATTAATTTTTCAGAATAACAAAAAATCTTATCATACTTTTACACGACTTTTACCATTTTAAAGGTTCCTTGTTCCCTTAAAATAAAGCATCCTAGAAATTTACAGTTATAAAACATTACATCACAACGACACGCCTAACGTTCTCCCAAAGAATTACGTCAGTTGCCATAATGACAGCTTCTCGCGGTGTAAAAATAAATCATTTGTATGAAAATGAAGCATTAATTGTTCGGCATCAGTGACGCGAAAAGAAATTAATTTTCGGCTGGTTGTAAATTCCGGTCATCTGCGTTTCTTTGGCGGCCCAACTGATCTTTCCAGATAGAAAACTTCGCTTGTTACAGGTTCCAAAAATAATTTTTATAGGGAGCCGATGAGGGCGATAACCTATAATTAGGTTATGAATAACCATTCTAACTTTGGGTAGGAATTTCTCCAGCATTTGTTAAATATTGTTGCTATAGAAACTATCTGAGACGTTACAATTAATGTCGAAGTCAAAAAGAGGGCTTAGTGAAAATACTTTGGGGATATTTTCTTTTTTTTATAGAAATCTGCTGTAATACTTGTTTTAATTTATAATATGCAACACTTGTGTGTTTAATTGGATTTATATCTAATAAATTGCTTATTATAAGATTATTTAAATCTGTGACAACGTTAAATTTCTTAAAGACACAGACACGCATGTACGTATGCAATTAATTTCTATCTTGAAATAATTTTCGGGTGATTCTATCCTTTCTATGGCATTATTTTTTAGCAACCTCGGTGAATGTGTTTGTTTTTCCTGTAGGTTACATTCGGTTTCATAAGTAACTTAAAATAGTTTCTAACGCTTCAACTACGTCGTATACGTCACCCACGTGAGTTGAAAGGGAACTCTGATTGGTTGGCACATACAACTATTTAATCACGAATACAGTTTTTTGGAAAGTTTTCCATGCGAGTTGTTGCCTTAATAAACTATGTTAGTTTGATCCAAAGAATTCTTTTGTCTTTTCCGCGGTATTTTGCACTCGCAAGTTTCTAAAAATCTATTTAATTTTTTTGCACACAACGGCGTTACCCACGTGATTTGCAAGGGAACTCTTATTGATTGGCAGATAGAACTATTTATCCACTAATACAGGTTTTGGAGAAAGTTATCCGTTTGTGTTTTTGCCTTAATAAACTATGTTAGTTTGATCCAAAGAATTATTTTGTCTTTTCCGCGGTATTTTGCACTCGCAAGTTTCTAAAAAATCATTTAATATTTTTGCACGCAACGGCTTCACCCACGTGACTTGGAAGTGGCCTCTGATTGGTTGGCAGATAGAACTATTTAACCAGGAATACAGGTTTTCGGGAAAGTCACCCGTGAGAGTTGTTGCCTTAATAAACTGTGTCAATTTTATTCAAATAATTCTTTTGTCTTTTCCACGATGTTTTTTATGCACAGGATTTCTAAATATCTATTAAATATTTTTGCACACAATCTTCAGCATTGCATTCCAATGATGTTTTCTTGTAATTGAACTAAAATTATTTCTATGAGTGTAATATGTTTTGTTTTAGATAGGTAAGTATATGTCAAAATGACCCCCAAAAAGGTGTAAAATTATAAACGTGTTTTAAAGCATTAAATATGTTTAAACTTATTATTTTATTCAGTTATATTGCTCTTTATTAAAACTTAAAATTTATCATTTCTATAGAAAATATTTCTTGTAAACATGCGCGTAATTGATAACAGTTTTAACGAACAAAAAATCAGATCATAAATATGTATTTAAAAAAATTGTTTTATCTTTTTTATAAGTATATAAAGTTAGTTTATCGAAGACATATATAACAGATTTCTGCAAAAAATATTTCACACATTTTAGTATGAAATAAAAAAGGTTATGAAATGTCGAAATGTAAGAGTCAACAAAAGTACAGATGACGCAGGATTTTGGTTAGCGGTATTAAAAAATCTTTTGTTGCAAAGTAAATAACTGCAATTGTACTATGTTTTTAAAAGTCAAAATTATGGTCTGCGGCTTGAGAGGTTTGTTTTTATTCAAAATGGCGTTTTTAACGAAGCAGTGGCTCGAAGACTATATTTATGTTCTTTCCGAAGAGATGTATTCATATTCCGTTATACAAAAGCGATGTGAGAATCATGGATTTGTGATATCTAAAGCGTTGATAGGTGAAGAGGTCAAAATGTTGATAGGTAAAGATAGGTAAATAAGAAATTTGAAAAAAAATTTTCAATTTTACAACTCCTCTTCAACCTCCACTCAAAATACAGTTTCTATTAAGTCAAAATAAAAATAAGTTTAAATAAGTTTAAAGTCAAAATAAGTTTAAATTAATTTTACAATTTACACTAAATCACAAATTTGTGATGAAAATCACACTCAGTTTATTTAATTTGTGATTAAGTGAATGTTTCAGTCTATTTAGTATGAATGTTATGTGTTTCCTTTGTGTTTTCTTTGTTAATTCAATTAGATTTTAAATATTCAATTTTTGTAAAATTTTTCCTCAAAATGTTGTTTTTGTTTATGTATCAATTTGTTGAGTTACGATCCCCTCGCCAGATTTCAAACGCCACGCTGCAAGCACGCCACGCACGCAAGCTGCAAGCACGCCAATTTCGCCAAATGTGGTTGAAGCACCAACAAGATCCATGATTAGAAACAGGAGAGTGGGCTAAGAAGAGGAGTTGAAAAAGAAAGGAAAAGAAGTCAAATTGGAGCCTCAAGTGTGAAAAAATTTCCAAATAGGTATCCAAGAAAAAAACGAACATCTTCGACTATTGCAAAGGTTAAGAATAGTTGCAAAATCATTACAATGCTCGGTGTCCACTGTAAACAAAATGATAAACGTTGGTTTAAATTTTAAGAAAGCGAAGAAACGCAATGTGCATCGTCTTTCTCTAAATCATATCGCTGAACGCAGGACACGCTGCGGAAATCTATATAAGAAACATTTATCCAAAAAATGGAAATAAATTGTCAAAATAGATGAATCATGGGTGTATCTAAATGATTTCAACAAAAAAGCCATTTATGATCATAAAATTGGAAAAAAATTAAGTACATGGTTCAAAGAATTGAAAGAAAGTTTTTCTAAGGGATTCATGTTTATTGCTGGGTTTTAATGTAATGGCAAGTTAAAAATAAAGAGAGCTAAAAATTGTCAAGATTAACTCCAAATGTTATCAAGAACTTATTTTATCGCCAATTTTTCTGAATGAAATACCATCGCTTTACCCGCAGTGCTATCAATCTGTGGAACTCCATCAAGACAAAGCCAGCAGTCACACATCGAAATCCACTGTAAATTTCCTAAAAGAAATGGAACAAAAAAACCTGTATCAAGCCATACCGTTCACTGATATAACTACTAAATCTCCCGATGTATCACCTATGGATTTTTGTACTTTCGGATTTTTAAAATCTGCATTATCCAAACGTCGTCCCTCAACCCTCTAGTAAGCTGTTCAGGAGGAATGGGATAGAATACCTCTTTTGACACTTCAAAAGGCATTATTGTCCTTGAAATTACGGTGTCAAAAGATAGTTCAGAATAAGAGCTATCAAATAGAACATTTCAAACACAAGAGTTTTATGTAATTGAGTTTTGTGTTTACAATATACATCGTCTAAATAATGTGTGAACAGCCTTTGTATTTATAAAAGTTAATTATTACAAATTCTTAATTATCCACCAACTATTTTAGTTATTTTACGGTATTTATACTTTAGTAACTTATGAAATTTCTTTGCGAAAAAGCAGATCTGTATGGAAATGTATGCATTTAGATTAAAAAACGATCAAATTCTCTAGTTTGGTGATAATCAAAGTATGAACTGTGACGAAATAGAATATAGTTTCAGTTCTATTCGCATCATAGTTATCATTAACCCCTTCCGGTGCGATTTAATAATGAAAAACTGTGCATGAAGTAACAATTTATTTTTTATTTAAAAAACTTGTTTCATTTTACAATTGTTACATATTTTTCATTAAAATCCACTTTTTACATAGTGTTAAATAATACCAGAAACGGTAAAATTAAGAAAATATCAAAACAAAACATTAATAGGGTATACAGATAATAGTCTTCAAGCTAGTGGTACTTTTCAAAACAAAGTGCAAAGGAATTCTGAATTGTTTACACCGCCAGGGAGTTTCACTTCTAATTTGATTCTTGTAACACACACGGCATTTCTTAGTAGGTTTTCTTTTATTCTGATTCATCAAATTGGCAGTGACTTGTATCAAGAAATTCTAAGTAAACGATATGTAATAGTGACCTGGGATTTCCACAAGTAACAAAAGTGTTGTCAAATTCAGTCCACTAGAAATTTTGAAC
>CM063500.1:106214263-106216763 GCA_032207245.1 Pardosa pseudoannulata | reverse complement strand
TATTATATTATATTATATGATATGAAATAATATAAAATAATATAATATAATATAACATAATAATGTATACTATACTATAATATAATATAATATGATATAATATAATATAATATAATATAAAACAATATAATATAATACATTATAATATAATATAAGATAATAAATTATAACATAATATAATATAATATATAAAATTAAATTAAATATAAACCTCAACATTAAGGTTTTTGTTTTATAAATAATAATTTAAAATTCTTCTACTCGGCTTGCTCAAAAAATACCCACTGACAATTCGCATTAGTTTCAGGGGTGAATAACCTAGACCTTAATTACAAATTTAAAGAAGTTGAAAAAATAAAAAAGTGGGTGATGAAGGCAACATACAAAACGGCGAGCTGTGGTCATCTCAGAAAATGCGGGCCTTTGGCAGGGCTGCAGAAGTTAGCCCCTGGGGTCGTAAGTTCTGGCTTATGCTGACCACATTGCTAGGTCACTCATCATTGCAAGGAAAAAGGGCCTACTTTGTTTGTTTCGGCTGTCTTAGAGAGTAATATTGGTTGCCTACTGATGTTCCGATAGTAAAATAGTCCATGGCATTATAAAAAAGAATGCATAACAGTCAAGTAATACTGTATTAAAAATATTTAGAGAGCAATGGAAAAATACCTCTTTGTCGAGACATTCACAAATGAACGTATATAAGCATTGTTCATAGTAGGAAAACTCTGAAAAGGAGTAGACCTGCAGTAAGTTAATCTTGGCATATAAATCCTGCCAAAGGCACAGATCTGTGTATAGCAGTTGGTGACTATTTAGGTGATTTGTGAAGGAGTGACTTGATTCAGGGAATCCATGGGAGGCTTATGGTAATGGACGAGAACTAACAAGTTAATGGTCCATTAAGATAAAGTAGGGGGCAGGGTACGCTTAAGGCTAAGGGGTCAGAACCTGTGGCCACCTGCAACGTCAAGAGGTTCCCATAGGAAAAAGTGATGTAGGACACTGGGATACATCTGGAGAAGGATTCAAAATGATCATAGCAAATAGAAAAAGGTTTACACCCAATATTTATTGCTATGGTCAAATCTTATTAGATTATAAGAACAACTGGATGTAAGAACTAGAGGAGACGAGGGCCCAAGAGTCAGGTCTCTGCTGAGATTCCCGGAGTGACCGAAGTGATTGTTTGTGCTCGTTCTCCTGCATCCAGGGAGTGAAGACCCCAGTGTCAAATCCGAACCGTACCAGAACTCACCCTGATCCACTCTAAGTGCCATTATACATAATACTCTTAATTGTATGCCTATAACGTTTACGAGTAATAAATTGTTAAATTTGGAGATTTAAATATTAAGCATTATTTTGAAGGAATGACTTCATTCAGAGAATCCACGGTAGGTTTATGGCAATGGACGCGTGATAATAGATAGACAATAGATATCGAACTAACAAGTTAATGGCCCATTAAGATGAAGTAGTGTGCAGGGGTCACCTAAGACTAAGGGGTTAGGACCTGTAGC
This sequence comes from Pardosa pseudoannulata, assembly GCA_032207245.1. Lineage (NCBI taxonomy): Eukaryota > Metazoa > Arthropoda > Arachnida > Araneae > Lycosidae > Pardosa > Pardosa pseudoannulata. The sequence continues at coordinate 106,215,243 of CM063500.1, read as the reverse complement.
TACCTACAACGTAGGACCCTGGAATACATCTGGAGGAGGATCCAAATGCTCATAGCAAATAGAAAATGGGTTACAACCAATATTTATTGCTATGGGCAAATCTTAATTCATTAGAAGAACGATTGGATGTAAGAAGGAGAGGAGACGAGGGCGTAAGAGTGAGGTCTCTGCTGAGATTCCCGGAGCCGTGCCGTGAGAGTGACAGGTCGATGTGATTGTGTGTGCTCGTTTTCCTGCATCCAGGGAGTGAAGAACCCAACATAAACTCCGAACCTTACCAGAACTCACGCTGAGCAGCCCTACGTGCCATTATACTCTCTTAATTGTATGCCTATAACTGTAAAAAATGTTTACGAATAATAAATTGGTAAGTTTGGAGAATTAAGTATTAAGCATTATTTTGAAGGAATGACTTCATTCAAGGAATCCACGGTAGGTTTATGGCAATGGACGCGTGGCAATGGATGTCGAACTAATAAGTTAATGGCCCATTAAGCTGAAGTTTTGGACAGGAGTCACTTAAGCCTAAGATGTCAGGACCTGTAACTACTTGAAACGTCAAGTGGTTACAATAGGAACAAGTCGTGTAGGAGCCTAGGATACATCTGGAGGAGAATCTAAAATAATCATAGCAAATAGAAAAAGGTTTACACCCAATATTTATTACTATGGTCAAATCTTATTGGATTAGAAGAGCGACTATGTGTAAGAAGGAGAGAAGACGAGGGCCCAAGAGTCTCTGCTGATATACCCGGAGACGTGGCGTGAGAGTGACCGGTCGACATGATTGTGTGTGCTAGTTTTTTTTCGGCCTTTGAATCCTTCTCAGTTCTGTGCTCGCACAGTCTCTGGGAGCTTGACTTGCATCCCTTGTTTTTCTTTTTGAAAAAATAGAATGAAATAAAATACTCGTAACTGTTTTACCTTATAGTATTATCGTACTATTTTTTGTAATTTTGTACTGTCCAGCATATTACTAC
>CM063500.1:106189263-106206763 GCA_032207245.1 Pardosa pseudoannulata | reverse complement strand
AATGTAGGTTAAAATATATCTACCCCACAAGGCAAATATGTAATGAAGGGACATGAAAAATCTTCATTACAGTAATATATCTACAGATCCGAATATAGCTAACAGAAGAAAGGAAGAAAATTAGTTGAAAACTTATACACAAACACGTTTCTTCATTAAATTCACTCAAGCAGCAGTCTACAATATTTTCGGAAAGATCCGAAATTCAAGACGCACGTATCCCACTGATCTTAGTTATGCAAAACTATTCTAATAACTAAAACGCAGCATACAATGTCAGGCATTATAACTTCATTATTAGCCTTTTATTAATAGAGAAACATGTGACACCTGATGAGAAATGTAACACCTGACAGTCTAATGACTGGAGTTATAATTACTACTGCCAACAGACCTAATTGCAGAGGACTTTAAGACTAATGATACAGCCTGCGCAGGGTTTAGAGAAAAAACGGGTAAATGGAATAATTCAGAGGCCTCAATATATTAATGAGTTTGGAGAATACATATTTCAGGTACTTAGTATTCATTTGCAAGACTAAAGGAAAACATCTGGAATATACCAGGTCATATTTTCATAGAATATATAGTTCTTTCTATAAAAGCGACAATAAATAAGAAGTATTTTAACTAACGAACTGCTGTCTTCTTCAGTAGTAATTGAGAATAATTCAAGGTGAATTGAGATTATCTACATAAATTCTTACACACTCATCAATCATTTCAAGCAACTTTAATCTTTCACGGTAAATTTTTCCCAAATAGGAACATAATATCAATAAAATCATTTAAAACTAAATTTCATTAATATTGATACAAAAAAAATTAGCAAATGTAGTAAAAGGACTACTCGATTTTTTTAAAATAAAAGCTATATTTCTATGATTAATAGAAAAATGTGTGATTGAATTGTATTGAAATGTGTGAAATGTATGTACACACTCATCAATAGTTTCAAGCTCCTTTAACCTTTTACAGTCCATTGTTCCCAAATAGGAACATAATATCAATAAAATCATTTAAAACTAACTTTCATTAATATTGATACAAAAAAATTAGCAAATTTAGTAAAAGGACTACTCGATTTTTTAAAATAAAAGCTATATTTCTATGATTAATAGAAAAATGTATAAAAAATCATAAAAATGACCTTTTTCATAATTTGTTTATAAAGCAGATATTAAAAATTTACGTAAATGTCAAGAACAAAGCTAATGCTTCTAAAATCCGATTGGTATCCTTAAAACAACTTTAATTTATTTTAAAAATATGAAATTCGACATTAATAATCAAAAACGTATCTGGAATAATTTATTAATTATTGATGTTCCCAATTGGGAACAATGGACTGTTGCCGCTATACTCGACGAAATAATTTCTTCTACGGAGAGCATTTCTTGAAAGGGGTAGTAAATGAAGGGGAATTCCCTAATTTTATGTAAGGGCATTTCAATTCTGTAAGCAGTCTAGTGCGTTTGCTTCTCAGATATTATTTTGAAAATTGTTAAATGTATTTTGTCTGTGAACTACAAGTTACAATCACTTGTTGGTGAAATTTTCCCACATCTTCACCCTCTTCGGGTGTGCAGGTAGGTTCATTAAAATGGTCCCTTTGGTGAAAGTTAACATTATTGATTAGCCCTTGTCCCCATATATCACTGCTATATCCCTGCCTGGGCTTGACCGTTACACCTGTGTCACTCAATGAACTCCTCCGCAGGGGTCCCCACTAAAACTCGAAGTCAACAGCTGCATCTAAATTCTTCTTGGAAATTTAGTACACAGCTGTGTATGCATGTGCTGACCATCGTGGGAAAGTACATCGGTACAACAACAAATTATATTAAAACAATTAGTTTTTGATATTTATAAAGATAATTTATTTACTTATTAGAATTAAGTAATCACTGGAAGAATTTAACAAATATCTGTCATTATATATCAGGGCATTGAACTGTAATCTTTTTTGGTCCGGTTCAACTAACAAAAAAATCGGCTCACTTCCGGTTGTCGATCCGCCAAAAATAATGGTTTTAGGTTTTTGGTTTAGTTCCGAATGAATAATTTTATTTTATGTTTATTCTTATTTGTACTGATAATATAAATCAGGCGCGGTAGCTAAGTCAGCAAAGGTAATGCTCTCGTAACTGGAGAGTTGCGGATTCGGATCCCGAGTCGGCCGAAGATCCGCCGTGTTCGTTAAAGGTGACTGGGGCATGTAATATGTTCGTTGTCCCAATGTCCTCCAAGTTCTAAAGCAATACCTCTGGTGATGGCAAGCCAAGCCTATGGGTTTTCTGCTTGATCCCTACTTCAAATTTACGAAGATCCACTTGAGCATAAGTCTTACTTTCACCCTTGTGATGCTCGCTAAAAACGAAAGGCACACACCGTTGCCTTAATATGAGTACCTCCAACGAGTTGCCTTAATACGAGTACGAGTAGCCTCCGGCCCAATCGTGCTTGATTTGAGCAAGTGCAATAAATCAACAACAACAACAACAAAAATACAATTCTATCATAAACAAAAAATCATAGACAAAACAAAAGTCTTCCTCACCAATTATTTTGAGAATTTTTTTTATCAAAAAAGAGCTTCAGTTAGCATATATTAAAGTTATTTAGTCTATCAAAGCCTTAAAAAATTAGCCCCAAGCGTGTACGTACGCATTGCACACGTACTAGTCCAGTTCCTAGTGAAATGTACTTCAATCTCATTTATATTTAACCCCTTGCATGTGACGCCTGAACTTAATTCGGGCAACGGAAATGCGCCCATTCTGGAATACTCGAGTTTGGGCAAGAGAAAATATGGTATTTAAATTCCATGGAGCCTGAAATCGGTTCATCCAATGCATAATATTTAATTTGCCTTTTCCCCCAATAGATAGAGATATTTTCCCGCGAAAAGTTTGGCAGTTTTGTGTCATTTCTCGCTATTTTCTGATACTGTCAAAAATTTTTTTAAATTCAAAGGTTTGGTTTGGAGCGCTACGGTCTACTGTTTTGCCCACGAGGGCTAATGAGACCGGGACCTACTGCTTAAAGCCGATTCCGAACGGCTACGAACACCCATGCCAAAGTGGGATTCCGGTACCGACGATCAGTGCCCTAACCAATCGGCCAGCGTTCGGCTAAAATTTAAAGGAATCTGAGGGACATGGAATCCATGATAATTGATAGAGATAATAATATGGTTGTATTAGTTTTTTTTACTTATCTAAAAAGTTATGTCATTTGATTAATTTTGCTCATTGGATCAAAAATGTCTGTAATCTATTAACATTTTCCATATAGTTATTTCGTTTAAATTTTTAAACAAAATAACTATATATATTAAATGATCTATTTCTGTTATTATAATGATATTTATGAACAAAATTACAGAATTTTTATCCGTTTTTGGTACATTTTTCTCAAATATATTCCACATTCAAGGGAATAAAGAACCTGAGTTCAGCCTGTTGAGCGTAATGTTTTGAAATTTTATTTTGAAGTATACCTTCCTAGTGTTTTAATAACTTTCCTAATTGGTATAATACTATTTTGTAGGAAATATAAATGCATGTCAATGTGCGAACTTTATACTTGTTAATTAGTTATAGCACAAAACTTAGAATCTTCAATGGCCAACACAATATAATATTGAAATGCATTCACAGATTTTTTATCGTATTCCAACTAATATAAAAAAAAGATAGAAAATGATTAACATATTATCATAATAACAATTCCTTAATTTTTTCAACTTATTATCAAGTGTTCTAGTTGGGATCCAGGAATAATACACTTGAAAATGTTTTGTAGATCAAATTAAATGAACAATATAATATATTTGGAAAAAGTTCTAAAGGATTATTCAATTATAGCACATAACTTAGATTATTCAGTAACCAACACAATATAATATTGAAATGCATTCACAGTTTTTTCGTCGCATTACAACTAATATAAAAAATGAGAGAAAGTGATTAGCATGTTAATATAATAACAATTCCTTAATTTTTTCAACTTATTATCAAGTGTTCTAGTTGGGATCCAGGAATAATACACTTGAAAATGTTTTGTAGATCAAATTAAATGAACATAAAATATTTGGAAAAAGTGCTAAAGGATTATTTGGAGAATAGAGAAATAGATATCTTGACAAATGTATAAATGATTTCACTGTCCATTAAAGCTTTGCTCGATGTTCTAGATCATTTCTGCTGCAGTAATTTCTGTCAAGTAAAATCGCTGTACTATGTTATTGTATGGCACCATTGGATTACTTGCTATTCTCATAAAATCAAAAGAGTTCCATTTGGAATCGATTGATTAAATAGACGACAAAATGGCTGCTTGAGATATACTACATGGTGTCGAGATATTTTGATTGTTAAGTACTATAAAAAGCTATGAAATATTGTAAGGTACCGAGGACAAAATGTAATTGAAAATTTTAAACATGAATAAGGGACACAATATGAAACCAGTCGAGGTGAGTTTGAAATATAGTTTATAAATATAAATTATAAAGATACCACGATAACTTTTAACTTATAAATAAATTTTATGCTTATAAATTTAGAATCTTCGATGATCAATGCAATAAAATATTAATGTGAATGCACAAGTTTCTTGCATTGTATTCATGCCTTATTCCAACTAATATAAAAATGAATGAAAGTGATTCGAATGTTATTATAATATCGATTCTCGATTTTTTCCAGCTTTCTATTAAGTGTTCAAGTTTTAATCAAGAAATAATACAGTTGAAAGTGTAGTGCATTTTAAACAGTTTATGAACAGTATAAAACAATGGCACGTAGAAAGAATATTAAAGGGTTATTTGAAGAACAAAGAAAAAATAGATATATTGAAGAATTAAAAAACTATTTCACTGACCATTAAAGCTTTGCTAGATGTTCTAGATCATTTCTGCTGCAGTAATTTCTGTCAAGTAAAATCGCTATACTATATTATTGTATGGCACCATTGGATTACTTGCTATTCTCATAAAATCAAAAGGGTTCCATTTGGAATCGATTGATTAGATAGACGGCAAAATGGCTGCTTGAGATATACTACAAGAGTACTTGAGATGTTTTGATTGTTAAGTATTGTAAAAAGCTATGAAATATTGTAAGGTATCGAGGACAAAATGTAGTTCAAAATTTTAAACATGAATAAGAGACAAAATATGAAACCAGTCCAGGTGACTTCAAAATATAATTTATATAATGGTTTTTAAAATATAAATTACAAAGATAAAACCATAACTTTTAACTTCTAAATTAATTTTTATGCTTCTAAATTTAGAATCTTCAATAACCATTGTAATAAATTATTTATGTGCATTCACAGGTTTTTTTGCATCGCATTCATGTCGTGTTCCAATTAATATACAAATGAATGAAAATGAATGGAATGTTATTATATTATATAGATTCTAGATTTTTTCCAATTTCTTATTAAGTGTTGAAGTTGGAATCAAGAAATAATACATTTCAAATTGTAGTGCATTTTGAATTTTATGACAAGTTTAAAATAATGGCATCTAGAAAAAGTATTAAAGAATTATTTGAAGAACAAAGAAGAAATAGATGTATTGAAAAATTAAAAAACTATTTCACTAAACATTAAAGCTTAAGATGTTCTAAATCATTTCCGCTGCAGTAATTTCTGTCAAGTAAAATCGCTATACTATATTATTGTACGGCACCATTGGATTACTTGCTATTCCCATAAAATCAAAAGGGTTCCATTTGGAATCGATTGATTAGATAGACGGAAAGATGGCTGCTTGAGATATACTACATGCATACTTGAGATGTTTTGATTGTTAAGTATTGTTAAAAGCTATTAAATACTGTAAGGTACCAATGACAAAATACAGTTCAAAATTTAAAACATGAAAAAGGGAAAAAATATGAACCCAGTCGAGGGGATTTCAAAATATAGTTTATATAATGGTTTTAAAAATATAAATTACAAAAATACTACCATAACTTTTAACTTCTAAATTTATTTTTATGTTTCCAAACTTAGAATATTTAATAACCAATGAAATAAAATATTGATGTGAATTCACAGGTTTCTTGCATCACATTCATGTCGTGTTCCAACTAATATACAAATGAATGAAAGTGAATCGATTGTTAATATAATATTAATTCTCGAAATTTTTCAACTTTTATTAAGTGTTCAAGTTGGGATCAAGAAATAACACATTTGAAAGTTTAGTGCATTTGGAACGTTTATGAACAGTATAAAATAATAGCGTATAGAAAAAGTATTAAAGGATCATTGAAGAACAAAGAAAAAATAGATATATTCGAAAATTAAAAAAACTATTTCACTAAACATTAAAGCTTAAGATGTTCTAAATCATTTCCGCTGCAGTAATTTCTGTCAAGTAAAATCGCTATACTATATTATTGTACGGCACCATTGGATTACTTGCTATTCCCATAAAATCAAAAGGGTTCCATTTGGAATCGATCCATTAGATAGACGGCAAAATGGCTGCCTGAGATATCATACTACATGAGTACTTGAGATGTTTTGATTGTTAAGTACTATAAAAAGCTATGAAATATTGTAAGGTACCGAGGACAAAATATAGTTCAAAATTTTAAACATGAATAAGAGACAAAATATGAAACCAGTCAATAAAATATAGTTAATATAGCGGTTTTAAAAATATAAATTACAAAGATAACCACCATAACTTTTAATTTCTAAATTTATTTTTATGTTTCCAAACTTAAATATTTATGTGCATTCATAGGTTTTTTTTGCATAGCATTCATGTCGTGTTACAACTGATATAAAAACGAATGAAATGTACCGAGGATAAAATATAGTTCAAAATTTTACACATGAATAAGGACCAAAATATGGAACTAAACGAGACGATTTCAAAATATACTTTATATAATGCTTTTAAAAATATATAATTACAAAGACACACCAAAACTTTTTAATTTATATAATTAAATTTTATGCTTCTAAACTTAGAATAACCAATGCAGTAAAATATTTATGTGCATTCACAGGTTGTTTTTTGCATTGCATCCATGTCGTGTTCCAACTAATATAAAAACGAATGAAATGTACCGAGGATAAAATATAGTTCAAAAATTTTACACATGAATAAGGACCAAAATATGGAACTAAACGAGACGATTTCAAAATATACTTTATACAATGCTTTTAAAAATATAAATTACAAAGACACCACCAAAACTTTTAATTTATAAATTAAATTTTATGCTTCTAAACTTAGAATAACCAATGCAGTAAAATATTTATGTGCATTCACAGGTTGTTTTTTGCATTGTATCCATGTCGTGTTCCAACTAATATAAAAACGAATGAAATGTACCGAGGATAAAATATAGTTTCAAAATTTTACACATGAATAAGGACCAAAATATGGAACTAAACGAGACGATTTCAAAATATACTTTATATAATGCTTTTAAAAATATAAATTACAAAGACACCACCAAAACTTTTAATTTATAAATTAAATTTTTATGCTTCTAAAACTTAGAATAACCAATGCAGTAAAATATTTATGTGCATTCACAGGTTGTTTTTTGCATTGCATCCATGTCGTGTTCCAACTAATATAAAAACGAATGAAATGTACCGAGGATAAAATATAGTTCAAAATTTTAACACATGAATAAGGACCAAAATATGGAACTAAACGAGACGATTTCAAAATATAGTTTATATAATGCTTTTAAAAATATAAATTACAAAGATAAAACCATAACTTTTAACTTCTAAATTAATTTTTATGCTTCTAAATTTAGAATAACCAATGCAGTAAAATATTTATGTGCATTCACAGGTTGTTTTTTAGCATTGCATCATGTCGTGTTCCAACTAATATAAAAACGAATGAAATGTACCGAGGAAAAATATAGTTCAAAATTTTACACATGAATAAGGACCAAAATATGGAACTAAACGAGACGATTTCAAAATATACTTTATATAATGCTTTTAAAAATATAAATTACAAAGACACCCACCAAAACTTTTAATTTATAAATTAAATTTTATGCTTCTAAACTTAGAATAACCAATGCAGTAAAATATTTATGTGCATTCACAGGTTGTTTTTTGCATTGCATCCATGTCGTGTTCCAACTAATATAAAAACGAATGAAATGTACCGAGGATAAAATATAGTTCAAAATTTTACACATGAATAAGGACCAAAATATGGAACTAAACGAGACGATTTCAAATATACTTTATACAATGCTTTTAAAAATATAAATTACAAAGACACCACCAAAACTTTTAATTTTATAAATTAAATTTTATGCTTCTAAACTTAGAATAACCAATGCAGTAAAATATTTATGTGCATTCACAGGTTGTTTTTTTGCATTACATCCATGTCGTGTTCCAACTAATATAAAAATGAATAAAAGTGATATGAATGTTAACATAATATCGGTTCTCGAATTTTTTCCACTTGTCATTAAGTGTTCAAGGTGGAATCAAGAAATAATACGTTTGAAAGTGTAGTTCATTTCAAACTTTATGTACAGTATAAAATGATAGCATATAGCAGGGGTGACCAATCTGCGGCTCGCGATCCACATGTAGCTCTTTGAAGGATTATTTGTGGCTCTTGAAAAATGTACCCGAGTTTCCTTTTTCATTTTTGTGTTATTATGTTTAAGAAAAATATTATAACTGATGGAGCTCTAGCTATGCTAAATAGGAAAATCGGTCTTTTTGGGCTTTTAAGAGATGATTCTCAAATTCCACAATTCATACCGATTGACTGCATAATACACCAAGAACATCTCGTTTCAAAATATTTAAAATATCCTGATGTTATGAAAACAGTGTAACACATTATAAATTACACTCGAATTAAAGCAAAAAATCATCGACAATTCAAAATTTCCTTGAAAAATTAACACGGAGAAATTCCAAATAATATTTAATAAATATAAAAAACACCTTTTTTGCATACCTTTTAAAATAGATATTTAATTACGGCTCTCGAAAAATTTCAAATTTTGAAAAATGGCTCGGACTATCAAGAAAGCTTGGCCACCCCTGGCATCTAGAAAAAGTATTAAAGGATTATTTGAAGAACAAAGAAGAAATAGATATATTGAAAATTTAACCCCTTTTAGCGGTTGTCACGTACAATTTTCAACCTCCAAAAACGTTCCAAAAATGGATGTAATGTACATTTCTTTTCTTTTCTTTTTTTTTTTTTTTTTTTTTTTTTATTTGTTTTCTTTGTTTTTTTTTGCTTTTTTTTTTTTTTTTTTTTTTCCTTTTTTTTTTTTTTTTTTTTTTCTGACAATGTTTGAGGTAGGAATGTCAGGTTGATTGCTTAGAAACTGCATCCCTCTTTGACTGACATTTATTGAGGGATGCACCCCTACTCCCTGAGGCACAAAGGGGCTGATAGCTTTTCATGGCTTTTTAAATCTCTATTTCGAAGTATTTCGTTTGCGGTAACAGATGTATCTCTAATTGCACCACTTAAATATCTTGGATAACTTTCGTAAAAAAATATAAATAATTCTCTTAAAGAATATTTTTATTTGTACTTTTAGAATCCATTATTTCTTATGGGATGATCTTCGAGACTTGACGATCTTTATGTGCATTAAAAATTAACAATCTATAATATCTATTTATATATCTATTTATAACAGGAAGTAAAGGGACAATAACCAGGGTGATTTTCTCGTATTCCATTCTAGTCGACAAAGGGTGAAATAAAAATCATAGAACGCTTTGGCCATTGACACAATAAACCTATAGCGTATTTTTTGGAGACATTTTTTAATCAGTGTGTTCCACTCGGAGGGTTAAAAAAACTATTTCATCGACCATTAAAGCTTTGCTCGACGTTCTAGATCATTTCTGCTGCAGTAATTTCTGTCAAGTAAAATCGCTATACTATATTATTGTATGGCACCATTGGATTACTTGCTATTCTCATAAAATCAAAAGGGTTCTATTTGGATCTATCCTATATATAAATGCCACGACGCCTGCTTTATATTTCACACCACATGAGTACTTTTGATGTGCTTTAATCGTTAATCTCTTTAACAACGTAATGTAAAAATCTATGAAATACTTTAAGGTATAGAGGAAAAATATAGTTCAAAGTTTTATTCATGAATAAGGAGCAAGTAGCAAGGGAGAAAATATAGAACCAGTCGAGACGATCCTAAAATATAGTTTATATAACGCTTTTAAAAATATAAATTACAAAGATGCCACCATAACTTTTAACTTTTAAATTAATTTTTATGCTTCTAAATTTAGAATCTTCAATAACCAATGCAATAAATTATTTATGTGCATTCACAGACTTTATTTTTGCATAGCATTCATGCCGTGTTCCAACTATTATAAAAATGAATGAAAGTGAGTCGAAATTTAAAAAAAATTCTCATAAAATTGTAATGAATCATGTCTACTAAAAAAACGTAAAATTGCATTAAAGGTATTGGCAAAAATTTATAGGTTTTTTTTTTGAACCAGTTAAATTAAATAAAATAAAATTCTTTTTGGTTCATTTTTATGTGAAAAAACAAACACATAAACAAAAAACTCTTATACAAAGTAAAGTCGTTTTTATGCAGATGTAATTTATCCTAGTTCCAAAATTCTACTCTGAGAGCTATGATTCCTTAAGAATAATTTATGCGAACCCTACTTTCGTTTTTTTATTATAATGGTTCGATTGCATGAATATATATCAGTTTCCAGGATAAATTTATGCTAAAAATATTTTTTTAATCAGAGAAGTTGAATATTTCAAGTGTAAAAAAAGGAATACAGCGGTCCTTCTACAAAAAAAATAGGAATTTTCGTTGAATCAGTTAATATTTATTTCAGAAAATTTGTTTCATATTTAAATTCCATGATTTTTTAAGAACATCGATCACAAATGTTCTAATGGATAAAATTATAGTTATTGTTTTCTCCAATACGGAAAAAGTTGTGACAAGAATAAATCTCGTATGATCCACATGTATGGGTATATTTACTTTGGTTCGGAGGGCTACGGTCCACTTTTTTTTTTCAACACGAGATATTTACTTTATGCACATAAAGAAGATACATTCTAAATGCAAGCTGTTACGAAATATTCCTTTAAATTTCTTCCTATCCTTACCCCCTTTTCTTTAAAATCACGTGGTGAGTTTTCGTACCCTCAAGCCCATAGTATATCCGGGCTGGAGTGCGCAAAAGTCATGTTCCAAAAATATTACAATAATCCATTTCTTATGGCTGGAATAATATTCTGCTTTTACTTACTAGATGGCAGTATAAGACTATTGACTATTCATTTTTTATTACACTGAAGTCAGTTAATTTATTTTAATCTAGTATCAACACTACTTAAATATGTGTATTTTTGCTCTGGATTTTGTAATCTAAGCTGGGATAGTTAGAGTCTTTGTGGGAATATACATGTTTTGTGTTATAGGTAAATGTTTTTTTTTAATATTGTGAGCATTATGGTGTCAGTGTTTGTTCAGACGAGATGAAAATCATAAGAGATATAGGAAGGAAATTCTGTACTACTGTGCAGATTGTGATTTTATTTTTAACAACCCATGATATAAAATTTATCACTGGAAATCAACAGTTGTCAGAATAACCCTGAAAGCTGTCTTTTCCCAAGAACTTAAATATTCTTTAATTAAAAAAATCGAGAAGTTAAAAATGAATTAGTATATTTTACATACTTCTGATTTTATATAATATTTATAAAGAAAAAAATTCCTTGTTTATTTGAAAACCAACATTGTCACAATAGCACTGAATGTTAACTTTTACTTCTTTTACTTCAAGGTAAAAAAATCCAAAAGTTAAAAATAGTTATGATATATTGTGCATGCATTTGTTTTCATATAATTTTCATAAGTTAAAAATAATCCTTGATCATTAGAAAACAGACACTATCACAATAACCTTAAATGTTGGCATTTCCTGAAAATTTAAATTTCTTTAATTCCAGGTATAATAAATTCCCAAAGTTAAAAATGGATTAATATGGTGTACATACACTTGTTTATATATAATTTTCATAAGTAAAAAAAAATCATTGCTATTTGGAAAACAGACACTGTCACAATAAGCTTAAATGTTGGCATTTCTTAAAAATTTAAATTTCTTTAATTCCAAGCTATAATAAAAGCTAAAAGTTAAAAATAGATTAATATGCTGTACATACACTTGTTTATATATAATTTTCACAAGTGAAAAAAATCATTGCTAACTGGAAAACATATACTGTCACAGTAACGTTAAATGTTAGCATTTCCTAAAAATTTAAATTTCTTTAATTCTAAACTATAATACAATCCCAAAGTTAAAAAAAAATATATGTTATACATACACCTGTTTATATATAATTTTTATAAGTAAAAAGAATCATTGCTAAATATGAAACAGACAGTATCACCATCACCTTAAATGTTTTCACTTCCTAAAAATTTAAATTTCTTTATTTCCAAGCTATAATAAAATCCCAAAGTTAAAAATAGATTAATATGCTGTACATACACTTGTTTATATATAATTTTCATAAATAAAAAAATCATTGCTAGCTGGAAAACAGACACTATCATCATGAACTAAAATGTTAGCACTTCCTAAAAATATAAATTTCTTTAATTTCAAGCTATAATTAAATCCCAAAGTTAAAAATGGATTAATATGGTGTACATACACTTGTTTATATATAATTTTCATAAGTAAAACGAATCATTGCTAACTGGAAAATAGACACTGTTATAATAACTTAAATGTTACTATTTCTTAAAAATTTAAATTTCTTTAATTCCAAGCTATAATAAAATCCCAAAGTTGAAAATGGATTAATATGCTGTACATACACTTGTTTACATATATAATAGTCATAAGTAAAAAATATCATTGCTAACTGGAAAACAGGCACTGCCACAATAACCTTAAATGTTAGCATTTCCTGAAAATTTAAATTTCTTAAATTTCAAGCTAAAAAATACAAAAGATAAAAAGGGATACACTTATTTTACATAATGATTCAAAATCAAAAATATTCACTTTAGGACTATTTTCTTGAAATTTGTGCGACCGTTAAAGGGTTACTATTGTATAAAAAAATCATAGCATATCATAACATATTGTTATGCTTATAAAATTTTAATATTCTTTTACAGTATGAAGCATCATCCAACGTGTCATTTACACATTGCGTATTGTTAAGAACATGCACAATATCATTTAGAGGGATTTATTAAAAAATCTTTCATACCTTAAAATTATTCATGTCAGTAAAAAGTATAAACAAAATCATTTATGAATTGATTGTTAAAGTTTTAAAAATTGTCTTGTTTTTGTAACGTAGAAACTAATTGACTTCACCTTGCTAAATAGCGAACATTAATGGTTTAGATAAACAATTTATCATAGAATTCACGTTTTTATTTTCCTTTAGGAGAACAGCTGCAATAACAGATTCTAATGAGATTGAAATGCCTACATAAGATTGTTTTAATTATATTTTTAAAGAAAAGTAGAAAAGTTCATTTGAATTATTTGACCGAAAATATACTCTGACCACGCAGATGTTCATTTCCATTTATTACAGATTTAATTAAGAAGAGTCCTGATTATTCATGATAAATGAATTATTCCCATCCGTGAAAGAGATGTAACTGAATGTAAAGCTTACTTGAAAAGAAGCCAAGGGAAAGCTTTAAGAAAAAAGAAGTACTCAATTCACATTTAAGTTGTTATTTCACTGTTTTTTAAAGGAAAAGTAGACATTAGAAAACATTCTTAGAACTATTAACTTGAAGTTGTGAATCATAGTGTGTATATACTTGAAATTAAAATAAGCAAAGTTTAAAAATATTTCACAAATAAAATATCTTTTTTAATTAAATTTTATGAAATATTTTGTAGTTTTTAAAAGGTTTCTTACGAATTAAATTTTAATTTTACTTTTATAATCACCTTATTATTACATAAAATATATTTTGAAAATATTTGTGTATCATTGCGTATATCCATTGTACAAGTAACTTATATGAAATATTTTCATGTCTGTAGAAAGAACTTTCATGAAAATTTGGACTTTTTCAAATTAAATTGATATTTATAATCTAAAAATAGTCTATATTATACGTTTACCTACGTTTCATTTGCTGTAAAGTAGAACTAAATTGATATATAATTTTATTACTATTTTTCAATAATTATATTACTATATTTTGCTACTTATTACTACTTTAAGTTGTAGTATTTAGTGTTCTTTTAAAGGAAAGGTAGACATTAGAAAACATTCTTAAATCTATTAACTTAAAGTTAAAAAACATAATGCGTGTATACTTGAAATTTAAACGTACAAAATTTAAAAATATTTCACAAAAAATATCTTTAAAAAATTAAATTTTTTGAAATATATTTGTGATTTCAAAACCATTTTATCGCACTAATTTTCAATTTTACTTTTATAATCAACTTATTATTACATAAAATATATTTAGAAAATTTTAGTGTATTATTTTGTGTATCCATTATATAGATAACTCTTAAGAAATAATTTCATGTCTGTACGAATAATTTTCATGAAAATTTGGACTTTCTCAAATTAAATTGGTATTTCTAATCTAAAAATAGTCTATATTACATGTGTACCTAGGATTCATTTGTTGTATAATAGCAACTAAATTGTTATATAATTTTATTGCTAATTTTCAATAATTATATTACTATATTTCGCTATATATTACTACTTTAATTTTAACTGTTCTTTTAAAGGAAACGTGGACATTAGAAAACATTCTTAAAACTATTGACTTGAAATTATGAAACATAGTGCATATATACTTGAAGTTTAAATAAACAAAGTTTAAAAATATTTCACATATATATCTTTTTTTAAAAAAATTAAATTTTCTGAAATATTTTTGTGATTTTAAAAAAGTTCCTTGAGAACTAATTTTCAATTTTACTCTTTTAATCATCTTATTATTACATAAAATATATTTTGAAAATGTTTGTTTACCATTTTGTATATACATTGTACAAATAACTCATAAGATGTATTTTCAATACAAATATATTTTCATGTAAATTTGAATTTTCTCAACTTAAATTGATATTTATAATCCAAAATAGTCTAATTATTAACACCAAACATATCATGACCGGTCAAATGGCCGGCAATGTATATGTAAAAAATGCGATGGGTAATGAATTAAACATTCTTATTGTTTGTTTGTAATACATAAAAATTGACACTATAGTTAAAATAAAGTTTATTTGTTTATTTTCTTCCCAATATGCATATTTCATACATCCAAAAAGAAAACATAAAGTCCGGTCACTTGACCGGCTGTGGTAGAAAAAAGTTTGTATTAAATGTTGGTAGGTTTATTGTATAATCGTTTACCTATGTTTCTTTTACTGTATAATAGCAAATAAATTGTTGTATGATTTTATTGCTATTTTTACAGTAATTATATTACCATATTTCGCTTTATATTACCACTTTAAATATTCTTTTACATTAAGTGGAATTTTAATCAAGAAGTCATTACTCTTCATGATGAATACTGATTTACTATTCATAAATGAAAGTTTTCAAACAGAAAAAGAGTGTAACTAAATATAGAGCTCAATTAAACACAAGCTAATAGAAAGTTTTAAGTTATAAAAAAGAATAGAATTCATATCGAAGTGGTATGATATTTTCTGAAGGAGACGGTGGGCAGTAAAATTTTTTCTCGAAAATCATTAAGTTAGAAAACTATATACATATATACTTGGACAATAAAACTTTGAAAAATATTTGAATACTGTCTTGTCTATAGGTTGTTTAGATAACCCACAAAAAGAATTATGCTTCCACAGACAATTTCAAAGAAAATTTGCACTTTCTTTTCTTAAATTGAGATTTAATCATCTGAAAAAAAATCTAAATTTAAACGGATATCCCGATTTAATAATATATAATAGCAACCAAATATCTGTATAATTATATTGCTATTTTTCTTATTATATCGTTATATAATTCCTAATTCAAGTATTTTTCATGGAAATTCACTAATAGGTATTTTTAGCAAAGAAAAGGCATTTGATTTGGGCTCTGCTCTGCAACATAGGAGTTTGTAGATTTTTCACTGCTGGCATAAATGTTTATAACTTTTTGAAACTGATTTGAAAAGTATATATAAGTTTCATAAGTTTTGGTGAAGCAAAAGAATGCGATCGTACTGTTCCAAACCAAAACAAATTATTTCGGAACATAAAATATCACTAATGGTTTAAAATCGAACCTTTGTATAAAATTAATTAGGTATTGTAGAAGGACTAGACTTATTTATTCGAAAAGGCGTTATGAAATAATTAGCTCATTTTTAGGAGCCATTTTTATTTCGTTTCGCTATTTTCCACAACACAGTACAAAAACAACAACATATACAACGCCCACACTGAGAGAGGTGGCTGGTACTATGGAAAACAAACTAGATGGCTTTCTTAGTGCCACCTATGGTAAAAGGAGTGGGGAGTAGTTGTACACGCTGCATCCTAACCCTATACCTCCGAAGACCGTCTTGGAGAGGTGGTGGGATTTTTGATTTTTACACTCATGTCCATAAATTAAGGATAATGAAGTTCAGGCAATGAAAGAGACAAAAGCAAAACAAATTTGACTTATTTGTAAAGTCTATTTATTAAACAAAAGGTAAAGAGCAAAAAAGATGCTATATGTTTGACATAATTAATAAAAATTGCGATTTTTACTCCCTGGAGCAAATTTAGAAAAAGAACCTATTTACAGAAAACAGTATAACATGGTTAGTATGATGGTTAATACGGAGTATGTCTCTCGGACGATGCAATACAAGCGTTACAACGCCTACGCATGCTGAGTATCAGATTATCAATCTGATCTTGGGGAAAATTACACCACTCATCAAGCAATGCCCTCCGAAGTACCGATAGACAGTTGGGAGGGGGTTGACGGGCTGCAATTCGTCGGCCAAGCATGTCCCACACATGCTCTATTGGATTCAAGTCCGGTGAGTATGCTGGCCAATCCATACGGGTGATATCCTCCGATTGAAGGCATTCGTCTACAATGTTTGCATGGTGAGGTCGGGCGTTGTCATCCATATACAGAAATTCAGGACCCATGGCGCTCCGAAACAAACGTACATGTTGTTCCAGAATGACATCCCGATAGATGTGGCCTGTCATCGTTACACTCTGAACATGCAGGTCAGTTCTGGAACCAAGAATAATTCCTCCCCAAACGAGCCATCCTGCACCACCGTAACGGTGTCGTTCAATGGTGTTCTCTTGGTGGTAACGGGTACCTGGAGCTCTCCATATGAAAGTCCGGCGAGAATCAGAATGTAAACTGAACCTGGACTCGTCGGAAAACATCACACAAGACCACTGTTGCGGTGTCCACAATGCATGCTCTCTAGCCCAGCATAAT
>CM063500.1:106176763-106184263 GCA_032207245.1 Pardosa pseudoannulata | reverse complement strand
TGTCGAAAATAGTTAGAAAAAATAATTTACAACCTTATAGCTAAATCAGCTTTACAACGTTTCTTTTCACTAGAAGGTAAAAACCACTTTAAAATCTTTCGTTGTTCGTTTTCTTACTATCTGATCAAGGAAAAGAATCTTTAGTATAATTATCGGAAATACAGTTTCATAACAGCGTGTCTCTCATAAATTCGCCGCCGAACGATGGCCGATTGGTTAGGGTGCTGGCCTTCGGTACCGGAGTTCATGGGTTCGAGTCCCACTGAGGCATGGATGTTCGTAGCCGTTCGGAATCGGCTTTAAGCTGTAGGTCCCGGTCTCATTAGCCCTCGTGTTGCAAAAAGTAGACCGTAGCTCTCCAAACCAAACCAATCTCATAAATTCGCCATTAGATACAATGCAGATACCGGCTTAATTGCACTTGTTCTTAAAACATTGCGTAAGAATGCTTTATGGTTATATTCTTTATTCGATTTGTTTTGCTGTGTATAAATCAACTATCGAAGTCATGCGTGTACCGAATGGAAGAGTGAAAATGTCATCACCACAATGAATTGGGCCTCTCAGTCACCTGACGCTAATCCAATTGAAAACGTGTTGTCTCCCATGAAGATGAAGCACACAGGAAAATGTGTATACAATATAAAACAGCTAATACAAAGCTGTAAGTCGCCGAGTGTGAGAAATTTGGAGGTCTCTACCTTTGAAATTAGCCGAAAAACTTCTCGAAAGTATGCCCCGATGCTGCCATGCAAAAATCGATAATAATGGGAATTATACAACTTATTAGGTGAAATGCATTTTAGTTTAATATGTATACTACAGGGTACAAATGTATTTTTAACTAATTCGTTTGTATTTTCAGAGAAATAGACGACACGCTCCTATGGAACAGACTGTATATTAATAATTTCTTTATAAATTTTAACAGGTATGTATATAAAAGATCGAAACACATGGCCCAGCGCAAAGTTTCATATTATAGTGTTTCCCACTATTACTTTGAATGTTATCGGATCTTTGAAAATTCAGGAAATATTTGCAAAATAAAAATAAACTTTTAAATAGCGAAAAATCCACTTTCAGCGATGAAATTTTTCTCCTCATGTTATACGACGCTAGTTGTACCGGAACGAAATCATCAAAGATATTACATGCGACGAAAACCTAAAATGGTAAACAGGGCTTCTAACCCTATTTTTTCGGTCCATTTGATTAAAAAAATACATCGGTTTAGTTCCGATTTCCGTTCCGCCAAAAATAAGTTTTCGGTTCAGTTTCATACGAATAATTTTATTTTATGTAATTTTATTTTATGTCGGCTCAACAGCCCCTAGGGGGCCAAGGCCTACAGTTCCAATCTCCGTTTAAGTGACCAAGGTCCCTGGGGTGCGAAGCATATGTTCAGGTTAGGTGGTCATTCTTACGCGGACCCCCAATGTTTAGTTCCCAATCACGCTTGGTCCTCAGTTCATCTACCCACTGAAGGGATGAAAGGCTGAGTCAACCTTGCCCATCCCGGGGATTGAACCTCGCACCTGTGTCGTGGGAGCGCGAAGAGCTACGCCAACGCCACTGGGCTTCTTATGAATATTGTAATTTGTACTAAAAATATAATTCTATCATAAACAGAAAATGCAGTTCTATCACATTTTAGAGAATTTTATTCTTATTTTAATTGGTACACTGCTTGAATAAAACAATTAACCGACATATACGATAGGGGCGGTGGGCAGAGAACGGCTAGCACGACCTTCTTTTCCTTTAATAAAATCGAATTTGACAACTAAACATTCAACTGAATTAAGTCTGCCTTATACAAGTAGTTTCTAGAGAGACTGAAACAAAAAAGTACTAGCGAACTTAAAAAGTGGAAATCGAGAAGCAATGTTCATGTAATGGCAATAATTAGGTCAATAATTCAATTCCGGTTCTATTGCCAGGTTAAAACTTACTTTAAAAATGAATTGTTAAATTAAACAAGATATGTTCAAACATGCAATCTCTCAAATCTAAAATTTTGGTTAAATTCTTCATCAGTTGTTAGGTACATCTCAAGCAGATGGGAATTTGAGGACTAAGAAACAAAATAGTTTGTGTCTTTTTATTGGGATAATAAAAGAACCTGTTAATGTAATGAAGATAAAACTGTTAAATATGCAAAAAGAGAAGGAAACATTATGAGAACTGTGGATTCCTAGCCACTGACCATCATCCACAATGTATGGTATACAGTAGGGGCTTGACCCGGAACACAATCGAAAATAGAAAAAATATACCACTGTTTTGGTGAGAATGAAAACCGGAACTGAACCGAAAAAAATATCGGCTTATTTCTGTTCGATATATCTTCGTTCATTTTGCTACCGTACCCAACTTATCAATATTTTCTAATTTAACGCCAACCATATAATTATCGTTCTCATATGTACATTGCTTCTTGATTTGTACTTTTGATGTTCACTAGTCCTTTTTCTTACTTGTACAAGGCAGATGTAATCCAAGTGAAAGTTCAGTTGTCAAATTCGATTTTGATAATGGATAACAATATCATGATCTCCACTCTCTGCTCACCTCTAGTACCGTTTATGTTGGTTAATTGTATCAATGTACCAACTGATAAAACTAAACAATACTACCTACCAATTAACTGTACCAATTAAAAAAAACTGAACTAATACTACAGACCAGTTCACTATACAAATTAAAAAAACTGAACCAATACAGCAGATCAGTTAACTGCACCAATAAAAAATTAACCAATACTATAGATCAATTAACTGTACCAATAAAATAACTGAACCAACACTACTGACCAATTAACTGTACAAATAAAAAAACAGAACAAATACTACTGATCAATTCACTGTACCAATTAAAATACTGAACTAATACTACAGACCAATTAACTGTACTAATTAAAAAACTGAACCAATTCTACTGACAATCAACTATACCAATTAAAAAACTGAACCAATACTGACCAATTCACTGTACCAATTAAAAAACTGAACCAATACTACAGATATATTCACTGTATCAATGAAAAAACTGAACCAATACTACAGATCAATTCACTGTAGTTATTAAAAAACTTAATCAATACTACTGACCAATTATCTGTATCAATTAGAAAACTGAACCAACACTGCAAACCAATTCACTGTACCAATTAAAAAACTGAACCAATGCTACTGACCAATTAACTGTACGAATTAAAAAAGTGAACAAATACTACTGACCAATTAACTATACCAATTAAAAAACTGAACCAATACTACTGACCAATTCACTGTACCATTAAAAAACTGAACCAATTTACTGTACCAATAAAAAAAATAAATAAAATCTTTTAAACTTCAATAGAATTTAAAAGTGTTTATGATAGAATTATATTTTTAGTGTAAATAAGAATGTATGTAAAAAAGAATATATATATATATATATATATATATATATATATATATATATATATATATATAATAAAATTATTCATTCGCTACTGAACCGATATATACTTTTTTAGATGAACTGTAACGAAAAAAATAAGGTTCGAAGCGCTGGTATATACAGTCTCCTTTTATCTTAAAAAGAAATAGATGAAAAAGTAATTTCTTTCTATAAATTGCTAAAAGCAAAAAACTGTTTTTACGACTCAACCTATTGTAATACGGAAAACGAAATGTCATAAATATATTACTCTGACACGTTGCCATTCTCACTCCGAGTGACAAATGATAGGGTGTCTTATTTTCCCGTTTTTTCCAGGTATAAGTCGACATTCTCTTTTGCATAGTACGCTTTCTGGGAGTCCGATAATGTAAAAGGGCAATTAAAAGAACAGGGCTAAAAAACAGAGACAGGATTAAAAAAGTGAACCAATACTGCAGACCAATTAACAGTACTAATTAAAAATCTAAACCTATACTAAAGACCAATTCACTGTACCAGCTAAATACTGAACCAATACTACTGACCAATTAACTGTACCAATTAAAATATTGAACCAATACTACTGAACAATTAACTGTACCTATTAAAAAATTGTACAAATACTACGCAGCAATTCACTGTACCAATTAAAAAACTGAACCAATAATACGGACCAATTAACTGTACCAATTAAAAATCTGAACCAATACTACTGACCAATTAACTGTACCAATTAAAAATTTGAACCAATATTTCTGACCAATTAACTGTGCCAATTAAAAAATAAAGCCAATAATACTGACCAGTTAACTGTACAAATTAAAAAACTTATTCAATACTACTGACCAATTCACTGTACCAATTAAAAAACTGAACCAATACTACTGAACAATTAACAGTACCAATTAAAAAAAATAACCAATACCACTGAACAATTCACTGTACCAATTAAAAAACAGAATTAATACTGACTAATTCACTGTACCAATTAAAAACTGAACTAATACTACAGACCATTTCACTGTACCAATTAAAAAACTGAACCAGTACTACTGACCAATTAATTGTACCAATTAAAAAAGTGAACCAATACTACTGAACAATTAACAGTACCAATTAAAAAAAATTAACCAATACCACTGACCAATTTACTGTACCAATTAAAAATCTGAATTAATACTGACTAATTCACTATATCAATTAAAAAACTGAACCAGTACTACTGACCAATTAACTGTACCAATTAAAAAACTGAATCAATACTACTGACCAATTATTGGTACCAATAAAAAACTGAACTAATACTAATGACCAATTAACTGTATTAATGAAAAAAACTGAACTAATACTACTTACCAATTCACTCTACCAATTAAAACACTGAACGAATACTAATACTACTGACCAATGAATTGTACCAATTAAAAAAACTGAATACAGACCAATTCACTGTATCAATTAAAATACTGAACCAAAAATACAGACAAATTAACTGTACCAATTAAAAACTGGACCAATAAAATTTACTGTACCAATAAAAAATAAATAAAACCTTTTAAATTTTAATAGAATTCTTATAATTTTACATTTAATAGAAATTTTTTGTTGATGCTAGAATTATATTTTTAGTACAAAGAGGAATGTACATAAAATAAAAATATACATAAAATAAAATTATTAATTCTGAACTGAACCAATATATATTTTTTCAGATGAACTGGAATGGAAAAAATTGGGTTCGAAGCTCTGGTATATACAGTCTTCTTTTATCTTAAAAAGAAATAGATGAAAAAATCATTTCTTCCTATAAATTTCTAAAAGCAAAAACAGTTTTACGATTCAACCTATGGTAATACAGAAAACGAAATGTCATAAATATATTACTCTGACACGTTGCCATTCTCACTCCGAGTGACAAATGATAGGGTGTCTTATTTTCCCGTTTTTTCCAGGTATAAGGCGACTTTCTCTTATGCATAATACGCTTTCTGGGAGTCCGATAATGTAAAAGGGCAATTAAGAGAACACGGAATCCCAGACTAGAAGACAGAAGCTTCCGTTCGAAAAACATCATTTATCTTGTTTCTTAAAGATACAAAACTGCATCTTGAAACTCGGTTCCTTAAGAACTTTTCTTTTGTTTCTCTCAAATATGAAATGACAAAAAATATCGATTAGACTCTAGATGTGTTTTTCTCCCAATTCTTGAAAACTGGCGAGAAAAGTAATATTGCCGGAGGTGAGATAATTTGCTTTTTGTTTAAAATGAATACTTTTTAAAACAATTCCATTACGCTACAACACTTTTTGTACACACTGTTTTTAATAAAATAGCACTCGAAAATTTCTTAATATCAGTAAGTAGAATTTTGTAAAAAACTTTCCAAAGAATTTTTGTTGATAACCGAAAATAATGATAAATAAATAATGGTAAATAATAATGATAAATATAATAATAATAATAATAATGATGATGATGACGAATAATAATAATAATAATAATAATAATAATTATAATGATAAATAAATAATGGTAAATAATAATGATAATAATAATAATAATAAAAATAATAATGATGATGATGACGATAATAATAATAATAATAATAATAATTATAATGATAAATAAATAATGGTAAATAATAATAATAATAATAATAATAATAATAATAAAAATGATAATAATAATAATGATAATAATAATAATAAGGATAATAATAATAAAAGTAATAATAATAATAATAATTACAATGATGATAAATAAATAATGGTAAATAATAATGATAAATATAATAACAACAACAATAATAATAATAATAATATGAATGATAATAACAATAATAATAATAATAATAATAATAATAATAATAATGATGATAATAATAATAATAATAATAATAATAATAATAATTTGAATGATAATAATAATAATAATAATATGAATGATAATGATAATAATAATAATGATAAATAAATTATGATAAATAATGGTAAATAATGATAACTTATTCATAACAATGAATAGCAAATAAAGCTTTGATTATTTTCAAGATTATAAGAGCTCAAATAAATACTGAACACATTTATGGAAAATCCATATATTTTCAACATACTGTAGTAAAAGTTACAATAATTAATTATATGAAATAATAATACATATTCAGAATATTATATTAAGTAAAATGACAATATTATATTTCTAAGACAACAGTTTTTGTTAGAGCTGTGGTTTCTCAGTCGGCAAAGGCGCAAGATCATGACTGTAAAGTTGTGAATTCGAAGATCATGTCGACCCAAAGAACGTCATGTTCATTAATGGTGGTTGAGAGACGTATAACAGGTTCGTGTTCGCAATATCGTGAAAGTTGCTACTTGTTTATTGTTTCTCTTGTTTGTTTATTGTTAATTGATCTCATTGTTTACACGGACTGTTTTCACTTAAGCGAATAGTGCCCATAGAGCAAATTTAGTTTGCAACCAACACGAACTTGCATCAACTTCAGCATGACAAGTATGCAAATTTGAAACAAGACTGCATCAAGTCTAAGAATTTTCGCTTGTTTCAAGTTTGTCATGACAAGGTTGCCACAGTTTTTAAGCAAAATAGTGTTGCAAAGGAGTGGTCGCTTTATGTTTCGTCTAACTTAGAAGAATTTTGTTGCAAGTTTGTCTCGTCGAATTTGTTATGACAAGATATTATCCAGAAAAAATAAAACTTGCTACAAGTATGCATGCTATCTGAGTGTCATTCAAGGCTACTACTGCTAAATAAAATATTTCGAATGATGATAACAATGATTCAGGGGGAAGAAATGATAACATGTTCTATGTTAGTAAGTATAAACATTCTTAGTGGCTTGGCGAAAATAGAAGAATGCAAAGAAATCAAAGACTAAAAAGTTGAATATCGTTTTTTTTCAACGCAGCAGGCGATATATACACTATCCTAACGCCTTAACAAGGCTGCGAACCTGTTACTCATTTAAAACACCTGAAGAGCACGTGTAGCTTAAGGTATGCTACGGACTTGAGTAACATTACTTCCGCTGGGTCCTGGTAATTTTGAAG
>CM063500.1:106166763-106169263 GCA_032207245.1 Pardosa pseudoannulata | reverse complement strand
CTGAAAATTACTTAATTTTTTAGTAATTTTTTTTGTATTTTATATTGAAATATATAAACAAATATATAAATAGAAATATATAAAAAACAACCCTAACATTTTTGTGAACAAAACATATATTTTTTAGTGGATAAATTTGTAATAGAATCGTAAATATGAACAGTCAAAGAGAAATAATAGTATATAGTTTTAATTTTTTCGAATTATGTTATATATACACATTTTTACATTATAAAAACTGAAAAGAGAAATCATAAAACGAATAATGCAAAAACTAGTTTTTATTTGTCTAAATTTTTCCAGAATTTATGCAGTAGACAAGAACATACGGCTTTGTTTTCCTGTATCTACCGTTATTTTTGTACCCAGAAACAAACCATGTTGTAGTAGTAACCAGTACTAGTACGTGACCCTCGTTTAAGTATCAATCGTCAGAAAACGTACTAGCACGTGTCCCGCATACAATGTGTTAATGTTTTGGACACCCGTCGTTAAATTTCACTCAATGTTACATAAACATGTACTTGCAGTTTAAAAACAATTATCTACGTTATAGATCATATTTCAAATTTTATTTCTTAATTTTAACTTTGTGTTTAACCACATTATGTAAATATAACAATAATAATGAATCCTGTACTTTTATTGTATGAAATAAGAGTAACGTTTAACAAGAGAAACATGATTAATATAGAATAGTAATAAAATATTAATATACAATAGTAATTGAAAAATTCAGGAATTTTAAATAGCATGTCATATCACTATAAATTTTTGTAAAATAACTGTAAATTTAAAATTCAATGTCTTTGCTTTAAAGATTTCTATTTTAACTAGAATATGTTACGTCACACTTCTTGTTACCCCCTCCCCCTAATAACAAACCACACAATGTTTTAGTCTTCTCCTTCTCCAAGCGTTATATCATTTGTGGACTGCCCCTTTGGAATTCTATTAGAGACAAGTTGTGCGTGGCCAAGCGTTGCTGTTGCCCAGTGTAGTTAAATGGAAATGAAAGAAAAAAGCGCATGTTTTTAACATGTTTAATTTAATAACACTGAGTCTGGTGAGATTCGAACCACTGCTTGGTGCTAGGAATTTATCACCGAAGTAAACAAACAACAGCCAATCAAATTGCTGGGAGATGGAAACAGAGATTTTAAACTCTATATATAAACAGTGAGGATAAAACATACCTAAACTCTAGTGAAACGTTATGCCAAAATTTCAAGCCAATCGGTGCAATATTTTCAGAGATTTGTGGTTACAAATCAACATTTGCATTTTTATTTATATAGATTAGTTCGGTTATTATGGTCTATTACTTTGCAACTCAAAGGTTAATGAGATTGAAATCTACTATTTAAAGCTGATTCCGAACGGACATGAATATCCTTGTCAGTAGCGGGATTCGAACCCGTTGTGACGCCTTCAATGCTCTTCAGTCAAGAGGTAGCGTAAAGAAGGATTACAAACATAACAGAATTGGAAATAACTTTTATTTCTAAAGTAAATACTGGCTATATACAAAGGTATTCTAATATCCCAAAACATTTCGAAAAGTAAAAGATTGTTGCTTGGATAACATATCCACGATGATCACAGTCGTAAAAAAGTATGAAATATTCTCACACGATGGGGAGGGTTTCCAGAGTGCAACGCGAACACAATCTATCCCCCGTTCGGTGTCCGAGATCCTGCCGTTCCTTATATCAGCGACCTTACGAGTCTCCCGAGAATTATTGCTAAAAAGCTGGTTCAAGTCTAAAAGTCGCGGAAACATCAACGAGGTCAAAACACCTACTTAAAAATGTCTCAAAACCCCGAGTCACAAAATTCTAGGCTTCTTATACCTGGGGGTCAGTTACGGTCCCAGTTACCTGAGAATTACAGTTAAGGTTACAGCTGATTTCGGTCGTTAGTGTTCTGAACAAAGCTTTAGTGTTCTGAACCAAGGGGTCATCCCACCGTGAATTCTAGTACTGAAGAGGAACGTCTTACCATTTGGTCACAATTCAGCATTTATTAGAGAAGACTAGCTGCTTTGAAACCAGTCTTCCTTTTGTATAAAAAATTAAAGATGCCACATATTCCAGTTAGAACGATATGACAGTCAGCACTCTGTATGTGCACTTAAAAGAAAATCCTTTTACAAATTATTATGAAGTACATCGAAAATAGTTCTTCCCGATAAAAATTATTTCATGGCATCAATAATGGCAAAAAATAAAGTTTTCCGGAATATATTTGCTTCATAAAAATCGTCCCTATAAAAAATCAAAGAGAATAATTGCAAGAATCCTAAATGTTTATTTTAATGCAGTGTTTTTTCCTGTATATAATCTTAATTACATTATATTTTGATATAATAAAGTAGCATATTTGTTTTCTATCCTAATTTAAATTGTTATTTTACCTTTTTATAAAATTATTAAGGAAAATAGAATTCTAGCTGTTGTTTTTTATCTTTCTATAAATATATTAAGTATAAAAGAAATAT
>CM063500.1:106154263-106161763 GCA_032207245.1 Pardosa pseudoannulata | reverse complement strand
CTGCATTATTTTCGTATGTTTTATTACTGAACGTAGATAGGATTTATATAATTTTATTTTATATTTGTCTTAAATAATAGATTAGGTACATATGTGATAATTTTAAATTGAATCATCGATAATTTTTGATGCATTGGAAATTTTATCACTGGTATTAGCAACAAAGTCTAGGAGTCTATTCCATGGGCTAATAAATATCTAACGTTTAAGTTATATATCTTTGAAAATTAAGTAGTTTGTTTGTTTGTTTTTTTGTACATAATCACACGATTTGCCATCGATTCGTTAAATTTTGGACATCATTCATATATATCGCCAAATAATCGCTGTCAATACTAAAATCTCTGCTGTCCACCCTATCACGTAATATGACAAGATAAATTAAGGTTGGCAATTAAAATACGGTCTGTAAAGATAATCAAATTATTGAGCTTCTACTACATAATTCTCAGTCAAAAGACAAACCATTTTTTTTGCCTTTACAATGCTGGAAAATTAAAAATTTTACTTATCCCGTTATATGACGGGCTCTATGCTAGTCTCTCTTTAATGATTACAATAATAATATAGAAAATGAAAACTAAAGAACTTAGGTATGTTACGGCGAGGTAAAGTTTTTCTGTGTATACAATCAGTTAAAATATGATAGCATTAGAGTTTGGTTTAAGAGTTAATGAAGATTTCATACCTTTTATTGATGAGAAAAGAGAGTGTGTTTACTTTGACCAATTATAAATTAATGTATATCTAATAAAAGTACCCATGTATTGTCAGATATTTAAGACCAGTTTCGACTTTTATAAGAGTATTAAACTATTCCTCTTAATGCATTACACCCAAACATAAAAATAGTTAAGTATTCCACCGCTTGCCTGTGACTATTTACTAATCATTATGATTTTTTGGTTTGAAAACTATCAAAACACTTTTGCTGAAATACAAAATTTGGTTTCATAACAGAAATTTAATTATAATGAAATTTTGAATGTAGAAATTGTAATTTTCTTTTATCTACCACATGCCAGCAGCAAGTCTACTGGTATTAAGATGTATTTTTTTATTGAAATATACTATTTTCTGAGGAGTGATAATCAATTTTATTTGAAATATAGATCTTTAAATGATAAATAATGTGGTTTATAAGAAAAATCTAAAATATTTGGATTAAAAATAACTTTTCTTTAATATATGGACAACGTTTCCCAAGAAATCACCCAACTGTTAATAATCAGATAAATAATATTAAAAATCTTCAAATGATATTAACCTATAAATTATACAGTTCATTTTGTTTGAAATTTATTTACTTTAATATTGATTTTCATTTAGTAGTTATCAAACATGTTTTATTGAAAATTACCGATAAAGGAAGATTTTCGTTTTTTTTCTTTTAGTTCTCAATTAATCATCCTTAATTTTGAACTAAGAATATTTTATTTTCTTCTATCTATCACGATCTCCGTCGATCACTTCATAGCTAATGACATCATGTTAATTATGGTAACCTTTTTATTTTAAATATACTATTTTTGGATAAATGTAAGGCAATTTTGCAAAATGTAAACTATTTGGAGAAAGTCTAAAGTTGACGTGAAAAAGCAATTTTCGATCATATTTTTAATCACATGTGTATAAATATATCAAATGTAGATTAGTAATAATACAATAAATAGTATTTGAGATTCAGTTCAATTACTTTAAAGAAAAGTTAACAAATTATTTTAAAGTATCGAAGCTTCAAATTATTTCTTAAAAGAATCTGGAATTGAGAAGCCATGCAAATAAATGCACTAAGTATGTTGAAAAATATATTATACTTAGTAGGAAATATTTAAACTTCCGTGTCTTTGAATAAAAAAGTAATCATACTGTACCGAGGGGCTTTCCCACGATAATCAGCACGTGCATGCACAGCTGTGGAAGAAATTTACAAGAAAAATTTAGGACTTCGATTGTTGACTTCGAGATTTAGTGACACCTGCGGAGGAGTTATAGATCAAGGAATGGCCTAACGGTCAAGCTCGCACAGAGATATAACCGTGAGGGATGCAGGCAGGGGCTACAAATAATGTCAGATTTCTCAAAAGGGGCTATTTTAATGAGCCCACCTGAACTCCCGAATGTGGTGCAGATATTGAAAAATTCTACCAATAAGCGATTGGCAGAGAAGAAAAGGGGGCATTAAAACCGAGGTGAGAAGTTGGGAAAGAGAGTGAAGAAAAGGAGTTGAAGTCGGGATTGAAGAGTTGATGGACATCCAGAGAACCCGGACAAGCAATCGAGTTCCGAAACCCGCATGCCACTATAGACGTATAGCAAAATAACGGCGGCTAAGCCAGTACCGACGCCCTTTTAAGCCCTTTACATCCTGATGAAAGTCCTAGCATGATCCCCTGTAATATCCGGAGGTAAATAGATTTAACACACACACACATATATATATATATAATATATATATATATATATATATATATATATATATATATATATATATATATATATATATATATATATATATATATGTATATATATATATGTGTGTGTATATATATGTATATATATATACATATATATATATATATATATATATATATATATATATATATATATAGATATATATATATATATATATATATATATATATATATATGTATATATACAAAAATATATATTATGTATTATATATATATATATATATATATATATATATATATATATATATATATATATATATATATATATATATATATATATATATATATATATATATATATATATATATATATACATATATATATATATATATATATATATATATATATATATATATATATATATATATATATATATATATATATATATAATATATATATATATATATATATATATATATATATATATATATATATATATATATATATATATATATATATATATATATATATGACGGTTATTGACGGTAAGGCCGCAGTTAGTAATTCAATATTTTGATTAAGGAATAACATATAACAAAATAGAATTGTAATATTTATTGTGTAATGATGAATATAAGATCTAAATATCTACTGGTTATGTTATATGGTGATCAAGTAGTATATCAATTTGTAAATAGTGTACAGAATAAATGTCTTAATCCAAATATAAGGTATTACATTCTTACTGTGTTTCTGTTTTGTAAACGAATACTGGTGTTAGTGTTGTAACTACATTACAACACATACAATTTTTATTTAGTTTTATTATACAATATACACCTGAGCTTAAAAAAGTGTAAAATTTGTGCTAAAATTGATAGTATTTTACAAGAGCAATATATTATGTTATTTTATGTTTTGTTAGTTTAATACTTCGGGATTAAACAATAAATTTGGCAACCATTTTATTCTAATTTATAGTTTAATTAAAATATTAAATTTAATCTGTTTTAGAATAGTTTTTTAAATTTGTTCCCGTATTAGAGATTTAGACAAAACATTGAAAATTGTGTTGGTTTTCTATAGTTCTTCTGACTTCTAACACCTAGTGGTGCACGAGGCAGCCATTGTTACGTTCCATTCCAGCCAGTTCAATGCCGCCTCTTTGATACTAACCCAGATTGGCCAGCAAAAGGCATTTATTTCCTGGATGGCCATCTCACACCAGGCCAGCTTTGAGCTCCCTCTTTTCCTTTTAACATCAGGGGATCTGTAATGTATACGATAGATGGCGCTGTCAGTGCACTCCGGCTTGTGTGTAGTTTCCGTTCCATTGTTTTCAGTGTATATAGTTTTTGCAGCATGTAAATAAACGCGTATAGCCTTTTACACAGCCTCTGTTTTAATACACAACAGAATTATACACAACAGGATCACGTGAGGGATATTCTAGTTAGGTCCACATTTTACACTCTAGTAATGTGACCAATCCATAACCATCAGTGCTTTTTTATTATTAGAGTTATGGATTTGCTATTGGTGTGGATATATTAAGTGCCCGTAGGATATATTAATGATGGACGAATGCACGATGGACGGTGCTCTTCAGTACCGGAGTTCGCGATTTCCAATAATGTTGATGGCAAAGATGTTCGTAGCTATACGGAATCGGCTCTACGCAGTAGGTACCGGTCTTATTAGCCCTTGGGTAGCAAACCAGTAAATAGTAACACTTCGAAACAAACCAAACCAAACTACAGCACAAGATATACACAGACATGTTCCGGAAAAATGAGAAAATTTTATAACTGGAAATATCTCAGGTTTCTCAGGAAAAATAACAAAAAGTTTTGAACAGCTAAAAGATTACAATTCAGCAATTAAATACAAAGCTTTTCAAAAATAATGCTGAATAATTACTCTTTTCACACAGTAGTACAGCATGTTAAAAGATTTCAGTACTGTGCGGGAAAAACCAAACTGAATTTAAATCAAATTTGATTAGACCAACTCTAGATGATAGAAAAATGTAAATATTTTAATCAGGATCAATGTTGCTACAAGAAACACTGTTCTGAAAAATAAGTACTTAAAGCTAAAAAAGCTACTCAAAAACTTTTAAATGCATAAATTTTATTTTACCTTTTACAATTTACTACTGTGCAAATACTTTAAATTTAGTTTTAGTTCAGAAACCAGTAAAATATGTACTATGTTTAATCTGTCATTAGCATGTTAAAATTTCAAACCACGCTGTTACTCCGGACTAAATGTCAGTATGTCTGTATATAGGTATCAGTAAATAATTATATATATGATATGTAATTGATTACTTATAATAACTAATAATAAAAATTAACATAATTTAAGAAAGCCGTTTGGATTCAAAACACAAATTCATCCCGAATTTTCGTATTAAAACTTTAGGGGATAATGTTTCATTACTACTTATTCCGATTTTATTAAGATTATTTCGTTAGATTTGCTTACATTTCTTTGCTAAAAACTTTTACAATTTTGTTCTTTCGAAAACTCCAGAGGCTATTTTAGAAAGAATTTATCTAGCTTCATTGAAACTGCATTGGTTCCCTTATTGCACCTAGTGGGATTTCAGATAGCGATATTGATTTCAAACAAATGACCCAACGCCATTTAAATGTGATGAGTTAGCCACAGAAATACGGCTCACGCGAATTAATCTAGAGCAGAGAGCAGTGTGCACATTCCGCTTACAGAGCTGTGGCTACCCGAGGCAGCTAAGGCTACCTTTGTTAAAAGTTAGGCACCAATGTGCGACGCCATTGAAGATTATTGATGATTAGTGTACTCTGAGATTTGAATAAAGCTGTGAAAATGTACTCAGGACTCTAGTGTCATTTTGTGGAACGGTGTTTATATATATATATAGATAGTATATATATATATATATTTTATAAATATATATATATATAAAGAATATATATATATATATATATATATATATATATATATATATATATATATATATATATATATATAAGAGTAGATAAATATATAGATAAATAAATAAGCATATATATATATATATATATATGTGTGTGTGTGTGTCTATGTGTGTTTGTGTATGTAAGAAACTTGCATAAACATGCCGTAGCTGCCATTATGGAGAGACCATGTATACATATACATAAAAAGTTCCTTGAATGTATATAATTTTGGAATTTTTTATACTTTTATAATACACACACACACACACACACACACACACACATATATATATATATATATATATATATATATATATATACATATACATATATATAAGTATAGATAAATATATAGATAAATAAGCATATATATATATATATATATATATATATATATATATATATATTACGGAGAGACCAGTATAGACATACATAAAAAAAATTCTTGAATGTATATATTTTAGGCCTTTTATATACTTTTATACTTATATATATATGTATATATATATATATATATATATATAGTATAATATACATATATATAAAATATATATATATATATATATATATATATATATATATATATATATATATAATATATATATATATATATATATATATATATATATATATATATATATAGAGAGAGAGGTGTTTGTGTGTGTAAAAAACCTTGCATGAAAATTTACACATTTTTCCCTTTCCTACCATTATACTTAATAAAATTCGAAACTAATTTTAAGAAGTCTTCCAAAGTGCAGTACCCTACCCATGTGGCCAATATTTGACGGAGATAATCTTTGTAAAATTACAATTTTATTTAGTCAATAGTACGAATATTTATGACTTTCATACAGTTTTTATTAGTTTACACCTATTCCTAAAATCTATGCTAAAATAATTTAAACTTGATAACTTCCATACGTCATCTTATATGTTTCTAATATTTGTATTACTTGATCAATTTTAACTCTTAATTATAACCCTAGAGCTTATTGTAATTTTACCATAGTGTTATCTTGGTATGTCGGTTTTAATTCAGCTAAATGTTGATGGATTTTGGTGTATTAAATGCTAAGTTTATTTAGTTTCACATGTTCAAACACTGTTTTTTTTCTAAACGATTCAGAAATGACGAGATGAAATGTAAAAATGTAAAAAACAAAACAAAAAAAATTAAATTCTGAAGCTTTAAATTAAAACAGTTTAAATAATCTGTAAATATTATTAACAAATTGTATCCTGGCACGTACTAGTAAGTTTTCTGTTGATTGATACTTGAGCACGAGACACGTACTAGAACGTTTTCGGACGATTAGTACTTGACCGCGGGTTATATACTAATACTGATTATTGTAACAACATGGTATGTTTGTGGGTATAATAATAACGTTATATACAGGAAAACGAAGCCGTATGTTCTTGTCTACTACATAGATTCTGGAAAAATTTAAACAAATAAAAACTAGTTTTTACATCAGTCGATGCGGAACCATAGAACGGGAAAAAATTGAAACTATTTACTACTATTTCTGTTTGAATTTTCATATTTACGATACCATTAGAAATTTATCCCCTCAAAAATATATTTTTTTTTTTACAAAAATCTTATTGCTCTTATTCATATATTTCTATTTATATATTTCTTTATATATTTCAATGTAGAATACGAAAAGTTGGCTAAAAAATGAAATAATTTTCTATCTATTGAGATTGAACTGAATAATTAAATTTACTCATAAAATATCCGCTCCCGGTAGAATTCCACTGCGAAATGTACCCTCACGCAATGTATAATAATATAGAAATATTGGTAGACCTCAATAAAGTATAAGTAAATAAATATGGATATTTCAGTCATGTATACCATAATTTTTATTATATTTAAACAATTCAAAATAACCGTGAACACTATTTAAATAAAATATTACGAGAGCTTTCTAAAGAAAAAATTAATAAAACACTATTATTTCAGTGGGTATTCTACTATCTATCGAATATTTAAATAGTTTAAATTATCTATAAACACTGTTTATACAAAATATAACGAAATATCGCTAAAGCGTAAGTAATAAAATCTGAATATTTCAGTCCAGTATTTTCTTTGGGCCATTATTTTC
>CM063500.1:106131763-106136763 GCA_032207245.1 Pardosa pseudoannulata | reverse complement strand
ATATATATATATATATATATATATATATATATATATATATATATATATATCATGTTTAAAAATGGGAGTTAAGAATTAAGCGAGTTATAGTTAAAAATAGTTAGATAACATTAACGGTAACGTAATAAGAGAAAGACACACACTGGAACGGAAATATACAGAGTAAAGAAGCTGGCGCGAAAGAAGATATAACAATTTGCTTATGTAGCAACGCCAAAAAAGACAGTTCTGAAGTTCTGAGCGGAAATTTGGGCTGATCGCATCCTCCATGCTTGTCTTGACAAAATATGAGAACAAAGGATATCTAAATAGCATAGCCATGGACAGAAGGATTACAATATAGAAGTTTTTATATATGAAATTAAATGTGGCTTCTATGCTTTAACCACTCCTCACTGTCTCTCTCTCTCTCTCTCTCTCTCTCTCTATATATATATATATATATATATATATATATATATATATTATATATATGACCTCAATAAAATTAATATATGCACCAATCTTCTGATTAAAAGATATAAACTTGAGAGAGTCTTACAAATTTAAATATCTAAATTTAGTATATGTAAGATTATTTTTTATTTAAATGTCAAAGTAAAAAAACCTGTTATCAATTCTGAAGCTAGGCCTTCTTTTTATATGTTCAAAATACTTCTAGTCAAGATTGATGTATACGGAAAAAAATACTTTGATAAAGTAAATATTGGGTGAACTAAAATTCAATCTTTATCAGAAAAATATTTTTTTTAAATTCAATTTCAGACATTTATTTTAGAAAAGACATCATGATGAAAATGTATCTTAGATATAAAGTTCTCTTAATAGTTTACGCTCTTTCTTAATATTTTTATAACAGAAGTAGAGGATAATATGTTATCTGAAAAATATATATTCTTAACTTTATAATTAAAATCATGAAATATAAAAAAGGAAGAAAAATATTTGTAAAATGATAACTAGCCTTTTAGACTAAAAGTTTTTTAAAAAAAGTTTTATTAATGTAATAAAACATTTTATATACAAATTTATGATTATGAAACCACAGAAGGTTTTCAGGCATTTTTGCAACGATTGTGATTTTTTCTAAACTATAAAACATACATGTTAAAATAAAAACATGATTTTCGTGACATTGAAATAACGTTTAATTATCTTGTGCAAGGATAAAACTCTTTTCTGTATTAAAATGTTGCTAGAAGCGAAATATTTGCTCTTTCCGAAGAAGATTATATTTATTCGATTATAGGAAAATGATGTGCGAATATAATTTTAATATTTTTAAACATAAACGTAATGTATTAAAAGCTAATATTTGTCTTGGGATTAAGGTAAAAAAATACATACACAACAAAGGTATACGCACAGGTTATTAAATATAAAGCATTATATCATATGGGAAAGGAATAAAAAAGGACTATATATATATATATATATATATATATATATATATAAAATATATATATATATATATATATATATATATTTATATATATATATATATAATATATATATATATATATATATATATATATAAATGACCATTTATGCGATGTGACTTTTTATGAGGAAGATAATACTAGGAAGTATGTGTGTGACGATGTATTAAGTGTGTGTGTTTTTCTGTCACACACATACACACCGAGAGACTCCAGAAAATATTATCAGTTTAATTGATTTTCAAATTTATTTTTCCGTCATTGAGAGAGGAAATATATTCATATTTTTAAAATAAAACTGAAACCACTGCATGAAAGTCTGATATCTCCTATGAATTTTAACACTTCCTATGGGTAGCTGACAGATAAATGTGCCACAGTATTACTTTTGAATTTATAATAAAACCTATATATTTCTTAATGAAAAAAAATCCCCTCCACTTTCACAGTAAAAGAAACATTGATATTCGATTTCAACTGTAATTTTCAACTGATTTCAACTGTTTTCTGTAATCTTTTAACCGGTTACTAAATTGTAGCATGTTCAACTCTAAGTGAGGTGGTAAAAGGATAGAGGAGGCTTACGTACAGACTGAAAATCTTTATTTAGAAACATATTGCTGAAGTTATGATGAAGACATGAAGAAATCGATGAATATCTATAAATAAAATGATGATCGTTGCAGGAAACATCGTTGCAGACTTCCTAATCGTTTGAAGAGAAAAACGAGGGTGGGAGGACACTCTCATTCACTCGCCTCTATGCTCTCGGCAGATGAGTTCACAGGAAACTCGATCGGTCAAAAATTTTCTCTGCGTCTCGAACTCTGGTCTTTTTATACCGTCGTCTGACCGCAAATTTTCATCTCAGCTGATCGGACATCTGGTTGACGACGTGTTGAGGACACCGCTTGTAGAACTCTAGCTTGACAGGTGCAAGGGGAGTTTGCAGTAATCGGGAGCAATCTCGGAGATCATTAACCGATGTCTCTGGACAAACCCTTGGAGAACAAGGTAGGGAAGTATTGCTGATTCCTTTACAATGTAGAAGATTTCTGTCGTGTGAGACTCTTACTTCGAGATGGAATTGAAACTAACACTGGAAACACTTCGCTAGCATCCTAATGTATTTCTCAGACAGAATGATTGAGATGGTGCTCGGTGTTAACAATCCTCTATTCAGCATCCTATTCTACACGAACAACGTCCTTTCATCGGTAAAGATGAGCTCAGTTCAAGTGCTCACAAAAAGCACGTTATGCAATTTTTTCTCACGGCGTAGTTAAGTCTGTATCTTGAAATTTATTGTAACGAGAATTCGTTACAAAATGAATATGAAAAAATAAAAAGTCGAATTTAATTATTTCGAACAATTACCGTCATATAAATGGGATTTCTTGTGTTGCTGTTAATTGGAACCGTTTTAAATTTTACTGAATCTAATCGTAATAAACAAAAAGTATAATTATTCAGAAATAATTACGTAATTTTAAAAATTCTCTAATATTTTGGTGCTACCAAAATTTAAATTAAAAAAGAAATATCCTAAAACAAATGCTATTATTATTGTAAATATAATTTAATTCTATATATAGATCGACAATAAAGGTTGCAGAGAAAAAGACCGGTTAAGGTCATATATATATATATATATATATATATATTACAGTCAACATAAACGTTCTCTTGGGCATATAACAATTTTTACCAAAATACTATATATGCCAGCTACTATATTTGTAAACATGAATGGAGAACACTTTACGGCAATAGTTATTCAAGAACGTTTGTCCATTCGAAAGATGTTTCCTATATCCAATATTTGACTTGGCGTGAGGGGAATAGATTTGGACAAACAAGGAAAAAAGCCTGAAAGGCTTTTGGTAATCTTTTTCGTTCATATTTGTAAACGTCTTTTAACATTGTATTTACAACTGCCTTACGTTTAGAGATGAAAGGGTAAAGGCGCGATTTTTAAAGAGGAATATATTTTTTCTTAAAACATCAATTTTTTTCAATGACACAGAAAGGGATCCTGAATCCGCCGGAGCTAGAAATGGAAGTTAAAAATAGATTGCGGAACAGACGAAATGTGGCCTTTACTAGGTTTGATTATTTATGCACACACGCAAAAAACACACATACATACGTGTGTCGGGGGGGCAGTAGGCCTTTTCCGAAGAATTACTTTTTATGCTCCATAAAATGCGAGTTGGCCTGTAAGGCATTAAATGTCTAAAACAAACACCATCCAGACATTTTCGCAAGGGTCCAAGCTGGAGGAGGTAGCATTATGGTTTGAAGAATAATTTCGTGGTACTCTCTGGGTTCACTCATCATTGTGGTAGGCACAATGGATCAGCATAAATGTGCATCTCTCCTTGAGGTACACGACGCGAATTCCTTTTCCTCAGGATGATGGTACATACCAGCAGAACAATGTGACATGTCAGTGTACGTGCGTTGAAAAGACTACCATGAAGAAAATATGAGGGACCACATCGATCGGGTTGTTTGCACTATATCCTTACCCACCTAACCTAACTCAAATAGACACAGCACTGTTGTCGGTATGGAATTACATCTCAGTCGGTATGGAATAACTTTGAGGAACACATAGACTATCTTACTGTACGTCTAAAGTTGTAGAAGTTATTTAGTATTTTGACAGGATGACACATTAATGTGATTGGACTGTGTGTATATATATATATATTAAGTATTTTGATATTTGTATATATATATATATATATATATATATATATAAATATATATATATATATATTAAAAAATAATTATTTCGAATGCTCATTTCCATTTTGGTTAAAATAACAAGAACAAAATACATATGTCAACTTTAATACACTGTTTAAATGGTTATTTAGCTAGGAAAATAATTTTTAGGACATTTAACACACACACACACATATATATATTATATATATATATATATATATGTATATATATATATAAATATGTATAATATATATATACATATAAATATAATATATACATATATATACATATATATATACATACATATATATATGCACATAATATTATATATATATATATATAATATATATATATATAATAATAATATATATTTTATATATATATATATATGTTTGTGTGTGTTTGTGTGTGTGTTTGTGTCCCTGATATTAAGAAAAGTCAAATTCAAGCTCTAAATATTACAAGCAATTTAATAAATAATGTCACCATATAATGAGTTTTTTTATTGCATAATATTGAATTTATATATTATTCGAGTTGCGATTGTCTGGAATTGTTACCTAACTATGGGCTGTTTTAGTATTAATACTAAACAAACATCATGCTAATGTCGTAATTCGTTTGACAATATAAGTTTTTTTTTTAAATCTTATATAATTTCTTTAATAAAGTGAATTTACTAAATAATTATATCGAAGTTAAGATTCCTTTGAAAAGTTAATTACCTTTCGTTCTAAATTAAAATACGTCCGGTAAATTGAAAATATCAACTTTTAGATAGAGATGAAATGGACTTTTCGAAAGTTAATTAAATCAAAAGCTGAG
>CM063500.1:106126763-106129263 GCA_032207245.1 Pardosa pseudoannulata | reverse complement strand
ACGCTGAACAATTAAAAACAAAAGTATTGTACCAGTAAATGGTCAATGGTCCTCATGAGGCGCGGATTGTTGGAGGTGTCAATCAACGCGTTTTGAACGTTTATCAACAGACCGACAGAGAAAATGAAGTATGCTTTGTGTGACCGAGTCAGCCAGGTGCCAAGAACCTTCGGCTAACGCAAGAACGAAGGTTAAAAAAGGGTGGGGGTTGATCTCCCCTAAAAACGAGGTTTCCTGTTTGGAGAAGAAAGAAGCGTAAGGAGCTCCCGTCTGAACTCTTAGACAGATAGGTGGTTTTCTCTTTTTCAACTCCTCTTCTTAGCCCACTCTCCTGTTTCTAATCATGGATCTTGTTGGTGCTTCAACCACATTTGGCGAATTTGGCGTGCTTGCAGCTTGCGTGCGTGGCGTGCTTGCAGCGTGGCGTTTGAAATCTGGCGAGGGGATCGTAACTCAACAAATTGATACATAAACAAAAACAACATTTTGAGGAAAAATTTTACAAAAATTGAATATTTAAAATCTAATTGAATTAACAAAGAAAACACAAAGGAAACACATAACATTCATACTAAATAGACTGAAACATTCACTTAATCACAAATTAAATAAACTGAGTGTGATTTTCATCACAAATTTGTGATTTAGTGTAAATTGTAAAATTAATTTAAAATAAGAGGATGGTAGGCGGGATCTCATCCAACAAAAAACTCTTTGACTTAAAAGAAACTGTATTTTGAGTGGAGGTTGAACAGGAGTTGTAAAATTGAAAATTTGTTTTCAAATCTCTTATTGAGAGATTGACTCTGACTGTGGATGAAGTTAGCATCCACCAGTAATTTTTTATTAATGTTTGTCTTGTAAATAAATCTACCTTTGTTAATGTTTAAAACATCTACGGCTCTAGTTCTTTACATCATCAAGTCCGCTTCAATTCTCGGGGCACATGCGAAGTCATACCCAAAATGACTAGGTAATGACTGACTACAGGAAGTAGAAAAATCGCAACCGCACAGCGATCTTACAGGACCTCCGAGGCCCGACTCACGTTCTCTTATAACTGCGGGTTACGTGCGTCCTTGCGGATTAAAGTTGTACTCTTTCATTCAAATGACTTCCATGCAGTTACTCACGTAAGTGATCATGGGCATATCCCAAGCGGCCGCCACAAGCGCTTCCGAGACGCAGCTGTGGTCGGGTCCTATAAAGGCAACGACCCCTTCCTCTTTCATCTGCGTCATCTTCTTGATGGTGATGGCCGTGTTGGGCTTGCCCGTGTCGTAAGCGATGAAGCGCAGGTTGTGGTGCGGCAGAAGCTCGGGGTCATTGTTCACCATGTCCACTGCCAGAGGAATGGCACCGGCTATTAGGTTGCCAACCTCCTGCGAAGAGAAAGGACACAAATATTATTAAAAATTCTATGAAACGCAATGATATAATCTCTAAGATTTAACGTTTAACATTTTTACATAAATGCGCACTTGTATGTTTTAGGACAGCTGTCATTTAGCTCCTTTTCTCACAAAAAATGATAGACATGAAATAATGCTAATATTTAATTTGTTATTTGTTTTACTAGCATATAGCTCATCATATGACGGGATCAGTAAAATTTTTAATTTTCCAGAATTGTAAAGTACCCTATGAGGCAGGTAAAAAAATGGTCTATTTTTTTACTAAGATTTATCTTGCAACAAAAAATAATCAATGATTAAATTCAAAACTATCACATATATACCTAATCTAGTATTTAAGCCAAATATAAAAGAAAATTATTTACGTAATACCCAAGTTGAGTGATAAAACGTATGAAAATAATGCAGGCGATATTAAAAAAAATTAAAATAAGCAATGATTAAATGAGATGGTTAAAAGAATGACATAATAATGCTAGAAAATAATGTTATTTTTACCTACTTATCCACTATATAATAATAGCCTAAATTGTCTGTCCGTGAATTTCTGAAGCGGTTGTACCTGGAATGGACACAGGCATCCATATTGGATTTTTCATGAGTTAGGGTTAGCAAAATTGAAAGCGAGTTCGAAATCCACCCCATCCCCCCTTTTCGAGCGTTTAATACTATTATTTCAAGCCTTATCCTTCCTCTTATTCTATACGAAATTCATTCTTGATAGGATGGTGTAACGTCACAGCTCTAAATTAGATAATTTTGGTAGTGTTATGGTCTAGCAGGGTTCTTCATAGGCCTCATGAGGATGACACATCGAACACAAGCGAGGTGGAGATGAAAGAAGGATTTATTCTAGTATATACAAATATTTACACCATTTACATTCTCTGGAAGGCTCATTCATCCTCGCCCGCTGGACAACAACTCTCAGCGTCTTCTGCCACACCAAACGACGCTTGGCCCTCGTGACGTCACTCGAAATCCCCCACACCCCTCTCTCTGTCTTTTCTAGAGGAAAGGTTAGGGATAAGTGAATGGAGGCATGGGGACCCCCCAGATAGCAAAGAACACGTTCGACTGACGTC
>CM063500.1:106119263-106121763 GCA_032207245.1 Pardosa pseudoannulata | reverse complement strand
CACGATAACAGAGTACAAAAACGTTCTGCATTCCAACGATCTTATTTTCTATACCCTGTATAAAAAATAAAGTTTAGCATGAACTATGCCTTTTCAACACAGGTAACAGTGCAGGAGATGGCTTAGATGGCTACATATTGGTTTTCTGGGTGGTTGGCTAAACTCTGCATTTGCAGATACCATTAATGTTAAACGTATGCCTCTTTTTGCTGAGTGGGTTGGGTTGGCAGATGGGAGTTTATTGGTTCGAATCGCTGCAGTCTACTGTGTGGTTAAACGAGTGCTAATGACACCAGAACCTAGTATATATCCCCGTTTTTTATTGGCTATGAATATCCATGTGTCAACAATGATTCCTAGTCTCCGAACGACTCCCGAGACAGACGACAGACCTACATTTTATTTACATTTTTAGGGCCCCTACATTTTATTTACATTTTTAGGGAGAGACTGAACCGCCAAGAAAGAAGAGGAAATACGCTACGGTTTTACGCCTGACGTACTTGTACGGGACTGCTTAGTAATTCTACTGTTTAAGAATCCTTGTTTATTTTTTTTATTATTTGTGTACTTCTGTAGTGTGTGTGTGTGTGTGTGTGTGTGTGTGTGTGTGTGTTGGTAAATAAATATTTGTCCTTATAAGGACTGAAGTCAATTTCGCTACCAACTTACACTAGAAAACCCAGACCCTGCGCCATCGGGATGACACCATGCAAGCAGTGGGTCTCGAACTGACGAAATATGGTACAAAGGGTACATACAACTCTACCCATTTCTATAACTATCGTAGTTTTCAGTTGTGTATTAGAAGTAAGGAATTGGAAGAAATAAATGCTACACATAATTCCATAAATAACGAACACATAATATAATTTATATTATATATAATAAATATATTATATATATATAAATATATATATATGTATATATATATAAATTTATTTATATATTTATATATATTTTACATATATATTTCTATATATATATATTTATATATATTTTATATTATACTAACGAAATAAAAATAAAATATAATATATATTATATATTATAATATACTATATATATATTTATATATATTCATAAAATATATATATATAAATATATACTACATATATAACATATGAAAAAATTCATTTTAAGTCCAAATTTCTCAAAGAGTTACTAACGAAATAAAAATAAATTTCTCTACATTTCCTAACAGAAATAAAATATGAAAATATAATATTTAATATGAAAATATAATATTTAATCTTTTATATGAAAATATAATATTTAATTTTTAATATGAAAATATATTTAATCTTTAATATGAAAAATATAATATTTAATATTTTTTATGAAAATATAATATTTAATCTTTTTTATGAAAATATAATATGTAATCTTTAATTTGAAAATATAATATGCAATCTTTAATATGAAAATATAATATTTAATCTTTAATATGA
This sequence comes from Pardosa pseudoannulata, assembly GCA_032207245.1. NCBI lineage: Eukaryota > Metazoa > Arthropoda > Arachnida > Araneae > Lycosidae > Pardosa > Pardosa pseudoannulata. Next base: position 106,120,312 of record CM063500.1, on the reverse strand, counting down.
AAATATATTATTTAATCATCAAAATGAAAATATAATATTGAAAATTCTGCGCCTGTGTGAAAAATAGCTCATTACTAAGCTTCAAATTGTAAACACAACACTGTAGATAGTTTCTATAACTGTAAAATATTGATATATATATATATAAAATGTGCAAAGCAATATCCTTCGGTTCTATTGTTAAACAAAGGAAATACTTAAGAGGTAATTACATTGTTTGAATTACATAATTTAATAAGTTGTTAAATCAAGTACATAAGGCAAAGTAGTACGTAGTCTTTAGTATAACTACAAAAAATGGCAGCATATATATATAAAATGAATACAACACATGGGAAATCAAAGCCCATTATTTATGAACAACAGAATTCTTACCTTAAATGAACTGAGGAAACCTATGGTGATGTTGGGTTTGGAAGGCTCGACGACGGGCCTTCGGAAGCTGGCCTCGAACCTCCGCAAGTCGACCACTGTCCGGTGGGGCGGGAGCTCGCTCCCGGTCATCGAGCTTCTTCCGAGCAGGAGGCAGGTGAGCCAGATCGCCGCGGCTATGCAGTACATGAGTCGTCCAGTGTCGCTCGCCGAGCATAGTAGTAGTGGATGTCTGTCACAGACTGGCCGACTGAGTCTTTTCGCATGCCTAAGGCGGACGGGTCATTCGATTGCAAGGACTGACGACATCGCTGATGAACGGGCCCTTGTGTGCAAATGGCGGGCGGAATTTATTGGTGTCTCGGATTTTTTTAGGCTTCTAAGTCACCTGAAATTAAAAACATACGGAATAAGTAAATCACTCTTGTGAACACGGAAACAAGTCATAAATGTCATTAGTGACTGTATCATAACTATAAGTTGCTAAATCATGTATTTTGTATGAGGAAGATTTCAAGTTTATTATTTTTATGGTAATTAATGTATTTTCTGCTACAATACTATGGAAAACGTTGACGAGTTTAAACCAAGTTTTTATACTTAACCCCTTGAGTACCAGCACTATACGAGTGAAAACCGTTGATTTTCTACCTTTGAGTGAAACAAAATTATGTTAA
>CM063500.1:106104263-106114263 GCA_032207245.1 Pardosa pseudoannulata | reverse complement strand
CTTATTTTATAATATTCAACAAAATATCCATTATATATTTTGTATTGTCTGTTTAATATGAAATAAAATACTGTAGCAAAGAATCTCGGTATTATAATTATTTTGCTCTCAAAGCAATGAGTTATATGAAAGAACATTTTTCCTTGTATAAATTACAAGAAGAAAGTCCCGAAATATACTGTTTTTATTGAAATCGCAAAAGAATATTGTTTATTGTTTTGCATGTAAGTAAATATTTTAATATATATGAGTTTTTTAGATATGTTAAATTTTTATTGTATACATACATATTTAAATATTAAACAATACCATTTTTCTTATATACAGAAAGAGATAAAAATCACTTTCTAATATGTTTTGTTTATAATTCGACATATTTCTCATTAATATGTTATTCAATATTCAGAAAATTTACAATTAAACAACATAAAATATCTGGTTGAGAAATTTCGGAATTTTGTACAATTACCTTATGAAAAAATCGTAATATAAAATATTTGAAACAATTAAATATACTTTTTACACATTTTCTATGTTATTTTTAAGCAATATATTTGTTGCTTAGAATGTCTCTTTGATTTTCGGTGTATCTAATAAACCTGGATAAGCTAAAGAAAAAGGATTTTTTCTTAGCTTATCCGAGAAAACCCCTACATTTTATTGTAATAAAAAAAACCCTTTTTACTTTCTTCATCCTTTGCACCCGTATGTACGTAACTTTCGTAGTTACACTATACTTGTACAAATATTTAAATAGTAAAGCTGTCAGCCAACAGTAAATGATTTTCCAATTTACATCAAGAGGACAACATTATATACTAACATATCACATCTCGACGTATATATTTAGTACGAAAAATTAAACTGTACCATTAATATTTCTCAGTTATATCCTTGTCTGTGAAGGAGCACATTTGAATGCCAAATTGAGCACATTTGTGTTCTAAATTTGTGTTTCTAATTTTTAACAACATTTCATATAATTTTAATGAGGAAATAATTAACAATTAATACAATTATAAATAAAAGTTTGTAATATATATCTAAAATAGTTTTTATACCATTACCTTAATTCCTTGCGTGTGACACCCGAAGTCAGTCCAGGCAACACAAATATGCTCCTTTTGGAATGGCCGACCTGAGTTCGGGCATGAGAAAAAACGGTATTTCAATTCCGTGAATCCCGAAATCGGTTCGTCTAATGCAGTGGTGCGCAAACTTTTTTCGACTGGGACCCCCTTTGTAGAGAGAAAAATTTTGGCGATCCCTAGAGACAAATGTTCACAAATACGATGTACATTTCGCGCATTTCTTTCGTTTCATCGAATAAAAACGTCATCATATTTGACTCATATTAATTTTATTTATAATTTTAAGAAAATACTTTTTGTATAACACAAAAATCAGTAAATTGCCCTTTAATGAGATGTATGTGGCTGCAAGTTTCTAATTATCTTATCGATGTTTGGATGTATGTTGCTAATTGCAATTCGCATATCATTTTTAGGGTTTAAACGCGAGCGGTATTTAGTTTTTATTTTTAAACTAATTTGCTAAATCTAGTTTCACATAAATACGTTGATGCAAATTGTATTAACACTCTGATGGCATTCTTGCATAAAACAGGATATCGTTTTTCCCCGGATAGCCAAAATTTTTGGCAAGGCTGAGTCTTAAATTGATTTCGAAGAGTATAATCACTAATTAGATCTATCAATTGTTTTTTCTCACTAATTTGAAGAGTTGAACTGCATATGTCAAAGGAAAATGGATCAGGAATCCAACCAAGATCGTTTTCAGGAAAATTCGCGAATCTTCTCGAAAAATTGTTCTTTAACTTTTCAATGTGATTGGAAATGATGTGTTTAAATGTAAATATATCTATATTATTTTCAGCAGCATGCAGAGATAATGCATTTCATAAAAATTTGGTAACCCCCAAAAAACTTCTGGCGACCCCCACAGGGGTCGAGTCCCGTAGTTTGCGCACCACTGGTCTAATGCATAATATTTAATTTGCTATTTCCCCAATAGATAAAGATACTTTCCCACACGTCAGTTTCGCGATATTTGTCGCTATTTCTCGGATACTGTAAAGGATTTATGAAATTTAAAGGAATATGTGAAATTCATGACAGTTGATTGAGATAATAATATTGTTGTATTAATTTATTATATTTATTCAGAAAATTATCTCATTTGATTTATTTTGCTGTAACATGAGCAAAATTTGCTGTAATCCATTAATATTTCCCATATATGAGAAAATGTGAAAAATAATAGTTATTTCGTTTAAAATTTTGTTTATTTTTTTATAAAAATAATCCATTTCTTACATTTTGATGATAATTACGAATAAAATTAAAAAGAGAAAGAAATTCCATTTTTGGCACTTTTTTCTTAAATATATTTCACATCAAGGGGTTAATAGAAGGTATACAAAAACCACTTGACGTAAGAAAGTAAAATGTAAAAACCTGTAAATTATTTTTTTTAAATGAGAGACAGATGAGCAGCAATCCAGGCCCACAATTTCTGCTTCATCAGTTTTTGGATTTAATGACCGATGAACAAGTTCGATCTGCTAACTTTTGTTGATGAAGAGAAATATCATAGAAAGGGTACTTAAAGTACGCCTGATCTTGTGGAATTATTACAAACTGTTTCTTCAAACCCAATACGAAGTGTAATGCTCGATGCAAGACTTTTGTAAGTCTACCATAGAGTCAAGCATGATATTTTGTTTCCCAAATAGAAATACGCTTCACTTTAGACAAACTCTAACGATCCAATGTATTTCCTTTTCTCAAATTCTAATTCACATAGAAATCAAGGCAATTTTGTGTATCGATTTTGACGCTTTACCTGTGGAATACATTTGAGAAAAACAAGCCAAAAATGAATAATAAATTTTAATCATTAATATATATATATATATATATATATATATATATATATATATATATATATATATATATATATATATGTATATATATATATATACATACATATATATATATATACATATATATATATATATACATATATATATATATATATATACATATATATATATATATATATATATATATATATATATATACATATAATATATATATATATACATATATATATATATATATATATATATATATATATATATATATATATATATATATATATATATATATATATATATATATATATATATATACATATATATATAAATACATACATATATATATATATATATATATATATATATATATATATATTGTTTAGCGTACTTGTTGTAACTTGTTTAGCGTAGAATAAATTTTAAACAGAAGAGAAAATGGAGTTGACGAGAGAACATTTTCGCGCTACGGTTTTCTGCGATTTTAAAGCAGGATTAAATCAAGAATAATGCTTTCAATGGTTGCAATTGGCATTTGGTGATGAATCTCCAGCTTGTGCTACTGTATTAAGATGGTTTAAAGAATTTAATAGAGATCGCCATTTTGTTCAGGATGAAGAACATACAGGAAGGCCGCCGTCGGCAGTAATCCCGGATAATGTGTCTGCCATACGAAAAATGTTAATGGATGGTAATCGCTGTACCTATCGATTTATACAGAAGGAACTTAACATTAACCCAACATGTCTAAAAAGCAAAGTATATGTCTTTGAAGAGTATTCCACGCCAAGAAAATATACGTATGCCGTTTTCTTTAGGAGTTCGGGATTGGTGAAAGCCATCAAGTTGGAAGGACAGAAGACAGTAACAGCAAACTGGTATACCACTAAATGTCTTCCACAAATTCTACAAGAAGGGAATGTTAGGGAACTAATGCCATGACAATGCATCTTCACATACAGCCGAATTGACAGTTGAGTTCCTTAAAGAAAAACAAATAAAGTGATATAACATTCGCCGTATTCACCTGATCTAGCTATGTGTGAATTTTGATTATTCTTTAATCTAAGAAAGAACTTACTTGTACGTCATTTTCATTCAGAAGAAGAGAGTGATGTCGCTATAAATGCATTTTTTCATCTATTCCAAGAAATGAATGGCTTGAGACATTTAATCTGTGGAAAATTCGTCTAGAAAAGTGCATAACTTTAAAAACCTAGTTGTATCTCAAAACTTTCAGAGTGACCCTCGAATTTCGAAAAGCATAGTATAAATTTTTATTTTACTACATATGAAATAAACTGTATTTTAAAAACAACTACATCTGAAATCAACGAAATAAAAGATATATATTGATTTTCCATTACATATAATCTCAAATTCTTAGCATTTCTTTTTAGGAAATTTAAAATTTATTACCTTTCGCTGAAAATACAATAAAATATCTCAAAAAACATTGGCCGTTTCCATGGGGACATAGAAACAGTTCATTTTTTCAGTATGAAAAACTAAACTATAAATGCCGAAGGATGAAAAACAACGTAATACATTATGTTATTTTAGTGTCCCATAAACACATAAATTAGACTTTAATGACTCGTAATTTGCCTTTTAGTAATTTTTTTATTCTTAAATGGAAGAGTAAAAATGTCTCTTCTTCACTCAAAAAAAAAAATGATTAGTTTATTTACTGAAGAAATAATTGGATGCAACTTTTTATAAAACTTAGCCCAATTTTTATTCAGAAGGATTTGCTTACGATTTTAAATGATTTTGAAGTAATAGAATTGATTTCGTACTTTCAAGCATTTTAATGATGGACCTTCGCTTTATATTCATCTTCTAATATTTGAGGATGCTACTAATAAAAAGGTAATATTGCTCCCAATAAAGAGTTCATTTATTTATGAACATTTTATTTAAGTGTTTTTCTTGTCGTCTGTGTTATTATGAACATCCTGCATGGTAATGATTTGTGGTATGCTTCAGCAGAACATAGGAATTTACCGCAATGATATTGCAAGTTTGGGCAAAGGATTCTCTTCTAGAATTAAGCAAAATACCACGTCAGTCCCGTAGGCAAAATCATCCATCCCATAACTGGAGGGTTGCGGTCTCGACGATCTAGGGGGACAAAGATCCACAGTGTTAATTAATGGCAACTATGGCACGTAGAATAGGTTTATGGTACCAATTTTCTCAAAGTTTCTAAACGTTTCTTCTGGAGGTGGTAGGCGAAGCATGAGAGTCTTCTTTTTTGCCCCTGCTAATTTACAATGACACAGTGAGGATAATGTTACTAGTATCCTTAGTATTCCTTAAGCTACACGTGCTCCTCGGCAGTGATAAAAAGTAAAATCTTAGCAGCCGAGTTTGGAATAACGATATTTGTCAAAATTACCAGCTGCATGTAAAGGAAGATGGTGTTTAATAAAATAATTTTATTCATTTCAAAAATCATGATTAATAATAATTATGAACATTCGGCTTCAATAAAGAAGGCATTATTACTCCTGTGAAGATACCGTTTGAAGAATATCAAATTTTAGCATTGGTGTTCTATTGTATATTTGTACATCAAAGGTACATTACACAACTGCACATATAGTTCAAGCATGAAATAAAAAGCCTTGGGTAGCTTCACAGCTTCACTCATAAGCTCAGAAACAACATTTGTAGCCGGTAAAATCTACCTTATTAAAGATCTAGTCACTTCTGTAGAATATGTACTGATGTCTATCTAAAAGTAAATTCATTATCGATTGCACAGGTAAAACGATTAGAAAGTTTAAACACATGAATACGACAGCATGTCTCTATTAGTAATAACTCCTGTGAATATAGCGTTTAAAGAATATCAAATTTTGGCATTGGTGTCCTAACGTATATTTGTACATCACAGGTAGACTACACAACTGCAAATATAGTTCGAGCATGAAATGAAAAACCTTAGGTAGCTTCACAGCTTCACTCATAAGCTAAGAAACAACATTTGTAGCCGGTAAAATCTACCTTATTAACGTCCGAATCATTTCTGTAGATTATGTATTGATGTCTATCTAAAAAATTCATTATGTATTGCACAGGTAAAACGATTAGAAAGTTTAAACACATGATTCCGACAGTATGTCTCTATTAGTAGTAACTTCTGTAAAGATAGCGTTTAAAGAATATGAAATTTTGGCATTGGTGTACTAACATATATTTGTTCATCACAGGTAGACTACACAAATGCAAATATAGTTCGAGCATAATATAAAAAGCCTTAGGTAGCTTCTCAGCTTCACTGATAAGCTAAAAAACAACATTTGTAGCATGTAAAAACTACCTCATTAATGCCCGAGTAATTTCTATAAAATATGTATTGATGACTATCTAAAATTCCTAATGCACAGGTAAAACAATTAGAAAGTTTAAATATATGAATATGACATCATGTGTCGATTAGTAATCACCTGTCAGTTTATGAAGCACACGATGTCATTCAGAGGAAAATGTATAGAAAAAATTTTTGATATCACATGCAAACACAGTAATGTAAAGGGGAGCTTTATAATAAAGCTTTTTTCAGGATTTCTGTCAATGAGCCTGCCGAAAAAGAAGTTTAGAAGGCGATACTCAACAAATTATAAAATTGTTGTATCAGATAATAAAAATTATAGTAAATTATTTTTGGAAAGATATTAAAATTATTTTGGTCATGTTTTAATGCAACTTAAAACGGTTCTTCCCGTTAGCCTCCTGGCTCTGCACATCGTTTAATTTCAACCCTGAGTACAGCGATGTTAGTTGTTCCACTATCGTCATTCCAACACAAAGGCAAGTGCTGTGATTCCCAACAACTAGGTTTAGTGATAATAGTAAGGGGAGGGTACGGCACTGCAGGTTTTGTGCACATCTGGCTTATCCTAAATTAATTGCAAAGTGATTGTATTTCACGCTTAATTTAGTTCTCGGTCGTAGATACACATGTAATAAAACTTACTGGGAACGTCATCTACACTACAGCCGTTTCTTCCCTTAACCCCTTAACGTGCATGCTCGAGTTAACTCGAGCGCGCTGTCTGACCAAACTATACACACTCGAGATAATTTGAGCGGCCTTGTACTTTATGTTGCTAAAATTTTTCCCACTCGAATTAAATCGAGAATTGAAAATAACTATGTGAAAGTTTTAAAAAAATGAATCATTTTATTAATATTTATTATTTACCTGGGATTGCAAATTATAAAATATTTTTTTTCTACTTATCACTTACTTATTTTTTCCTTGTGAGCCACTTTCCGACAGCGTATTCGTATTCAGATTCTGATTCGCTCATTTTTCAATATATATTTTACTACAATGTAATGTAAAATAAAATATAATTGCTAATTATTTTATTACTAATTTCTGGCTGTAAGGACATCCTTGACTCGAGGCGTCACTTTATATATTTTATTCTTGAGATATGAAGCATAAGGATTTCATATTTGATACCTACGATTCAAGGGGTGACACATCATACTGTCAATTGGTAGATTACCTACCAATTCAACAATATACTCTTTCGACAATAACAATAATATTCTAAAAATTAGAAATTATACCAATTGTGTAAATATCCAATATACTCAAATTTTTATTCTTTTTGTATTTTTGTTATTTTCTCCGCAAGACAACGTTCTAAATTGTGTTTTTTACTTTAAAAAATTGGTTTTTTTTTTGGTCGGGCATTTAAAAAAACTGTGCATTAAGGGGTTAATACATATCTCTCTCTGTTAGTATTTGAACACTATAGACTTATCTTCCGTTCATCTAGGATTGTTTATCAGACTTTTTTTTTCACACTTTTTTTTCCATTGCTCGAAGAAAACACAAGGTTTAGTCCAGTAATAAAATTCAATAAATGTTTTAGGGCAGTTTCTTATTAAGTTATAATTCCATCCATCATACGTCAATTTTAAATCTTTCGCTCCCACTCACAGTTCGATTATAGAATAAAAAATTATCTCTATGAATGGGGATATTTTTTAATTTAAAATTTGCTTTATTTACTAATTTTCTGCTAAATATGCATTTGTGGTAATCTTGATTATCTTCTACATTCTACATAAAAATTGGTTCAGAATTTCTTATAAATTTATTTATTAAAATATATATTTTCAAAGTTTACATAAAAGTAATATTTAAGTATTCAAAACTCAGAAGAAAATATACACTACTGTAACTTAGATCTCAAAGTACTACATCTGTAAGAATATAAAACAAATAATTTCTAACAAATTAATCTTGTTCTTTTATTTTACTATCTATTAATTCTATCCATCTTCTTTTATACGCTGTACACAAACTCACATAGAATATACAAAATGTCCTGATAAAATTCAGGTGCTTTTATAATTTTTTATCAGCATCCTGAATTTTACACCTTAAACTAATTATTTAAGAATCGATTTATATGCAAAAACCTGTCACCAAATTTTAAAACGTTTTCAACCGTTTCTATTAAAACTGGCAAAACAAAATTTCTTGCAATTTTCTAATAAGGAAATTATACGATCTGGCCTGTTTTCAGGAACTACGAAAGTTGTTTAAAATATTTTTTCTCGGGAAAATGGAGAGCTGTATATTAATGGAAATTTAATAATGTTCAGTTAAAAAAGTTGGTTTCTTTTTTTTTTTACCATGAAACTTCGTTTAGATATAACAAACTTCATCATTTAATTTTCCACTATTTCATTTTGATTAGCTATTTTTTGTATTACTTATATGCACAATCATAACATATTTATGCATTTGTATTTATGTAGATAATCGATGTGTGTGTATTTATTATATATATATATATATATATATATATATATATATATATATATATATATATATATATATATATATATATGTGTGTGTGTGTGTGTGTGTGTGTAATGATATTTCTACCCTAAAAAATTAACCAACGAAATTATGTTTGTCTTAAAATAATTTTCTGGCGATTATGCCCTTTTCTAGAAACTCTAGTGAATATCTTTGCTTAAGTTTTTAAAAATAACTCGTGAGTTTTAAACATTTGATTGGAGTTCCCTTGTGACTGGTAATTGGAACTTTTCACTGGCTGGCTCACTAAACTATATATCAAGAACCTATATCAAGAACTACTTCTTAAAAAAATGCATTATCTTCTTTATAATAGATTTTTGATTAATCATGACATGAAAAAGATTCATTCCTTTCATAATGAATTTTTTGCGATTTCTTTATTCATTCTGTAAGATACCTTTAAAACTGTTCTAAACATGGATATCTGTGACAACTAGGGAATTGAAACCAACGAGTTCTCATGGCACACCAATTTGCCCTTTGTTCGATAAACATCCTTTTAGAGAAAAGAAACCATTTCGTTTCACAATTCAGTTCTTTTAATATAATAATATATGGTTTTACTCGTATTTATTGTATAAAATACATTGAATTGTTATCCGAGGATCGATTTTCTCTAAGAGAACAATTACTGATATAAAGAAATCGGGAATATGCACTTGTGGAGAACGATTAATCTCTCTCCAAAAGAAAAAAATGGCTTATACAGGGTAATTTATTATTTCAGTATTACTGCGACTCCCAAAAAGCTTTCATGATCTTTTGAGATCTAGATGTTGTTTGAAAATTAAATCCAAATATTTATATTTTTCGCCAGTTCTCTTATGTAATAAGATTTATCGTTCTAGCACATCGAATAATGTGGGGTTTTTATTTACGGTATTGGTTAAAGTTTGTTCAGAATTCTTTTGAAACTGATCGGGCTTGTTTTTAAGATACAGTAATACTTAAAAATGTTTTTTATATATGTCTGAATCTCAGAAAGTAGACATTTAGTGAATATAATTTTTAAATTTTAACTGTTAAATCTGTTAAAAGCATATGCTTAACTGAATCATACACATAGTCTAGTCATATTAATGTGACCAACTCCGAATTTTAATATCAAAGTTAAATAACCAATCTTAGAAGAGAAGTGTCATTAGAGAATTTGTTGGTTACATAAAGTGTGTCGTAGACATTCAGAACATATTTGCTTTCTTGCAATAATGCAGAAACGGAGCAAATTATCCGACGTCCAAAAG
>CM063500.1:106096763-106101763 GCA_032207245.1 Pardosa pseudoannulata | reverse complement strand
ATATATATAATATAAAAATTATTTAACTTTTATATTTTCTTAAAATCCTCCTCTCTCCCATTGTAAATTTATTAATTACTTAGAAATTATTCTTAGGCGAAGTCAGCAAGCACCTATAAACTGTAGGGGATATAAGATTTCTTAATTACAAATTTATGTATTTTAAATGATAAAAATAAACTAATAACTGAACTAAATTTAATGGAAGTCAATAGTACATTAATAGATATATATTTATATGCTTAATAATATATATATGAAAAGATAATAAATAATAAAATCATTTTAATAATACGAATTACAAATGCATGCATACTTTATAGTACATACCTACGGCTACTGAAAAATGTGAAAACCAAAACAGAATTTTTAATATATAGTTTAAAGTTTTATCGATATGATACATGTGCATTAAATTTTTATGCTGCTTATCTATATATTGAACATTGTACCCATACAAAAGATTGATACATAAAGTTTGAAAAGTTATGATATATTATTTCATTTTATGACATAAATATTATGTGAAGTATAAAATACTAGTAATATGATCATGGGTAATAGGTTAACTGTTATGTTATGGGCTGTTATTCGGAGAATAGTTTACGATTATAGAAATTTTTATTACTTAGTAGGATATTGTGACCTCCCGATAAAGATAAATACGTCAAAATAAAATATATGATACCGTTCGAAATATATTTTTAATTCTTACAAATATATTGTTATATAATAATACTACTTCAATTTTAGGACTTATTTAAAACTCACGTTACGTTTCAAAATAAGAACTTTTATTTTAAGAATTGATGACATTTTAACAGAAATTTAAAGTCGTATCAATATTTGTTAGTTAATGTATAAATTATTTTTTAATAACTTGATATTTACATTTAATAAAAACCCATTATTTATTTTTTAAATAATGAATATTAACAGATAAAATTAATTTATATCTGTTTGTCTATCCTATTAATTTTTTTATTTTCAAATCTACTGGTTGTACTGGAGGTTTCATTCTCTAATTGCCATCTCTATAGCGTAACTTTCCTTAGCGTTGTAGCATGAAATCGCTATTTGTTCATCTCGTTTTTCTTATAAGAATTGTATACATACATACATATGTATATGTTTGTATGTATATATATATATATATATATATATATATATATATATATATATATATATATATATATTTAAAGTTTTTTTAAGATAAGCATTCACTTTTCTCTGAATTTACTTTTATTTTACTTCAAATTATGTTACATTTATAGTTTATCCAATATCATCATTCATCATTATGTAATAAAATGTTATTGTCATTTTTAGGTAATTATTATTGAATGATAGTTTTAATGCAGAAACATATTGCGTTTATTGAAATACTTAAAACCTTATAGAAGAGCTTCAAATATAAAACAAAATCACTATTTACAATTCATAATTTATTACATATCAATAAATTAATGATTTTATCTATTACAATTACTTCCTATTTTTAAATGTTTATTGCAGAATATACATATCATTTAATGAACAATTTTTGGAATTTTATTCGATTCAATCAGATATGAAAGAATGCAACTTAGTTCCAAGTACGAGAATAATTTCTTTAGCTATTTCCTGAAAGGTTCTCATATGCATACGCTTGAGCTACGATTTTGTTTTGCAACAGCTATGGCTTACTTCAGTCTTCACTATTTTCCCTCCATAAATATGTCGTGAAGGCAACATAAAGAGTGTTGCCCCATTCTTTTCACACAACGTAATGGCTGAGTAAGAATATTTCCAATAGCACGGTTGCAGTCAATTTCCTCAAACGTTGCCTCCTCGGTTATTTTTACGTGGAAAAGAAATATCAATAGCTAAGAGATTTCGTGTCTGATAAAAATATATTTTATTTCCTTTTCGAGAATTCATGGGCGTGATATATGTCTGTAATTAACGATTTCTCACTTTCTTTCATGAGTCGTAACTTGTTTCATATTAGTGTAAAATGAACTGCAGGAATTCATGTATTTATTTCAGATGTATTATTACAGATTCAAACAAACGTTATGATACATCTTTTTCTTTTGTTTTTCAAAAAAAAATTATTTAAGGTATTTTAAGAGATTTATGCAGTAAAAAACAACTAATTCAACAAATTAAAAAAATAATACTTTGATATTAAAATTAAAATATTTTAATCTTGGATATTTGAAAGATTTTCTTTTAATTTTGAAACTATTTTAAAAGTAAATAAATCTCTTGCCTGTGAAGCCCGAATTTGGTTCCGACAATAGAATTTTGGAATGAACGACCTAAGTTCGGGCAATTCGGTATTTCAATTCCGTGCACCAAAAAAAAAAAAGGTATGTCCAATGCATAATATTTAATTTGATATTTTCCCAATAGATAGGGATACTAGAAAAATTTATAAATTCGAAGGAATCTAAGGGACATGGAATTTATGACAGTTTATATAGATGATAATATTGTTCTATTAGTTTATTATAGTTATCCAGAAAATGATGTTATTGGATTTATTTTGCTGTCATTTGAGCAAAAATAACTGTCATCCATTAACATTTCCCATACATGTGAGCAGCTGTACGATGGGCGATTGGTTAAGGTGCTGGCCTGCGATATCAGAGTTCGTGGGTTCAAATCCCACTGTGACATCGATGTTCGTATCACTTCGGAATCGGCTTTAAGTTGTAGGTCCTGTTCTAGTCATCCCTCATGTTCTAAAACAGTAGACTGTAGCACTAAAAACCAATACAACCAATATATGTAATAATATTGAAAATAGTAGTTATTTCTTTCATTTGATTTTCAGCAATTTATTTCTGACAAACTGATGATAATAAAGAACAAATTTCAAGAAAAAAAATTTACTCCATTTTCGTCACCTTTTTCTCAAATATATTCCACAGGCAAAGGGTTAAAGTACATATCTTCATGCAAAAATAAAATTCATAATAAAAAACCATTACTGCGTCAGTAATTTCAAAATTGCTGAAAAAATTATGTCTCATAATTGTTTATATGTGAGAGTTTATATCATATTAGAATTAATAATTCATTATTTATTTCCGATAAAATGTCATAGTTCCCAACTAATGTTATAAAACCAAAAATTTGGTTTGGTTTTACAAAATAAAATATTCAAGTTTTATACAATAAAGTATAACTTATCCAATTAAATTAAAAATATTTTAATATTCAAATTTTAAATCTAATACTATTAAACTTTCTGAAAGTTTTTGTGAATATTGATATTGCTGTAAATTATTTTTAAATATAAATTAAAGTATAGACTTTCATGTAAAAAAGAAACTAAGAATAATGTACATTTTTGCATTATTAATTTCAAAACGATAATAGCTTTAAAATCATGTGTCACAATTATTTATATATGACAGCTTGTGTCACATTATTGTAAAAGAAGACTTAAGAATTCAAGTTATTTTTTCTGACATAATACTTCATATTATAATTAATATTATAACACAAGACAATTTGGGAGATTCACAGAAATATTTAGGTTCATTTAAGAAATTTATACAATAGCATACAAGTAACTCAATAGAATTAAAATTAAAGTATTTAATTATTATAATTTTGGAAAGATATCTTTAATTTATATATATAACTCGATATAATTTGTAAAAGTAAATTAAAGTTTAAACCTCCATGACAAAATAAAACTCATAATAAAGTACACTTCTGCGTTGATAATTTCAAAATGACAATTGCTTAAAAATATATCTCATATATATCTATATACCGGTGAAACATTTTTAAAATGAATTATTTTTGTTTATTTATTTTCATTTTATGGGATTGAATAAATTTTTTGTATACAATCAAATATATTATTTCCAAAATAGTGACATTTTTAATAGGATACTTGATTTGAATATTCATTAAAAATTGTCTATGAATATTTTAAATGATTTGGTGCGCTACCTTGTACAGTTTTGAAACACGACGGCGAATGAAACGGAAAGCTAGTGCTTAACCCGTTCGTGACCAAGGTCTCGTGGACGCGTCGCAGCGATTCCACTCTTATCAGCCTAGTGTCCCGCCCAAGGGAAGATCTCCGATAAATATTGAAAGACCGGCGTCGCATATGCGTAATCTGAGATAGGAACTTTTTATTTTAATTTGTAAGAGCTAGATTTAATTACTAGATGGCATTAAACGGCAACGGTTTTCACAACGGTCGACTCCTATAGCATTTAAGATCTGGTCCTCAAGTGGTTAAAGCTGATTCCGAATGGTTACTAACATCCATGCCTGTAGTGGGATTCGATAACAAACTCTAGTACCGAAGAGCCTTGCCCTACCCATTTGACTAACGATTAACTTGGTTAATCAGGAGAGCAGGTTAACATAATTTTATTTCACTCAAAAGTAGAAAATCAAATTTGGAAATATTTCTTTTAGAGCTATAATTAAAATTTAAAGATATATATATATATATATATATATATATAATATATATAAATATATATATATATATATATTATACATATATATTTCATATGAATATACATAAATATATATATATATAAAATATATATAAATATATATATATGTATATATATATATATATATATATATATATATAATATTTATATATATATATATATATATATATATATACTATATATATATATATATATATATATATATATATATACATATATATACACATATATATATATATATATATGAATATATATATAATAATATATATATCTATATATATATATATATATATAAATATATATATATATATATATATATATATATATATATATATGTATATATATATATATATGTATATATATATGTATATGAATATATACATATATATATACACATATATATATATATATATATATATATATATATATATATATGTATATATACAAATATATATACATATATATATATACATATATACATATATATACATATATGTATATATATATTTAGGTATATACATG
>CM063500.1:106086763-106091763 GCA_032207245.1 Pardosa pseudoannulata | reverse complement strand
CCTTGAATATCTTACAAATGTTTGTATAATTTAATTATGTATTTCGAAAATTATGTTAGACCTAAGGATGTATATGAAATCACTAACTGTATAAGACCCTTTAAAATGTTTTGAAAGACAAATTTATAGTTATGCACTACAAATTTAACTTTAATTCATGCAAAGAATAAACACTATATATAATAAAATTCTTTTTCACCTGTCTCAACTTAGTCGCAAACACTTTTAATCACTTAAACGACTTTCTTTATCTATTTTAAACATTCAGCTTTTTGATTGCTTCACGCTACTGTGTGCAAAACCATTACAAGAACTGTAGAAAAAAATGTTTAGGGTAGAATTTTTATCCTTCCGGCTTCGAACATATTTATGGGGTCATCGAAAGAATTGTTAGAAACGGAGCCAAGACATGCTAGAGTGATACACATTAGAAAAGTCTTTTTTTTTTCTTTCTTTCTGGTCTCCTTCCCGTGAAAAAGTTTTGACTTGTTTAAAATTGTTATGCAACTTTTGGAAAATATGACTACGAAGAAGCCATTAAGCAGCTGCAAAGTTTTTATTTCAAACAGACGAATGTATTCACGTAAAAAGCATAATATAAGAAGATAAACGTAATACATTTAAAATTATATCATATTTAAGATAATGTTATTTGAAACCTTATATTTAAAGTAATATTTAACACTAGCGAATTTTAAGTAATTTAATTGTAAACTACCCTATGAGGCAGTTAAAAAAAATGGTTTATTTTGTGGTTGAGAATTATCTAGTGCACGCTCAGTAATTTGTTTATCTTCACACTCCTCTAAAGTCTCCCGATACTGTGAATGCAGTTTAGAATTACGTTGAAATCATTTAGTCAAACAGTGTGGTTATGCATAAAAAACAAACGAACAAACTTCTTATTTTTCAAAGATATTTATATATATATATATATATATATATATATATATATATATATATATTCCCTATATAATAATAGCCTAAGTTGTCTGTCCGCGAAATTTTGAAGCGGTTGTACCTGGAATGGGTACAGACATCCATATTGTATTTTTCAAGAGTTAGGGTTAGCAAAATTGAAAGCGAGTTTGAAATCCACCCCATCCCTTCTTTTCGAGCATTTAATGCTATTATTTCAAGCCTTATACTTCCTCTCATTCTATACGAAATTCATTCTTGACAGGATGGCAAAGGCGGAGAGTAATATTTAAATTTCTGGACTGTTTCCACTTGAACCTTCATATACTTTAATTAGTTGGCTCACAACGTGCAAGCGTTGTATGTTTGGTAGGATGTCCGCCCACTTGACCTTCGTACATCTCGAGTTGACGGTTCTATCCCCGACGCATCCAATTTTTTTAATGTCTAATAAATTTAATATTTTCTGCTTTTTCTTTTAAATTCTTATTCCGAAAGTTGATTTATTATTTTTAAAATACAGTTTTACTATTTTTTCAACTTTTTATGATTTTTATTTTATTAAATACACGTACTGTTGTAAGGATGTCCCTGGCCACATAAACATTTCATGTTGTGTATCCTTAAACTTTCTTCTCGTAATGTAGGGTTTGCAAAATTCAAAGCGAGTAAAGTTTATCTTTTCCTAAACTATAGATCCGATTCTGAAGTAAATTGGTATGAATAAGCTTCGTATCACAGCTAAAAATACTGTCCTCTTTAAAACGTTCGAAATCCACCCCGTCCCCTTTTCGAGCGTTTAATGCCATTATATCAAGCCCCATTTTAAGAGCAAGCGATTAAATTTATCAATTTATCACATAATAAATAGGTAAAAATAACAATTTTTTTCTAGCATTATGACTTCATTCCTTTAACCATCTCATTGAATCATTTCTTATTTTAAATTATTTAAATATTTTCTGCATTATTTTCATACATTTTATCACTAAACTTAGATATTACGTAAATAATTTTCTTTTTTATTTGACTTAAATAATAGATTAAGTACATATGTGATAATTTTAATCGATTATTTTTGTTGAAAGGTAATTCTCAGCCAAAAAAACAAACCATTTTTTTTTACCTGCCTCATAGGGTTCTTTACAATTCTGGAAAATTTAAAATTTTACTGATCCCGTCATATGACGGGCTATATGATAGTATATATATATATATATATAAATATATATATATATATATATATATATATATATATATATATATATATATATATATAATTTAAGTACCGATAAAGTTAAGTTAAAGTTAAGTAATATAGATATATATAATTTAAGTACCCTATGAGGCAGTTAAAAAAACGGTTTGTTTTTTGGTTGAGAATTATCTGGTGCACGCCCAATAATTTCTTTATCTGCACACTCATCTAAAGTTTTCCGATACTGTGAATGCAGTTTAAAATTAAGTTGAAATCATTTAGTCCAACAGTATGATTATCTATAAAAACCAAACAAACAAACTTCTTATTTTTCAAAGATATATAATTTAAAAGCTAGATATTTATTAGTCCGTGATATAGACTCCTAGACTTTTATGAAAAGAATTAATTGTTACTAACAGTGATAAAATGTTCACTGCTACAAAAAATAATCGGTCAAAATTGAGCGAATCGATTACAAACCATGTGGTTGTGTATAAAAACTAAAAACAGAAATGAACAAACTTCTTCATTTTCAAAGATATATCACTTAAATGCTAGATATTTATTAGTTTGTCAAATAGACACCTAGACTTTGTTGTTAATACGGGTGATAAAATTTTCATTGCAACAAAAAATAATCTATGATTTAATTTAAAATCATCAGATATGTACCTAATCTATTATTTAAGCCAAATATAAAAGAAAATTATTTACATAATTAAAAATATTTATTTAATTTTCTTTTTCATTCAGAGAATTTTAAATTCAAGTAAAGTTCAGTGATAAAACGTATGAAAATAATACAGACGATATTTGAATAATTTAAAATAAAAAATGGATTAAATGAGATGGTTAAAGAATAACGACATAATGATAGATAAAAAATGTTATTTTTATATATTTATTATGTGATAAATGGAATCGGTTGCTTTTAACCAAAGAAAATACGGCTTGAAATAATGGCATTAAATGCTCGAAAAGTGTTGAAGGGGTGGATTACGATCGTTTTAAAGACAGCAGTATACTTCTCTGTGATATTAAGTCTATTTATACAAATTTATTTTAGAATCATATCGATAGATTAGGAGAAGGTAAACTTTACTTGCTTTGAAATTTTCTAATCCTAAACTCATCAAGAATCCAATATGGTTGCCTCTATCCATTCCAGGTCCAACCGCTTCATAAATTCGAGGACAGGCGGACAGATAAATTAGGCTATTATTATATAGGGGATTTAAGATAACGCTATTTGAAATATAACATTTGAACTAATATTTAAAATGAAATTTTTCCATGAAAAGATTTGTAATGCATGTTAGTCGCTATTAAAAAACTAGCATATAGCCCGTCATATGACTGGATTAGTAAAATTTTAAATTTTCCAGAATTGTAAAGTACCCTATGAGGCAGGTAAAAAAATGGTTTGTTTTTTGGCTGAGAATTATCTGGTACACGCTCAATAATTTGTTTATCTTTACTGACCACATGTTAGTTGCCAACTTTAATTTATCTTGTCATATTACGTGATAGGATGGACAGCAGAGGTTTTAATATTGACAGTGATTATTTGGCGGTATATATGAATGATGTCCAAAATTGAGCGAATCGATTGCAAACCGTGTGGTTATGTATAAAAAACAAACACACAAACGAACAAACTTCTTAATTTTCAAAGATATGTAATTTAAAAGATAGGTATTTATTAGCTCGTGAAATAGACTCCTAGACCTTTTTTTTGAAAGAATTTGTTGTCAATACCTGTGATAAATTTTGCATTGCATCAAAAGATAATCGATGATTCAATTTCAAATTATCACCTAATGTATTATTTAAGCCAAGTATAAAAGAAAATTATTTACTTATTATCTAAGTTCAGTGTTAAAAAGTACGAAATTAATGAAGACGATATTTAAATAATTTAAAATAAGAACTGATTCAACGAGATGGTTGAAGGAATGACGTCATACTGCTAGTAAAACATGTTATTTTTAAATATTTATGGTGTGATAAATTTAGCGGCTGCTTTTAACCGGGGAAAATACGGCTTCAAATAATGGCATTGAACGCTCGAAAAGTAGATATGAAGAGTAATATCGAAAAGTAGATATGATGTTGTGATATGAAGCCTATTTATACAAATTTATTTTAGAAACGGATCGATAGTTTAGGAGAAGGGGAATTTTCTCGCTTTGAATTTTGCTAACTCTAACTGATCAAGAATCCAATATGGATACCCATATCCAATACAGGTCCAATCGCTTTATAAATTCGAGGACAGACGGACAGATAACAGGGCTATTATTATATAGGGGATTTAAGATAACTCTATATAAAATGTAACCTTATATTAAAAGTATAATTTAAAATAAAATCTTTGAATGGAAAAGTCGAACGATGGCCAATTGGTTAGGGTGCTTGTCTTCGGAACAGGAGTTCGTGGGTTCAAATCTCAAAGTAGCATGGATGTTCGTAGCCTTTCGAAATCGGCTTTAAGCTGTAGATCACTGTCTCACTAGCCCTCGTGTTGCAAAACGTACACTGTAGCACTCCGAACCAAACCAAACTTTTGCATAGAAAGATAAATTTGGGATGCATAATAGTCGTTATTAAAAATTAAATTGTTTCTATATGGAATTTTCCATAATTTTAATGTAATTTGAACATGTTCCAAAGAATTATAGTCATGAAAACTGAGTAATTTTTATTTTTAACATATGGTTGCGTTCACATAAATTGCTCTAAATGAAAAGAAAACTAAAATAATATTTTTATAAAACCCTTTCTTAAATTATTATTAATATTATTTTATTTTAGATGATTTTACATATAAATTATTTAAAATTGGATTTATATAAATATGATTTCAGGTATCTGATATTGC
>CM063500.1:106079263-106081763 GCA_032207245.1 Pardosa pseudoannulata | reverse complement strand
TTTTTTTTTGGTTTGGAGCAATGTGTGTACCCATTTTGCACCTCGAGGGTTAATGATACCGGGACCTTTAAAGTCAATTATAAACGGATACGAACATGCATATCATAGTGGGATTCGAATCCAAAGTTTTTCATCAAAGTTTAAAAAACGAAAATATGCAGATAGCCGATTACAACTTTCACCGGTTATCTGCATATTTTCATTTTAGGACTACATTTTCAACTATATTTGAAATATATTTTCATTTTAATTTGTTACCATATGTGCTTTTCTCATAATCTTTGATTCAAATAAATAAGTTTCATGCCTACCTTTTAATTCCTGCCTTAAAGTTTCATCTCGTAAATGGAAATGGAAATGTTTTCAGTGGAAACGAGGGAAATACGTCTTTATTCAAAGTCCCAACATTTCTAGAAAGGAAATAAATGAGTTAAATAGTAAAGGAATTGGAAAAATTCTAAAACTTATTCCGGATTTTAAATGAAACATATTCAAGCTGTGGATGTTTAATCTACACACTGTTTAAAGTGACTTTTGTATACAAAGGGGATATGAATCCCTTTGAAAAATAATTTTATTTGAAGTATAAGAAAAAATTAATTATTTTGTCTATTAACAATTAATTTAAAGCATATTACGAAAAACAATGCCTATTTAAAGGAACACGAGATGTTGATTTTTTCAATTTTGAACGGTATTTTTATAATTAAAATATATAATATTGTTGTACGAAACGTATTAGATGCAAATATCTGATAGAAAAGCTATTTAGAATAATATACGAGACTATAAATATGAACATTACATAATTTTTCTTCTCTGGGGATATCTTTTTAAACAGAATTTGCATGTGTAAAAATATACCAGATGATTTTACTGGATCGAACACAATATTTTTCTTCCTATTTAAAAATATTAATAGGATACATGTTCAAAGAATATTACATTGTTTTACTTTTTATGATTTATTATTTTTTGGTAAAAAATTTGCTTTTAATACGCATACCAGAGATTTTTTTACTAAGAACATGATATTTTTCTTCCTATTTAAAAATATTAATAGGATGCATGTTTAAAGAATATTACATAGTTTTACTTTTTTATGATTTATTTTTATGGTACAGAATTTGCTTGTAAGATGCGTATCAGACATTTTTAGAAGGAGTATGATATTTTACTTCCTATTAAAAATTATTAATAGGATACATGTTCAAAGAATATTACATTGTTTTACTTTTTATGATTTATTTTTTTGATAAAAAATTTGCTTTTAATACGCATACCAGAGAATTTTTACTAAGAACATGATATTTTACTTCTTTTTTAAAAATATTAATAGGATACATGTTTAAAGAATATTACATGGTTTTACTTTTTTATGATTTATTTTTATGGTAGAGAATTTGCTTGTAAGATGCGTATCAGACATTTTTAGTAGGAGTATGATATTTTACATCCAATTAAAAATTATTAATAGGATACATTTTTAAAGAATATTACATAGTTTTACTTTTTTATGGTTTATTTTTATGATAGAGAATTTGCTTGTAAGATGCGTCCCAGACATTTTTAGTAGGAGTATGATATTTTACTTCATATTAAAAATTATTAATAGGATACATGTTTAAAGAATATTATATAGTTTTACTTTTTTTATGATTTACTTTTATGATAGAGAATTTGCTTGTAAGATGCGTATCAGACATTTTTAGTAGGAGTATGATATTTTACTTCCTATTAAAAATTATTAATAAGGTACATGTTTAAAGAATATTACATAGTTTTACTCTTTTTTATGATTTATTTTAATGATATCTAATTTGCTTGTAAGATGCGTATCAGACATTTTTAGTATGAGTATGATATTTTACTTCCTATTAAAAATTATTAATAAGGTACATGTTTAAAGAATATTACATAGTTTTACTCTTTTTTATGATTTATTTTAATGAGAAAGAATTTGCTAGTAAAATGCATACCAGATTTTTTTATTGTAGGAACACGATATTTTTCTTCCTATTTTAAAATATTAATAGAATACATATTTAAAGAATATTATATAGTTTTACTTTTTTATCATAAATAATTTGCTTGTAAGATGCATACCAGACGTGTTTTAGTGGGAACACTATATTTTTCTTCCTATTTTAAAATATTAATAGGGTACATATTTAAAGAATATTACATAGTTTTACTTTTTTTATGATTTATTTTTATGATAAATTATTTGCTTGTAAGATGCATACTAGTCTTTTTTTTAGTAGGAACACGATATTATTCTTCCTATTTAAAAATATCAAAAGGATACATGTTTAAAGAATATTTCATAAGTTTTACTTATTTTATGATTCATTTTTATGATAAATAATATGCTTGTAAAAAGCATACCAGACGCTTTTTCAGTAGGAATAAAATATACGATATTTTTCTTCCTATTTAAAAATATAAGTGGGATACATTTTTAAAGAATAGCAGTTTGTGTCTTGAGAAAGTATTTTGT
>CM063500.1:106036763-106064263 GCA_032207245.1 Pardosa pseudoannulata | reverse complement strand
TAAAACCTAGGATGGACATAAATGTTATATGATATATAAAACTAACACTTATATTTATAATTGTATTACTTACCAAATCCCTTGTAAAATCTAGCATAGAATTAAATGTTATATGATATTTAAAACTAATACTTATACTTATAATTGTATTATTTACCAAATCCCTTGTAAAACCTAGCATAGAAATAAATGTTATGTGATATATGAAATTAATACTCATAATTGTGTTATTACCAAATCCCTTGTAAAACCTAGCATAGAAATAAATGTTATATGATATTTGAAACTAATACTTGTAATTGTATTACTTACCAAATCCCTTGTAAAATCTAGCATAGAATTAAATGTTATATGATATTTAAAACTAATACTTATAATTGTATTATTTACCAAATCCCTTGTAAAACCTAGCATAGAAATAAATGTTATGTGATATATGAAATTAATACTCATAATTGTGTTATTTACCAAATCCCTTGTAAAACCTAGCATAGAAATAAATGTTATATGATATGAAACTAATACTTGTAATTGTATTATTTACCAAATCCCCTGTAAAACTTAGCATAAACATAAATATTATATGATATATAAAACTAATACTTATAATTGTATTAATTACCAAATCCCTTGTAAAAATCTAGCATAGACATAAATGTTATATGATATATGAAACTAATACTCATAATTATATTATTTACCAAATATCTTGTAAAATCTAGCATAGAAATAAATATTTTATGATATTTAAGACTAATGCTTATAAGTGTATTATTTACCAAATCCATTGTAAAACCTAGCATAGACATAAATTTTATATGGTATATGGAACTACTTAACCAATATTTATCATTTAATGCTTTTTTCAAATTTTTATTTAGAATTATCCTATTAAGTATTATATGGAGTGCATTTTATTATGAAGGAAGTATCATTAGAATCGATTTTCTTTTAAATTCTAGTCTTTTATGACAGCGATATTTCATGGTTTTTTAGATGACAACTCAGGTGATACTGAGGACCAAACTTTTTTAGAAGACATAAATGTGCTTCACTATGCCACTCATAACACTTATCAGCCTCTATCCACCCACACATTTCTTTGCTGGAGCAGATAAATCGTAGTCTGATATATGAACAAATAAAGATAACAAAATTCAAAAATAGCCTTGAATCATTTTTAAAGGTAATCAATGTAATCAACCAAATAAAGATAAAATCAATATTTCAGATATTAAATATAATATACCAACTAGAATCCATAATACTATCCAATATTGCTAAATGTTTAATTAAAATCTCAACTGAAAAAAAATTATGATGCATTAAAATAATGAACTTCAATGAATTTTTATTCAGGTCTCATATTTTTTAGAAAGATTCTTCCAGCAGAATTCAATTTTCTTTGGGAAGTGATAAAAGAAATTAAGTTTTTATGTTTTAATTTTTAATTTTTAATTCAGCACTTGAACATATTTCATTAATAGTTATCTTACACGCACGTACTTTGTTCAAACACATACCTATCTTTGAGTAGAAAATTTCAAGAGTAGATAATACATAACAAGAAAACTATTTAATTTAATATTTTTCATCAAATATTAGTCTCGAAAGAAAGAAATTTTTTCAAAATTAATTAATATTTTTCAGTTTAAATTTTCTTTTTTGAATTACCGTACTATTTCTCAAATAAAATTTATTCATAAAGTAATTTTTGATAACTACCATTAAATAAATATCTATAGTTATTTAGTTTACTTTCATTTATTTATAATATGCAATTTTAATTTCGACTACTTCTAACTATATTATTTTTAATTAATTTTAAAAATTTTCATTATAGGTGATGCATTTTTAAAGCTAAACAATTTTAAATTCAGTACTTCGAATAAACTGAGTATTTATTGATCCGACAAAATACTTTATGTTACGAGTTTTGCAGTTTTCTACATTTTTGTTTTCGGAAAAAAGATTTTTACTACGATACTTTGAAAATAAAAACTAAGGTATCAGGTGTCTCAAAACCTGAAACATGAAATTCGAAGAATAGATTTTCAAGCATTTTCTTCTTTTAGGAAATATCTGGGCGTTCGAAATAAATATTAAAAAATTATTTTTCTTGTGGAGATTAATATCGTTAAGATTAAAACTCTAAACAAAAGAAATTGTAGGTTTAGGGTTAAGATTGTATATCGTCGTATTGTCTGTGATATTGATTAGGTTCAAGTATGCATTCTAATAGTGAAAATTTATAGAAAAGTTGAGGTAAAACAGGAGATTCAATATTCTGTACACACTTGTAATATTTTAAACATAAAATTTAGAATATAGCTTTAAGATGTAGGAGGATATGTCACTTCACTGCAAGCAATTCAAAATCCAATTCATGTCTACAACAACTTAATTATATTGTTGTATATTATATTGTTATATATATTTTTACAGCCGCTTTTGGTATAATTGCTTTATTAGAACCAGCAGAACGTCGTTGCAAGTCTAAAAGAATTCCGTAATATATGCACATACGCACAGATATATAACACTTATAAGCCTCTATACACCCACACTTTTCTTTGCACGAGCAGATAAATCATAGTCTTATATATGAACAAATAAAGTTAACAGAATTCAAAAATAGACTTGAATCATTTTTAAAGATAATCAATGACATCAACCAAATAAAGATAAAGTCAATATTTTAGATATTAAATATAATATACCAACTAGAATCCATAATACTATCCAATATTTCTAAATTAAAAAATAGTCTTGAATCATTTCAAATCTTAATCAATGACATCAACCAAATAAAGATAAAGTCAATATTTTAGATATTAAATATAATATACCAACTAGAATCCATAATACTATCCAATATTTCTAAATGTTTAATTAAAATCTCAACTGAAAAAAAATTATGATGCATTAAAATAATGAACTTCAATGAATTTTTATTAAGGCCTCATATTTTTTAGAAAGATTCTTCCAGCAGAATTCAATTTTCTATGGGAAGTGATAAAATAAATTATGTTTTTATGTTTTTATTTTTAATTTTTAATTCAGCACTTGAAGACATTTCGTTAAGGGTTTTCTTACACGTACGTACTTCATTCAAACACGTACGTATCTTTGAATAGAAAATTTCAGAAGTAGATATTACATAACAAAAAAAAAACTATTTAATTTAATATTTTTCACCAAATATTAGTCTTTAAATAAAGTAATTCTTTTTAAAATTAATTAATATTTTTCAGTTTTAATTTTCTTTCATGAATTACCATACTATTTCTCAAATAAAATTTATTTATACAGTAATTTTTGCTAACTAATATTGAATAAATATTTATAGTTACTTAGTTTACTTTTATTTATTTCTAATATATAATTATAATTTAGACTCCTTTTAACTATATTTTTTTAATTAATTTCAAAATTTTTCATTATAGTTGATGCATTTTTATAGCTAAACAATTTTAAATTCTGTATGTCGAATAAATTACGTATTTAATGGTCTGACAAAATACTTGATGTTACGAGTTTTACAGTTTTCTACATTTTCGTTTTCAGAAAAAGATTTTTACTACGATACTTTCGAAATAAAAACTAAGGTATCAGGTGTCTCAAAACCAAAAACATGAAATTCGAAGAATAGATTTTCAAGCATTTTCTTCATTTTGAAAATATCTGGGCGTTCGAAATAAATATTAAAAAATTATTTTTCTTGTGGAGATGAATATCGATAAGATTAAAAAACTAAAAAAAATCTAAACAAAGGAAATGGTTTAGAGTTAAGCTTCGATATTATCTTATGGCCTGTGATATTGGTTAGGTTCTAGCATGCATTCTAATAGTGAAAATTTATAAAAAATTTGCGGTCAAACGGGAGGTTCAATATTCTGTGGGTACTTGTAAAATTTTAAACATAAAATTTAGGATAAATGTATAAGATGTAGGAGGATAAGCCATTTCACTTCAGGCAATACCCATTCCTGTCTAAAATAACTTAATTATATTTTTGTATAGGCCCACATATACATACATTTTATATAGGTTTTAAAGGTTCAATTTAAAGGTATTCAATAACATCAACCAAATGCATAAAGATAAAGTCAATATTTCAGATATTAAATATAATATACCAACTAGAATCCATAATACTATCCAATATTGCTAAATGTTTAATTAAAATCTCAACTGAAAAAAAATTATGATGCATTAAAATAATGAACTTCAATGAATTTTTATTAAGGCCTCATATTTTTTAGAAAGATTCTTCCAGCAGAATTCAATTTTCTATGGGAAGTAAAAAGAAATTAAGTTTTTATGCTTTAAATTTTAATTTTTAATTCAACACTTGAACACATTTCATTAATGGTTATCTTACACGAACATACTTTGTTCATATACATACCTATCTTTGAATTGAAAATTTCAAGAGTAGATAATACATAAGAAGAAAACCTATTTAATATATTATTTTTCACCAAATATTAGTCTCGAAAGAAAGAAATTTTTTCAAAATTAATTAATATTTTTCAGTTTTAATTTTCTTTAATGAATTACCGTACTATTTCTCAAATACAATTTATTTATAAAGTAATTTTTCCTAACTATTATTAAATAAATATTTATAGTTATTTAGTTTACTTTTTTTTCTAATATGTAACTTTAATTTAAACTACTTCTAACTATAATATTATTAAAATAATTTTAAAATTTTTCATTATAGTTGATGCAGTTTTATAATTAACAATTTTATATTCAGTATGTCGAATAAAGTATGTATTTATTGATCCGACAAAATACTTGATGTTACGATTTTTACAGTTTTCGACATTTTTGTTTTCGGAAAAAAGATTTTTACTACGATACTTTCAAAATAAAAACTAAGGTATCAGGTGTTTTAAAACCAAAAAAATGAAATTCGATGAATAGATTTTCAAGCATTTTCTGCTTTTAGAAAATATCTGGGCGTTCGAAATAAATATTAAAAAATTATTTTCCTTGTGGAGATGATTATCGATAAGATTAAAATTCTAAAAAAAAAGAAATGGTTTAGAGTTTAGCTTCTGTATTGTCGTATTGTCTGTGATATTGATTAGGTTCAAGTATGCATTCTAATAGTGAAAATTTATAGAAAAGTTGAGGTAAAACAGGAGATTCAATATTCTGTACACACTTGTAATATTTTAAACATAAAATTTAGAATATAGCTTTAAGATGTAGGAGGATATGTCACTTCACCTCAAGCAATTCAAAATCCAATTCATGTCTACAACAACTTAATTATATTGTTGTATATTATATTGTTATATATATTTTTACAACCGCTACTGATGTAACTGCTTTATTAGAATCAGCAAAACTTCGTTGCATGTCTAAAAGAATTCCGTAGTATATACACATACACACAGATATATAACACTTGTCAGCCTCTATACACACTTTTCTTTGAGGTAGGAGATAAATCATAGTCTGATATATGAACAAATAAATATAAAAAAATTCAAAAATAACCTTGAATCATTTCAAAGCGTAAACAATGACATCAACCAAATAAAGTCACTATTTTAGATATTAACTATAATATACCAACTAGAATCCATAATACTATCCAATATTGCTAAATGTTTAATTAAAATCGCAACTGAAAAAAATTATGATCTGTTAAAATAATGAACTTCAATGAAATTTTATTAAGATTACATATTTTTTAGAAATATTCTTCCAGCAGAATTCAAATTTCTTTGGGAAGTGATAAAAAAAATTAAGTTTTTATGTTTTAATTTTTAATTTTTAATTCAGAACTTGAACACATTTCGTTGATGATTACCTTACACGCACGTACTTCGTTCAAACACTTAAGTATCTTTGAGTAGAAAATTTTAAAAGTAGATAATACATAACAAGAAAATCTATTTAATTTAATATTTTTCATCAAATATCAGCCTCAAAAGAAAGTAACTTTTTCAAAATTAATTAATATTTTTCAGTTTTAATTTTGTTTCATGAATTACCGTACTATTTCTCAAATAAAATTTATTCATAAAGTAATTTTTTCTAACTATTATTAAATAAATATCTATAGTTACTTAGTTTACTTTAATTTATTTATAATATGCAATTTTAATTTCGACTACTTCTAACTATATTATTTTTTAATTGATTTTAAATTTTTTCATTATAGTTGATGCATTTTTATAGCTAAACAATTTTAAATTCAGTACAACGAATAAACCGCGTATTTATTGATCCGACAAAATACTTTATGTTACGAGTTTTGCAGTTTTCTACATTTTTGTTTTCGGGAAATGATTTTTACTACGATACTTTCAAAATAAAAACTAAGGTATCAGGTGTTTTAAAACCAAAAACATGAAATTCGATGAATAGATTTTCAAGCATTTTCTGCTTTTAGAAAATATCTGGGCGTTCGAAATAAATATTAAAAATTTTTTTTCTTGTGGAGATGAATATCGATAAGATTAAAATTCTAAACAAAAGAAATGGTTTAGAGTTAAGCTTCTATATTATCGTATGGCCTGTGATATTGGTTAGGTTCTAGCATGCATTCTAATAGTGAAAATTTATAGAAAAGTTGATGTCAAACGGGAGATTCTATATCATGTACACACTTGTAATATTTAATTATTAAAGCTTTATTCTAAACTTTATGTTTAAAATATAACATAAAATTTAGAATAAAGGTTTAAGATGTAGGAGGATATGTCACTTCACCTCAAGCAATTCAAAATCCAATTCATGTCTACAACAACTTAATTATATTGTTGTATATTATATTGTTATATATGTTTTTAAAACCGCTACTGGTATAACTCCTTTATCAGTACTAGCAGAATATCGTTGCACGTTTAAAATAATTCCGTAGTATATACACATACACACAGATATATAATACTTATCAGCCTCTATACACCCACACTTTTATTTGCGGGAGCAGATAAATCATAGTCTGATATATGAACAAATAAAGATAACAAAATTTAAAATTAGCCTTGAATCATTTTAAAGGTATTCAATAACATCAACCAAATGCATAAAGATAAAGTCAATATTTCAGATATTAAATATGATATACCAACTAGAATCCATAATACTATCGAATAGTGTTAAATGTTTAATTAAAATCTCAACTGAAAAAAAAATTGTGATGTATTAAAATAATGAACTTCAATAAATTTTTATTCAGGTCTTATATTTTTAGAAATATTTTTCCAGCAGAATTCAATTTTCTTTGGGAAGTGATAATAAAAATTAAGTTTTTATGTTTAAATTTTTAATTTTTAATTCAGCACTTGAACACATTTCGTTAATGATTATCTTACACGCACGTACTTCGTTCAAAAACATAGCTATCTTTGAATAGAAAATTTCAAGAGTAGGTAATACATAACAAAAAAACCTATTTCATATAATATTTTTCATCAAATATCAGTCTCGAAAGAAAGTAAATTTTTTAAAATTAATTAATATTTTTCAGTTTTAATTTTCTTTCATGAATTACCGTACTATTTCTGAAATACAATTTATTTATAAAGTAATTTTTCCTAACTATTATTAAATAAAATTTATAGTTATTTAGTTTACTTTTTTTTCTGATATGTAACTTTAATTTCAACTACTTCTAACTATAATATTTTTAAAATAATTTTAAACTTTTTATTATAGTTGAAGCATTTTTATAGCTAAACAATTTTTAATTCAGTACCTCGCATAAACTGCGTATTTATTGATCCGACAAAATACTTTATGTTACTACTTTTACAGTTTTCTACATTTTTGTTTTCGAAAAAAAGATTTTTTCAACGATACTTTAAAATTAAAAACTGATGTATCAGATGTCTGAAAACCAAAAACATGAAATTCGAAGAATAGATTTTCAAGCATTTTCTTCTTTTTGAAAATATTTGGGCGTTCGAAATAAATATTAAAAAATTATTTTTCTTGTGGAGATGAATATCGATAAGATTAAAATTCTAAACAAAAGAAATGGTTTAGAGTTAAGATTCTATATTATCTTATGGCCTGTGATATTGGTTAGGTTCTAGCATGCATTCTAATAGTGAAAATTTATAAAAAATTTGCGGTCAAACGGGAGGTTCAATATTCTGTGGGTACTTGTAAAATTTTAAACATAAAATTTAGGATAAATGTATAAGATGTAGGAGGATAAGCCATTTCACTTCAGGCAATACCCATTCCTGTCTAAAATAACTTAATTATATTTTTGTATAGGCCCACATATACATACATTTTATATAGGTTTTAAAGGTTCAATTTAAAGGTAATCAATAACATCAACTGAATAAAGATAAAGTCAATATTTCAGATATTAAATATAATATACCAACTAGAATCCATAATAATATCGAATATTGCTAAACGTTTAATTAAAATCGCAACTGAAAAAATTATGATCTATTAAAATAATGAACTTCAATGAATTTTTATTCAGGTCTCATATTTTTTAGAAACATTCTTCCAGCAGAATTCAATTTTCTTTGAGAAGTGATAGAAGAAATTAAGTTTTTATGTTTTAGTTTATAATTTTTAATTCAGCACTTGAACACATTTCATTAATAGTTATCTTACACGCACGTACTTTGTTCAAACACTTATCTATCTTTGAATAGAAAATTTCAAGAGTAGATAATACGTAGCAAGAAAACCTACTTAATTTAATATTTTTCATCAAATATCAGTCTCAAAAGAAAGTAATGTTTTTTAAAAATTAATTAATATTTTTCAGTTTTAATTTTCTTTCATGAATTACCGTACTATTTCTCAAATACAATTTATTTATAAAGTAATTTTTCCTAACTATTATTAAATAAATATTTATAGTTACTTAGTTTACTTTTATTTATTTCTAATATATAATTATAATTTAGACTCCTTTTAACTATATTTTTTTAATTAATTTTAAAATTTTTCATTATAGTTGATGCATTTTTATAGCTAAACAATTTTAAACTCAGTACGTACAATAAACTGCACATTTATTGATCCGACAAAATACTTTATGTTACGAGTTTTACATTTTTCTACATTTTTTCTTTCAGAAAAAGATTTTTACTTTAAAAAGAAAAACTAAAGTATCAGGGGTCTCAAAACCAAAAACATGAAATTCCACGAATAGACTTTCAAACAATTTCTTCTTTTAGAAAATATTTGGGCGTTCGAAATAAATATTAAAAAATTATTTTTCTTGTGGAGATGAATATGGATAAGATTAAAATTATAAACAAAAGAAATTGTAGGTTTAGGGTTAAGATTTTATATCGTCGTCTTGCCGGTGATATTGGTTAGGTTCAAGTATGCATTCTAATAGTGAAAATTTATAGAAAAGTTACGGTAAAATAGGAGATTCAATATTCTGTAAACACTTGTAATATTTTAAAGATAAAATTTAGAATATAACTTTAAGATGTAGGAGGATATGTTACTTCACTGCAACTAATTCAAAATCCAATTCACGTCTACAACCACTTACTTATATTGTTGTATATTATATTGATATATATGTTTTCAAAACCGCTACTGGTATAATTGCTTTATCAGAATCCGCAGAACTTTGTTTCACGTCTAAAAGAATTCCGTAGTATAAACACATACACACAGATATATAACACTTATCAACCTCTATACACCCACACTTTTCTTTGCGGCAGTAAATAAATCATAATCTGATATATGAACAAATAAAGATAACAAAATTCAAAAATAGCCTTGAATCATTTTTAAAGGTAATCAATGACATCAACCAAATAAAGATAAAGTCAATATTTCATATATTAAATATAATATACCAACTAGAATCCATAATAATATCGAATATTGCTAAAAGTTTAATTAAAATCGCAACTGAAAAAAATTATGATCTGTTAAAATAATGAACTTCAATGAAATTTTATTAAGATTACATATTTTTTAGAAATATTCTTCCAGCAGAATTCAAATTTCTTTGGGAAGTGATAAAAGAAATTAAGTTTTTATGTTTTAATTTTTAATTTTTAATTCAGCACTTGAACACATTTCATTAATGGTTATCTTACACGCACGTACTTTGTTCAAACACATACCTATCTTTGAATAGAAAATTTCAAGAGTAGATAATACATAACAAGAAAACCTATTTAATTTAATATTTTCACCAAATATTAGTCTCTAAAGAAAGAAGTTTTTTCAAAATTAATTAATATTTTTCAGTTTAAATTTTCTTTTTTGAATTACCGTACTATTTCTCAAATAAAATGTATTCATAAAGTAATTTTTGATAACTACCATTAAATAAATATTTATAGTTATTTATTTTACTTTCATTTATTTATAATATGCAATTTTAATTTCGGCTACTTCTAACTATAATATTTTTTAATTAATTTTACAATTTTTCATTATAGTTGATTCATTTTTATAGCTAAACAATTTTAAACTCAGTACGTATAATAAACTGCACATTTATTGATCCAACAAAATACTTTATGTTACGAGTTTTACATTTTTCTACATTTTTTTTTCAGAAAAAGATTTTTACTTTAAAAAGAAAAACTAAAGTATCAGGGGTCTCAAAACCAAAAACATGAAATTGCACGAATAGAGTTTTAAACAATTTCTTCTTTTAGAAAATATTTGGGCGTTCGAAATAAATATTAAAAATTTATTTTTCTTGTGGAGATGAATATCGATAAGATTAAAATTATAAACAAAAGAAATTGTAGGTTTTAGGTTAAGCTTCTATATCGACGTATGTATTGTGATATTGTTTAGATTCAAGCATGCATTCTAATAGTAGAAATTTATAGAAAAGTTGCGGTCAAACGGAAGGTTCAATGTTTTGTACACACTATGTAATATTTAATTCTCAAAGCTTTATTCTAAATTTTATGTTTCAATTATAACATAAAATTTAGGATAAAGCTTTAAGATGTAGAAGTATATGTCACTTCACTGCAAGCAATTCAAAATCCAATTCATGTCTACAACAACTTAATTATATTGTTGTATATTATATTGTTATATATATTTTTACAACCGCTACTGATGTAACTGCTTTATTAGAATCAGCAAAACTTCGTTACATGTCTAAAAGAATTCCGTAGTATATACGCATACACACAGTTATATAATACTTATCAGACTCTATACATCCACACTTTTCTTTGCTGGAGCATATAAATCATAGTCAGGTATATGAACAAATATAGATAACAAAATACAAAAATAGCCTTCAATCATTTTAAATCTAATCAATAACATCAACCAAATAAAGATAAAGTCAATAGTTCAGATATTAAATATAATATACCAACTAGAATCTATAATACTATCGACTATTGCTAAATTCAAAAATAACCTTGAATCATTTTAAAGGTTATCAATAACATCAACCAAAAAAAGATAAAGTCAATATTTCAGATATTAAATATAATATAACAACTCGAATTCATTATACTATCGAATATTTCTAAACTTTTAATTATAATCTCAACTGAAAAAAAATTATGGTCAAACACATACCTATCTTTGAATTGAAAATTTCAAGAGTAGATAATACATAAGAAGAAAACCTATTTAATATATTATTTTTCACCAAATATTAGTCTCGAAAGAAAGTAATGTTTTTAAAAAATTAATTAATATTTTTAAGTTTTAAATTTCTTTCATGAATTATCGTACTATTTCTCAAATAAAATTTGTTAATAAAGTAATTTTTGCTAACTATTATTAAATAAATATCTATAGATACTTACTTTACTTTTATTTATTTCTAATATATAATTATAATTTAGACTACTTTTAAATATATTATTTTTTTAATTAATTTTAAAAATTTTCATTATAGTTGATGCATTTTTATAGCTAAACAATTTTAAACTCAGTACGTCCAATAAACTGCACATTTATTGATCCAGCAAAATACTTTATGTTTCGAGTAAATGATTTTTACTACGATACTTTCAAAATAAAAACTAAGGTATCAGGTGTTTTAAAACCAAAAAAATGAAATTCGATGAATAGATTTTCAAGCATTTTCTGCTTTTAGAAAATATCTGGGCGTTCGAAATAAATATTAAAAAATTATTTTTCTTGTGGAGATGAATATCGATATGATTAAAATTCTAAACAAAAGAAATGGTTTAGAGTTAAGCTTCTATATTATCGTATGGCCTGTGATATTGGTTAGGTTCTAGCATGCATTCTAATAGTGAAAATTCATAGAAAAGTTGTGGTCAAACGGGAGATTGAATATTATGTACACACTTGTAATATTTAATTCTTAAAGGTTTATTCTAAATTTTATGTTTAAAATATAACATAAAATTTTAAATAAAGCTTTAAGATGTAGGAGGATATGTCACTTCACTGCAAGCAATTCAAAATCCAATTCATGTCTACAACAACTTACTTATATTGTTGTATATTATATTGATATATGTGCTTTTTAAAACCGCTACTGATATAACTCCTTTATAAGAACCAGCAGAACGTCGTTGCACGTCTAAAATAATTCCGTAGTATATGCACATACACACAAATATATAACACTTATCAGCCTCTATACACCCACACATTTCTTTGAGGGAGCAGATAAATCATAGTCTGATATATGAACAAATAAAGATAACAAAATTATAAAATAGCCTTGAATCATTTTTAAAGGTAATCAATGACATCAACCAAACAAAGATAAAGTCAATATTTCAGATATTATGTATAATATACCTACTAGAATCCATAATACTATCGAATATTGCTAAACGTTTAATTAAAATCTCAACTGAAAAAAGTTGTGATCTATTAAAGTCATGAACTTCAATGAATTTTTTTTCAGATCTCACATTTTTTCGAAATATTCTTTCAGCAGAATTCAATTTTCTATGGCAAGTGATAAAAGAAATTAAGTTTTTATATTTTAATCTTTAATTCAGCACTTGAATACATTTCATTAATGGTTATCTTACACGCACGTACTTTGTTCAAACATATACCTATACTTGAATAGAAAATTTCAAGAGTAGATAATACATAACAAGAAAATCTATTTAATTTAACATTTTTCAACAAATATTATTCTGGAAAGAAAGTAATTTTTTAAAATTAATTAATATTTTTCAGTTTTAGTTTTCTTTCATGAATTACTGTACTATTTCTCAAATAAAATTTATTAATAAAGTAATTTCTTCTAACTATTATTAAATAAATATCTATAGTTATTTAGTTTACTTTAATTTATTTATAATATGCAATTTTAATTTAGACTACTTTTAAATATATTATTTTTTTAATTAATTTTAAAAATTTTCATTATAGTTGATGCTTTTTTATAGCTAAACAATTTTAAACTCAGTACGTCGAATAAACTGCACATTTATTGATCCAGCAAAATACTTTATGTTTCGAGTTTTGCAGTTTTCTACATTTTTGTTTTCGGAAAAAGATTTTTACTACGATACTTTCAAAATAAAAACTAAGGTATCAGGTGTCTCAAAACCAAAAACATGAAATTCGACGAATAGATTTTCAAGCATTTTCTTCTTTTAGAAAATATCTGGGCGTTCGAAATAAATATTAAAAAATTATTTTTCTTGTGGAGATTAATATCGTTAAGATTAAAACTCTAAACAAAAGAAATTGTAGGTTTTAGGTTAAGCTTCTATATCGACGTATGTATTGTGATATTGTTTAGATTCAAGCATGCATTCTAATAGAACAAATTTATAGAAAAGTTGCGGTCAAACGGAAGGTTCAATGTTTTGTACACATTTATAATATTTTAAATATAAAATTTAGAGATAGGTTTAAGATATAGGAAGATATATTCAAGTTATTTTGGTTATTGAATTGCACAGCCACATACCAGTCTGAAAGTTTTTTTGAAAAAAATTGTTATATATCCTTTAATAAACTAACCTTAAATACTTATAAAAGCAATAAAAATATTTAAAAAATATATATTTAAAACTAGATTTTTTTTTCCTTAAAACGATTCTCATTATCATTGTTAAAAGAAATATTTTGGACATAAATGTTAAATTTTAAGTTTTTAATGACGGACATACTTGTAAATTGGAATCTAACTATAACACCCATAACTGTAAGCCTATTTTACATTTTTAAAACATGTTTCTAATAGTAACCTCTTCCTTTTTTGGGGGAGAGGGTTAATTTTAACCTCTATCCAATTGTGCAAAACAAAAAAAAAATGACTCTCCTATCAATAATTTTAGTTCAGTTACAACACATCATTATACTGAAATGCTGAAAATTTGGTTTT
The DNA here is from genome assembly GCA_032207245.1 of Pardosa pseudoannulata. Lineage (NCBI taxonomy): Eukaryota > Metazoa > Arthropoda > Arachnida > Araneae > Lycosidae > Pardosa > Pardosa pseudoannulata. Next base: position 106,049,964 of record CM063500.1, on the reverse strand, counting down.
GAGACATCTTGCACGTAACATTAAAAACTTGCATTCCCCAAAAAAAAATCAATTTAAAGTAACGAGTAATCAACTGCAAAGCACTAGATTGTCTTTTATATTTTAAAGAATAACTTTTAAAAAAAGCGAAATTTTTTTTATGATTTTTCTTAATATGTAGACAATTTTAATCTGTAACATATATATATATTTCGAAAAATCAAAATTTTGGAGGTTTAAAGGTCCCTAGACTCTTTAAATACAAAGAAATAACGAGAAAATTAATTATAAAATTCCGATTTTCCTTGTAACACATAGTTATTCACAAGCATGGGTATAAATAGACAGTATGTTGATTACACTGTCAGAATTAGAATTCATTTTTTGGAATGGGGGGGGGAGGTTCTGATAGAAAAAATTCGTGTACAAATGTATATTGGCGAAATGTGTTACTTCAAATCGTGTAAAAAAGAGTTGGGTGTACATCAAATCCAGGATACTTTAAGTGAAAATTGTGGCCGTTAACCTTTTGTTTAAAGGATTTAAAATTAAAAGTATAAATTATATCCTTGATATAAAGTAATGTAGAGCATAGTTTGAGCTGTTAAAATGTTCCTTTGAATTTCACTAAATTAATCAGTAGTAAAATGTTATAAATAATTGCATATATTATTATTCTTAAAATGATATATCTAAAGTAATAAAAGAAGAAGTAAAAGAGTAGAATGAACGATAAAAAAACGAAAGGGGTGATTTATTTTATGTTTTATGCTTTTTAGATAGTGTGTTAGATTATGAAGAATGTAAGTATTTAAGTAAATGAGTATATATGTATTTCAGCTTTACATACTAGTTAAACAACATAACCTTTGGAATGACTTAATCCGACCCCCCCCTGCCCCGAAAAAAAAAATAAATGCAAGAGAAAAAAAGAGAAAATGAGATTTTGTTCCGGAAAAAAATATCAAGTTAGGTAAACGCTTCATTACAAGAACACATTGTTTGAAAAAGGTGATTATTCTACTACACTGTAGCCTGTTTTTTTCGTTTACCCTTATTTAATATCTCTAGAAAAAGGTTTTTCAGTTGAACGATTTTTTAATGCATTAGGAATTCCAAAATGTTTGAAATAGATTACTTTTTATGGACTTGTTATTAAAAATATTACTTATTGTCTCTTATTGTGTTGGTTATTAAACTCATTTTCTAAAATCGCAATCTTTTTAAAAATCGCTTAGTACTCTCTGGAATTACAGATGATTTAATACAATGAAATGCCAAAAAATGCTAAAATATTTTGTACTTGAAATAATTATCCTGTATTAATTAAAATTGAGCTGTGATATTCGATACCCAGTTTATTTTCGTAGAAATTTTAAAAATAATAAAGTCGAACTGTAGCTGATCTACTATACCGGAGTTCGTGAGTTTCAATCTCACTATGATATAGATGTTCGTAGCCGTTCGGAAACGGCTTTAATAAGTAGGTCCCGGATTCATTAACCTTCGTGTTGCAAAAAAGTAGACCGTATATCTCCAAACCACACTAATAATAATAAGTAATAACAATAGCTTTCTATTCTGTGTACTAGGAACATTTTTAAGCAATATTTTATTTTTGGATGACCCCATTTTTATCTCGCAATGTAATTAAAAATTATTTAACATATGTTTAGTGTTTAATATGTTTCATGTAACATTATTACATATTCTAATTATAAGAATATCGTTTCAAATTAAAATACAAAGTCCGGCAATTAATTTACAGGATTGACGTAACTGTAAGAGAAAGAAAAACCGGAAGATGGCGCTAATGATTGGGTATTGAAGAGCGTTGTTTTGCGCATGTGCAGTGCAATCGGCGCTATTCTGAAGTAAGTGGTTCTCATGGAAAGGAAGGAGTATTAAAACGTAGCTCTTAAATTCCTGTTGTCGAAGTGAAAATGGAACAAAGAATTAACATTAAATTTTGCTTCAAAATGGGCAAGACAGCTGTGGAAATCTACGAAATGTTAAAAGAAGTTTATGGCGTGGAAGTATTATCCCGCTCAAGAACTTTTGAATGATTTATACGCTTTCGGGGCGTGCACGAAAGAGTCGAAGATGATCCACACATAGGTCGGCTGCAGTCCATACGCACGTCGGAAGCATCTGTAAACTGTAACGTCACTACTAAGGGCCGATCCCATCAAAGTCGTTTAACGGTATCCGCGATTAATCTCGGTTTAAAAGGAGAATTGCGTTTCCCCATTGGTTGGCGCCAGGGTTAATCGTGGCTAAACGTAGTTAGCCGTTAAACGACTTTGGTGGGATCAGCCTTAGAACATTCCAAAAGAGGAATTTTAAACTTCTTTCTGAAATTTGTACAGCCGAGCACAGGCGTGCATTACGGCTGATGGGAATTGCTTCGAATCACATTAAATGGCTATGTGTTTAACCTTTTTTCCATGAGTTATTCCATGAGTCCTGGAAATTAATAGCCGGACCTTCTATTTAAAAACAGAGATTTAACGTTCCTTGTATCCTTAAATGGGAGATTTAACTTTTTTCATATTCTTATAGAGATTATAACTCTCAGTATCCTTACTCTGCCAACTATCTCTACGAAAGCTGTTCTAGAGCTGTGATGTGAAAAGGATTTTAGTTGAGCGAAATTGAACTAACTGTACGGCATTTATAATTTATTAAAATGAAAAAACATAACAAAGAAAGAGAAGCAAACATAGATTGTCATCGTCTATGGTTCTAAAATAACTATTACCCCTACATAAAATTAACCGTTTGAATGCAACGAAGCACTACCGTGCTTCGGTTGTTTTTTTACCGAAAATGCGGAGACGCTGCTGTTGGTTAGTATAATTTGAGTTGGTTAGTATAATTTGCATCTATTGAGAGCAGTTGAATTCATATCAATCACAGTTTGTATTCATTCTACTCAGTTGTTATTTTTAATAATATAAGAATTAAAATAAAATGCAGTTGTAAGTAGTCATGCAGTAGAGCAGTAGATTGTGGTAAGGTAGACAAAATGAGCATGTTTATTTATTTATTTATTTGTAATAAAAAAAAAACTTTTCGTTCTTGTACAGAAATAAGAAATTGTTTTCACTTTCTCAACAAGTGTTACACTGATCATTATTGATGCTATAGAGGAGGAATGGTTAGCAAGCAAAAATGCCACAGGAAGTCTACCAATAAATACAAAGTTCTCTTTAGAAATATTGCCTGGGCGAAACTTGCGACAATGTGGTTTATGTAGTAAAAAAAAAATGGTGATGGAATTAAACGATCCAACTTAATTTGCACTATATGTAAAAAAGGAATTCATGGAATTTTGTGCAGCGAAACATTCTTGTAATAAGTGAGAATAAAGAATATTTAGTGGGTAAAAATTATTTGTTACATAATAATTAGTGTTAATTATACCCATTTATATTGTTCTCCAAAAAAATTACTACGAAGTTCATTCCGCACTATTAGCATATATATAAGAAAACTCTTCAGCACTGAAACGGTTCAGGAAGTATATCAGGAAGAGTAAATAAACACAAGGTGAGTAATGCCGAAGTTAATATTTCTTCTTAACTAAAAGAAAGATTTATAGTTGTATTTATAGCAGAAAGATTTATAGAAGTAGTAGTTCTTTACAACATTGGGCAAAAGCAGGAGAGGTAAACTAAGGTTAATAGTTTAATAGAAATTAAATTTAAAATGGGTGATAATGTTGTAGCATTATGGGAGATCATTTCAATCAGCCAATGAGTAGTTGATGCACATCACGTCTAACATTAATCTCAGAAGATAAAGCCAATAGCAGGAAAGGTAAAACTAAGGTTAATACTTTAATAGAAATAAAATTTAAAATGGGTGATAAGGTTGTAGCATTGTGGGGATCATTTCAATCAGCCGATGAGTGGTTGATGCACATCACGTCTAACATTAATCTCAGAAGATAAAGCCAATAGCAGGAAAGGAAAACTAAGGTTAATACTTTAATAGAAATTAAATTTAAAATGGGTGATAAGGTTGTAGCATTGTGGGGGATCATTTCAATCAGCCGATGAGTGGTTGATGCACATCAATTCTAACATTAATCTCAGAAGATAAAGCCAATAGCAGGAAAGGAAAACTAAGGTTAATACTTTAATAGAAATTAAATTTAAAATGGGTGATAAGGTTGTAGCATTGTGGGGGAATCATTTCAATCAGCCAATGAGTGGTTGATGCACATCAATTCTAACATTAATCTCAGAAGATAAAGCCAATAGCAGGAAAGGAAAACTAAGGTTAATACTTTAATAGAAATTAAATTTAAAATGGGTGATAAGGTTGTAGCATTGTGGGGAATCATTTCAATCAGCCAATGAGTGGTTGATGCACATCAATTCTAACATTAATCTCGAAGATAAAGCCAATAGCAGGAAAGGAAAACTAAGGTTAATACTTTAATAGAAATTAAATTTAAAATGGGTGATAAGGTTGTAGCATTGTGGGGGAATCATTTCAATCAGCCAATGAGTGGTTGATGCACATCAATTCTAACATTAATCTCAGAAGATAAAGCCAATAGCAGGAAAGGAAAACTAAGGTTAATACTTTAATAGAAATTAAATTTAAAATGGGTGATAAGGTTGTAGCATTGTGGGGGAATCATTTCAATCAGCCAATGAGTGGTTGATGCACATCAATTCTAACATTAATCTCAGAAGATAAAGCCAATAGCAGGAAAGGAAAACTAAGGTTAATACTTTAATAGAAATTAAATTTAAAATGGGTGATAAGGTTGTAGCATTGTGGGGATCATTTCAATCAGCCATGAGTGGTTGATGCACATCAATTCTAACATTAATCTCAGAAGATAAAGCCAATAGCAGGAAAGGAAAACTAAGGTTAATACTTTAATAGAAAATTAAATTTAAAATGGGTGATAAGGTTGTAGCATTGTGGGGAATCATTTCAATCAGCCAATGAGTGGTTGATGCACATCAATTCGAACATTAATCTCAGAAGATAAAGCCAATAGCAGGAAAGGAAAACTAAGGTTAATACTTTAATAGAAATTAAATTTAAAATGGGTGATAAGGTTGTAGTATTGTGGGGGAATCATTTCAATCAGCCAATGAGTGGTTGATGCACATCAATTCTAACATTAATCTCAGAAGATAAAGCCAATAGCAGGAAAGGAAAACTAAGGTTAATACTTTAATAGAAATTAAATTTAAAATGGGTGATAAGGTTGTAGCATTGTGGGGGATCATTTCAATCAGCCAATGAGTGGTTGATGCACATCAATTCTAACATTAATCTCAGAAGATAAAGCCAATAGCAGGAAAGGAAAACTAAGGTTAATACTTTAATAGAAATTAAATTTAAAATGGGTGATAAGGTTGTAGCATTGTGGGGAATCATTTCAATCAGCCAATGAGTGGTTGATGCACATCAATTCTAACATTAATCTCAGAAGATAAAGCCAATAGCAGGAAAGGAAAAACTAAGGTTAATACTTTAATAGAAATTAAATTTAAAATGGGTGATAAGGTTGTAGCATTGTGGGGATCATTTCAATCAGCCAATGAGTGGTTGATGCACATCAATTCTAACATTAATCTCAGAAGATAAAGCCAATAGCAGGAAAGGAAAACTAAGGTTAATACTTTAATAGAAATTAAATTTAAAATGGGTGATAAGGTTGTAGCATTGTGGGGGATCATTTCAATCAGCCAATGAGTGGTTGATGCACATCAATTCTAACATTAATCTCAGAAGATAAAGCCAATAGCAGGAAAGGAAAACTAAGGTTAATACTTTAATAGAAATTAAATTTAAAATGGAAGATAAGGTTGTAGCATTGTGGGGGATCATTTCAATCAGCCAATGAGTGGTTGATGCACATCAATTCTAACATTAATCTCAGAAGATAAAGCCAATAGCAGGAAAGGAAAACTAAGGTTAATACTTTAATAGAAATTAAATTTAAAATGGGTGATAAGGTTGTAGCATTGTGGGGATCATTTCAATCAGCCATGAGTGGTTGATGCACATCAATTCTAACATTAATCTCAGAAGATAAAGCCAATAGCAGGAAAGGAAAACTAAGGTTAATACTTTAATAGAAATTAAATTTAAAATGGGTGATAAGGTTGTAGCATTGTGGGGGAATCATTTCAATCAGCCAATGAGTGGTTGATGCACATCAATTCTAACATTAATCTCAGAAGATAAAGCCAATAGCAGGAAAGGAAAACTAAGGTTAATACTTTAATAGAAATTAAATTTAAAATGGGTGATAAGGTTGTAGCATTGTGGGGGAATCATTTCAATCAGCCAATGAGTGGTTGATGCACATCAATTCTAACATTAATCTCAGAAGATAAAGCCAATAGCAGGAAAGGAAAACTAAGGTTAATACTTTAATAGAAATTAAATTTAAAATGGGTGATAAGGTTGTAGCATTGTGGGGGATCAATTTCAATCAGCCAATGAGTGGTTGATGCACATCAATTCTAACATTAATCTCAGAAGATAAAGCCAATAGCAGGAAAGGTAAACTAAGGTTAATACTTTAATAGAAATTAAATTTAAAATGGGTGATAAGGTTGGAGCATTATGGGAGATCGTTTCAATCAGCCAATGAATGGTAATGCACTATCAATTCTAACATTAATCTCAGAAGATAAAGCCAATAGCAGGAAAGGTAAACTAAGGTTAATACTTTAATAGAAATTAAATTCAAAATGGGTGATAAGTTTGGAACAGTTTGGTTGATGCACATCAATTCTAACATTAATCTCAGAAGATAAAGCCAATAGCAGGAAAGGAAAACTAAGGTTAATACTTTAATAGAAATTAAATTTAAAATGGGTGATAAGGTTGTAGCATTGTGGGGGATCATTTCAATCAGCCAATGAGTGGTTGATGCACATCAATTCTAACATTAATCTCAGAAGATAAAGCCAATAGCAGGAAAGGTAAACTAAGGTTAATACTTTAATAGAAATTAAATTTGAAATGGGTGATAAGGTTGGAGCATTATGGGAGATCGTTTCAATCAGCCAATGAATGGTAATGCACTATCAATTCTAACATTAATCTCACAAAATAAATCCAATAGCAGGAAAGGTAAACTAAGGTTAATAGTTTAATAGAAATTAAATTCAAAATGGGTGATAAGGTTTGGAACAGTATGGGGGATCATTTCAATCAGCCAATGAATGGTTGCTTCACTATCAATCTAAAATTAATCTCAGAAGACAAAGCAAACACGAATTTGCTTGTCGAGTTATGTACTGATTCTTATTACTTTTATCGGAGAAAGAAATAAGGAAATAAAGAATTTTTTTTCTAAAAGCTTTCGCAGGCCTTGTTCCTTCCTCCAATTAGACAGATATGGAATACATTTTATTCTATAATTAATAGTGACTATGTTGGATAGGAAAGGATACTTGTGAAATAATTTATATGCGGCTACTGATGATGCCAAATTGCGGTAAAGTTATGTCACACTCGACCTTTGCGTCAATTTGATGTTAGAAGTCGCCAGTTTGGTTTGGTTTGGTGTGGAGTGCTACGGTCTACTTTTTGCAACACGAGGGCTAATGAGACCGGGACCTACAGCTTAAAGCCGATTCCGAACGGCTACGAACATCCATATCACAGTGGGATTCGAACCCACGAACTCAAATACAGAAGGTCAGCATCCTAACCAATCGGCCATCGTTCTGCTTACCTCTTCATAGAGGAAGATGCTTATAACGTTATCATATTGTAAATTATTATTAGTTTTATGATTGCACTTTTCAATTTTCATAAGGTAAAAATGTTTATATATAACATAATTCGAAAAAGTTAAAACTCGTCAGAGTTTAGAAGTTGGCAGAGATTTGAATTTGGTATTATTAATTCACCTGTTTAATGTCAGTGTGGCACGAAAGTCACCTGTGACATATCACCGCAATATGATAGAAATTCACATTTCAAGAATTTACAGTTAATAAATATTGTCATAATTATCATTTAAATCTAAACTTCAGATATATTTAACAACATATTATTTTTTCAAAAAGATTTATAAAAAAACTTAATGCATTAATTTTAAAATTCTGTCACAGTAATAGTTACGTTTTCACGGAGAAAAGATCAAATATATCACTACTTATTGCTCTTTGGTAAAATGCCAGGAATAATACGTGCTCCAGCATACAACAGACGAATTATGAAATTATTATATATCTCCGCGGAGCGTTTTCAAGTATAAATAAATATTACAGTAACACAAATAAACAAATCAATGTCTGAAATAAGAGTTAAAATGCAAAAGGCACCATTTTTTAAATAATAAATTCAACTTATTCCTTTATGTTAAAGTATTTAAAATAACTGGCAGATCTTAACCAAAATTCATTTTAATTAAAAATAGTTATCTATTTAACCTTACAACTTCGAATTTTTAACAATATGACATAACGGTTATGGCATAACACTAAGGGATTTTATGCTGAGAACAAGAAACTGAGAAAACTGCCTTGCAAGAAAAAAAACTTAAACTAATCTTTAAAATTTTTAGTCCACCAAAGTATTTTAATGGTTATCTTATCTGAGTGGTTTATGGGCAAAATAAAGTCACAAGAAAAAGTATATTCATACTTTTATTTAAAATATTACTCGTTCCTCAGTAAGCCCTAAATTGAGTATTCATACTCAACATTTTCCTAGTTTTTTGTTTTTCATACTTTACCTATTCTATATATTGCATACGATACACACACACACACACACACACACACACACACACACACACACACATATATATATATATATATATATATATATATATATATATATATATATATATATATATATATATATATATATATATATATATATATATATATATATATATATATATATATATATATATATATATATATATATGTACGGTTTTTGAATTTATGCGGAATTTCAAGTGGATATTTTTAAAGAAAATTTGTACTGCTTACTGATCGAAAACTAGCACATAGTCTGTCATATGACGAGATCATTAAAATTTTTGATTTTCTAGGATAATTTAGCGAATTGATTGCAAATCGTGTGGTTATGTATAAAAAACAAACACACAAAAAACTTTTTAATTTTTAAAGTTATATAACGCTAGATATTTATTAGTCCTTTTTTTAATATTTAATAGTCTCTAAGGGGTCTCACTAAGTTTGATTAACCGATGGCGCCAAGCAATCGCAGTTCTCCGTTTAAACAGAGATTAATCTCCTTTATTTTTAAATGACGTTGGTGAGACCAGCCACTAGTCTTTTATGAAAATAATATGCTGTTAATACCGGTGATAAAATTTTCATTGCAACAAAAAATAATCGAGGATTAAATTTAAAATTATCACATATGTACCTAATCTATTTTTTAAGCAAAATATGAAAGAAAATTATGTACGTTATATCTAAGCTCAGTGATAAAAAGTATGAAAATAATGTAGACAATATTTAAACAATTTAAAATAAGCAATGATTAAATGAGATGGTTAAAGAAATGACGTCACAATGCTAGAAAAAATGGGATTTTTTACATTTCAAAACGCAAGACTATTTGACAATTTACAGTAAAAATGTGTAATTATACTTGAGAGTAATACTTGTAAATGTTTATAGGCTTTTTGGGTAAGTTAAAAAAATCAATATGGGGCTGTTTATAACATGATTGAAAAGCCCATCACCTTAAAATCTAAACACATATATAAAATTAGTAGAGAAAATGGTTTGGAAAATGAAATAAATACAAATTATGAGATTATAAAAAAACACTCTTTATAAGACAAGAAAAGGAAAAAAGAATTTAGAGATACAAAAAGAAATGTTTAATTCGATAAGTATTGTTTAAATGCAAAGAATGCATGTTTTTATTGTCTATTACTGTAGGTTAAGCAATAAAATTGTTTTCTATAATTTGTCTGTCATAGTTATACCTCCAAAATGCTGATAATAACAAATTAGTTTATATCAAAAGAAAGCTTAAAATTGCTGACTCTTTTATTATAATCCGATTATTAATACCATTATTATTTGTAATATTTACCTATTGCATAACCAATCTGACTTGTTTTAAAAAACAAATTCATTTAAATTTTATCCATTTTTAAGCTGCTTGAAGACCCAATAGGTAGGGCGCTGCTCTTTGGTTTCAGGGTTCGAATTCCACTACTGGCAGCAACTCGGAATCGGCTTATTCCTTTGACAGTTTCATTTTTCTCCAGAATTCGGTAAAAAAAATGTGACTTTTTTATTGCATTTTTTTGTTTATTTTACATTATTAAGTAAAAATATGTTATTAAAATTAACATTTCTAATATTTTTAAGTATTTATTACAACTATTTTTCTTTCTATGAAAGCATCATAGAACTGAAGTTTACGTTTAGTCTCATCGATATCCAAGTAAATTTTTGGAATTCCAGTGAAAGCAAATCTAGGATTCGGATCCGAAGGATTATCACAATTAATTTAAAAACATTGTCTTGCTTGACTGATTCCATCTGTACTACTATCAGAGTCACTACTATCCAGGTCATCTAGTAAATTTTCGCTACTATCATTTACAGATAATTCAGTTTCTGATTCCGAGTCACAGTTCGAATCACAAGAAATTAGCTCCATACGCTTTGAATTATCCATTATTTAAAAGTAAAAATATATTATTCAACTCTTACATCAATAAAATTATCAGATGGTTAGTAAAATAAAACCACAAAGCTATAACACTGAAAGATAACAATTCTTCTTCTGATACAAAACATGTAAAAAAACCCGCGCTTTTCAACCAATCAGAGTAGAAAATACAAAAAACTGCAAACTATCATTTACTGGATCTATACGAATAATTTGTTACTAAAATTCGAAAAAATACGGTCGAAACAGTGGTAGCGAAATAGAAATCAGATTGCCCGTACACAGTACGGGCAAATCAGTAAAGGTCCGAAAGCTGTGCCCGTACGGCGTACGGGCAAAACAGGGAAGCTGTTAAGCAATAAGTCCCACCCTTAATTACCCACGAGCTTGAAAAGCAGTTGACCGTAGTGTTTCAAACCAACCAATCAACAATACATAAATATTTTTAAATAGTATTGACAACTTTAATTTGGTAATACGTGATTTACAAAAAATTTCTTTCATTGAACTTAGATATATAACCTCAAAAATGCTTCAAATAGGATAAGCATCTTTTGTATTTTTAAGTTTTAATATTCATTTTAAGTTAACATAAAAAAATTAATTTTCAGACATTCCCCGTGCTTTATTATTATATCTATGAAAACATAAAACTCGTCCTAAGTACCTTAACACAAAAAGTTCCACTTTCTGAGACGAAATAACACCGAGTTGTTTAAATTCAAAGTTTGTTAAAATTTATAGATTTTTCTTCTAATATAGGGAATTGGTCAAAAGAATAATTACTGTAATTCTATGTTAAAATCAAGTTGCAAGGCCATTTTGCTGTGAAAAAAGGGGGAGGAATTAAGATCTTATTTTACTACAAAACACAGTGTATAACCTCTTTTCTATTGATAAAACCATTGTTTACTATCAAGGAATCTTCGCTACAATGTGGGAAGATAAAGAAATGCAAATATTCATTTCTAGTTAAATTTGTTCGTAGAACGTATAACAGAATCTAAAAATTGAAGATCTGACGATTTAGTGACATAAATCTCTTTTTTTTTCGAGATAGGGATTTAAAAATACTATGAAACTGTTTTGTAAAAAATCCTTTTCCAGACAATTATTTTTTCTAGAAAGCATAAATTCAATTTTTTTTCAGAATTTTTGGAATTAGAGCATTTTTATGTCTGTCTGTTATCGGTAAGTATATTTAAAGTATGATTAATGACTTCCCTCAACAATTTGTAACATCACATAAAAAAACATCCTAGTTTATTCTTTAATTTCAGTTTTCTTCGAACACTAAAAACGCAAGAATAAAAACTTTATGTTTGACTACTTTCAGAATTCTATCAAAGAAGATGTAGGGATATCTCTTAAAAATAAACTTATTTATTAAAAGAAAAGCTATATACGTTATAGGTTTTGTTTACTTTGACTAAAGGATTTTATGCTGAGAACAAGAATCTGACAAAACTGCCTTGCATGAAAAAAAACTTAAATTACTCTTCGAAATTTTTAGTGCACAAAAGCATTTTAATGGTTATCTTTTCAAAGTGTTCTATGAGCTAAATAAATTCACAAGAAATAGTACCTCCATACTTTATTTAAAATATTCCTCGTTCCTCGTTAAGAGGTTATCTTATTTGATAGATGTGAACTCGTATAAAAAATCAAATGCTGTTAATCAGTAAGCCCTAAATTGAGTATTCATACTCAACATTTTAGTTTTATGTTTTTCACAATTTACCTGTTATATCTTGCATACTTACACATATTATACACACACACACAAACACATACAACACAATAAAAAATACAATATATATATTATAATATATATAATATATATTTATATATATATATATATATATATGTATATATATGTATATTATATGTTATATATGTATACATATATATAAATTTTATATATATATATATGTATATATATGTATTTATGTATATATATATATATATATATATATTCTATGTAATATATTTATGTATATAATATATAACATATATATATATATATATATATATATATATATAATATATTAATATATATATATATATAATGATATATATATATGTATATATATATATATATATTTATATATATATATAAATTAATATTTATATATATATATATATGTATTTATATATATATATGTATACATTTTTATACATAAATATTATATATGTATATATGTATATATATTTTTATATGTATAATATATGTATATATATGTATATATATATATATATATATATATATATATATATATGTATACATATATATATATATTTATATATATATATATATATATAATTATATATATGTATATATATGTATATTTATGTATGTAATAAATCAAATTATATTTCGCTTTAATATCTGCCTTTCTCCCAACTAATACCTTAAAATTTATTTTCCCAGCCACAAAAAATATTAATTAAAGAATGTCCTTGACTTAAAATTTTTCAATACATTTCCCAAACGTTCTGTGCAATAGATGTAAATTTTCTGTATGTACAACACATTTTCCAGCTGTCCCTTGCA
>CM063500.1:106024263-106031763 GCA_032207245.1 Pardosa pseudoannulata | reverse complement strand
TATATATATATATATATATATATATATATAAATATATATTATATATTATTATATATACACTATATAATATAAATATATTTTTTATATATATATATATATATTTTTATAATATATATATATATATATTTATATATATATATATATAATATATATATATTTATATATAAACTTTATATACATATATATACATTATACATTTAAAACAATATATATTTATATTATATAATTTTTATATATATATATATATATCATATAAATATATATATATAATTTATATTATATTATATATATTGTATAAAAAAATATATTTAATATTTTTAAATATTTTTATAATTTATATATATATATATATAATAAAATATATGAACTCTTTCATATGAAAAAAATAAATAATTATTGTACTAATTTAATCAATGTGGAAAGTTCATTTTATTAAACAAAAATAAAAGTGGCAGAAAATTGCATAATTCAGAGCAACTAAAATAAAATTTTAAGTCAGCGTGCATCTTTTAAATATATATTACCTGCAAGAATGTTCATATTGTTACATATAGAAATTTTAAGAAATATTTTAAGTGTAATTTTTATAAATTTATACAAACACTTATGTTGCATAAAGTCACTTGCTTGTTAAAAATTTTTAATATGTAAAAAATTTACAGGATGTTTCCTTACAATGAAAATATAAATGTTGGTAATGCATATATTAGCTAAGAATTTTTCAACCCCATTATAATACAAATTGAAAAAACAATATTTTTTACCTTTAAAAGTAATGTAAGAAAACGTTAAATTTACTGAAACATCGTTAATAAAAATGAAATGTATAAGTTTGCCAAAAAATTTTTCTATAAATTTTAAAACAATATATGAATATTTAATTGTTAACTAATAATGAAATGTGCGATTTCATAAATGTTATATGATCAAGTGAGTATACTGAGGTTCGAAGTGAGATGTACTGATTTTAAAGAACGGTGCTAAATGCTCATCTGTCAGTCTACTTCTGAAATTATTCTTTCTAAGGCTCAAAGTTGAAAACACTTGTTCACATATAAGAAGCAAATATACCGCTGATATTCTGAGCGCGAGATAATAAGTTTGGGATATAATGTTTAAGCAAAGTAGAAAAGGAGATGGATATATAAAGTATAAATATAGATTTCTTTTAATTTGCCTCGGACCGGCAACTTAAAATTCTATCTCTAGGCCGGATAAAATCTTCCGGCGGGCCGGGGTTTGACCATCCTTGCTTTAGCATATGATTAGGATACTTCTTGTAAAAATCTGTGTTCATTGTTATGAGGATAGCACTTAAACTCGTGGAGAAATTAAGGATTCTATATAAATAATCCCAAATTTCTCCAAGTGTTTTTCTTATAATTTGCAGAGTTCTCAATATCAAAGAATGCAATTTCAGGACTCAGGACAAACTACATTGTACACAATACACAGCAATCGGAATAAAAAATAATTAATATTGGATGAAAACTGAACAGGTTTACTAAATAATACTTCACTACTAATGCAATGAAAATATAATGTGCATAATGCATTAGCTAAATGTATAGAGCAACTTGTGTGAAAGTCCCAAAAACATAGCTTGTTAAAACAAATATTTTTTAACTAATGGGAAAGTTCATATTACAGAGCACACTACAATGAAAATATAATGTGCATAATGCATTAGCTAAATGTATAGAGCAACTTGTGTGAAAGTCCCCAAAACATAGCTTGTTAAAACAAATATTTTTTAACTAATGGGAAAGTTCATATTACAGAGCACACTACAATGAAAATATAATGTGCATAATGCATTAGCTAAATGTATAGAGCAACTTGTGTGAAAGTCCCCAAAACATAGCTTGTTAAAACAAATATTTTTTAACTAATGGGAAAGTTCATATAACAGGGAACACTACAATGAAAATATAATGTGCATAATGCATTAGCTAAATGTATAGAGCAACTTGTGTGAAAGTCCCCAAAACATAGCTTGTTAAAACAAATATTTTTTAACTAATGGGAAAGTTCATATTACAGGGAACACTACAATGAAAATATAATGTGCATAATGCATTAGCTAAATGTATAGAGCAACTTGTGTGAAAGTCCCCAAAACATAGCTTGTTAAAACAAATATTTTTTAACTAATGGGAAAGTTCATATTACAGAGCACACTACAATGAAAATATAATGTGCATAATGCATTAGCTAAATGTATAGAGCAACTTGTGTGAAAGTCCCCAAAACATAGCTTGTTAAAACAAATATTTTTTAACTAATGGGGAAGTTCATATTACAGGGAACACTAAAATGAAAATATAATGTGCATAATGCATTAGCTAAATGTATAGAGCAACTTCTGTGAAAGTCCCAAAAACATAGCTTGTTAAAACAAATATTTTTTTAACTAATGGGAAAGTTCATATTACAGGGAACACTAGAAGGTAAACAAACAGGAACCAAGGTACGAAGTGCAAATTTATAATACGCTAAATAAATTAACGCAATCTAAAAAGTTTTTAAAAGCTTTCAAACGATGTAAGTAACCTATACATGACAATTTCAAATTTTAAAACAGCAAAGTACACGAAAGATAATTTATATATAAAAATATACTTTTATTATCACGCACTTCTATAGCCAAAATAAAATAATTCTGTCTGCGTAAAATATATTAATGTCCTATGGGTCTGATATATTCAATTACTTTAGTGATGTGGACTCGTAATTCTCCACCAAATCGTAAATTTCGCCGGCTATAGGGAGCATTTTATTTGGGATTTAGTCACAGAGAGTAGCATAATGGCTAGAAAGCGGATAAAACATAGCCAGCTTGAGGAATATTTAGTACATTTGGTATTTATTTTACTTTCCGTAATGTTTAAATTATCACCTCGAAGAGAATACTAAATATCTTTACTGTTGTTTTCGTACGGATGATATGTCTTTTTATAGCCGTAAGCATCATTTTAATGCGGAAAAGTTTTTCAGTATTTCGGATTCAATTCCATTATTGTTTATGTTATTTTCTTATTTGCCATTTTCCATTCATAAAGAGAAATTACGAAATATGCTTATGTATTAAGTATTTTCTGTTGGATTGGAATTATTGTATAAATATAATTAAAAACGCAATTACAAATGCCTAGGATTTTAAAACTGGATTTAGCTATGTTTGGGGCTCCGATTCTAAATATGAAATCAGTTTTTCTCTGTCAGCTCTACTTTTTTAGATAACTGTTTTTTATTATGCAGTACACAAGGAAATGTGTGAACCACATAGCTCCATGAAAATCCACCAGATAGGCTAAATATCCGGTAATGTAAGTGACCTTTAACGCTTCAACTACAGTTAAAATCCTTCATGGTTTGGTTTGGTTTTGAATGCTACGGTCTACTTTTTGCAACACGAGAGCTAATCAGACCGGGACCTACAACTTAAAGCCGATTCCGAACGGCTACGAACATCCATGCCACTGCGGGATTCGAACCCACGAACTCCGGTACCGAAGGCCAGCACTCTAACCACTCGGCCATCGTTCGAAATCCTTCTTGAGTTGAGTAAACACTTTAAACCCCTTCCCGGTTTTCCTCGAGCTGAACTCGGGCAGGAGATATGTACTATCCTGGCTCATTCCGAGTGAAGCTCGGCCATTGTGAAATTTTACACTGTGCAATCAGTCTTTCCCGAATTATTTCACATGTACTTTTTTAGGTTTCAAATGCTTTTGTTTACTTTTAAGAGACGCAGTAGAGGGAAGAAGGTGAGGAGAGAAACAAGGTTCTATTGTACAGATTGCGATGTTGGACTCTGTGCAGTACCCTGTTTTCTATTGTATCATACACGACCAAATTTTGATTAATAATTTCTTAATAATTTATGTAAATTCATAGGATATAAATAACCGTTAATTTAATTCAAGATAAACGTTAGGTATTCTAAGCTTTAAATTTATAGTTAGTGTGAATTGACTCCAAAGTCTAATGATTTGTGCCGTACAGAAAGCCAGCTATACATGTAAATTACTTATTTGTTTAAATTGATTATTTTACAATAATTTTTAGGAATTTTTGTATGCGAGTGATGCTATTATGTTTAAAAAGCTATGTATCTATAAAACTAAGCATATGGGTAAAAAAATTAACATTTTTTGACCAATAATCCTGAAATAAAATGAACCTGGAAGGGGTTAAGTAATAAAGTAAACACTTGTTGAGTTTAATTTAATGTGATATTTGTCGTCGTGCTGGCTAGTAAACTTTCTCCTTGGACAGAAAAGTTTCCACACCATATATCCTTGCTTCTTGTGTCTCTGGAATAACAGAGACAAAACGCATTAATGGGTTAGAAAAGAGCTGCCCATAAGAGAAAACATGAACGTTGGGGAAAAGAATATCATCTAAGACCCCTTAGTTGAACAAGAGTAAATCATCTTTCCTCCACTGCAAACTGAGCCTCACGAAGCAGTTTGTAAACGCTCTTGATAAGAACGGATCATGCTTTCCATGGGGCATCTTGGGACACTTTTCAGTTAAACATTTTTATGAATTTTTTTAAAGCTAATTAAAAAAATAAGTATGCATGCATATATTGTCATCATATCTGCTTCTTATAAACATTAAATCTACTTAATATCTCATTTAGTTAAAGAGTAATAAAAGAAATAAAATACCTTTCCAATGTCCCAACCTGCCCCACTGTATGGGGTAGGTTGGGACACTAAATAACAAATACAAAATACTGTTCAAATTATTTTTATTAACAGTTATAAAAAAGAAATGGCTGAAAATTGTTCAAGTTAATACATTATTTTAACAAATCTTATATTTGATGCCAACAAATTGAACCAACAAATGAAGAGAAATAGATTTAGCATGTCTTTTCATGAAGCCAAGGTACCAAACTACACCAGCTTTTTCTTCCCGAATCCAATTTGGCAAAATATTTTTATTAGCAGCTAGAGAAAACTGAAATGCAAGAGTTCTAACTTCACTTATTGTTAGCCCATAGTGAAGTTTTGAAGCCTGTAATAAAGAACTAACATTATCTTTTCTTCCTCACTAAAAATTTGGCGACTTTTTATATTTGACTAGTATTTAAAGCCTGTTGTGGATTAAGGTTTGCTTTTGAATTTAAGTATATGGCGGCTAAGGGTACTTTTGCTTACACAAAAGGTTCTTGCTGCTTCTCTTACAGACAACACACCAGCCAGAACTTTTTCTGCAGCTAATTCAAGCATATTAGCATTTACAGAAGAATACTTTCTGTTTGTTTTTGTTGTTCTCACCATTTTTTTTCTGAAATAAAGGTTAATAAATTAATATTTTGGCATGTTAAATCATCAATTAAAAATTAGGCACCAAAATATTAATTATTTTGCTTGAATTGATATTTGTTTACACTTTTTAAAGTGTCCCAAGGTGCTCCATCTATGTGTGTCCCAACCTGCCCCATTTTACATAGTATTTTTTAACTACTATACAGTTAGATTTAACAATACAGCATATTTATTAGCATAGAAATAATAATAAATGAATTTTCTTTCATAACAATACACGTTTTTTAAAATATTTAATTTTTTTCAAAAAAAAAAATACTTTTTAAAATGCACATTGATGTAATTTTGGGTTATCCAAAACAAAGAAAAGGAAATTGTTCCTTACCTATAAGCACTATCTTCATCAAAATGCTTTGAGAAGCGAAGAGTAATGTCATCTATTAATACACATGAGCACTAATTCCTGGTTGCAAATTAAAGCCTGAAAATAAAGGTGTCCCATGTCCCAAGGTGCCCCACTCTTCCCTAAGGGCAAAATGTCCCGAGTTGAGTGTGGAAAAAATTAAAGCAGGAATATTTGACGGCCAACAGATAAGACAATTCATCAAGAATCCTGTCTTAGTTAATTCGATGAATGAGACTGAGCGAAAAACCTGGACTTCATTTGTTGCTGTTGTTGGAAATTTTCTGGGTAAATGCAAGGCTGATGGAAAGTAAATGAGATGCTTGAGAGTTTCAAATCCCTTAGATGCAATATGAGTATTAAGGTGCACTATTTACACAGCCACTTAGACCGTTTTCCTGAAAATTTAGGAGACACCAGTGAGGAACAAGGTGAAAGATTTCATCAGGATATTAAAATTAGGGAGGTCCGCTATCAAGGAAGATGGGATACTCACATGATGGCAGTTTACTGCTGGTGTTTAAAAAGGGACTGTACCAAAACACATTCAAGATTGTCACGAAAAAGAAGCTTCCAAAGTGTTCAGTGACTATACTTCGTCTCACCTCAACAAAATACAATTGGGGAAGGCATAGGGGCCTATTTACACTAGTTTTTAGGTAAGTTATTAACACTAGAATTACGGAAGGGGTCATTTTGACACCTAGCGAACTTTTATCTGTAACAGCTCTTCTTTTTTTCGCAAGTATCTTAATCTCTTCTCGACTTTTCCTAAATCATTGTGATTTACGAAATAGTACAGATTTCAAGAAAATCGTATTCTTATTTTAGCCCTAACAAATGATTATAACTAGAAATACGTCAGGTGTCATTTTCACACCTTTGAGAGAAAAGAAATGTGACTATATTCCATTGTATTATCTGATCACTGTTACTTCTGTAAACTACTTTTATTTGACCCTGCTAAACAAAATACAAACAAAGGAAAACTATATGGTGAGTCTGCGTAGTCACATCTGCCAGTCACATGATTTGAAATATGTGCAATACTTTTCTTTGTGGAAAGAAAACAGAAAAGAGATTATTACGAGCTGAACGTTGAGCTGAACGTTTGTAGATTTTTCGTAGATATTTTGTTTATTATTCATAACAAATTTTAGTGGAAAATTTTATTCTATTTACATGATTTTATTATGGTGACGTACTAATGGCACGTAGAAAAATACTAACACATGAAGAAATCGTGAAACTGATGCAAGAACTATCTGCTGCTGATTCTGGTTCTGAAATCGAAAATAAATCTGCAGATAAAGATGGAGATGAAACATCTTGTGATTCTAAATTTATTATAGAGAGTAATCAGGCAATATCATCCTCTAGCTCAAGTGAAAGTAAAAATGGATTTGTTTCTGTGAGTTCAAATTCTGCCGTACCTAAGAATGTCAAACCGGGAACTGGTAGAAACTCAAAAGAAAGAAGGTGAAAAATATGAAATTCAACGTAATTCAGACTAACACCTGTAAAGACATTGCTAGTGAAGGAACTGTATGGAAAATAGAAAATGCTTCAAATACTTAAGGCTGACGACCCTTGCAAAATATCTTGACAGAAAATGTAAAGAAATTAGAAGATATCTTATCAAGGGGTGAAAATGACACCCGCCTTAATTCTAGGTGAACAAAGACCACCGTAATTCTAGTGTTAAATATTTAATTGTATTCATAAATTTTTTATCCTATGTATTATTGTTATAAATTGAAACTTAATTTTTATCATTATAATAAATATTTGAGACAGAGTATAGTTGATTTC
>CM063500.1:106006763-106011763 GCA_032207245.1 Pardosa pseudoannulata | reverse complement strand
TATTTCCCTACAGACGATGTTTTCAAATATTATAGGGTTCGAATGCCATTTAATTTTGATGTAAGTGATTTGCATGAGGAATTTGTTAATATTAATCAATTTCAAGAACAATTAATAGAAATACAAAGTGACCAAGATCTTCGATACAATTTCTACAAAAACACTCAATCTTTATGTGCTTTCTGGTTAAAATTAAAAACCGAAAAGTCAATAACTGTTTTAAAAGTATTATTGCCCTTTTCAACAACATATATGTGTGAGGCTGGTTTTTCGGCTCTGTGTGTAATCAAAAACAATTACCGGAATAAGTTAAATCCTGAAATAGATATAAGGTGCTCCTTGACAAGCATTCAACCGAGGTTTGAAGATCTTTCAAAATGTATTCAAGCACAAGGTTCTCATTAAAACTGTATGAATTGCATTTAAAATTTAAAAGACTTAACATATGTATTGATATTTCTTTTTTTTTAGGAATAAGTTAAAATGTCAATTATTTTCAAAAAGTTATAAATATATTTTAATTTGGTCAATAAAAATTATTAAAAACACTTGATTATTAATTAAATTTTCCTTGGATCAAAAAGTACTTTTGTTTATCTTTATTATTAAAAAAATAAATAAAAAATTTGTAAGTTAAAAGAAATCATCATCCTAGGATTGAAGATTTTTTAAAAATACGCTCTAAAATAAAGCAATGAAAAAATTTTGACTTTTTTTTGGGTCGCGACATGAACATATTTTTCAAATTTGGGTCGCGGCTTAAAAAGGTTAAGAACCACTGTCATAAATCTTATTTTTTAAATTTTATTTTTTAAATATCGTCTGCATTATTTTCATCCGTTTTATCACTGAACTTACTATGTAAATTATTTTCCTTTTATATTTGAATTAAATAATAGATTATGTACATATGAATTTAAATTTAATCATCGATTATTTGTCGTTGCATTGAAAATTTTATAACCAGTAATTACAAAAAATTCTTTTCATAAATGTCTAATAGTCAATTCCCCGGACTAATAAATATCTAGCGTTGAAGTTATATATCTTTGAAAATTAAGACTTTTGTTAATTTGTTTTTTATACATAACAAAACGGTTTGACTAAATTCAATGTTATTCTAAACTGCATTCACATTATCGGAAGACTTTAAAAGAGTTTTGAGATAAACTAATTATTGAACCTGTACTAGATAATTCTCAGCCAAAAACAAACCATATTTTTACCTGCCTCATAGGGTACTTTACAATTTTGGAAAATTAAAATTTTTACTAATCCCGTCATATGAAGGGCTATGTGCTTATTATAATATAAGGAAAAAAGTGTATATAATTTCTGCATTATTCTGGTCAGTTTATGTAACTTGTTTCTTTTATAAAAATTATTGAAAATTTTAGAATATATTTCAATTTTGTTAATTTAAAATATTCATTCTAACATTGTTTCATTATATCATTTAGACAATTCCAATGAATTATCACAAAATATGATTTATCAAAATTTTTTATTTGTCATAATGATATATCAAAAATTTGTTAACGTTTCGTTTCTGCTGAATGAATTACATAAGTTCACATACATTTTAAATGGAACTTTAATTTTTACGTAAATTCCATTTCAAACTTCTGTAATAATCCATGCCAGCAATGGAATTCTAAATTGTGTAGAAGCATTTATTTTGCCCGTAAATCAGATCACAGTTAGTTAAAAAAATGTTTTACTTATATACTACTTTAACAAAATTTATATGACTTCTGTATGCATTAATACAAAGTCTAATATATATTTTAATTTATTTTTGAATGAGTAACTACATTGCTATTTTCTTATGTAGAATATTTTAATAAAAAATAATTTATCATACTACATTAGAAGGGAAGGGAAAAAATAAATTGAATTATTAAAAAACCTTTTTTTAAAGCTTTCTTTACTATTTTCCCACATGAGTAACTTTTTTCAAAAGGACATGCAATAATTCTAACTAATAAGTACCAATATAAGGGTCAGATTATTTGAAAATGAGACTTTCTAAATAGAATAACGGAAATTATTGAGAGATCTAGGAACTTCTGTTGGATTTTAAATAAAAAAGGAGTTTGTAAAGCTTTAATTAAAACTGAAAATAAGCGTTACATTTAAATTTTCTTTCCAAATATTCGATTTTATTTAATTCTTGATATTATTTAAGGATTGAACTTTTAATATTTGAAATACCATGAAGACACTTATGTATCCATATATTTATGTAAATATATATATATATATATATATATATATATACATATATATATATATACATATATATATATATATTTATATATACATATATATATATATATATATATACATATATATATATATATATATATATATATATATATATATATATATATATATATATATATATATGTATATATATATATATATATATATATATACATACATATATATATATATATATATATATATATATATATATATATATACATATATATATATATATATATATATATATATACATATATACATATATATATATATATATATATATATATATATATATATATATATATATATATATATATATATATATATAATATATATATATATATATATATATGTCGGATATGTCGAATACTTGATATTTAACTGAATTCCCGATATACATGTTACATTCATGAAATGGTCGAATAAGGAAATTCAAGTTTCGTCTCTACCTTGCTTTGTCCCATCTCTGGTGGGTCTACTATAATACCACTCACAAACTCACTTAAATCTTGATAACCTGCTATTGTTGCATGAGTAAACAACTAACAGTGATTTAATAACTGTAGCATACATTTGTTTTTTTATATAGGCGTTGCCGCCTGCGGCGCCGCAATCTCAGTGGTTACTTATCTTTTTTATTTTTAATACATACCTATACCAGATTTTTAGTTCTTTAGTGTATATATATATATATATATATATATATATATATATATATATTATATATATATATATATATATATATATATATGAATATCTATATGTATATATATATCTATATGTGTATATATATATATATAATATATATATATATATATATATATATATATATATATATATATATATATATATATATATATATATATATATAAATATATATGTATATATATATATATATATATATATATATATAATATATATATATATATATATATATATATATATATATATATCTATCTATCTATCTATATATATATCTATATCTATCTATCTATCTATCTATATATATATATATTTATATTTATATCTATATCTATCTATATATATATATATGTTTATATATATTGTTATTTATGTAAGATGGCGATCATCAAAAAGGACAACATTTTATTTCTGGTGACGATATATCAAATTACATATTCCGAAACTTCGAGAAAATCGTCACACACACTTTTTAGTAGGGATTCTGCTTGTAAAAAGACTACGAATAATACGTAACCACATTTGATCTGTGATAAAAAAATACACAGGCCTAACGAGAAAGCGTTTACTATTGGTTAAAGAAGTACAGACAAAGGCTGAATAATTCTATAAGTGTTTGGAAGGAAAAATCAGATCTACCGTGTAAACCCCAATAATGTAATTTATGAACATACGTTATTAAATAAGTAAATATGGGATTTAATATTATATATATATATATATATTTATATTATAATATATATTTTATATATTTTATATATTATTTATATTATAATATATATAATATTATATATATATATATTTATATAACGTTATAAAGCTCTGTATTAATCATCAGTTGCTATCTATGTGATGTCATTCCGATCTCTTGACTTGTTATGGGTTTTTGATTCATATGTTAACTGGACGATTTCTAAATTATTTAACCCGAAAAAACGTTAGAATCTTACACACTCTAAAGGAAAATCTAAGTAAATCTCTTTAAAAATCTCTGATAATCTCTCCGATAGCATGTTCTCCATGTTCAGAATTTCCTAAATTGGCTGGTATTTGGTTTAGGTTTTTTGGAGCGCTACGGTCTACTGTTTCCACGAGGGCTATTGACCGGGACCTATGCTTAAAGCCGATTAACGGCTACGAACATATGCCATAGTATAAATCACGAAATCCGGTTCCGAAGGCCAGCTAGCCATTCATCGTTTCTTGGCTGGTAGGGAACTTACAGTTTTAATTAGATGGAAGCTTTCTATGAACTGTAGTCAAAGTGGTTATTTTCGGTTAGGTGATAAAAACAAAGATGGACAGGGTTTTTTTCTTTATATTATATTGAAAACCCCTGCGAATGTATTGGGTTATAATGACAGCTTTCGTTTATAAATATTTACTTTGATTCAATTTATATTTTAAATTACACGATATATTTTTGTAAGTATAATCTTTAAGTTGTGTTTATCTATTGTTTTATAGAAAAATTCACACATTTGTTTACGGATTTTGTTAACTTTTTTTCTTAAACACACAACCCTCCCATATATATAAATATATATATATATATATATATATATATATATATATATATATATATAATATATTTTTATATATATATAATATATATATATGTAAAGGTAATACTTTAATGTTACAGAACTTTAAGGAGAACTGTTTATGATATTAAAATCACTAACACTTTAAAATCTCTCTTTAGTATTTTTATTGAGTTTAGTCGAAAGTTAAACAAACCGGATTATAATCTTATTATAGAATCTCTTTCATGTAAAATAATGAAATTCCCTTTATCACCGTTGGAAAGGTGCCAATTTGAATTCAATTAAAAATATCTCGATGATAATCTAGATTTACAAACAATTAGCTCTACCATGTAAAATTTTGTGGAAGTATAGATGTATAATAACTTTAGCAGGATATCGTTTATGAAATTAAAAACATTTTTAAACATATGTAAAGATTGCTATTAACAAATGCTTCAGTTTAAAATCCCAAGCTTTTGGTTACAATAATTCTAAATTAAA
>CM063500.1:105999263-106001763 GCA_032207245.1 Pardosa pseudoannulata | reverse complement strand
GGATATATTCGACACTCAGAATTTTTTTTTAAACTTTTGTGGATACCACGAGGGATATATTCTTGGATGTTGAAATAATATCACTCTGCAAAGAACGAAATATATAGAATTTCACGAGCCTAGTCGCTCCAAAACTAAATATGGACTAGTTTATTTTCCCAAATTATTTGCTAATTTAACTGCTTGACTGTGACGCCCGAACACTGTTCGTGCAACGCAAATGCGCCGATTTTGAAATGCCCGAACTGAGTTTGAGCTAGAGAAAAAACGACATTTCAATTTCGTCAAGAACGAAATCAGTTCGTCTAATGCATAATATTTAATTTGCCATTTTCTCAAAAGATAGAGATACTTTCCCGGCAGTTTCTCTACATTGGTCGTTATTTCTCGAATACTGTAAAGGATTTGTGAAATTCAAGAGAATCTGAGGAACATGGAATTCATGAGAGTTAACAGAGATAATAATATTATTGTATTATATTTTTATATTTCTCTAAAAAATTATACCACTTGAGCAAAAATTCTATTAACATTTCCCATATATGTGAAAATATTTAAAATAGTAGTTATTTAACTTAATTTTTTTTTCAAAAATAATCAATTTTTAAAATTTTGATGATAATAATGAACAAAACTAAAGAAAAAAATCATTTTTACTTTTTGGCAGGTTTTTTTCAAATATATTCCACAGATAATGGTTTAACCCTTTAGTGGGCCATTTATTTCTCACACAACGTTTTTAAACTTCCAAAATATAAGGGCTAATTACATTCAATTGATCAAACAATAGATGACAGCGTAAAATTGAAACGTTAATAAGTCTTCCCTTCGTTTTAATAGGAAGGCCAATATATTATAATGGGTTTTGCGCTTCTCACAGCTGTATTTTGTAAGATCATGTAGGTGGGAAATAATCTTCCCATGGCCTTCGAAAGGGTTAATGACTGTGTGTTTGTACGTAAGTATTTATTCATTTATGCCACTAAATTGTTATTTTCAAATACAAATTTATAATAGAAAATACTAGGTCTGTTTATCTCGTTCTGTCTGTTAAAGAAAATCACTCGTGATGGTTCTTTGTTTTTATATAATGATTAAAAACTCTTATTTATTAATTTCGTATAAATACGTTTCTGTATTAATTAAATATAAGTAAATAACAAAGAATATCCTGACAGTTTTTTTTTATAAAAAGAAAAGTGTAAAGCACATATCTATAAAAAACCCGTTAGTTTTTTTCTAATTACAGTAGGAAATGATATACATTAAATCTTAACATTAAGTTTATTATTGTGAATAATTTAGGCACACTGAACATAGATAAATAATGTATAATGTTATCTGAAATGTTAGACTCCATCGGAAATGTTCACAGTTATCTCCAAGTTTGGTATTATCTAAATCGGACTTACTATCCGGTTTATAAATGAACAAAGGGGTTGAATGCACTAATATTAAAATGAGCTATCGTCAAATAATCGGGATAAAAAAAACCTATATGTCATCCTTTGTAAATTCTCTAAATCTGCAGACATCAAAAGAATGAGATGCTATAAAAAGGTCCAGAATATTTTCTGGATCATCACCCTCCATTACAAGAAAAAAAAATATTCGAGTGATTACTCTTTAAATATGCTTAATATATATTTGAAAAAAGATAATTTTTTCCATAAAAATTTTAAAAGTAATATCATTATATAAAAAACATATTTTCGGAAATATACAAGAAAATATAGTTTCAAACGATGCAAATTATACTGTATATTACTTGTAAAATATTCAAGAAAAAATATTAAAAATTTTATGAGATAACATGTCTATTCCATGAAACACCACAATTTCAGAAAAGTTAAAGTTTTGTGAGTTTAAATTTGTGTACAGTAAGCACTTGGCACGCTTTTATTTATAACTCTTCTCAATATTGGAATCTTTTTTACGCAGATTGTTTTAAAATGTTTAGAACTGAATTCCTTTTCAAATATATCTTTGATAATTTCTTTTTGTCGATTTAACAGTCATTTGGCCCCTTAAAAGAATTCCTTAAAATCAGTTTGAAACAAAGAATTTTACTATCCAATGAAAATACAGTAACACTTATAATGTTTTTAGAACATTTTTTAAAACATTATTTTCTCTTCACACCATGTGTCTAAAATCTTTGAGAACAGAACAGTTTGATTTTACTGCATAAACCTTACACATAAACTCTCTTTATTTACAGTTTTAAACTTTTTAACTGTTGTAAATATTTTGAACACAGGTAGTTTACAAGATGTTATAGGTATTCTTTACTAGTAATAAGGAAACGCCACAGTTTAAGGTGTTTTCAAAAAGTAATTTGTAATTTGCTACATGTGGTACATGCACGATATTTTCGGTGGTTAAGATATTTCCTGATATTTGGCATAAATACTACTATCATTTAAGAAACATTCATGTCAGATACTTTGTTGAAATATAGAAATTACTTTACGCGGTTTAAAGTGAAAATGTTTAGCTT
>CM063500.1:105971763-105986763 GCA_032207245.1 Pardosa pseudoannulata | reverse complement strand
TCTCTTTCCCCAACGTCTGGAACTCAGCCATGAAGCAGATCGACGATGAAATCTAGGAATTGCATCTTTGAGTGACTCTCCCAGATATCATTCTTGATATTTTGAAGACCATAAACTTAAGTCATTGATACATTTTGAGTTCATATATACATCTTCCTCAGTTTCCCTATCGCAAAGCAATCAGTTTGAATGCAATCTTCACTTTTTCAACATCTTCCTTTCGTTTTTCAGGTTCGTGCTCACTCTAAATTAGAGCGTTGTTTACACGCGCTAAACAACTAGCGAGATTTCCTTTATCTGAAGGACTGACAGTAAAGAGTGATTTACGGTGCTTATTCGAGGGCACGAGAGGTACTAAAACCAGAAATGTCTCCTTCTCGAAGTTTTAACTTTTAATCTTGCAAGCGCCTCGCATGAAGCTTTTGTTACTTTACTGAAGCTTATAAACGATTATCAGACTTAACTATATATTTCGTAGCTGATGTTACTCTAAACTGAAGTATTTATTAAACGGAAAGTACAAATTACTTTAAACCTGTGTTGGAGAAATTTCTAAAACTTCTGCGAATTCATAAAAGTTTGTTAACAAATAAAATCAGGAGGGAAATAAGAAATTTTTTAAATTTTATATTTTTTAACTGTTTATAAAAGAATATTTCTAGTAAAGGTGTAATATATTTTCAATTTTCAATCAAATCAATAAAGTAGGATTGGAACAGAATTTGTTATCCCAAATCTTATATTATTTTCATTGCTTAAATGAACACATTTCTTGTAAATGCTAAATTAATTTTCAATTTCTTGTTAAATAGATAAATCATGAAACATGATTTATACTAAATGTTATAATTTTTAATTGCTTATTAAAATACATTTGTGTTAAATGTAAAATCAAATATCCATTTTAAAATAAATCAATAAAACTGGAGAGAAACAATTATTAATTCCAAATGTTATATTTTTAATTCCTTTCAATAAATATGTTCGTAGTAAAGGTGAAATCAATTTTCATTTTTCAGTCAAATCAATAAAGCCGGAGAGTAAAAATATTTTTTTCCAAATGTTATATTTTTTAATTGCTTACAAAAATACATTTCTATTAAAAATAATAGGGGCTAATATTTTTTTCTAATCGTTATATTTTTTAATTGCTTACAAAAATACATTTCTATTAAAAATAATAGGGGCTAATATTTTTTTCTAATCGTTATATTTTTTAATTGCTTACAAAAATACATTTCTATTAAAAATAATAAAGGCTAATATTTTTTTCAAATGATATATTTTTTAAATTGCTTACAAAAATTCATTTCTATTAAAAAAATTTGATGCTAATAATAGGGGCTAATATTTTTTCCAAATGTTATATTTTCTAATTTCTTACAAAAATACATTTTTATTAAAAATATTAGAGTCTATTATTTTTCCCAAATGTTGTATTTTTTTAATTGCTTATAAAAATACATTTCTATTAAAAACAATAAGGGTTAATATTTTTTCCAAATGTTATATTTTTTAATTGCTTACAAAAATACATTTCTCTTAAAAATAATAGAGGCTAATATATTTTTCCATATGTTATATTTTTTTCATTGCTTACAAAAATACATTTCTATTAAAAACAATAGGGGTTAATATTTTTTCCAAATGTTATATTTTTTAATTGCTTACAAAAATACATTTCTCTTAAAAATAATAGTGGCTAATATTTTTCCCAAATGTTATATATTTTTTAATTGCTTACAAAAATACATTTCTATTAAAAATAATAGGGGCTAATATTTTTCCAAATGTTATATTTTTTAATTGCTTACAAAAATACATTTCTATTAAAAATAATAGGGGCTAATATTTTTCCAATGTTATATTTTTTTAATTGCTTACAGAAATACATTTCTATTAAAATTAATATTGGCTAATATTTTTCCAAATGTTATATTTTTTTAATTGTTTAAAAATTACATTTTTATTAAAAATATTAGTGGCTAATAATAGGAGATTATATTTTTTCCTAATGTTATATTTTTTTAGTTGTTTACAAAAATACATTTGTATTAAAATAATAGTGGCTAATATTTTTCCAAATGTTATATTTTTTAATTGCTTACAAAAATATATTTTATTAAAAATAATAGGGGCTAAGTTTAGGGGCTAATATTTTTTACAAATATTATAGTTTTTTAATTTCTTACAAAAATACATTTTTATTAAAAAATAATAGGGGCTAATATTTTATCCCAATGTTGTATTTTTTAATTGTTTACAAAAAATACATTTCTATTAAAAATAATAAGGACTAATATTTTTTCCAAATGTTTTTTTCAATTGCTTACAAAAATAAATTTGTATTAAAAATAATAGGGACTAATAATTTTCCAAATGTTGTATTATTTTAATTACTTACAAAAATACATTTCTATTAAAAATAATAGGGAATAATCTTCATTTGTAACCGGCTGATATAATTTCGCCGTGTTACACACACACACACACACACACACACACACACATATATATATATATATATATATATATATATATATATATATATATATATATATATACACACATGTATGTACTGTATGTACTCTCCTACATCGGCAGAGGGCAAGTTCTGTTCCACTCACAGATCTATTTTTATTCTCTGTATAGAAAAGAATATTTTTACTTAACTATCCCCTGATAATAAAGTTAATGGTAAAAAATTCTTTCTTGATTTCGGATTTTATCTAACAATGGTAGCACTAAAACTTACATAGTTATCAGTATATATATATATATATATATATATATATATATATATATATATATATATATATATATATATATATATATATATATATATATATATATATATATATATATATATATATATATATATATATATATATATATATATTTATATTTATATATTATTATGAGCATTTTAAGATTAGACCTTTCTGATTAATTTCTATTCAGATGAATTTAAATATTTATACCAGAAGGTAGGGTGTTTTCAGTTTCAAAATATGTACAATCTATATTCCCTATCAGAAATTAGAAAAAAGGAAACTGTAAATATAAATTATTAATTTGCATTATGAATAACTTTTGGATACATAGTTACCGAAATAACAGCCTCCTGAAAAGTGAAAAATTAATTTCTTATATAAATAAAAAGGTCAAAGACTTCTAGTTTAAAATTGTAATTTTAATCCGAAGTATATTTTCTTCTTATCTCAAAAAAGTTTAATATAATCCATGATGATTCACTACCACTGTTCTTTTCCAATTTGAGATGATAATTACAAAAGTCAGAGGTAGGATTCATAATTCACAAAACACAAGATGGGCCATAAAATCAATAACTAAATTAAAAATCAGAAAAACGTCTCCAGCCTGAATAATTTATTATTGAAGAGATATATATATTATCTCATCCTTTTGGATCAAGATTAATAGAAATATTTCAAATAAATTCTATACAATCCGGAAATTAAAATTATTATATAGTGCTCATATTGGAAAGTAAAAAATTATCTTTTATGATTTTTCAGCAGTAAATTTGAAAAGGAAGTTTATTACTTATGTGTATTGGTAGAAATGTACATATCTATCATAAAATAATTTGGATTTATAATTAAAATTATCCATTAGTGCTTAATGATTTTTCCATATATTTTATTGTTAATTTGTTAAAAAAATTGAAAGTTATGTTCGACGTTCTGAATGTACATAAAATAAGATTAACTTAAAATGCTAATTAATGATGATCGAATTTTTACAAGAAGCTAGAGAAACAAAAAATTAAAAGAATCATTGTTAGTTTTTAAGCAATCTTGGTATGGAATAGTCAAAGCAGCAAAATTTATTAGCTGACGTACATTAACCCGTTAATACATGGTGTCGATTTTTAGCAGGGTTGTATCAGTTTTAACCAGGGTTTCTAAACCAGTGGTTTTAACCAGTTTTAACCGCCTGGTCAATAACAATTTTGAAAAATTTTGACCACTAAAATGCACTTTTCAATATATTTAATACTAATCGAACATAGTTTACTAGCATAGATAAAGGCAAGTTCCATTTGTTAAAAATGTCATAACATAAATAACACCAGCAAAAAAACAAATATAACATATCACCAAGATATAAAAAACAATTTTACTTATCTTTTTATACAAGCTGTTTTATATGTAATTTATATTGAATTCCAAAAACAGTTACAAGTAATAAGATTTGTAGTTGTCTCTAAATTTAAACGATTTCGTAATTTATTTTGGATTACTCCAAACTTTGAAAATAATCTTTCTATAGATGAAGATCTAGCACAACAGTTCATTAGATTTATTGTAAAATCAACAAATTTTATGGTAATACCTTTAACCTGCTGCCCATCAGACATCAGGTTCAAGTGTATCTTTTGTTCTATTTTGTTTAACTGCATTACTATTTTTATTGCTTATTAAAAGTTGTATTATATGTAATTTATGTTGAATTCAAAAAACGGGTACAAGTAATAAGATTTGTAGTTGTCTCTAAATTTAAACGATTTCGTAATTTATTTTGGATTACTCCAAACTTTGAAAATAATCTTTCTATAGATGAAGATCTAGCACAACCGTTCATTAGATTTATTGTAAAATCAACAAGTTTTATGGTAATACCTCTAACCTTCTTCATTGCTGCCCATCAGGCATCAGGTTCAAGTGTATCTTTTGTTCTATTTTGTTTAACTGCATTACTATTTTTATTGCTTATTAAAAGTTGTATTATATGTAATTTATGTTGAATTCAAAAAACGGGTACAAGTAATAATATTTGTAGTTGTCTCTAAATTTAAACGATTTCGTAATTTATTTTGGATTACTCCAAAATTTGAAATTTATGCTTTTAACTACAACTTATGTTTTGAACTGCAACTCATGTTTTATGTTATTAACTGTGACTGATGTTTTATTTTTTAACTGTAACTCATATTTTATGTTTTTTAATGCAACTCGATTATATTTTTACAACTGCATGTGCATGGTTCATTTTTGACATTCTTATTATACTGTATAAGCATGTTAAATCTCATGAACTTGTTAGTGTAATATTTTGTTTAACTGCACTACTATTTTTATTGCTTATTAAAAGTCACTTCTAATTACAAAAGATATTATATATTAAAACGAAGACTATTTAAAACTATTTTTAACAATTCTGACCACTTCTGACCACATTTGACCAGTTTTGACCAGTTTTGGACGATTAAAACCACTTTTATGAAGTGTCTTGCAACTCGATTATATTTTTACAACTGCATGTGCATGGTTCATTTTTGACATTCTTATTATACTGTATAAGCATGTTAAATCTCATAAACTTGTTAGTATCATATTTTGTTCAACTGCACTACTATTTTTATTGCTTATTAAAAGTCACTTTTAATTACAAAAGATATTAAATTTTATAATTAAGATTATTTAAAACTATTTTTAACGATTCTGACCACTTCTGACCACTTTTGACCAGTTTTGGACTGTTAAAACCACTTTTATCAAGTGTCCTAGTCAAAATTAGTTTTGACCGGTCAAAATTACAACCCTGCTTTTTAGATACCGCAAAAATATAGCTTGTAGAGGTCTTATAGTTTTTAGAACTAGTTTTCCTCTTGAGAGTAGATAGATGCTAAACTTATAAACAATTTATAAAATTTTCAAGTAATTTCCATTATATTTAAATAGTTTATTCTAATAAAAACTTTATGGTTTTTCGAACAGTGCACTTAAATTTACTTTTTCGGTTGGTGCATAGACAGAAATCATGACAAATTGCTTGCTTTATCTGAATATATAAATGTATGTGTGTAATATGATATCAGTTAATTAAATGTACATTTTTAAGAATCTTATATTCTTTTGTAGCAAAACAAAAAGCAAATGCGTAATCATCATATATGAAAGTAGGTAGATTGTAATCTTATAAACAATCTACAAAATTTTCAAGTAATTTCCATTATATTTAAATAGTTTGTTTTGATAAACCCTTTATGATTTTTGGAACAGCGCACTTAAATTTACTTTTTCGGTTGGTGCATAGACAGAAATCATGACAAATTGCTTGCTTTATCTGAATATATAAATGTATGTGTGTAATATGATATCAGTTAATTAAATTTAGGATTTTAAGAATCTTATATTCTTTTGTAGCAAAACAAAAAGCAAATGCGTAATCATCATATATGAAAGTAGGTAGATTGTAATCTTATAAACAATCTACAAAATTTTCAAGTAATTTCCATTATCTTTAAATAGTTTATTCTAATAAAAACTTTATGGTTTTTCGAACAGTGCACTTAAATTTACTTTTTTGGCTGGTGCATAGAACAGAAATCATGAAAAATTGCTTGCTTTATCTGAATATATAAATGTATTAATGTATTATGATATCAGTTAATTAAATGTACGTTTTTAAGAATCTTATATTCTTCTGTAGGAAAACAAAAAGCAAATGCTTAATCATCTTAGAGCTTACAAAAATAAGAATTATAGCTACATCTACAGTCTTAGATATGAAATAAGTTTAATTTTTTTTTAATTTAAAAGTTCTATCTTAAAAACATTCATTTTTACCATAAGTACATCATTAAAATATATTTTTAGCATTCAGTTTATCTTTTCTGCTGTTATAGTTTATTTTATTTCAAAGATATATTTTTTAGATAAATAATAATCACGGAATAATACTTTTTCTACGAATTAAGTTTTATATAACTGTATAATTATTAATTTTACTAAAAATAGAAAAAAAAAGTTTTAGTTAACGTTTGCAATATTTTTTTAAAATTTTAGAAACTTTTAATTATTTTGCAAAATTAAAGATATAATTTTGTATTTGCTAAAGAAATGTAAAGATAACCTTGTATTTAAATATTTATAGCATTAGTAATAAGATGGACTTCAAAAATCTTTTAATTTCTTATTAGAAAATTCAATGTTCTCATCGAAAAAAATTACAGTAAAAACATTAAAAGCGTTTATTTAGCATTTCAATTTGATTCATTATTTTCGTTGTAATATTTTTTATTCGTTACATATTATTCAAGAAAAAATGTCATTTTTTAAAATTCATTATTGAATTATTTTTACAGATTTTTTTCTCTTTTAAGTAGGTAATTACTAATAGTTAAATCATATATACAAAAGGATTAAATTGATTTTCAGGATAAAAGGGAAGTATGGTAACATTTACATACAAGATAAAAATAAAAATATACTTTAGTTTCTATGTAACTTAATAAAAGACTGAATAGATTTTTTACGATTGCAATCTGAAATTAAAAAACGTGTTAATATTGTATTTAAAAAATTTTTCTATATTTGATTTGAAAAAATAAATGTGTGTACATTAAAATAAAAGTATCTGAAATATTCAACTCCTATTAAAAAATAA
The DNA here is from genome assembly GCA_032207245.1 of Pardosa pseudoannulata. Classification (NCBI taxonomy): domain Eukaryota; kingdom Metazoa; phylum Arthropoda; class Arachnida; order Araneae; family Lycosidae; genus Pardosa; species Pardosa pseudoannulata. Next base: position 105,979,347 of record CM063500.1, on the reverse strand, counting down.
TCTCAATATTTTTGTAGCTAATGCATAGCATTCATTAAATTCTCATTTTGATTGTAATTTAGAAACAGGTTTGAGATTTCAAATCATAATTTAGTTACATAAACGATTTTAAATTGTTAAGAATTGATATTTTTATTTCTTTAATTAAAATTTAGGATATGAACGTATAAGAATTGAATTATAAGGTTGTATAATAATCAAATTAAGAAATAAACTCCATTATTTAAACAGATTTATTTTAAATCTAGTAACTAAAAAAATGCATTTATTTTTACTTCCTAGCATGGTTATGATCTAGTTGGTATTTGAAAAAATAAAATTATTCGATAAAAATATTAATGAATTCAAATTAATTGTGTCTGAATTCTCTGTACGTTATCACTTTTTTCTATATATTAACACATTGTATGCGGTACACTTACTAGTACTTGATTGATATTTGAGCGCGGGACACGTACTAGTACATTTTCTGACAATTGATACTTGAGCGCGGGTCACGTACGAGTACTGGTTAGTGTAACAACATGGTTTGTTTGTGGGTACAAAAATAATGGTATATACAGGAAAACTAAGCCGAATGTCCTTCTCTACTATATAAATTCTGGAAAAATTTAGACAAATAAAAACTAGTGTTTACATTTTTAGTTTTATGATTGCTCTTTTCATTTTTTATAATGTAAAAATGTTTATATATAACATAATTCGAAAAAATTAAAACTATATACTACTATTTCTATTTGATTTTTCATATTTACGATACTATTATAAATTTATGCACTAAAATATGTATTTTTTGTTTATAAAAATCTTATGGTTTATATTTGTATATTTCTATTTATGTATTTGTTTATATATTTCAATATAAGATAGTACGTTTTCTGGCGATTTATACTTGAGCGCGGGTCACGTACAAGTACGGGTTAGTGTAACAACATGGTTTGTCTGTGGGTACAAAAATAACGATATATACAGGAAAACGAAGCCGAATGTTTTTGTCTTTCATTTTTTTATATTATAAAAATGTTTATATATAACATAATTCGAAAAAATTGAAACTATATACTACTATTTCTATTTTATTTTTCATATTTACGATACTATTATAAATTTATCCACTAAAAATATATTTTTTGTGTACAAAAATCTTACGGTTGTTGTTTATATATTTCTATTTATATATTTGTTTATATATTTCAGCATAAAATAAGAAAAGTTGGTTAAAAAATGAAATAATTTTCGATCTATTGCGATTTAACTGAATAACTAAATTGACGCGCAAAACGCCCGCTCTTGATACAATTCCGCTGCGAAATGTACCCGCACACAATGTGTTAAAAGTTACTTGTAATGTAGGTATAAGATATGGTTTACAAAATTATTATCCAAAGATAAGATAAATATATATTAAATCATATACTTTTATTATTTTGCTTGATTGATGTATCAAAATATGAGAAGGTATCAGTAAGTAATGACATAATTTTGTACACAATTAAAATGCCACAAAAATATGAAATTAATATAAAAGTGTTATAATTTTATTACTCTTTAACATATGTGTTATTCATTTTTGATGCGTTTGTTTTAGTGATGTATAAGTTTGTATATCCCGGTCTTATAGAATTCAAAAAGCGGATACTACAATTACTGTCAGGAAAGTGTCTAACTGTAACCACAAAGAGCAGTCAAAGAAAAATTTACAAACATACTAGCCTATCGGTCTCCATCCCCTTATACTTCTTTTTAAATTTAAATATTGTAAACAATTCTTATTTCTAGTAAAGTTTCAATAGAATTAACAGGAGCATGAGAGTGCCTATTCAAAAATAGCCCTACCCGGGAAAATGGCTAGAAAGAGATAAAGGTAAGGCTTTTCTGTCGTTCTTATATTGTACAGCGTAAAAGCTCTTTATTTGACAGGCACTATCACTTTGTAGTTTAATAGACAATTTACATAATTATCTCGCATTCCTATGATCAGTACAGACCTTTGGTCCATTTTTGGGGATTTATTTTCCTTTAATACTCTTTCTCTTTTCCTAAAATAAACCGCATCACTGTTTGTTGGGAAAAAAGCGGATTTAGGACCAGTCTCACCAAAGTAGTTTACAGCTAACCTCGATTAACCCATGGCGCCAACCAATGATGAGACTCAATTCTCCGTTTAAAAAGAGGTTAATCGCTGTTAAACGACTTCGGTGATAAAGGCTCTTAGTTCAAAAGCCCTTCTCCCCGTGAATAATGCACGAATTTCTAAAGTGGTAATCGAAAAGTTTTTAACCGGTTTATCCTGCGTTCACATTTGATGTGATATTTAATCGGCTGAAAACTTTTCACTATCATTTGAAAAGTCATCTGATTCTTTTTTTTTTTTGAAAAGGAATCCGTCACTGAATCCATTGTTTTTTCAAGGTATACAAACTTCATGATAAGACTTTGCACAAGTTTCCTGTATGCAGAATCATCCAGATCTCTGTAACATTTGTATCAGGCAGTTGCGTCTTAAAACTAAAAAAATAAAAACTGAACAACTTCTGACACAAACACGTGGGACCATGGCCTTCGGTGCAATTCTCTGTTTTCAGAGCCTAGGGCCTTGGGGTTCGAAGCATATTCCGAAGCTCGAGGCGCTCCCCCAATGCCACTGCGCTTTCAATTCCGACACTTTCCCGAAAGAGATTCGTACATCAAAAAATTTTTTAATTAAATTACTTTTTGATAACTTGTCGTAAATCTAATACCTGTTAAATATCCCCACAACCAAAAGTCTGCCTGGGTTATATCTGGAGACAGAGGAGGCTATGGGAACCTGAAACGCCTGCTAATGATTTTGTCTTCCCCGAATGTCTGCATCAGGAAATCCTTGACCGAATTAGCAGTGTGACTAGTTGCTCCATCTTGCATAAACGTGACTGTAGATAGCGCATCTCTTTCATGGAAAGGTAGTACGACATTATGTGTGACAGAAGTGTTAAATAAAGCTGCACATTCACCGTATGCGTTTTCCACCCATTTACTAGGCACTCTTTCAAAGAAGAAGGGTCCTAAATGAACAAACCTGTGAATCCACACCACACTGTCACTTTTTGGGAATGATATGTTTTCTGCGTGTATTCACGTGGATTAGACGTTACCTAGATGCGACAGTTATCGGTATTAACGCCGCCATGAAACGAAAAATGAGCTTCATCTGTCCACAAGATGCTAAAGACCCAGATATCCTTCTGTTCGATTTTTTTAGAAAGTCCACCTCGCATATGCTTCTTTCTGTACGGTATCTGCTGGTAAAAGTTGATGGCACGACTGCAGTTTGTATGGATACAGATCAAGGATTCCATGAAGAATATTTAGTACCGAGGATGATACTAAGTGAACCGTCTGGCAGCGTCACAAGCACTGCTTGTTCATGCAACTGATTCGGACGCTAATACTTCAATTTCGGTTGCAATACTCGGCGAACGTGCCTCATTGAAACATGGTCGTTCGCTTCTTACACGATCCTCCAACGTTCAAGTTTCCTCAAACGACTGAACAAGCATGAGGCCTGTTACTCTTAAATGCCGTTTTCCACTCCTTACTTTCTTCTGAATTCGGAACTTACACAAGGCAGCTGCAGCTGATTCCTGTTTGACGTAAAACAACTTCACCAACAAAGCTTTATTCTTCGTACTCAGCATCCTTGTTCGCATATATGGTTTACAGCGGTAAACTGGTTGTGTATTTATAGGAGCGCAAGTTCTTATAACAGTCTAATTTGCATATTTCTACCGACGTCACTCGCACCAGCGCCATCTGTCGGATGTTTTTGAATTACTGTTTTTTTTCTGTTTAAAAAAATCCCATGCACTAGCGATACTAACCCTGACACCCGTTTTGTATTTTGGTTATTTTTTACGGTTAGTATGAATTTTTAAAGTTTATATAGACTTTTTGATCACTCTGTATTTATATATAATACAAAATGCTATTTTTGTGAAATTTAAATATGTAAATTTAAATATATTTTTTTAATGTTATAATTAATACTGAGAAAAAGATTTTCCCTACTTGCTTATTATACTTTGTCATCCCTAAACCTTTGAATTAGATGTGGGTGTAGGTGATTCAAGTTCTAAATAAACATTTTCCCTATCCGCTTAGGCTTTATCATTCATAAATCCTTGTGCTAGAAGCGGGTGTTGGTCCTAAATAAATACTTTTCTTCACCCGCTTTGGCTTTGTTGTCCTTTAAATTTTGAGTTAGATGCGAGTGTAAATCATTGAATTAATAAATAAATATTTTCCACATCCGCTAGGCTTTAGCATCCGTTAAACCGCCAGTTACATATTAGTGTGCATCCTTTAACTCTTAAACAATTTTTCCCTTCTCGCTTAGGCTTCAGCTGGTATCCTTAATTCCTTGATCTGGATGTAGGGGCTAGTTTTTTAAGTTTTAAATAAATATTTTCCCCACCCGCTTAGGTTTGGACATAATTAAACCTTGAGTTAAATGCTAATGCGGTTTATTCCGATCCTAAATAAATATTTTCCTCACCCACTTATATTTTGTCTTCATAAAATCTTGAGTTAGATGAAGGTGTGTGTTAGTTGAGTCTTCAATACACAATTTCAATATTTTACAACTATTCTTTTTTGAGTTATTAAAGATACATACGTTACGTACATACGTACATTAAGATACATACGTTACGTACATACATATGTTACGACGAAACTTTAAAAAATGCACTCAAGGGATGGTCTGAAAGAATATTTAATATTTCAATAAAAAACGCAACTAGTACAAACATGTAGACTTAAACTGAAACTGGTCAAAATATATTCAAACGGGGTCAAAATGAATATTTCTTTCAAAGCCTAAATACTAAAATGTTTCACGATTAAAATACTTCCTTCAAAATTGTAGAGAAAATGATAAATCAATATAAAATTTATCCCCCATATCAAGCTTGTACGGTAGTCATGCCACAACCACTAACGGTGAGAAATTATTCCGTATACTTCATGCTCTTTATTTCTTCCCTAAATCCTCATTCTTCTTACGAGCCCATCACATCTATTCTAACTGTAACTCGATCATTAGAGCAGAAGCGATAGATAAATGAATCAGATATTTTCTTCCTTTTTTCGCCAAAAACCATTCATCAGTTCTATCCCGGAAGTAAACATAAATTCACACTCCATGCGCTCTTGCACAAGACTCGGAAGCACGAAGAATGCGCTCTTTTTTATATTCTTAGCATAATTTAATTAGCCTTTTTATAGCAGACTTATCACATTTTTTATACCACACTTGTAAGATATGCTTTTTAGCATTCTCTAGGGTTTTATAAGTTTATTACGAGACAATGATGTCTCTTTAAAAGGCTGCCAATTACTTTCCATGCTGTTCATCTTAGTAAATTAGAGGTTTGAGAAAAAAAAAAGGATTTCTATAGCTAATGAAAATGAGTTTAATAAATTTGCCAATCTCTTTTATTATTTGTTATATAAAATATTAACGGCAAATTAAAATATTTTTAAGGCAAAATTGCCAATTTCTTTTATTATTTGATTTATAAAATATTCAAGACAAATTAAAATATTTTTAAGGTAAAAGCAACGAAAATCACAAATATCGACGAGATATTACTAAAATCTAATTAATATTAGAAAGTGTTTTTAATATTAGATATTTAATTAAATATCTAATTCTTGTTTAATATCCTTATCTCTTTTCTTAGCATCTCATTTCTTAACATTTATTTTACATTGAAACTCCTTACTTTTTTGGCACATTCGTTTTTACAGGAATATAAAAAATATATTTATGTTTATCTGATGGTCCCTTAACCCTTTCGTGGGCCATTTATTTGTCACTCCACGTTTCCAAACTTTCGCAACAGAGCTGCTAATTTTATTCAATTGATCAAACAATTAATGACAGCGAAAAACCGAAGCGGGAATTAGTCTTCCCCTCATTCCAATAGCAGGACCAATATATTAGAATGGATTTTTCGCTTCCCACAGGTGTATTTTGAAAGATAGTGTAGGTGGGACGTAATCTTAATACAGCCCACGAAAGGGTTAAGTGGTTTTGGGAAAACATCTTCTTAGAAGTAAATGAAGGTTACTGTCCTCTTCAAACGCGTGTAGTTTCAGCATGTTACCTAATGTATTTCTCTACATACTCCACAAAATGTTTAAAATTCCATGTAACCATTCATTATTGGCCATGTAGTTTATGTACATTGTAATATGCATTGTAAGTATGTAAAGTAGTTTATATGCATTGCAAATTCCTGAACTTGTCTTTTATTTTTCAATCGATGATCTAAAGTCTTTATCACATGAACGAATTAACGACTGCTTGTCTTGTTTCATACAGCAGTCGTGTTAAAATACTCTATCACACGTAGCTTTTCACACACGAAACAATCACACTCAACAGTTGTCAATGCATATCTTTGCATCATGTAATATGGGCCATACAGATAAAACAAACAGGATAACTTTAAGTTTGTTCCATGCATATTTGATGAAATATATTTCTTCGTATACAGAATTTTTACAATACATTAGTCGCGGAATTCTTCGTCTTCCGTCTTGTTTAATCTTCCTACGAAATGTGGCGTAATTCTCGCAAATAGATCGCGCTGCAGAACACTGAGTACTGTCAGTTTTAATTATGGCTACCCGGTATATATAATATATATATATATATATATATATATATATATCTTCAGATGTAATTTTTGAAGTAAAATTAATGACAATTACCCCAAACTTTCTATCCACAGTGATATAGAGTCAAAAGAATTCAAACCTAAGTTGTTTATCGGAAATATATTTTTCTCTACTTCCATCCTATAATATAACAATTTATTTTTTCAATCTTTCATGAAATTCCAGTGTTAATCCCAATTATTTTTCTTGGGAGGTTTTGGAAGAGTAGTACTAATCAATACACTGTAAAAATTTATTAAAAGCCGTTCTACCATAGAAATATTTACGAAAACTTAAGAGTTCAAAGAAAGGACTATTGAAATGAATATTCCAAATGATCCCGGATGCTTTTAATGTTTATTAATTGGCCCAAGATCATTTTGATAACGCGTAACGCCATCCGTATTCATTCAAAATTAGTGAAACTTTCAGAGATTTTGATATATAATAAAATATTATTATTTTAGACAAACATGAAAAGTTTCAATAAATAATTCATGAAATAATTATGACAGGATAATAGAAATTTTAAAAAAATCATATTGTTTGCTGTACAAGTCGTTTGCTGTAACGAATACCGGGTTTGATTTAAATCTGTTTTTCAAATTGTTGGTTGAATATTAACATAAAAATACATATAAAGTGTAACGTTTGACATATTTTGTCGAGGCATGCCCATTAAAGCAGTACATTTTGTAAAATCTTGTAATAAAAAAAATAACAGGAGATAAATAGAAACACCTTTGACTTTCCATAAAGCATGTGTTAGTTTATTTAGCAGTATATTTTTTTAAATGAAAAATAATGTAGATATATGAGACGATCAATGTAAAACATCCTCTATATAATAATTACCTATTTTGTCTGTCCATGTGGCCG
>CM063500.1:105959263-105964263 GCA_032207245.1 Pardosa pseudoannulata | reverse complement strand
ACAGACGTTTTTCATTAAGTAGCTTATTATTGTTGTAGTATTCTCTTTTAATAGTAAAAATGAAAGATTTAATAAATTAAACGTCTACAAGACGTAATAAAATCACCACATTTCTTTAAAAATTTCAAATGGTAATAAGTATTGCATTCATGTCTTCAATATTAGTCCGCTGTCGTTTAAATTATTAACACTATTGTGTCTTTGGTTTCTTAAATACAGTTCTTTATAATCGGAAATTACCTGAATTGTTGGACTCAAGAAACTTTGCAAGATGAGTAAAAGTCAATAACATTGGAAATTTTACTAAAAGCCTTTATATCAGGGAAATATCGATGAAATGTTAAAGTTCAAAGAACAGACTATGAAACCAGGTGTTTTAAAAATGTTCACACATTTTAAATATTTATTAATTGGCCACACATTTCAAATATTTATAATATAATAAAATCGTTTTAATAAATGCGAATACCATTTGTATTTCTTTTAAATTAGTAAAACATTCAGAGATTTCGAAGTATAAAAAAGACATTCTTTTAGACAAACATGAAAATTTTCAGTAAATAACAGAAAAAAATACTAAAACAGGATTATAGAAAAAATTTGATCAACCTAGTATAACTCATTTGTTGTAGCGAATAATGGGTTTTAAAAAAACTTTTTTTAAATGGTTAGTTTAATATTAAAGTTCCCTTAATATTTTTTCTGAGTATGGAAATAACTTGAATTAAGCAAAAGTTTATTAAAATGGTTGGTTTACTATTAAAGTTTCCTTAATATTTTTTTCTGCGTATGAAAATACCTTGAATTAAGCAAAAATTTATTAAAATGGTTGGTTTAACATTAAAATATCCTTAATATTTTTTTCTGCGCATGTTAATAACTTGAATTAAGCAAAAGTTTTTTAATATGGTTGGTTTAATATTAAAGTTTCCTTAATATTTTTTTCTGCGTATGGAAATAACTTGAATTAAACAAAAGTTTCTTTCATTGAACTTTATGAAAGCTTTCTTTTTTGTTTCTGCGAGAAACGCCTATAGCAAGAAAACAATGAGCATAAACTATGTATCATTCAGAATCTTTATCGAATTATAACTTGGAACTTACAGTAACAGATGTTCTAGACCGTGTTATAATTCACGAGGAACTGAAAACTGAGGCGAAATTTTAGTCTAATTTTCTATATTATATAAAATTATTTACTTGATTCAGGTGATATTCTTATGAAACAGAAGTTCTGCTTCAAATACAGATAGAAATGTTTACATTACACTATATTATATAAAGTTACTTGATTCAAATGCTGCCTAAAGAAGCCTCTCAACTTTACTAATTCACTCACAAATGGCTCTTGTTTTTAGAACAATATAAATCCACTTCCCTATAATTAAAAAAAATTATATTTTAATTGGAATAAAACATAACTTATTATTAGAGATGCAATGGATGTCAATTTGGTTGGTAAACGGATAACGGATATTTGACCAGAATTTCAGCCGGATGTCCGGTCGGATGTCAGTATATTTCACACTTTTTCTTTTTAAATTTGCATTAAATAAATCAACTTTATGTGCTTCATTTTTGCAACCTAATTGTACTACAATTTATTTTAATTTTTTTATTATTTTAAATTTTAGTACTCAGTACCTATATTTGACATTATTCAATTAGAAAAATCAAATATTAATAAAAGCATTTTTAATAGACCTTTACTTTCCTTCTTTAATGGTTCTCATGCCTGTGTATGAAAACATATTCGCATTTTTTTTTAAATTGTGTTTATTTTTCTATCTCCCAAAAAAGTAAGTTTTGTCTTTTGTGTTCGTAGATGCAAGAACGCAATTTTGTCATTGAAACTGAAAAAAGAAGGATTTATGATTTTTTGGAATGAAATGTATAAATAAACCTAACTTTTTCCATAAGCCTTTTGTTTATGCATAATGCTGAAAAATACTTATACACATTGTTTCATATAATACATTATTTAACATTTATATATTATTTATTATATTATTTTAGTTACATTGATCTTTTTTCTCAGTGTATAATTTTTGGCTGTATGTACTGTTGGATAATTGTAATATCCGGCTACTATCAACTATCCAATATAGTGGCTGGATATGCCGGATGCAGTATGGTGGCCGGACACTGTTGCATACCTATTTATTATAACAGCCTATTGTTTTAAGTAATATACATAAATGTTTAAATTATTAAAAGGCATTTTACATAAATAAAACTATAAAATCTCTAATTATGCTATTGCTTTTTTTTCGATATTTCACAATAAATTCAAAGCTTTGTCATTAAGTACTTTTTCCTAGAGATTAATAATTCAGAAAATTGAAAGCTTTAGAATTTAAAATAAAATAAACTGTGCGTAAATAAATAAATAAATAAAAATCTAAAGTTTAATTCATAGCAGATTATTTGTATACCAAATTCGTTAAGAAAATTAATATTTGATGAATTCCAAATATATTTTAGTTTCGGTTTAACAATATAAATAAAAATTTAAGGTAAATCCGAAAAAGACTTGATGACAGATAGATGTATTTTTGTAGCTATGGAAGAGGACATAGATTTTTCTATTATTAAGAAGTAGTGCAGAATTTGAAAATGTTTCACAAGTATTTGTCAACCGACCTACCAACAGACATGTAATATTTTAAACAGCTAAGGTGTTTAAAGTTCTCAGCTTAGTTTGCAACTTGTCTGGGAGGCATTATATTTTTAAAGAATGTTAATGAAAGTTAATACTTTTGAAGATGCAATATGCGGTTTTGCAATCTAGGGTGCTAGACAGTCGGCGTATTTTCACTTGCCCACATACCACAACCCTATCCTGTTATAGTTATGCTAGACTAGGGTTTCTCAAAGAGTGTTTCGAGAAACTGTGGAGGTTCACAATCATTCTCCACGTTTTTCTAAAAACAATCAAATTCTCAAAAATTTTAAAGAAAATCAGCAAATTAATTTTCTGATTATTCCTTAATCCCTTGAATAGGATTAATAACAAAATAAGGCTTTAGAAATTCAACAATAGGGAACAATAGTGAACAATAATGCAGCAATAGTGAAGTTCTAATGAAAGAATAAGCAAATATTTTAAAGAAAATATAATTTTTTTCTCCAATTCTTCTCTAATCCCTAACGCAGGATTAATAATAGTAACTAATTAGCAAGAAATGTAAGAATGGGAAACAGAAATAGCGATTGGAGAATGAGTTCTTCGAGCCACATGCATCATTACATCAAAATAAGGTGTAAAACATTTATCAATGCATCTTTTCACTTGCATCATTTCATTAAAATATTCTTGCTTCTACCTCACCTTTTGTAAGTACTATCTACATTTTTGTACTGCTTTATATTGCTTATTTTTCTGTTTATGCCTCATCAGTGACAAATAATAGTCCCTTAGTTTCTACTTAATGAGATTTATTCGTGGGTTGCGTTTATATGCAGGTGGTAAGAGAATTCAGTGGGATAAAATGTTTGAGAACCCCTGTTCTAGTTTTTAGAATCGATTGGGTATGTTTTAACTGCTTTGAGTGCTATTTGTGCGTTGCGTGGGCATTTACTATCTTTTTTGGTACTCTATGGATGCTTCTTGGCATTTGTCTTTCTCCCTTTCTAGTAATGGTTCACAAGGTTCCGTGAGATAAAAAGTTTGAGAACCACTCTTCTAGTTTTTAGACTCTATTGGGTCTGTTTTGACTTCTTTGAGAGCTACTTGTGTGTGTGCGTGGGCGTTGACTATTTGTTTTGGTACTCTGTGGAGGTAACTTCGCATTTGCCTTTCTCACTTTATATTAATGGTTCACAAGGTTCCATGGGATAAAAAGTTTGAGAGCCACTGTTCTAGTTTTTAGACTCGATTGGGTATATTTTAACTGCTTTCAGTGCTACTTGTGCATGGCGTGGGCGTTTACTATCTTTTTTGATACTTTATGGATGCGTCTTGGCATTTGTCTTTCTTTATATTAATGGTTTACAAGGTTCCGGGGGATTAAAAAGTTTGAGAACCACTATTCTAGTTTTTAGACTCGATTAGGTCTGTTTTTATTGCTTTGATTGCTACTTGGGTTAAGAGTGTGTGCGTTGACTATCTGTTTTGGTACTCTGTAGATGCGTCTTGGCATTTGCATTTCTCCCTTTATATTAATGGTTCACGCGGTTTCGTGAGATAAAAAGTTTAAGAACCACTTCCCAAGTTTTTAGACTTGATTGGATCTGTAGAGTGCTACTTGTTGTGTTCTTGAGGGTTGACTGTCTGTGTTTTTACTCTGTGTATGCGTCTTGGCATTTTCCTTTCTCATTTTATATTAATGGTTCACACGGTTTTGTGGGGTAAAAAGTTTGAGAACCACTGTTCTAGTTTTTAGACTCGATTGGGTATGTTTTCACTGCTTTGAGTGCTACTTGTGTGTGTGCGTGAGCGTTCACTATCTTTTTTGGTACTCTATTGATGCATCTTGGCAATTACTTGTCTACCTTTATGTTCATGATTTTTGTTTTTAATATTAACAGTATCAGTTAATTTATCCTCAAACACTGATCACTTAACTTCACACCTTTTGCATTTCTTGAAGTTTCTTTTTCCTCGTTGGCACATTTTAGAGTAAAACTGTTTCGACATCACGTCTTGCAGGCTTAACTCGACTAGTATGAACCGTTTACCACAAAAGATACAAGAATAATATTTAATTAAGTCGTTAGCCCTTTACATGGTTTGTTTTAGTTTGGAGAGCTATAGAGTACATCTTTGCAGGTAGTGGGAACTGGGAACTGCAGCAAAACTCGGATAGAGAACGGGTACGGACATCCATACCTGCAGTGGGATTCGAAAAGTCGAACTTTTCTGTTGGTACTAAATAAGTAACAGGTTCGCAGCCATGTAAAGGTGTTAGGATAATGTCTGTATCGTCTGCTGCATTGTAAAAAAATAAAAGACGTTATTTTAGACAAACTCAAAAAGTTCAATCTCGTTTCATATACCA
>CM063500.1:105929263-105931763 GCA_032207245.1 Pardosa pseudoannulata | reverse complement strand
AGAACTAATATTTTATGTTTTAGATGATATATTTTATGAAAGAGCTAATATTTTATGATTTCGATGACATATTTTATGAAGAACTAATATCTTATGATTTTAAAAATTTTAATATTTTACCTAAAAATGTTCCCAAGCAGTATAAAGACTGAATGAACTAGTTCGAAAAAGTTCGGTATTACCTTAATAATTTATGAAGACAGTAAAACTTGTATTGATATACTAAATTGTATGATTTAAAATACAGAAATCAGTAGATCCCATAAAATTTATGTTAACCATTTTGCAAATCCTAGTAATACTTTAATTCTGTCAGCTTTTAAAATTCTGAATAGACATCCATAGTTTACACTATAATCTTGGCTTTCCATTTAGGAATATTCTTGGTTTGTGAATTAATTCATTTCACTACTTAGCTTTCAAATAGATTATTCTTTTTCCCCTCAAAATTCGGAAAGAAAAGAAGACATACTTTCATTTGACAGAAATGACAGGATAAAAATCTTTAATACTTTTTTAATGTCTTTTAATTTCATTTCGACGTGAATCATACTCTAGTATTTTCAAAGAGAATGTATTTTAAATGTTCAAAGTTTTAAGTTATTTTTTTTAATGAATGTGTCATACAAGATGAACGTGCTGTGACGGAAATATGAATTTCTTTCATACTAGAGCTATAAAATGAAGTTCATTAACCTCTTTTCGGTTCTTATAATTAAAGAAATTTCGTTTATTAATTATTCTATTGAATAAAGACTTCCGAGACAATGGTCAGTGCACTATTCAATATTCAAGTTAATTGACAAAATTCATTGCCATAAATCAATTGATAGGGTTTCAAGTTCCAAAATTGAAGCATAAACTATACGAAATATTAAAAAACGCATAATATTTAATTTGATACTTTTCCAATAGATAGAATACTTTCCCGCCAAAATTTGTCAGTTTAGTTATATTTGTTGCCATTTCTCGGACATTGTGTAGAATTTGTGAAATTCAGAGGCATCCGAGGGAATTCATGACGGTTGATATAGATAATAACATTGTTGTATTACTTTAATTTATATATAATTATTATAATTATTTACTATTATTAATTATTATTATTTTACAATTATTATAATTATTTATTAATATTAATTATTCTTATTTTACAAGTATTATAATTATTTATTAATATTAATTATTATTATTTATTAAATATAATTATTTACTAATTATTATAATTATTTATTATTTATCATTATTAATAATAATATCATTGTTTATTAATTATTATTATTATTATCATTAATTATAATTATTTATTATCCAGAAAATTATGTCATTTGAGCAAAAATAACTGTAAGCCATTAACACTTCCTGTATATGTGAAAATATTGAAAATAATAGTTATTTAGTTTAAATTTTGGTTTCCTTTTTTATGAATTATCTATTTCTAACATTTTTAATTATAATTATGAACAAAATTAAAGAGAATTTTTTTTTCTTTTTGGCATGTTTTTCTGAAATATATTCCATATGCAAGTGGCTAATAAATTTTAAATTCTCTAGTTCATTAAATTACTTTAGTTTAAGGTCTAGTGAACTTAAATTAAATATACAGGTATTACCAGGGAAATGTAAATTAAATAAAATATTGGAGCTTAACTTTAAAGAAACAATGGGGTTTTAAATATATTTTTAAGATACAATAAATAAAACTTACAGCTTTGCTGATCCATTTGCTGGCACATTTAGGTATAAAACAAGGGACATTATCTTTTACCGATCAGACGAGAAATCAGCTCGAATTATTTGAATTGCCCGGTAAATTGGCCCCAATAAGCATACCTAATTTGGAACGTGTAGATATCAAAGGAAAGTAAATTGAACATTGTGAAACTTTAAATTTATTGAGAATAAAATCTTACTCAAGAGGAATAATGCATATACGTTTAATCTGTTGTAAATTAGTTTGACAAGAATCTATCTCATCTATTTTTACTAGAACAGATCTAAGACAGGTAATAAAAATAAAATAACGAGAGAAAGAAGTCTACTCGTGTGAGACATGGGCACGTGCAAATTTACCTGCAACTTTTGCCCATTTCTGTAAATGTGCCACACGGACAAATGTGTTAAGGTGTTAAATTTTTAAGTCACTAATGCTCATAAAATAGAACTAAAATTTAAAAAAAAATAAAGAACTTAAATAGGAACATTTGTCACATGAACATATCAGGTACATTGTACAATGTAACACTGCTTAAAGTTTCCTCATGTATTTAGAAAGATGCCGCAAGTCTTGAAAACCACTGATGTCCATTTATTAAAATGAGATGTAAAACAAATTTCTTTTACCTGTAAACGTCTTTACATATTATATGCTAAAGTTTCTTAGTTATTAATTACGTTACATAAGAGAAAAAATTAGAATTCATTATAGATATTCATTATAGAAATAGAATGCCGTATAAAACCTCACTGTCGCGGATAAAATTGCAAAGAACTTAATGTA
>CM063500.1:105909263-105921763 GCA_032207245.1 Pardosa pseudoannulata | reverse complement strand
ATAAAATCTGGAAATGATTTTTAATATTTTATATCACGTTTCCATTTGTGGGTGAATGGCTGGTTAAGTTGAAATCAATAAACAATTTTCTGATATAATATTCAGATAAAACTTTTATACTTTCCTATGATAGCTCTGTCATGAATGTGATATAACGTCTTCTAAAGAGAGTAATTTACACATAAACAACCATTAAAAGAAAACTTTAAACGTTTTGAAGCTCTAAGCTTTTACTAAGTATATCCGAGGGTAAGAGTTAGACAACTCATTTCAGGAGTAGTAACAAGTTTGAATAGTTAAATGAGTATAAAAGTTTGTGTAAGGGCCGATATAGATAAAAATTGTATAATATATAATTAATGGTAAAAAGTTTTATTTGAATATGTTTTAAGTGATTTACACGGTCGGAAATATCATTATGACATTCTTTTATTCTAGATTTTTTAATTTCCCCTTTTAGAGGCATTTATTCCTATTTTACTTTTAAAACGAAGATTTTTAATACATTATTATAAAATCCATAAGGTATTGCATATATTTTAAGGCATGTTTTCTTTGGTAGGTTATTGAAATACAGTGATTTTAATAGAATCTTTTTGGTTTATGTGTAAAAGGTTTAATTTAGGCTTTTACGTTTTATTTCTGTAAGTGGTAGAGTGGACACATTACTCTTGATTTTTAATCATAAATAATTTTATCTGCATTGTTCAGTGTATAATTACCACTAGTTGTTCATTGTTTGTAGTTGCTATTTTGTTCAACAGATGGCATCACAAGTATTTTTGTTCTACTCTTTATGGTTTGCGTGTAAAAGGTTTAATTTAAGCTTTTAAGTTTTATTTTTGTAAGTGGTAGAGTGGACACATTATATAAATTTTATTCATAAATAATTTTATCTGCATTGCTCAATGTATAATTACCAATAATTGTTCATTGTTTGTGGTTGCTATTGTGCTCAGCAGATGGCATCACAAGTCTACTTTTGTTCTACTCTTTTTGGTTTATATAACAGGTTAAATTTAGGATTAAAGTTTTTTTTTGTAACTTTTAGAGTGGACACATTACTCTTGATTTTTAATCATAAATAATTTTATCTGAATTGTTCAGTGTATAATTACCAGTAGTTGTTCATTGTTTGTGGTTGCTATTTTGCTCCACAGATGGCATCACATGTCTATTTATGTTCTACTCGTTTTTATGTTTGTGTAAGAGGTTTAATTTAGGATTTTTTTTGTAAGTCGTAGAGTGAACATATTAAGGTGTTTTTTATTCTATATTTTTTGTACGTGAGTGAATTTTTCAATTTTTCTTCTCTCTTTGTTGGATAGAGATAGAAATTATATGTAAAGGTTGTGTGTTCGTCATTAAAGAAAGGGATTAAAAAAGATTCATTTAAGATTATTGATTAAACGAAGTAAGCATTTAAGTTGTGGTTTGCAAAACATACATGTACAGTACTAAACTACTTAATGGATCATAATGAGACTACATAAAATATTCTTCATTAATCACTTAAATGATTCCCTCTTTTTTGCTGTATTTTTTTTGCTGTTGTTATATTTTGTAGATTTTTTGTGTTTCTCTCTGTGTGAACCATTATTTCATTTCATGTTTTTTGTACGCAAGATTGGAAGAACACTTGTATTTTTTCTCCCTTGAACTGCATCAATATACATTTTTTTCCATTGAATCCCATTATTTATATTTTTTGAAGAAAGTATAATCCAGAAACTGCACATTAAAATGCCAATAACATCTGTTAATCTCGAAACATTTTCTTGAAAATCTTTCCTTCAACAAATCTCATATTCCAACTTATTTATACGTTTTTATGAATAAACAATGAATTTTTTTTATCATTTTTTGTATCCTTTTTTATACTTTAGTTATTTATTTTTTTCTCTTCATTGCATCACCTCCCTGAAAAAATATTCTTTAATATTCGTACTGTTTCAGATTATAAAAAATCCCAGTTTTTTTCTATCCATTTGCTTTATAAAAAAAAGAGCATAACAGTTGCTTAGTAAACTAATACTTCAATATTACTTTCATTATTATAAAAAATCATTTTCTTTCAATAAAGCAGAAATAATGCTAAATGCTTTGTTTTTAGGATGGAAAACAGCTTGAGGCGACAGTGGATTTTCAAGACTAATTTATTTTGTTTCGAATAAATCATCTTGAAGATTTAATATGTCATTATCAATGTATTTTTTAATTTAGTGGAAGTCAAAATATAATTTTTTATATGCTTATATACCCGGTAAACCAAATGAATATAAAAACTTTAAAAATATATAAAAATCAAAAGGAATTATAATAAAGATATGCGGTTTGCAAGAAAGGGGTATAAAATAAAATGAATTTTATTTAGAAGAAAAAATGCTTAAATTTATCACCAAGGGTCGCTGACATGTAAGATATACAGCAGATTTATACAAATTAATCTTGCAATAAAAAACCGCGATACGCAAAAATTTCTCATTCGGTTTCACAATGGTATCATTGAGGTATCAACCTTTTTGGCTTTTGAGTGCTACGGTCTACTTTTTTGTAACACGAGCGCTAATGAGATCGGGACCTATTGCTTAAAGCCGATTCCAAACGGCTACGAACATCCATGGCACACTGGGATTTGAACCTACGAACGCCGGTATCGAAGGCTAGCACCCTAACCATTTGTCCAGCGCTTGGCGAATCAACTTTTATTTATTTCGTTTGGAGCGCGAAGGTCTACTTTTTTGCAATACGACGGCTAATGAGACCGGGACCTACTCTTTAAAGCCGATTCCGAACGGCTATGAAAATCCATGCCACAGTGGGATTTGAAGCCCCTCCCCAACACCGGTACCGAAGGTCAGCACCGTAACCAATTGGCCAGCCCTCGGGACATCAACTTTTATTCGTTTCGTTTGGAACGCTACGGTCTACCTATTTGCAGTACGACGGCTAATGGGACCGGGACCAAAGCCGATTCCGAACGGCTACGAACATCCATGCCACAGTGCGATTTGAACTCACGAACACCGATACCGAAAGCCAGCACCCTGACCATTCGGCCAGCACTCAGTGTATCAATATTTATTTGTTTTGTTTGCAGAGCTATGGTCTACTTTCTTGCAACACGAGAACTAATGAGACCGGGACCTACTGCTTAAAGCCGATTCCAAACGGTTATGAAAATCCATGATACATTGGAATTTTAACCCACGAACTATAGTACTGAAGATTAGCACCCTAACAACTTATATATCGCTTGGCAGTAGGAATGGAGTGTCTGCAGGTGTCGCGTTACAAAATTTTCGAACTGAGATACGATTCAAAAGGAACAATGAACGAATGGCCCCATATATTGTGCTAGGATATTTAAGCTTGTAATTACTCTCCCTTCTAAAATGACTGTACGTAACCCCTTCCGGTAAAATAAAGAGTCTAGCTCGTCATTAGTTTTTCATTCCATACCGCACAATGACGAGCTACACTCGTCATGCGATTAAAGTTACTGTTAAATATGATAATTAATTTAGTTTAAAATTTCTAATATACTGAATTTGGCAACACTTTTATCACTTGTGAAAATCACAAGTCACTATTGCATATTGTTTACTTGGTACAAGTCATTGCCAAATTAATGAGTCAGAATAAAAGAAAACCTACTAAGAAATGCCGTGTGTGTTACAAGAATCAAATTAAAAGTGAGACTACTTGGCGGTGTAAACAATTAAGAATTCCTTTGCACTTTGTTTTGAAAAGTACCACAAGCTTGAAGACTTTTATCTGTATACCTTATTAATATTTTGCTTAATTTTACTGTTTCTGATATTATTTAACACTATGTAAAAAGTGGATTTTAATTAAGAATATGTAAGAATTGTAAAATGAAACAAGTTTTTTAAATAAAAATTAAAAGGTTATTTCATGTACAGTTTTTCATTATTAAATCATATAAAGATTGGGTTAAAGATTGACTATAGAAGTTTCAGCTGTTTATTGCGATATTTTGCATGTTGCTGTAACGGATGTTCTAGATCGCCTTAATAACGCCGTAGAATGTGCTGGCGTTCATGTTGAACGGTTGTTATTTCTCGAATAAAAAAAGGCAACGTACTGCTGTCCTACTCATTGTGTATCGAATTTTCAGCTTTCTCTGCCGAAGACTTTTTTATGCTTTTAAGTAAAATTACATTTGCCTCTTTTCGTGCACACGGCACATAAATTATTTCAGAAAGTTTAGTATGCAACTTTTAAAATAACATAAAAACATAAATATATCTATGTTTTAAAGTATGTAAAATGTACTGTAATATAGAATTATAGCTGGGAAAAAATAAATTAACATATAAATATTGAAATAGAACAAATCTTCAAAATTTTCTCTTGAAAAATTAAACGGTAATAGTTGCCGAACGGGTAGAGAGCTGCTCTTCTTCATCGGAGTTCGTTGGTTCGAATCCTCCAGCTATTTTAAAAGTTTGTAGTTTTTCGAAATTGGCTTTAATCAATAGGTCCCAGTATTCTTACCTTTTGTGGGCCAAGACAGTGGAACGTATCACTCCAAAGAAAAGCACCACAAAAATTAGCTATATCATGTTTCAAATCAGCTCTCTTTATGTAGAATGATTTGGAAAAATCAAGTCATTATTGTATATGATTTTACAAAATAACGTTCCATTAAAATGAAACTTTTATTAGAATTATAAACATCCAAATAATATTTTCTATGCCTATATGCTTACATTTATTAGCTTACCGTCCTTTTAATTAGATAATTAAGTTATTATGCACAACAAGGGATATGAGAAAATTAAAATGGAATTATTCATTAAGCAAAATATCCAAGAGGGATTACAAGATCGTATATTATAGCTCATTAAAATTAGTCCTAAACTTCTTAAAGAATCGGTTTCTGCATCCTAAGTGTTATTTCGTCGTAGAAATTCACATATAATTCAAGATATAACTTTTGTTAAAAAAAATACAAATTATTTGATCATGTATGTTCATCATATCATGTTCTAAATTGCAAACAAATTGCTTTGAAGACCAAATCAATCAATTTACAACTTTTTAGTTACTGTTATTCTTTGCATGAGTCTAGATATTAACTCTTAATACTGAAAGCTAAAGAATACTGACCCACAGTAGCTCAGTCTGCTAAGAGAACGTGTTCGTTAACCCTTTAAAGACAAATTATTTCATCATATATGTTCATCATATCATGTTCTAAATTGCAAACAAATTGCATTGAAGACCAAATCAATCAATCTACAACTTTTTATTTACTGTTATTCCAAATATTAACTCTTAATACTAAAAACTAAAAAATACTGACCCACAGTAGCTCAGTCTGCTAAGAGAACGTGTTCGTTAACCCTTTAAAGACAAATTATTTCATCATATCATGCTCTAAATTGCAAACAAATTGCTTTGAAAACCAAATCAATCAATCTACAACTTTTCATTTACTGTTATTCTTTGCACGACTCTACATATTAACTCTTAATACTGAAAGCTAAAGAATATTGAGCCACGGTAGCTCAGTCTGCTAAGAGAACGTGTTCGTTAACCCTTTAAAGACAAATTATTTCATCATATATGTTCATCATATCATGTTCTAAATTGCAAACAAATTGCATTGAAGACCAAATCAATCAATCTACAACTTTTTATTTACTGTTATTCCAAATATTAACTCTTAATACTAAAAACTAAAAAATACTGACCCACAGTAGCTCAGTCTGCTAAGAGAACGTGTTCGTTAACCCTTTAAAGACAAATTATTTCATCATATCATGTTCTAAATTGCAATCAAATTGCTTTGAAGACCATATCAATCATTCTATAGCTTTTTATTTACTGTTATTCTTTGCATGACTCTAGATAATAACTCTTAATACTGAAAGCTAAAGAATACTGAGTCATGGTAGCTCAGTCTGCTAAGAGAACGTGTTCGTTAACCCTTTAAAGACAAATTATTTCATCATGTATGTTCATCATATCATGTTCTAAATTGCAAACAAATTGCATTGAAGACCAAATCAATCAATCTACAACTTTTTATTTACTGTTATTCCAAATATTAACTTTTAATACTAAAAACTAAAAATACTGACCCACAGTAGCTCAATCTGCTAAGAGAACGTGTTCGTTAACCCTTTAAAGACAAATATTTCATCATATCATGTTCTAAATTGCAAACAAATTGCATTGAAGACCAAATCAATCAATCTACAACTTTTTATTTACTGTTATTCCAAATATTAACTCTTAATACTAAAAACTAAAAAATACTGACCCACAGTAGCTCAGTCTGCTAAGAGAACGTGTTCGTTAACCCTTTAAAGACAAATTATTTCATCATATCATGTTCTAAATTGCAAACAAATTGCTTGAAGACCAAATCAATCAATCTACAACTTTTTATTTACTGTTATTCCATATAATATCTCTTAATACTAAAAACTAAAAAATACTGACCCACAGTAGCTCAGTCTGCTAAGAGAACGTGTTTCGTTAACCCTTTAAAGACTAAAAATAAATCATCAAATGTTAATGTAATTGTTTATAAATTACCAAATTGTAAATAAAAAAATATGATAAATTTTCTTACATTACTTAGGATTTCTAAATACATATGTTTATGGTTTAACTGACTAAACTAATTTACGTAAAATGTTTTTAAATGCTTAACTATACTGGAAGAACAACATTTAAAAAACTTATTTAACAACTTATATTATTGTTTGAATAGATACTTTTATTTGCTAATAAGATAAATTGAATTAAGACATATCAAGTCAGAAATTTTTAAAACGTATATTTCAAAGAAAAAAAATAATTAAGAGAAATGAGAACTATCATTGTTTATAGATTTATATCAAAAGACATAATATTATTTTATATAAATTACTAGAATTTTCTAGAATATTTTAATTGTATAGAAAAGACTATACGTTTTTTGACGATTATACTTAAGATTATTAACAACATTTTGTTTTTACAAAAAAATTTATATACAAAAACGAAAACAAATGTTTTGTCTACTGAGATTCTACATTTTAGACAAATAAAAACTATTTTTTACATTAGATATGCGAAACCACAGAACGGGAAGGTTGATTAAAAAAAATCAATTTAGATTTAAGAATTAACTTTTTATTATCCTACGAAAAATATTATATATTGTATACTTATAAATATATATATAAATATATATATATATATTATATTTATATAAATATATATATATATATATTAATATATATTATAAAATATGTAATGTATAGTTGAAAATTGAATAAATTATTAAGTATTTAAATTCAATATATATATATATATATATATATATATAAAATATATATATATATAAATATATATATTGTTTATATATATATTTGCTTATATAAATTTAATATAAAATACGAAAGTTTTAAAAAATATACAATTCATCTTGAGATTTAACTGATAAAATAAATTTACGCGCAAAACTACTAGAATTTGTAAATTAATAATAAATCTGTTAATTAGTTGAAAATTGAATAAAGTTATTAAGTAGTTTGCAGAATTCAGGATTTTTTTCTCCACGAGAGCTAATTAGACAGGTACCTTCTGACGATTCCCTAAGACTATAAACACCTTGTCTATAATCATTATGATTTTTTCTGCTTAATGATATCATTGGTATTTGGTAAACGTTTGGGATAATTTTACTTGCATTGCTGTATAAAAAAAATATTAATTGAATGCTTTTACAAATCCCCAAAAAAGTATTTGAATTTATTTTGAAAACATAGTGTAAAGTTAGTTGATGAAGAAAGTTATTCAGTAGTTTGGTATATATGAATTTTTGCTGCACGAGGGTTAATTAAAAAATAAACCTACAGAAAAAGTCAATTCCCTACGACTATATACATCTTCGCCAAGACCATAACGGATTCTTTTACGAAATGGTAGATTTCTACAAATTCGGTTTAGTCTGGCTTGATTAACATCAAGCCAGACTTAATTTTGATTTCTTTAAGATTTGCCCTGCTGTAGGATAATTATTTTCTGAATCTACAAATTTGCTAAAAAAAGTTCAAATATCTATAAGTTTTGAAATTTATTTCGAAAACATAGCATAAAGTACCCTGAAAATTACTAATTAGTGTATAGTTAGTTGATGAATAGAATTGTGAAGTATTTCGGAATGTGCGGAATTTTTATAGGCAGCAGAGCTAATAAAATAGGCACTTACAGCTTAAAGTCATTTCCCTAAGACTACAAAATCCTTTGTCATAATTATAATAAACATTTCTATTAACCCTCCTAGTGGAACACACCGAGGAAAAAAAGTCTCCAAAAATACGCTAAAGTTTTATTGTGTCAGTGATCAAAGTGTTCTATGATTTTTTACTTCACCCTTTGTCGACTAGATTGGAATACGGGAAACCCACCCCCGTTATTGTCCCTTTACTTCCGGTTATAAATAGATATATAAATAGACATTATAGATTGTTAACTTTTAATACACATAAAGCTCGTCAAGTCTTGAAGATCATTCAATAAGAAATAATGGATTCTAAAAGTACAAATAAAAATATTCTTTAAGAGAATGATTTATATTTTTTTTACAAAAGTCATCCAAGCTATTTAAGTGGTGCAATTAGAGATACACCTGTTACCGCAAACGAAATACTTCGAAATAGAGATTTACAAAGCCATGAAAAGTTATCATCCTCTTTGTGCCTCAGGGAGTAGGGGTGCAGTTCCTAAACAATCGACCTGACCCTCCTACCTCAAAATTCCATGGGGGGAAACACTGGCAGAAATGTACAATACATCCATTTTCGGAATGTTTTTGGAAGTCGAAAATTGTACGTGACAACCGCTTTGAAGTCATCATCGGTTTTGCGGAATTGTACGTGCGAACCGCTTAGAGGGTTAATGGTAGCTTTCTACCCATTCAGTAAACATTTGACATAATGTTACCTGCCTTTCTGTACTAAAACCTTTAGCTGAATGGATTTACATAACCGCTAAAAGAAGATAAAATATCAATAAATCTTGAAATCCGTCCCGAGAACATAGAACAGAATACTGAATCTGAAAATTACTAATTAGTGTAAGGTTAGTTGATAAATAGAGTTGCAAAGTACTTTGGAGAGTGCAGGATTTTTATCTGCACTAGAGTTAATAAGACAGGGACTTATTGTCTGAATCCATTTCCTTAAGACTAGAATATTCTTCGATATATCCATAACGAAGTCATCAATTAATGGTATCTTTCTACCGAGGTACTTTCTCAATAGTTCACTGCATGCATAGCCGTATTTTCCCTGACGAATTTAAGAAATTATTTACGTCAAGTTTACTGCAGAGAATACTTTATAGCATAATAGCTCGCACAAAAATAATTATAGCATTAAATGTAATTAGCTTGAACAAAAAGTATAATAGCCCATGCACTAAGGCATTGATGTGAAAAATTAAAGAGAAAATATGACAAGAAATATTACATAGGTGAATTTTTGGAAACCAGAGCTATAAATAGTCGAGAGAAAAACAAGAATCCAACATCAAACTCGTCCCGTATGCCCGTGAGAAAATGTTATGTGACTTTAATATAATTTATAAATAATATTTACAGTCCTTTACTTAGGCCTCTGTTAATAATAATAATTCCTTATAAAGTGATTATAATTAGTCTGTAAATAGAAATTTTTATATAAATGATTGATTATGTTAAAAGTATTTTTGTAAATATAATAAATGTCTGAATCTATATAAGGTATATATCATTCTGTGTTTTGTAACGAACACTGGTGTATATTTGTGTACATTACAACATATCTTTCTACACATTCTGTAAAAATTTATTCTGTTATTTTCACTGCTGTACTAACACTTTTAGCTTAACGCATTTACAAAATCTCGAGAAAGAAAAATTGTCAATATATCTTGAAATTTATATAGCATAGAATACTCTGAAAATTACTTATTAGTGTAAAGTTGGTTAATGAATAAAGTTATCCATTAGTTTCAAGAATTTAGGATATACCGCTGCATGAGAACTAATTAGAAATGGACCTACAGTAAAAATTCGATTCCATTCGACTATATACATCTTCGTCAACACCATAATAGACACTTTTACGAAATGGAAACTTTCTACAAATTCGGTTTTAGTCTGGCCGATGTTACTTGCACTGCTGTATGAAATAATTTTATCTGATTCTAGAAATTTGCTAAAAAGGTTTTGCTAATAAGTTTTGAAATTCATTCCCATAATATAGCATAAAATAGTTTGAAAATTGCTAATTAGTGTAAAGTTATTGGGTACTTTGGAAAATTTATGTTTATTGCTGCAAAAGAGGTAATTAGGCAGACACCTATTGTCTAAAGTCGATTCCAAACAACTACAAACAATTTTGCAAGCACCATATTGGACTATTGTATAAAAAATATCCTTTTACAAATTCGGTAATCGTGTGAAAAGGTGTTACTTGCACTGCTGTATAAAAGCATTTTAACTGAATTGCTTTTACAAAATTGCTTAAAAAGTTAACGTGTATATAAATCTTGAAACATATTCCAGAAACATAGCTTTGAAAACTCTAAAAACTTCTAATTAATGTAAAGTTAGTTAATGAATGGAGTTATTAAATAGTTTGGCGAATTAAGGATTTTTTGCTGCACGACAGCTATTAAAACGGGGACCTACTTTTTAAAATCGATTTCCAACGACTACAAACACTTTTGTCAGCAACATAATGGACTCTTGTACGAAATGCTAATCTTATACCAAATTGGCAATGAACTGGCATAATGTTCAGTGCATTGTAACATAAACGAATTTTAGCTGAATTAATATACAAAATTGCTAAAAACAATTAAAATAAATATTTAAAATTATTATAACATCTTGGCCAATTTTCTTATGGTGAGGTAACAAGAACAACCGTTTATAAGAAATTCAGTTTAGAGTTTTTATAAAGAGACCCTTTACATTAGTATTATGGTTGAGCAACATTTAGTTATTTTAGTATAAGTGTATAGTGTAGCACCACAGGGTAACCGGTAACTGGTATACCGTGACCTGTTACCCCTTGGACACTGAACTATCTTACAGAAGTGTGTACCACGCTTTCTGTGTATTTCACTATATATCAAATTGACTGCCAATTATATTCTAAAAATTTCTTATAACATTATATAAATAAAAGTTTAAACTAATGCATTTATAATCCAACAGTTGAGTAAATTTTAGACTTTCTTTCAGAAAGATAATTTTTGTTCCTTTTCAGAAATATATGTTTTCCGGAAGAATTTATCAAACGATGAATTGAATGTTATATTCTACTTTAATCCTTCACATCCCTCCAACAGAACAACCTATTTCAATTAGGGATTATACCACACAGAAATTCTTAACTTAAATTAATGGTTTGAAATCTTATAAAAATATTTCAAACCATTATTTTAAGTTTAGTAATCAATATAAATATTATATATATATATATATAAATATATATATATATATATATATATATATATATATATATATATATATATATATATATATATATATATATATATATATACTATATATATATATATATATATATAAAATATATATATATATATATATATATATATAGATTTAATATATATATATTTATATATATATATATATATATATATATATATATAAATATATAAATATATATATATATATATATATATATATATATATATATATATATATATATATATAATATACACATATATAACATATATATTTATATATTATATATATATATACATATATATAAAAAACATAAATTATATACGTATAATATATATATATATAATATATAAATATATATTTACATATATATACATATTTATATATAAAATACATATATATAATATATTATAATATATATATATATATATATATATATATATATATATATATATATATATATATTATACATATATTTAAGATTAACATTTTAATATTAAACATCTTTTTTATATAAATTTACTATCAATACCAAAAAATAAAATTTATGATACAATACATATAGCATATTAATTACTATTCTTAACTTAAATTAATGGTTTAAATCTTATAAAAATATTTCAAAATTATTTTAATTTAGTAATCAATATATATAATATATAAATAATAATATATATATACATATAAATATATATATATATATATATATAATATAATATATATATATATATATATATATAATATATATATATATATATATATATATTATATAAATATATATTATATATATATATAATATTATATATATATATATATATACATATATACATATATATTTATATACGTGTATATATATATATATATATGTATATATATATGTATATTGGATACATATATGTAAAGATTAACATTTTAATATTAAACATCTTTTTTATATAAATTTACTATCAATACCATATTGAGGATACCAATTTAATGATACAATACATATAGC
>CM063500.1:105876763-105904263 GCA_032207245.1 Pardosa pseudoannulata | reverse complement strand
TGCTAGAATTCATAAATTATATTTAAGCACTTTCCACTTTTTACAGAAAATACATTTATTTTTTATTTTGTACAAATAATTTATATATTTATTGCAGTAAAAGTATCTGTCACTTATTATAATGTTATATATATATATATATAATTCTTTATCTGTTTCGTAATATTTATTAAATAATATTTAAGATATATGAAATATTTCACATTATAATTTAAGCTTTTTCAGGTATATAACTGTAAATTTTTGTCAAAATTAAGTATGTATGATTTTGATTTTATAGCGATACATTTTAGACAATACCAATATTAATATTATTTAAAGAAAATAATAACTCTTTTTAATAAATTCATATAGGAGAACATAGAATTTAATAATGATAATAATTGACAATACTTATATTCATAAAGTCATAATAAAATCATATATAATTAAAAATATATATTTTACAATATAAATAATTGCCAGATACTATAATTTATATTAACGCTATCCACATGCAAAAGAAAACAGAGTGTTTACCTTATACGTAGACTGTATAAATAGTCTACGATAAAAGTATCTAAGTGTAATACATTATAAGTCTCTTGTATATCTTGTAGTTTTCCTTAAATAATAATTAAGATATTACATTAACCTAATGGCTGTTCGTATATGAGAATATAATTCAAAGTAGTCTGATGGACATGGAATACATGAGAGTTAATAGAGGTAATAATATTGTTGTATTCGTTTATTTATTCAGAAAAGTATGTCATTTAATTTACTTTGCTGTCATAGGATCAAAACCTATTGTCATCCATTAACATTCTTCATAATATATATATATATATATATATATATATATATATATATATATATATATATATATATATATATATATATATATATATATATATATATATATATATATACATATATATATACATATATATTATATATATATATATATATATATATATATAATACATAAATAAGGATATTAGTTTCTAAATATTTCTTAAATTTAATAAATACATTTTCACGATAATTATATAACACATATTAGATATGAAGCTCTAAATTTCACATATTTGACTGGAATTATAACTAAGTTAAAAACACCAAATTATTTTACGTTTAAAATATTGTTCATTTTATATCACATGAGATATAGAAATGTATAAAACATTACAGAGTAAGTCATATTTAATGCACAGGACATGAAATCGTTAAACATATGACTTTATAAATATGACCTGTCAGGTTTTTAATTATAAATTTTAGGTGAGTAATATTACATAGAATTTAACAGGGATAACAGTTAACAATGCTTCTATTTATAAATTTTGATTTCATTAATTATAACTATTTACATTGTACGCATTTACTAAATCTTATAAATGTTATATCAATATCTTACTTTTTACTATCGATTAAGTACAATGAGAAAATATATGGTGTATATTTTACTTACACTCTATAAACTTCAGTATTAATATTATATGAAGGTCATTAATTATAAGACTTTGTGTCACCCTTTTATGTATTTTGTAAATATTACTTAACATATTTATATAAAAAATGTTATTTTAATATTTATGATCCATGATTAAACCTGATAATTTTTAAATCAACATTTTCTGTCAACATAAATACGAAAATATATTGTATATATTTTAAATTCTTTCAATGTATGTTTTTAAGTAAACTTATATGAATGTCATTCTAAGATAGGTGTAAACATTTT
Organism: Pardosa pseudoannulata; assembly: GCA_032207245.1. Taxonomy (NCBI): domain Eukaryota; kingdom Metazoa; phylum Arthropoda; class Arachnida; order Araneae; family Lycosidae; genus Pardosa; species Pardosa pseudoannulata. Next base: position 105,902,537 of record CM063500.1, on the reverse strand, counting down.
GTTTTACAGTTTCGTAGACAATAGTTAGCACAGTTAAATAAAATAAAATTTTATAATCTATCTTTTGTTAGGTTTTGAAATATATTAATATTATACGATATTATTTTGTACAATTTAACAAATATATTTATTTAAAATTTATTCATTTATGAATTTATACTTTGGAATAAATTGAAATTTTCACAGTAATATTCCCAAAAATTATAAATATTTTTTTTAGGATAATTCCTTTTAATATTCATTAATAAAGATAAAATAAACTAATTTCACCAGAATAAGTGATTAAAACCAGCACATTTAAGTTAAAGAACTTCAAAAGGGATAGGAAAGTTTATTTTGTAGTAGAAGCTAATTCAATAATTATTCAAAATTTACAAAATAATAAATTCAAGCTTTGTCATAAAATGAAATTTCAGAAGTGTCAATAAATTATAAAATATATAAATATTTTTTATCAGAATCTTACCTTTTAATATCCACTTATTAAGGAAAAATATATTAATTTGTATAAATACTTTTATATATTAAATAAATTTTATATATTTAAAATTTAATATATTAAAATATATAAATACTTTTTTCAGAATTTTATCTTTTACTATCCTCTTAGAAAGGAAAAATATATTAATTTGTATAAATACTTTCATATATTAAATAAATTTTATATATTTAAAATTTAATATATTAAAATAAATAAATATTTTTTTTTCAGAATCTTACCTTTTACTATCCACTTATAAAGGAAAAATATATTAATTTTCTCAATATTAGTGATGAAAATTCGCACACTTAAGTTAATGAACTCCGATGGAGATCGAAAAGTTCAATTTCTAGGAGAAGCTTTCGGGAGCGCACTGTTTCACACACTGCGGCCGAACGGCTTTTGACAACAGATCCCAACTACCGTCTTTAAGACACGCTTGCTTGTTCCTGATTGGACAGAGCCGGCAGGAGGAGGCGGAGGAAAACATTTCGGGAAAAAAAAGTACAAGTAGCGGGAAAAGAAAATATTCTTCAATGGAACATTCGTGGGGGCGACTGGAGTTTGCTCTGTCTATCCCATAACCTATTTTATTAATGATGAAATTGAAGAGCTGGTTTCTTATTGGTTAGAATTTTAGCTCTCTGAAGTAAACAGGTGAAAAATGTATTTTTTCAACGTGTTAAGGGACATCACCTTTCAACAAAAAATTTAATTGAAGATTTTTACTTATTCTTAGCCTTATATTTTATAATTATTATTCTAAATACATTATAACTATTATATTGAGATTACAGGATATGTCCTCTATTTTAATTTAATTAACTTTTCTGGATTTACTTTATTTTGAAAAAAAAACTTTTTTATAAAGGTTTTCCCTTTATAAAATAGTTTAAATTTGTTTAAACTTTTTTAAAGGGTTATTTAAAGGTCTTTTTAAAAAGGTTTTTAAAGGTTAAAATTTATTTAAACTTTTTTAAAACTGTTTTTAACAATAAAAAAAAGATCTTACAATATAAACTTACAATAAAATCTTACAATATCAACTTATATTATTTACACTTTTAAATATAAAATTAAATTGAAGATTTTTACTTATTCTTAGCCTTATATTTTATAATTATTATTCTAAATACATTGAGATTACAAGATTTGTCCTCTATAAACTTACAATAAAATCTTATAATATCAACTTATATTACTTACACTTTTAAACAAAAAATTAAATTGAAGATCTTTACTTTTATTTCGCTTTATATTTTTTAAGTATTACTGTAAATACATAGAATTTACAACATTTTTCCTCTAGTTTATTTAAATTATCTTTGCTGAATTTACTTTATTTCATAAAAAAAACTTTGTTATAAAGGTTTTCCCTTTATTTCCTTTATAAAAAATTTCAAACAAAAACTATTTTTTAACAATAAAAAAGTATCTTATAATATAAACTTACAATAAAATCTTACAATATCAATTTATATTACTTAAAGTTTTAAACAAAAAATTAAATTGAAGATTTTTACTTTTTTTAGCCTTATATATTTTACTTATTATTGTAAATACATGGAATTTACACCATTTGTACTCTAATTTAATTTAATTAACTTTGCTGAATTTACTTTATTTCGTAAAAAAACCTTTTTTTATAAAGGTTTTCCCTTTATAAAAAAGTTTAAACAAAAACTATTTTTTAACAATCAAAAATAAGATCTTAAAACATAAACTTACAATAAAATCTTAAAATATCAACTTATACATTTTTAAACAAAAAATTAAAGTGAAGATTTTTACTTATTCTTAGCCTCATATTTTATAATTATTATTCTAAATACATTGAGATTACAGGATTTGTCCTCTATTTTAATTTAATTAACTTTGCTGAATTTACTTTAAAATTTCATAAAAAAATTTAAAGGTTTTCCCTTAATAAAAAGTAAAAAAAAAACTTTTTATTTAACAATAAAAAAGACCTTACAATAAACACTTACAATAAAATCTTAAAATATCTTACAATAAAAACAATCTTAATTTAACAAAAAAAAAAGTTCTGTTTTTTGGGTATACTTACATTTATACAAAGCTAGTTTCACCAATAATTTTTGGTTCTTTTAAAGCGGTAATTATTTGGTATAATTCTCCACCTATTTCAAATTTTAAATGGAATCAGAAATATTACAATAGGGTACTACACTTTAAAAAAGTCTGAAACGCTGTTAAAAAATTCCATTTAAAATGTAATAAATACTAAATAAAATAAACTACGGTGAAAATTATAAAAGTTTAAAAAAATTGTAAAAGACTAATTGCAAAAAAAGTTATTGTAAAATAATAAATAGTATTAAAAAGTAATTGTAAAAAAATGTAAAGAGTGTTATCGTAGTTTTATAATGAATTTTTGTGAAAATTTTAATATGTGTAGTAATTTTTTATTTAGAGAGTACTGATTTAAAAAAACAACATTTTCAGTAAAATACATATAATTTTTTTGAATGTTTTTTTTAACAATTAGGATATTAAATGCAAAGTTTACATAGTTCTAATACTTACTTTGTTTAGTGGGATATGTTTCCAGTAATTTAGAAATGCCCAGAGTTTTTAAAAATGCAATTATTTTCAGATTTGATGTATATATGTCCCCGTTAACTATTTGATGAATTTCTGTTTCATCAATTTGTGTAAAACTTTACACTGATTGTATTGTAAGGTAACGAATTATCTAAAATTTTTAGGTAATTTATGTGATTAATTTTTATATTAAAATTAGGTTACAAAATTTTAAGGAATGATATTTTTAAACCATTATGAAGTCGATTTTAACTTTTTAATGTACTCTAAATATTTAAACACTTCTGTACATTTATCAAACAACCGTACTAAAAAAATCGTAATTTCTGCTTAGCTATAATACTTTTATATGACTATATGTTTGTATGCGACCAAAATTAATATTGGCATTTGAAATTGGATTTTGTCAACATCATGATTTTAGAATTTGAGTACACTGTTTCTTAAAAACTAGATAGGCTACAATTCTAAAACAGTCTAAAAAATTATATATATATATATATATATATATATAAATATCTATATATATATATATATATATATATATATATATATATATATATATTATATTATATATATATATATATATATATATATATAATATATATATATATATATATATATATATATAATATATATATATTATATATATATATATATATATATATATATAATAATATATAGTGATATATATAATATCTCCTAATAAAGGTATTTGCCTAAAACGGTTTCATTTTTATATATGCAACCACCCACCGTGATGTTCGTTTTATATATATATATATATATATATATATATATATATATATATATATATATATATATATATATATATATATATATATATATATATATATATATATATATATATATATATATATATATTTATATATATATATATATATATATATATATATATATATATATATATATAAATATATATATATATATATATATATATATATATATATATATATATATATATATATATATATATATATATATATATATATATATATATATATATATATTTATATATATATATATATATATATATATATATATATATATATATATATATCTATATATATATATATATATATATATATATATATATATATATATATATATATATTATATATATATATATATATATATATATATATATATATTTTTTCTTAATATATACATGGACTATAGTTAGAGGTTGGCAAGTAGTACACTCTGAAAATTCTTAAATTTTATCTGTAAATAATTTTTATTATATCAAAATACCAGTCATTTAAATGATTTATAGCATATCTGTAATTTTGTACAGATATATTCTAATGCCTTTCCAGCCTTTGGAATTTTATGAAGAACACTACCTTTTACTGAAAATATTTACATCACGCTTTATTCGTCAGAAACTAAAATTATTCGTAATAAAGCTTTAGAGGTTTAAGTACATGAAACCGACCATTATGTTCCCGACACTTTCATCTGACAACATTTGCTAGCAAAATTTTCCCTCGAGCCTTTATTAGTTTCCTAAATGGAAAGAAGGCACGGAAGGAAATCCTATTGCACGCAATGAGAGAATTCTAATTGCATTAAATTTTACTCGATTACGTTTAAGCATTAACACATCTGCTGCATAATTAACAATCTAAGAAAAGAATGATCATGTTTGATGCAGGAGGGTTATATTTCACTTTGTTTGTCAAGCACTCAATGCAATTTTGAAAGATATGAGGTATATTACAAGTTTAAATATCCAAAACGAAGGTTATGCACTAAACGACTACATTTTAACTGAAAATATTAAATATTTTATTGCATATTTAATATTTTGTACAGACATATCTATTGCAATTTCTTTACTTTGCCTTTGATAGTTTGCTTTTTTTGCCTTTGCTACTCATTGCAATTTTAAATAAATATAACATATAATTGGAAGCCTAAATATCCAGATTAAAGGCAAGACGATATACTCTACTATATTTTAATTTGCCAAAATTAAATATTTTATTGCCTAACTGAAATTTTGTACAGACATATGTAATGCATTTCTTTTAATTTGCCTATGGGATATTTAATTACATTTAAAATATTTCATTACACTGAGAATTTATCTTTGGTATTATCTCGTCATTCATCAGAAAATAAATTTAATTCGAACAAAATTTTTTAAATTCAGCATTTTAATTTGACAATATTTCCTAGATTATTTAGTTTTCGAAATAGAAAGCAGACACCGAAGAAAATTCGAATGTTTGCAATGACAGATTTCAAATTCGATTAAAGTTTACTTGATTGCGTTTAATATAGAACAGATTAATTTGTGGCGTAATCATTGCATTTTTTAATAAAAATGACATATAATTTGGAAGTCTAAATATCCAGATTAAAGGCAAGATGATATACACTAATATATTTTAATTTGCGAACATTAAATATTTTATTGCTTATCTGAAATTTTGTACAGATGTATCTAATGCATTTCCTTTAATTTGCCTTTGAGATTTTTAATTACATGGGACACATTTTAATACACTGAAAATCTATCCTCGATGTTATATCGTCATTTATCAGAAAATAAAATTATTACGAATTAAGAGTTTCAGGTTAAAATTCTTGAACCCGATCATTATATATCCAGCAAAATTTCCTAGCTAATATCTCTCTAACAACAGAGTAGTTTTCTAAATAGAAAGGATTAGGGGGAAAAATTTCGAATGAATGTAGTGACAGATTTCTAATTCAATAAAAGTTTCCTTGATTGTGTTTAATATAGAACAGATTCATTAGATAATAAAGAGTCTATTAAAGAATGTTTGAATTCTAAAAATTGAAGTGAAATATTCCACGTAGTTTTCCCGTATTCATTGCAATTTCAAATAAATATGAGATATAATTTGAAAGCCTAAATATCCAGATTAAAGGCAAAATGATATACTCTATTCTATTTTAATTTGCGAACATTAAATATTTTATTGCTTATCTGAAATTTTGCAGATACATATCTAATGCATTTCCTTTAATTTGCCTTTCCGATTTTTAATTAAGTGGGACACATTTCATTACACTGAAAATCTATCTTCGATGTTATATTGCCATTTATCAGAAAATAAAATTATTACGAATTAAGAGTTTCAGGTTAAAATTCTTGAACCCGATCATTATATATCCAGAAAAATTTCCTAGCTAATATATCTCTAACAACAGAGTAGTTTTCTAAATAGAAAGGATTAGGGGGAAAAATTTCGAATGAACGAAATGAAAGATTCCTAATTCTATAAAAGTTTACTTGATTGTTTTTAATATAGAACAGATTCATTAGATAAAAATAGTCTATAACAGAATGATTGTATTCGAAAATTGGAGTTATATATTTCACTTAATTTGTGGCGTACTCATTGCAATTTTAAATAAAAAATGGCATATAATTTGGAAGCCTAAATATCCAGATTAAAGGTAATACGATATACTGTACTATATTTCAATTTGCGAACATTAAATATTTTATTGCTTATCTGAACTAATGCATTTCCTTTAATTTGCCTTTGGGATTTTTAATTACATGGAAAATATTTCATTACACTGAAAATCTATCTTCGATGTTATATCGTCATTTATCAGAAAATAAAATTATTACGAATTAAGAGTTTCAGGTTAAAATTCTTGAACCCGATCATTATATATCCATAATTTTAATTTGACAAAATTTCCTAGATTATTTCTCCATAGCAGCACTAAATGGAAAGCTGACATTCGAGAAAATTGAATGAACATAATGACAGATTTCTAATTCGAATAAAATTTCCTTGATTGCATTTAATATAGAACAGATTCATTAGATAATAAACAGTCTATAAAAGAATGATTGTATTCGAAAAAGGAGTGATATATTTCACTTAGATTGTCGAGTACAAATTCCAATTTTAAATATGACATATAATTTGGAAGCATAAATATCCAGATTAAAGGCAAGACGATATATCTAATTACTCTACTATATTCTAATTTGAGACCATTAAATATTTTATTCCTAATATGAAATTTTGTACAGATGTATCTAATGCATTTCCTTTAATTTGCCTTTGAGATTTTTAATTACATGGGACACATTACATTATACTGCAAAATCTTCTGTGTTATATCGTCATTTATGAGAAAATAAAATTATTACGAATTAAGCATCAAAAGTTAAAATTCCTGAAACCGGTCATTATATATCCAGCAAAATTTCCTAGCTAATTTCTCTCTAACAACAGAGTAGTTTTCTAAATAGAAAGGATTAGGGGGAAAAATTTCGAATGAACGAAATGAAAGATTTCTAATTCTATAAAAGTTTACTTGATTGTTTTTAATATAGAACAGATTCATTAGATAAAAATAGTCTATTAAAGAATGAATGTATTCGATAAAGTGGAATATATTTCACTTAGTTTGTCACGTACCTATTGCAATTTTGAATAAAAATGACATATAATTTGGAAGCCTAAACATCCAGATTAAAGGGAAGATGATATACTCTACTATATTTTAATTTGTGAACAGTAAATATTTGTTTCCTTGTATAAAATTTTGTAGATACATATCTAATGCATTTCCTTTAATTTGTGTTTGGGGTTTTTATTTACATGGTAAACATTTATTACACTGAAAATCTATCTTCGAGTTATATCGTCATTTATGAGAAAATAAAATTGTTTACGAATTAAGAGTTACAGGTTAAAATTTTGAAACCAACCATGATATATCCAGGAAAATTTCCTACTAATTTCTCTCTAACAGAACTCAGTAGTTTCTTAAATAGAAAGTGGACATAAGAGAAAATTCGAGTCAACGTAATGAAAGATTTCTAATTCAATAAAAGCTTACTTGATTGCTTTTAATATAGAACAGATTCATTAGATAATAAACAGTCTATAAAAGAATGATTCTATCCGAAGAAGGGGAGTGACATATTTCACTTAGTTTGTTAGGTACTTATTGCAATTTTAAATAAATATGAAATATAATTTGGAAGCCTAAATATCCCTATAATGGCAAAACGATATACTCTAATATATTTTAATTTGCGAACATTAAATATTTTATTGTTAATATGAAATTTTGTAGATACATATCTAATGCATTTCCTTTAATTTGCCTTTGGGATTTTTAATTAAGTGGTACACATTTCATTACACTGAAAATCTATCTTCGATGTTATCTCGTTATTCATTAGAAAATAAAGTTATTAAGTATGAAACATTACAGGTTAAAATTCTTGTAACCGAGCAATGGTATATCCATAATTTTAATCTGACAAAATTTCCTAGATTATTTCTCCATAGCAGCACTAAATTAAAAGCAGACATTGGAGAAAATATCGAATGAACTCTAATGGAAGATTTCTAATTCTATTACAGGTTACTTGATTGCGTTTAATATAGAACAGATTCATTAGATAACAAAACAATCTAAAACAAATGATTGTATCCCTAGAAGTAGTGTTTTTTTTCACTTAGATTGTCGTGTACTCTTTGAAATTGCAAATAAATATGACATATAATTTGGAAGCCTAAATATCTAGATTAAAGGCAAGATGATGCACTCTACTATATTTTAATTTGCGACCATTAAATATTGTATTGCTTACCTGAAATTTTGTACAGACATATCAAATACATTTCCTTTAATTTGCCTTTGGGATTTTTAATTACATGGGAAATGTTTCATTACAGTGAAAATCTATCTTCTATGTTACATCGTTATTTATCAGAAAATAATGTTATTACGAATTAAGCATTACAGGTTAAAATTCCTGAAACCGGTCATTATATATCCAGCTAAATTTCCTAGCTAATTTCTTTCTAAGAGCATTCAGTATTCTTTTAAATGGAAAGCAGACATGGGAGAAAATTCGAATGAACACAATGACAGATTTCTAATTCGATACAAGTTTACTTGATTGCGTTTAATATAGAACAGATTCATTAGATAATAAACAGTCTATAAAAGAATGATTGCCATCGAAAAAGTTGTGATATATTTCACTTAGATTGTCGAGCACTCATTGCAATTTTAAATAAATATATCATATAATTTGGAAGTCTCAATATCCAGATTTAATGGCAAGACGATATAGTCTACTATATTTTAATTTGCGAACATTAAATATTTTATTTCTTATCTGAAATTTTGTAGAGACATATCTAATGCATTTGCTTTAATTTGCATTTGTGATTTCTAATTATAGGGGAAACATTTCATTACCCTGAAGATCTAACTTCTATGTTATATCGTCATTTATCAGAAAATAAAAATTTTACGAATTAAGCGTTACAGGTTAAAATTCTTGAAACCGATCATTATATAACCAGCAATATTTCCTAGCTAATTTCTTTCTAACAGCAGTTAGTAGTTTTTTTTTCAATGGAATGCAGACTTGGAAGAAAATACGAATGAAAGCAAAGACATATTTTTATTTCGATAAATGTTTACTTGATTGCGTTTAATATAGAACAGATTCATTAGATAAGAAACTGTCTATAAAAGAATGATTGTATTCGAAAAAGTAGAGTGATATATTTTACATAGTTTGTCACGTAATTATTAAAATTTTAAATAAACATGGCATATAATATTAAAGTTTAAATATCCAGATTAAATTCAAGATGATATACTCTACTATATTTAAATTTGCAAACATTAAATATTTTATTGCTTAAATGAAATTTTGTACAGGCATATCTAATGAATTTCTTTTAATTTGCCTTTGGGGTTTTTAATTACATTAGAAACATTTCGATACTTTGAAAATCTATCTTCGATGTTATTCCGTCATTTATAAGAAAATAAAATTATTAAGAATTTAGCATTACAGTTGAAAATTCTTGAAACCGATCATTATATATACAGTAAAATTTCCTACTAATTTCTCTCTAACAGCACTCAGTAGTTTTTTTAAATGGAAAGCAGACATTAAAGAAAATTCTAATGAACGTAATGACAGAATTTTAATTCGATAAAAGTGTACTTTATTACATTTAATATAGAACAGATTCATTATATAATGAACAATCTAATAAAATAATTGTATTCGAAGAAGTAGTGATATATTTCGCTTACATTATCGAGTACTCTTTGCAATTTTAAATAAATATTACATATAATTTGGGAGTCTAAATATCTAGACTAATGTCAAGACGATATACTCTACTATATTTTAATTTGATAACATTAAATATTTTATTGCTTATCTGAAATTTTGTACAGACATATTTAACGCATTTCCTTTAATTTGCCTTTGGGATTTTTAATTACATGGGAAACATTACATTACACTGAAAATATATCTTCGATGCTTTCTCTTCATTAGGAGTAATATAGAATTATCACGAATGTAGCATTAGATATTAAAATACCTGAAACCAATCATTATTGACCCAGCATTTTAATCTGTCAAAATTTGTTACTTAATTTCTCTCTAGCTGCACTGAGTCTAATAAAAGAAAAGAAAATTCAAATGCACTCAATTAGGCGTTTCTAATTCCATTAAAATTTGCTTGATTACGTGTAATCTCCACACTTATCCGTTAGATAATAAACCTTCCTAAACGGAATGATCCTGTTCGATGTAGGATAAATATAGTTCGCTTTGTTTATTGCGTCAATAAGGCTCTTTGACATAATTGGTTCCTAATTTCTTTTCTAGTACATTAATTTAATGAAAGATTAAGTGAACATAGTACCTTTTGTTCTTTAAAATATTAGCTCTAATATAATTTTTGTTTGTCAGAAAATAAAAAAGGGATTTGTTTTGTTACGAAATTATTTTGTAAATTATTTATTATATTTTTAAAAATAAATTTAAAATAAGTATGAGCTTTGGCAGTTCGGCAAGCGCTGCAGCCGAAATTGAAGCATTAGCGTCCGAATCAGCTGCATGAACGAGCAGTGCATGTTGAAGCTGCTAGACGATTGGGCTTACCACCATCCTCGGTGCTCAATATTCTTCATGGAGCAACTAGTCACACTGCTAATACATCAAAGATTTCCTGATCCAGACATTCGGGTAAGACAAAATCATTAGCAGGCGTTTCAGATCCCCGTGGCCTCCTTAGTCTCAAGATTTTACCCCGGCAGACTTTTGGTTGTGGGGATATTTCAAATCTCGGGTATATCGAACTAATCCATCCAATGTCTTTGAACTGAAAGATGTGATCCGTCGAGAGGTGTCTTGCATACAACCGCACTCTGCCGTTGCTGAATTTGTGACTCACCTGCAGTGTGGTGGTGGTAATGTGGAAAACATACTGTTGTAATAAACGATTTAGAGGCATTCTGTTTGTTATTTGCGTTTCTTTTTCTTTTACTTGTGTACATAAGCACCCTCTATTGACACTTTTTGAGTTATTTTTTTCTGTTTAAAAAGAAAATCCCATGCCCTAGCGATAATAACCCTGCAAATTGTTTTTTATTTTGGTTATTTTTCCGGTTATTATGAATTTTTATATTTTATAAGGACTTTTTGATCACTCGGTATATCGAGAATAAACTATGTGTACTAAGCGGCTTCTATATCATAATTATTAACTTTTAAATATTTTGGGGCATATATGAAAATTTGTATAAATATAATCTTAAGCATGTCTTTCAGTTTGCCTTTAGGATTTATAACATTATTTTATACTGAAAACATTTACTGGATGCACTATTTGTTAAAAATTAAAATTATTCGGAACCAAGCATTTTGGTTAAAATACCTAAAACCGGTGATTTTGGATCCGACACTTACATCTGACAAAATTTGCTAGCTAATTGCTCTCTAGGGGCACTAAGTAGTTTTCTGAATGGAGAGCAGTCACAGAATAAAATCCGAATGCACACAATGAGAGAGTTCTAATTACACTAAATTTTACTCGATTACTTTTAATCTGCAACTGATCCGTTGGATAATAAAGCACCCGAAAAAGGATGATCTCGCTCAATGTAGTAGGGATATAGTTCACTTTGTATGAGGTTCTTTGACATAACTTGTTTCGAATCTCATTTCTGAATCATTAATTTAATGAGCGATTAAAGGGACATTTTGAGTATATATTAAATCTTAAAATCTTCATTCTAATAGGCTATTGTCGACTTATCAGAAATGTTTTTAGAAATCTTATCGTTTTAATAAAAAAAAATTATCACAGCTTTTAACTATGAGTATAAATACTTAGTTATTTTCAGTATTATTTATTTTTAAATAACATAAAATATTTAAATGAAATTTTAAAATTTGTATATACTTACTCACAGGATTATTTTTGAAAAATGGTAAGTTAGAAAAAATATTTTATTTCTTTTAAACTTAAGATAAGTAGTGTATGCATACTCCAAATGAAAATCTTCAAATGAATCTTAATACTTGAAACATGTTGAGAAAATGCAACTTATTAAAATTTTTCCTTCAATAAATTTCATTCTATAAAACTATATTTGTAATTTTTTAGAAAGATAAAGGCAAATATTATTATTCTATGCAGAGTATTATTAAATATATTGGTTGGATAAAAATAATTGAGATTCCCAGAATGATAGGAAATTTAGATATCTGTTCATACATAAAAAGTTTTCTAATTTGCCTACTTCAAAAATTGATATCTAGTTAAACTAATTTTTATCCACATGATATATGAGTTTTATATTTTTCGAAAATGTTTTGCTTAATACAGCAAAACTACATATTTGTTATTTAGACTCTAATTAATAATGTACGAAACTAGTAAATTTTAATCAGTATAAAACTTTCCATTTTATATTAATTTTAATATAGTCATTAAATATTTTTCAACTCGAAAATTACTAAACATGATGTTGGACACTACAATGTATTTTTATAGGTTATATTCTCATATTTTCCAAAAATTTATAATCATGTAAATCAAAGTATGTATAAATTCATTTCTGTGTTGTTTACTTTTTCAAAATTTTTGGTAATTTTAGACTGCTTCTTGAAATTTCATTTTCCACAGATTACTATAAGACGAAAAATACCTAATATATAATAAAAAAAAACACTGGGTAGCCGTTTAAAAATTTGAATTTAATTAAATTCTTAAAATTTAATTTCAATTTCGAAAGCATGAGTTTTTCCTAAAAATTCTACTCACAGTTTTTTTTAAATACATGATTTAAAAAAATGATTAATGATTTTGATATTTAAAAAAAAATTTTACAGTTATATTTTAATCTTTTCTTTTAATTTGTGTTATTTTTACATAAATTAACACAATTTCATCAGTGCATATTTGGGTATAGTTTTGTATATAGATAGAATAATTATGAAAGATATTTTTCGAACTGCGCATAACATTTTTTAAGCTATCAGCTCGCAAGAAATATTTTAAACTAACAAAGTGTTTCTAAATATTTTCTTAAATTTAAATGTAGTTTCTTTTGAATTTTATTGTAATTATTTTATTATAATCATAATGTTTTAATTATCATTTTTATTTGTTCAGTTATTTTTAGTCAACAGTAAGCGATAGCAATAAGCGATTGATGATATTAACAGCGATCACATTCAGCGGAGTCCACTGAATATGTAGAAATACCCCTTCCCCCAAAAACACCAATGCGTGCATTGGTGTTCCCAATTGCGTGTATTGGAAACACCAATGCACGAAATAAAACATTTCTAATTACATTAAGATTTACTGTACCTTTCATATAAATGTTGACAACACATTCTCTTTTGCCTTCTCTGTTTTTACAAATTTTAATTGCATGGAAAATTATTGAAAATTTCCTCTCATCAATACTTTATCCCAACATTTATCTTAAAACACAAAAAAAGATTCTGAATTTAGCATTAAAGTATGAGACACCTGAATCCAATATGTCTCCAATGCTTTTCTCTTACAAGAATTGATCGCTAATGTATCTTTAGTAGCACTAATATAAATAGTTTTCTAAACGGAAATCGGGGACGAAAGGAACGCCAAATGCATGCAACGAGAAATCTCTAATTACATTGAATTTTACTTAATTAATCTAGGGTCCGATTGATCAGTAATTAAATAAAGCATCTGATAAAAAGTTTCCTTATTTGAACGGGATTAGGTAGATATGGAAGGATTAGAACCAGAGTGAAATAAGTCAGTCTGTTATCTTACAAAATGAAATCTTTTACAGGGTTTATTTTATTTTATTTGTATGAATATTTACATATGATATAAAATATTTTAATTACTATACATTTCTTAAAATTACTTATAATTTCCAGGAATTAATGATGAAATAGAAACTTTCTGACAAAAATTCTCTACATTTTTCCAAATGGATCTCGTTCTATTTAACTCTGTTTTTCGTATCCTTTGGTCCACTTTCACATAACTGGCTATAATCTATTAATTTTTACTACTTTCATGTAAGATTAGAAAGTATATGAAAAGAAATTGTAATAAACAATAAATTGTAAAATGAGTGAATGTGTAACTATACTTAAATATTATTTTATTGTCTATAGGCATATATACATATGTTACCAAATATTCTAGTTATTATTTGTAATTTTTAAATAGTTTAAATTTCTCGGAATTAACTATAAAAAAGAACTTTTAGGGCTAAATTTCTCCCTTTTTTCCCCTAATATTTCCCCCTTTTTATCGTATACTATGATTCACTTTGACATAATTGGTTAAAATCGGATAATCAAAGTAATTAAAAAAATTGTTAGTATTTGTAAGAATTGTTTAAAACTATAAAGTGATTAAATGCAAAATTAATACATGAAAAACTTGACTTCATTTATTATCTCTATGAATATGAATATCTGTATGTAATCAATGTATGATACAAAATACTCAAGTTATTATGTATTTTATAAAATTAGTTTAAATTTCATCATAACTAGACTATTTTGAATCCTATGTAGACATTCATACAGATAATAATATACTTTAAGTAGTTAATCCTTTTATTCGTATATAAATCGGTGGTTATGGTCTTAGGAATCTCCGAAGGAGCTGAAGTTCAGCCTTCTAAAACAACTGTATTGTACTGAAACAGTAGCACATGTACAAAGTCATATAAATCTACATAAATCCTAGATACAATTTGTAGGGAGAAAATCTACAGATATGAATGAAGAGCATGAAGAAATGCAGATATAGGGTATTACAGGAGCCCTGAACTTGTTTCTCTAATCTCAAGACGCTATACTAATTTAGCAGTTGCTTGTGGTGAAAAATCAATGAAAAAATACAAAAACGCGCAAAAAATATAAAAGGTTTAAAGAAAACAGAAGGAAATCGAGGAAAAAGTAAAAAAATAAGGATATATTTTTTAAATACGTATTAAAACTTTGAAGTATACTGTTATCTTTACTATAACTTTTGTCGAAGTCATGTGATAGTTAATTTAAGAGAAAGATAAAGTATGTTATACGTAACCAAATTTGAAGAAATCAATGGTATAAGCGTAAACGTTAATTGTGGATCTATTAAATAAATTAAATAATATCCAAATTTTGGTTTTCTATATTGATTAATAATTAATGACATTTGTTATTATCTAACAGTAATTTTAATTATAGTATTTAACATTTTGCCTTAGACGCTGAGCTCGGGCAACCTTAAGGCGTCCTTTTTGGAATGCCTGACCTGAGTTCGAGAAAGAGAAAATATGGAGTTTCAACTCTGTGAAGCCGCAAATTGGCCATTTTCCCATTGATAGATACATTTTCCCACATGGTAGTTTCGCTTCATTGGTCGCTACTTATTGGATACCGTAAAGAATTTGTGAAATTCAACGGAATCTGACGGACATGGAATTCGTGACAGTTGAAATAAATAGTAATATTATTATATTAGTTTATTTATCCAAAATATACCTCATGGTACACATGTACATTTTCATTAAAAATATGATGTATTTCACATTAGGGTTGTAGAGTATAAGCAACCCAGCTTTTAAAAATTCATTATTACAGTTATAAAACACCACCGGGACTTTATGACAGCATTTAATTGTTAAAGGTAGCCTTGTACCTATATTTGTTTTCACGGAAATTCTTCTCTATGGGAAAAAACTAAATTTCTAAAAATTCCCGGGATAAGGCGACAAAAATTCTTTTTAAAACAATAAAAAAGTAATAAAGCAAATATTAAATTAAAAAACTCTTTGTTTCAAAAAATCTTTTAATAACATGTGAACAAGAAACTTCTTAGAAACAGAAAACTACTCCGACAGATCAATATTAATTAAGTCTTTTTATGTATAATTATCTTTTAAATAATCTACACTTTGAGTACCACAGTTTGAGCTTAAAACTTTTTCAAAAGATCAGTTTTTGTCTTAATCTTTTTTCTAGAATTTCAGGATCCACCAATCCTCCGTAATTACTACATAAAAGATCTTATTATTTGGCTTTCTTCAAACTACCCGTGCCAAAGTTCATCAATCAATGACGCCATATATTTTTTCCCTTTAAACAAGAAGACACTAAAAAAATGTCAATGAAATCTGAATTCCTCATGTATATAATTTAAGGTGTAATTTTTTGTATTTGATATTTTTTTAGTTTTGTGTTAAGGTCGAGTCTTTGATATTTAAAGTAAATTTTAACAACCGGTATCTATTACAACAGGTATTTAAAGTTGACTTTAAATTTAAATTCTAGCAAATTCACAATATGTAAGTATCCTGTGATGAAATATTCCCTACATTGATATTCCGACACTTTATCATATGTTATATATAATATATATATATATATATATATATATATATATATATATATATATATATATATATATATATATATATATATATATATATATATATATATATATATATATATATATATATATATATATATATATATATATATATATATATGTATATATATATATATATATATATATATATATATATATATATATATATATGTATATATATATGTATATATATATATATATATATATATATATATATATATATATATATATATATATATATATATATATATATATATATATATATATATATATATATATATATATATATATATATATATATATATATATATATATATATATATATATAATTAAATTACATGAATTTTTACAAATTAATACGACCACATTATTATTTCACGAATTCCATATACCTCAGATTTCTTGGAATTTCACAAATTTTTTAAAGTCTACGAGAAATAGCGACCAAGAGCGTCAAAATACCGCGCGGGAAACAATCTCTATATATTGGAAAAATGACAAATTAAATATTATGAACTAGACAAACTGATTTTGGGCTTCACGGACCGTTTTTTCTCTTGCCCGAACTGAGGTCGGGCATTAAAAAATTTTTGCATTTGCTCTGCCCTGACTGAATTTGGGTGTCACAGGCAAGGGATTAACGTAATGCTATAAAAAGTTTTTTTCATATATATTACAAAATTTTATTTATAAATGTATAAATTGTTAATTATCCTTTCATAAAGATTATATGAAATGTTATCAAAAATTAGATTAACATTAAATAAAAAGTCATATGTATACAATAAAAAGTCATATGTATATTTTACTATCTGAAATATTATCTTTATTATCGCAATAATATCATAATAGAAATCGGGAAAGTTTAGTTTTGTTTCGTTTGGAGTGCTACGGTCTACTTTTTGCAACACGAGGGCTAATGAGACCGGGATCTATAGCTTAAAGCTGTTTCCGAACGGCTACGAACATCCATGCCACTGTAGGATTCGATCCCACGAACTCCGGTACCGAAGGCCAGAACAATAACCAATCTGCAATCGTTAAGCTATATTGGAAATCAGGAAAGAAATAAGCAAATAAAACATAAATTAAAAATGAATGAAACTGTTTTATGCTACAAAAAACTGATAGAGTTAAAACTTTAAAGAGTTATAAATCATCCTAAAGAAAATGCACTTTCAAACCACCGGTAGAGTACAGTAAGATAATATTCAGGATTATATGCGGTTATTCTACATAGCTTTGAATCGGTAGATTTGTACCTTGTAACTTTTTTATGTAAAATATGAATTTATAAATAAATGAATTATCAAATATTCTTTCTGTACAATTATACAAAATTTCATTTTATTCATGAAAAACTAAAAAATTTGTTAAACAATAAAAAGCTTTCAAATATTTGGTAGAGTTTTGGACAATGGCTACAAACGGCGTGATACTGTCTCGCAGGAAAATATCTCTATCTATTGGGAAAAGGCAAATCAAATATCCTGCATTGGACTAACTGGTTTGGGGCTTCACGGAATTGAAATATCACTTTTTCTCTTGCCGAACGCAATTTGGGCGTCACAAGACAAGGGATTATTAATAAATAGACAATTAGTAGAACAATACCCAGTACTCGCCCGATACCCGGTTGCTTCAGATTTCTAGGTTTGTCCTATCCCAGAGCATGATAGTTTGCCATACAACCGATAGGCGGCACTGCTTTGGGTTTTTTCATGTCCGCTAAAGGGCTTTTGAATATAGAAGATTTATAAAAGTATCTACACCTAGAAGAGGGCGTAAAACTGTATTGTAATTAGAATACTAACCACTAGAAGCAAGAAAGGGGCTTAACTAAGGACGGGATCAATGGTTTAACTCCTTATCAACGGCTGAACTGTTGTCAGTAACATTTGGAATTATTCTTATTGCGACTTATGATGGCAATCTACTTAGACGATAGAATTTTTGCCATATTCGCACGTCAGGAAAGAATACACGGGCAATGAAATATGTATTAAAATCCAAACTTAGAAGATGAGAATTTATTTCGAAAGTACAACAGTGTCATTTTTCAGTATAATAGCTATAGATTTACCTCAAATCCAGCGCCAGAGATCGAACAGAATCTTTGTTTTCTACGTTTTCACTCTGAATCTTCATTTTACACACTATACTGGCCTTCCGCAGGTTCGAATCCCGTCGCTGGCGTGGACATTTCTCGGAGTCTTATTTGCCCAAAATTAGACTGTAGGGCACAGTCATTTCACTGCGGAACTCTAATAATTGTGAAAACACTAATCCTGTTACTTGTATCATTTTAGATTAGATGTACTTTATCGCACATCCACCAGTACACGTTTTATTTTTATTTTGTAATAACGGCAACATGCATTTACCGTATTTCAAAGACATAACATAATTCATTTAATGAGCAGAAATAAGTCTTTGCAATTAAAATGAAAAAAAATCTTCATTTCCCCTTTTACAACTTTGAAATTTAAGAAGCTTCATTATGATAAAATGAACTTTCTTGGCGTTTCTGCAAAGCTATTATCTTTACCGTGTGGTTGTAGAACAAATGCATGATAATAGTGTAAAGCTTTTTAAATTAATAAAAAAAGTTGCTTAGTTAGTCATAAAAGCGACAAAATGCTTTTAGTCAAACACGTTTTCATTAAACACTTTATCGCCGTTTCAGCCACAAAAGGCAATTAAACCAATTCTTCAGAGACAAGCGTAGTTTCCAGTTAATTACATTTTGATTTATATTACCTTAGGTTATTTTAAAAGATAAAGGTTTGTTTCTGGAACAAATACAATGCAATGAGTGAGGTACATTTAACTAAATATATCTTATATACATATGGTATTCGCATACATTTGTAAAAATTGCCTGATATTATTTTAAATATGTTTTTAAAGGAACAAAGAGCCTGCAATATTACGTAAATATTATTTTTTTATATTTGTCTTAAATAATAGATTAGTTACATACGTGATATTTTTAAATTTAATCATCGATTACATTTTGTTGCACGATAATTCTCAGCCATAAAACAAACTGTTTTTTTTACCTGCCTCATAGGGTATTTTACAATTCCGTAAAATTAAAAATTTTACTGATCCCGTCATATCACGGGCTATATGCTAGTTTTGAAATGGAAACATAAACGTAATGCTCCAGAAGCATTTCGAAATTACTAATTCTTCAGAGACATGTGTAGACTCCACTTAATTACATTTTGATTTATGTTACCGTAGGTTATTTTAAAAGATAAAGGTTTGTTTCTGGAACAAATACAATGCAATGGGTGAGGTAAATTAAACTAAATATCTCTGATATGCATATGGTATTCGCATATACTTGTATACATGAGAAACACTGCCTGAAATTAATTGAAATATGTTTTTAAAGGAACAAAGGACCTGCAATATTACGTAAATATATTTTTTTTATATTTGTCTTAAATAATAGATTAGTTACATACGTGATAATTTTAAATTTAATCATCGAATACATTTTGTTGCACGATAATTCTCAGACAAAAAACAAAAGATTTTTTTACCTGCCTCATAGGATATTTTACAATTCCGTAAAATTAAAAATTTTACTGATCCCGTCACATGACGGGCTATATGCTAGTTTTGAAACAGAAAGACATAAACGTAATGCTCCAAAAGCATTTCGAAATTACTAATTCTTCAAAGACATGCTTAGTTTCCAGTTAATTATATTTTGTTTTATATTACGGTAGGTTATTTGTCCTGATAAAGGTTTGTTTCTGGAAAAAAATACAATGAAATGAGTGAGGTACATTTAACTAAATATATGTTATATACATATGGTATTCTCATATACTTGTATACACTAGAAACACTGAATGAAATTATTTTAAATATGTATTTAAAGGAACAAAGTTCTTGCAATATAAAAAAAATTCGACAAAAATCATGAAATTACATCTTTTGAAATCGTGTTTGGTACAAGCTCTATTATTAAAAGACATGTTTTGAAAAACATTAACTTAGTGTACTGAAAACACTTATTTTAAGCTTTTGGAAAAGTATATTTTCAGTTTGACCATTCTTGTATTGTATTAATGTTTTCAAAATATACCAGGAACATTACTTGTGTTTCATACATACATAAATACATCTTTTATTTTGTTCATTGTATTTCTTGCTCTCAATTTTGGAGATTTTTTATTAATTATTTTGTTATAGAACTGGCTATGCTTTAATAAATAGTAAGGTATTTTCTATAGCTACAGTAGATCTAATGACATAAAACGGCCAAAAAAAGAAAGTTGTTGAAACACTGTATAACTTAAAATAACTGTATAATATAAGTAATGTAAAATGTATATGAAACTTGGTACCCGATTTTAGTTCTATTCAAAGTCTAAAGATTGTATTAAATTCAATCGGTTTCTATGTTGTGCACAAATTTTAAGAATATTCCTAGATAAATTGATTTATTTAAAAAAAGTCTTGCTTTTTAATGAAGAATTATTTTCTAATAGATTTTAGAGTCTTATATATTATATTTACATTCTTGTTATAGAAATATCGTTAAAAAATAAAAAATTAAAACTGAATTTCAATGTTCTTTTTTTTTGTTTTGTTTCTTTTTTTTTCAATATTTGTACCTTTAAAAATTTATAAAGTATTAAATAAATTTTAATAAAATTTTTAAAACTGTCAAAAATAAACACACACACACACACACACACACACATATATATATATATATATATATATATATGTATTATATATATATATATATATATATATATATATATATATATATATATATATATATATATATATATATATATATATATATATATATATATATATATATATATATATATATATATATATATATATATATATATATATATATATATATATATATAATTTGCTGTTTTGAAAACATATCAAACATATTTCATAAATCATATGTAATTAATATAATTAAACAAAAATATAATTAAAACATCTCATATTTAAAAACATATTGAGATTCTATTCATAAACACCCCTTAATATATTGGAAAAATCCAGAAACATCAAATCAAAAAAAATAATCTCAGAAATGTTTTTAATAATTTACTCCAAAAATTTTCATGGCTTCATAAAATATAATTTTTTTAAACTCGAATGATTTATCCTTCTCTAGAAACCTTATATCAGCATTTTTTATATTATTTCAAATATTTGCTACATGATGAATTCAAAAAGTATACAATCTTATAAAGATTCTTATATTCTTTTCAAATTTCTTATACCTTGAAACTTCTTTTCTCGTATTTTACGAAAGTTTTGAAATGAAAGTTGGTTGATATCATTATTTAAATTTCATAAGCTAACATTTTTAAATTGTTATCTTAAATTATCTTTAAGATTAAAGCATTATGTTAATTGTATGGAGACATTTTACAGACAAATAATTTTGTACATTGATTATATTTACACTGTGTGCAAAACATAAGCAACATGCGGGTTTTTGACAACTCTAAGAGAAATCATCTGAGAGACGTGAAATTCAAATGAGGGTGAGTATTATGTATGTAAACGATGACGAAAGCATCGAACTGAAAGAGAAATACAATGCATACGGTATGGAATCAAGCAAAAACAAGCTTTAGTGAACGCATAGTATCGTGGCTCATGATTGTCTACCCAAGAGGAAAAACAACAAGCAGATGTTCCTTAACATGGGATATGCCCTCCCCTTACTGAAATGGTTGCTTCGCACCGTCTCCATATACTCAGAACCAGCTGGTTTAACATTTCTTGAGGTAGGAGTGTCATTACGCAATAGCATCTGTTTGAGTTGTTGGGTGTTCTCCGGAGGAATGTAAGCGTGCTGCAATGCGTCTCCCAAAAAGCATCCCACACATGATTGAGGGGATATAAATCAGAGAAGCTAAATTGATTGCTTTAAATGATTTTACTTCTTCATTTTTAGTAATAATCTGCCATAGAATTTCCTTACCGATTACTGTTTTGAATGAAGTACTTTACATTTCTATTTATCCAAAAGAGACTTTGTTAAATCTTCTCTTTTACTCTTTCAGTGTTATAATGACGGAAAATAGCGACATTTAAATTATTTCATTCAAACCTAATTTTTCTCTGAATGAGAATTTTATTCAAAAACTGAAAAGAGATGACATACGAATGGTTTTCCCTTGGATGACATAACAACACTGGTGGAATGAAGGTGTTACATCATCACTTTTCTGGTCTATTACGTACCAAAGACCTATACCAGGACTGCGTAGATAACACAAGGAATAACACACCGATACAAATGAGTGAAGACTTAACAATTGCAGATTCTTTATTTTACAATTCTATTTTTATAAAGAACAATCTGGTGACGTAAATAAAACAAATTATATACCAATATGGTGGAAATGTTGGAGCAACTCCCTTAATCTGATGACGCTATATGTTCTGATGAAAAAAAAATGGAGTATTCCTGCCTCTGATGAAGGTATCCGTTAACTTCGTCTTGACTTGCTTTTCTTCTAAAGGGGCTTTCAAATCTACCGAGCAAAATCCAATGACTACTGTTGCCAGAGTCAAAGACGACTCACCCGCATTTGCAATCCCTCTTGTCCAATGGAGTCGAAGGGGGGTCACTGATATCACTTTCGTCCTTCGGTCAGTCTCATATGGTGGAGTTGAAAAGTAGTGCAACTCATTGTTACAAGTTCTTTAACTCGGACTACCACAAAAATCTAGTTCTTCCTTAAGCTGAATGTTTTCCAGGTTCTAAAGAAAATGTTTAAGAAATGGTATATGAGTCTACTTTCCCTCTTCTTCCTTAATCTTGGATGGACGATTGGGTGGGGTTTTGCTCTAAAACGTCAGAGTTCACAGGTTCGAATCCCGCTGATGGATGGATGTTCGTAGTTGTTCGGAATCGGCCCCAAGCTGTAAGTCCTAGTCATACTAATCTTTAAGCAGCAAAACAGTAGACCCAACCAAACAAAACTAAATCATTAATCTGTGTGTATTAAATTCTGAGAAAATCTTGTACTCTTAGAAAAAGCCGAGGTTTATAAACACACTTATATATGATTGTGTATTGATATGCTTTTGTATACGTGTGCGTATATGTGTATGCATATCTGTGTTGGTCCAATACATGCCTTATCGGGTTTTAAAAGAAATCATTGAACATATAATAATTGATCGTAAAGTGCTTAGCAGTACACAGCTGCAGTATAAGGGGCTATAATGTACTAGGATTTATTCCCTTATCTTCCAGTTTGATTCATTATAGGGGATAACCTAGCAGTCAACTTATCAGTGATAAATTTACGTCTGCCTCTATCTCAAACTGTAAGGTGGGGTTCTGAAAGGGAGTGATTTAAAAATAAACGAGAAATACCTCACTATTCCACGTTATTTCTAGTTTTGGTATCTTCAGATATATATAATAAATAATATAATATATATATATATATATATATATATATATATATATATATATATATATTTATATATATATATATATATATATATATATATATATATATATATATATATATATATATATATATATATATATATATATATATATATATATGTATATATATATATATATATATATATACATATATATATATATATATATATATATATATATATATATACATATATATATATATATATATATATATATATATATATATATATATATATATATATATATACATATATATATATATATATATATATTATATATATATATATATATATATATATATATATATATATATATATATATATATACATATATATATATATATATATATACATATATATATATATATATATATATATATATATATATATATATATATATATATATATATATATATATATATATATATATATATATATATATATATATATATATATACATATATATATATATATATATATATATATATATATATATATATATATATATATACATATATATATACATATATATATATATATATATATATATATATATATATATATATATATTATATATATATATATATATATATATATATATATATATATATATATATATATATATATATATATATATATATATACATATATATATATATATATATATATATATATACATATATATATATATATATATATATATATATATATATATATATATATATATATATATATATATATATATATATATATACATATATATATATATATATATATATATATATATATATATATATATATATATATATATATATATATATATATATATATATATATATATATATATATATATATATATATAACGTATAAATGGTAGTTATAAAATGAAGTAAAGGCGAGATAAGGTATTTCTACCATTGAAGATGGACGGTTGGGAAGTTAGTTTAATATGGTTGGTAAACATTTTGATTTTATAGGTAGGGTATAAGTATTTCCGGATAGTTATATTGATGTCTAAATTTTTTTTTACAATATTATCCTATCTGGACCTTAAAACATTGCTTTTACATTTACTGATATTAATGTTTTACATCCTACTTTAATAAAATTGATTATACCGTGAGTGAAATTCTATAGGTTTCATAAAATGCTATAAATCCTTTTAACAAAAATAATTTTTAGGAGGATTTTTTAAAATTTTACATTTTTTCCTGAAATATATTTATTATGAATGAAACTTAATTGCTTTCTTTCATTTTTGATGATAAAATTACAAAAACAGATAAAACTTTATTATGAAATCTTTTTCATTTTAATTTATACAATTAAAAAGACATTTTTTTCAAGCAATATATTTTTCTTTTCTTTTATTATTTATATTCTATTTTAATTTCAAGTAGCAAGTTTAATTTAAAATCTGTGTCAATTAGAAGCCAAGCAATTAACATTTAAAATCCGGAAGTAAAGGTTTTAATCAATTGAAATGGTTATTAAAAAGTAAAAGACCAATTAATTA
>CM063500.1:105831763-105849263 GCA_032207245.1 Pardosa pseudoannulata | reverse complement strand
TGGGAATATAGGTCTTGAAATAATGGTATTAAACGATCGAAAAGAAGGGAAGGGGTGGATTTCGAACATTTTCGCTTTAATTTCGCTAACCCTAACTCATCAAGAATCCAATATGGATATCTCTACCCTTTCCAGGTCCAACCGCTTCATAAATTCGAGGACAGGCGGACAGATAACTTTGGCTATTATTATACAGGGGATAAAGTAAGTTGAAGAGATGTGTACATATGAAAGGTCATGTTAAAATTCAACATTCATAAATTATAAATAAAGCACTTAATAATCAAAACTATATGAAATACCAACTGATAATGACAGCAGAGATTCTGAAAACAGAACTTTTTCCGTAAATCAGACTCAGTAACATCATTTGTTCCCTGATATATACAGCAAATGTATTGTTATTCAACTCCTCTTCTTAGCCCACTCTCCTGTTTCTAATCATGGATCTTGTTGGTGCTTCAACCACATTTGGCGAAATTGGTGTGCTTGCAGCTTGCGTGCGTGGCGTGCTTGCAGCATGGCGTTTGAAATCTGGCGAGGGGATCGTAACTCAACAAATTGATACATAAACAAAAACAACATTTTGAGGAAAAATTTTCCAAAAATTGAATAGTTAAAATCTAATTGAATTAACAAAGAAAACACAAAGGAAACACATAACATTCATACTAAATAGACTGAAACGTTCACTTAATCACAAATTAAATAAACTGAGTGTGATTTTCATCACAAATTTGTGATTTAGTGTGAATTGTAAAACACAAAAAAATTGGAAAATACCAAGAGAAAGTTAGACCAAAGGGATGAGGGAGGGTAGGCGGGATCTCATCCAGCAAAAAACTCTTTGACTTAAAAGAAACTGTATTTTGAGTGGAGGTCGAAGAGGAGTTGTAAAATTGAAAATTTTTTTCAAATCTCTTATTTTACGTATTAATGTGCAGAATAGCGTAATTTCTGTGATTGCCAAATGATTTTTAACTTCAAATTTCTCTTGAGTATACATACTATCTTTTGAGAATGGATACAATCTTGTCTACTTTTTAATCTTGCCCTATCATGAGCTATCAAAGCATCTGTCCTACATAAAAGACCAAAGATCTTCTTGAATGTGAAAGTTCATGAAAGACATCATGTTTTGCTTCTTCAGTACTTCGCGGGTTTTTCTTAACTTAGGCTATTATTATGAAGGGGATAAAATAAGTTCAACAGATATGTAGATATGATGGGTCGTGTTAAAAATTCAAAATTCAGAAATTAGAAACAAATCCCCTATATAATAATAGCCTAAGTTATCTGTCCGTCTGTCCACCAATTTATAAAGCGGTTGGGCCTGGAATGGATTTCGGGTCAGGTGATTAAATGTATCAATTATCCACATAATAAATAGGTAAAAATTACAATTTTTCTAGCATTATGACTTCATTTCTTTAACCACCTCATGTAATCATTTCTTATTTTAAATGATTTAATTATCACGTGCATTATTTTCATACGTTTTATCACTGAACTTACATATTAAGCAAATAATTTTCTTTTATATTTGTATTAAATAATAGATTAAGTATATAAGCGATAATTTTAAATGTAATCATCGATTATTTTTTGTTGCAATGAAACTTTTATCACCTGTATTAACAACAAATTATTTTCCTAAAAGTCTAGGAGTCTATTTCACGGACTAATAAACATCTAGCGATTAAGTTATATATCTTTGAAAATTAATAATTTTGTTTGTTTGTGTGTTTGTTTTTTATACATAACCACGCGATTTGACTAAATGAATTCAGCATGATTCTAAACTGCATTCACGCAGTAGGGCTAATTCTCAAATTAAGAAAATTCTGACTTTAGTTTCAAACGGTAGGGCAGTTTGTTTTTTGTCTATTGGCTGTTGTAAACATGAAAATTTAGGGAGACTTAAGAGGAGTATGAAGATAAACACATTATTGGGTGTGTACCAGATAATTCTTAGCCAAAACACAAATTATTGTATTAACTGCTTTATAGGGTACTTTACAATGTTGGAAAAATAAAAATTTTATTGATTCCGTCATATGACGGGCTATATTCTAGTCTTTTAATAATAAAAACTATACGAAATACCAACTGATAATGACAACAGAAATAATGAAAACAGAAATTTTTCCGTGTAATTAGATGCAATAATACCATTTGTTTCCTGATACATACAGCAAATCTAATGTTACTTTATGTATTAATGTGCAGAATATGGAGTAATTTCTGTGATTGTCAAATGATTTTGAACTTCAGGTTACTTTTACGTATGCATACTATCTTTTAAGGATACATACAGTTTTGTCTACTTGTTAATCTGAACCTGTTATTAGCTGTCAGAGCTTCTGGTCCTATAGGACCAAAGATCTTCATGAATGTGAAAGGCACACCCATTGTCGTAAATCGAGCACAGTGTACTTCGCGCTTCCTGTTTTGCGGATTTAGTGCTTCGTAGGTTTTTCCAAAATATTCATCGAAAAATAAAAAATGAAAAAATACAACCATGTCTGCAGCCACATTGCGGAAAGAAGCGTTGTTTCATGTTGGAGAGAGAAGAATCTCTGCATGGCAAACAAAAGTTGAGATGAGTTCACTCAAAATACATAATACAGGCACTTGAGATGACAAAGTCTGCAAGTGAGGAAGAAAATGAAGTGGAAGACGAAGAACAAACTGAAAACCGTGGCCTTACCCTAGATAATCTGCGACTATTGAGCAACATGGCAAGAACTTGCACAAGACATTGGGGACAATATGGTTCTAACTGTCGAGTTCAGCAATCGCGTTGAAAGGGTTATATACTTGCACAGGGGAATTTTGAAGGAAAAACAAAAACAACAACTACTCATCTCCATGTTTCTCTCCAAGGTAAACCCCCATGGCTTTACCGTCAGCTCCTCCAGCAGAAGAGTCTTCGAGTGAGTCTAAATCTCTTAAGAGTCAAGTGAGAGCCTCTCCTCCGCCACCAACACAAGACTCTTCGCCTCTCTCAGAAAGCAATGTTGATTAATGTTTATTACTCTATAAGGTTCTGTAATTAACCTTATTAATTAGCACTGATACCTTTAAGTAAATACTAATACTGTTGTAATTTTGCCTTAAATGTGTAACGTATAAATACTGTTTACATATTGAAAACATTCGTGTATTCGCATACACGAAAATTCCTAAGGGCAGATCCTACTTCGCGGTTTTTCAGCTTTCGCGGAAGGTTCTGGCTCTACTAACTGTCAAAAACGAGGGATCACTGTAGTCCTGTGGAGCACGTGCTTATCATGTCCAAGGAGCATTAGTAACATCAGAAACAAAACATTTAATAATTTTTTATTTAATATGGCGAAATAATTTTGTAAATTTTAAGTATGTGGTTAACTTTAGGATATATTAAGGTATGCGGATAAATTTTCGTAATTATTAGTACACATATTTAGTTTCACTGTAAAGTTTTTCTTCTGCATTTTTCTGCCAAGCAAACGTAGCTGTATGTAGATATTTAAGTCTGATTAATAAAGACGCTAAAGAAATGAATTTTAACATTTAATAGGGATTTTACTTTATTAAATACTTTAAAAATTATAGAAATTACTAAACTACATCGAGATATTAAATA
Organism: Pardosa pseudoannulata; assembly: GCA_032207245.1. Lineage (NCBI taxonomy): Eukaryota > Metazoa > Arthropoda > Arachnida > Araneae > Lycosidae > Pardosa > Pardosa pseudoannulata. The sequence continues at coordinate 105,845,635 of CM063500.1, read as the reverse complement.
TACAATCAAGAACCAAAACATTATGATCACCCCTACATTTTGCAATGAACTAACCTGGATGACGTGGAAGTCACGTGATCAGGTGGAAGTGGTATTTAACTGCTGTTGGAGAATCTGAAGATTCATTCTTTCACTTACTTCTGTGTGTGATAGGAAAGGATGCGGATCTAAGCGATTTTGATAGAGTGTAGATTGTAATGGCTCGAAGGCTCGGTACAAGTAATTCCGAAACTGCATGACTAGTGGGTTGTTCGCGATCTACAGTTGTTAGTACTTGAAAGAGGATGAATGGCGGTGAAACCAGCAGTAGACGGCATAGTATTAGACGTCCACATGCTATCAACGAAAAAGGCATCGGAGAATGTCCTGGCCACCTATCTCACCGGCTCTCAATCCGATAGAACACATTTGGGATTTCATGGGACGGCAGCTCAGCGATGAAAGACCACCAATTCGCAATATCTCGGATTTGAGTAACCGTTGCTTAAACATCTGGCACAATCTGTCTCCGGCCATCTACCAAGGACTTGTGGCATCCATGCCAAGCCATTTGAAGCTGTGTTGAGCGCAAAAGGTGGGCCAACTCGTTATTGACAGGTGGTCATAAAGTTTTGGCTCTTTAGTGTATATGAAATTCAAGGTGCGCTAGTTTCTAAAGGTTACACCAGATGAAGATAAAACTTATTTTAAAATTTGAAATTTATTTACCATAAAAACGTAGAAACGGCATATTCATAAAAAAAATCATCATCACATTACATGGATTTCAGAAATATTTAAAATAAAAAAGTCACTATTTTTGTCGTAATAAAACAAAAATTAAGACTATTATTTTTAATTTTGCTGTATTTCATTAAAGTTGTAATTTATTTAAAGCTAATATTGTTTGTTATTTTACCTTATAAAACAATATTAACGTATACGTAAAATATAGATTAACATATTCATGATTTCATTTACTCTTAACCATTATAAATTATTTAAACTGTTTTCCCAAATATTTAAACTAATTTAAATCAAGTGGTACTTTAAATAACCAAATATAGTTCTTTTTTCAAAAGCATGTAGTGTAAAGAATGTTTCAACGATGCGTTAAATATTTCTTGATTATTTGGTTTCTAGATATTTTTAATATGAGTTAAGAGGTCAAGCACCTTTTAGGTTCGAAACTCGATAAAAAATAAAACTGTTATATCTTAATATTTTGAACTATATTTTGTAATATTATTTACAAAATTTTTATGCAAATATTACCCAAACAAAAAATAAACATTAATATTTTATGATGACAAAACTTTTTTTTAATTTATAACTGTTGAATAAATTTGAATGCATAGTGTATGAATAATTAACTAATGTGAATTTGTAAAAAGACCCATTTTTACAAAATTTCTGTAACAATACTTCAAGTGAAAAGCCATTGCATAAATTATACGTCAATAAAAATTTGTAGATCAATTATGAATAGCAAAAAAAAATTTAAACATATCTTTAAAAATGCTAAACTAATTTCATGAATAAATAAAATACAAATAAAAACATTTTAAGTTGACCAAAAGTATTTAAATTTCAGCTTTTAAATTATTGAAAATTTTACTCTATGTTATGAAGAAACATAAATAATGTTGCATAAAAGATATAAAATGTTAAAACTTGTTTGAAAATACTATTTATCTAAAATAAAGCATTTTTCATAAAATTTTAGTTTACCTACAGTATTTATGAAAAAGTTTCTACTGCACTGTATATTAAATAACTTCTTACATTTTTCACTATATATCCAGCATTTATATAAAAACAAAACTGGGTATCGATTTTCAATTATAGAAGGAAGACAATATTCATAATACAAATATTTCAGTCGGTAGCTCAGTCGATAAAGGCATGAATTTCATAACATAACGATTGTGAGATCGAGGCTAGAGCCGACCAAAGATTCGTCGTGTTCATTAAAGACAGCTATAGCAAGTATAATAGGTTAATGAATTGATGTCTTTCAAGTCTCCAAACGATAAAACAATAACCAATTCTATGACAAAAACTTTACGAGATAAATTTGAGAAAACTTAGGAAAGGAATAAGGCAGTTTGAATCTTTTGTAGTCACTGATTAACACCAGTAGCATCAGGTTTAAATTTAAGTTAAAAGAATAAAAATTTAATTAACCTCTTAACGCATTTGATGGTGGCAGGCACGGGCATAAGTTACCTGCAAATTTTCACATGCCCGTGTCTCACACGGGCAGTCTTCTATCCCGCATTATTTTATCTTTGATACTCGTCTGAGATCCGTTCTAGTAAAAATTGAAAGGCTAGATGATAATTAAACTTATTTATTATAGATGGCACCACTATGCAACATTTTATTCATGTAAACTACGTAGTAAATTTTAATTATTAACTGTAAATTTATTAAAGAATTCTTTATTAAAAAGCAGTTGTTTGGAGTGGAAAAGGTCATATATGCATTTTTATTGCTTAAACATCATAAAAATAAACACGTAACCATGAATTAATTTTCTACTAAGCATTTTTGTAACTTGTTCAGAAATAGTCATCTGACAATGAGCGTCTTTAACAATTTTGAATATGACAATTTATCAAAAAGTTTCAACTAGGAAAGTGATGATCTCGTGAGTGATGGAAGTGAATCTGAAGACAATGATGACGAGATTTTGACTGTAGCAAGAAATTTGTACCAAATTAGTCCAGATCAACCAATTGTTACACCAAAGATTTCCATTTGCAGTAAACCTTGTCTCTTCTTTTACTTTGAGAGACTGCTATGATGTTTTTCCGTTCTTTAATTTTTTGTAACTCTTCTAAGATAATTCTAACTGAATTCTAACATCCTAAATTTTTACCGAACCACTGGTCACTGATACCCATGGAAAAATTATGTATAGTTTTAATTATAACTATACTACAGGGTATAATTAGAATTGTAGGAACTTTAATATTGGACTTTGTACCATACCCTGTCGTCTGGTATATCATACCAAACTGAATTTTTAGCCATTTTTATGCTTGTAAATCACTTTTCTATCACATTAATTTGTTGTTGTTTAAGAAACTCAAATGTTAGGCTGTATGTGAAGATGCATTGTTATGGTGAAGCATTCACTTATTGTAAAGTTTGTGGAAGACATTTAGTGGTGTGCCAGTTTGCTGTTACTGTCTTCTGTACATCCAACTTGATTGCTTTGACCAATCCCTTACTTCTGAAGAAAACAGCATACATCACTTATTTCAGGTCGCATTGTCTTTTCACCATTGTCGGCGTGGGATCGTCTTCAAAGACCAATACTTTGCTTTCTTGACGTGTCGCAACGTAAAAAAAAAAAAAAAAAAAAAAAAAAAACCCGGTATATACGCTTCATCACCCATTATAATATAAGAAATGATGCAGTGGCCACCCTCATTTAGCAATTTAAGAGTTTCTTTACTGATTCTGACAGGCTCCCCTTTTTAGTGCTCAGTGAGATTATGGGAAACTTAACGGGAAACTACTTTTTTTCATATGTAATTCTTCATTAATAATTTTTTGTATGGCTGAGGGTCCAATCTTAAGTTTCTTCTGTATAATTTGATAAGTACAGTGATTATCCTCTATTAACATTTTTTGTAGGGCTGACACATTATCCGAGATTACTGTTGACGGCGGCCTTCCTGTGTGTTCATCATCCTGTAGAAAATTGCAACCTCTGCTAAATTTTTTAAACCATCTGAATACTGTAGCACAAGCTGTCGATTTATCACCAAACTCCAATTGCAATCGTTGAAAGCATTCTTCTTGATTTAATCCTCTTTTAAAATCGTAGAAAATCATAGTTCGAAAATGTTCTCGAGTCAACTCCCTTTTCTCTTCTGTTTAATATTTATTCTACGCTAAACAAGTTGAAGTAAGTCAGTAAAAAATCTTCTGCTGTATAAAAATACTTTGTATTTTAAAATTAAACAGTTATTTTTATCTTGTAAATTCTAGTCTGAGAGTATCTCAAAAATTTCAGAGTAGGCCTCGTATACAGGACACCCTGTATTACGTACCAATGCCTTATACCAGACCATGTTGAGATAACGCAAAGAATTAAGACACCAGATACAAATGAGCGAAGACTTACCGTTTTGCAGACTTGTTTTATTTACAATTTTATTTTTTCACAATCTGGTGACTCACATAAGATAAATTGAATCTCAATATGGAACCGTTTCAATATGGAACCGTTTTAATATGGAAGCAACTCCCGCTGATGACGCACAACAGCTGCACAACAAAACAGTCTAAATTCTGCTGTTACCTAGACCAAAGACGACTGACCAGCGTTAGAATCCCCTCTTGTCCAATGGGGTCGAAGAGGTAGTCATTGACATATCGCCCTCATGCCTCGGTCATTCTAACGCACTAGCGTTGTTCAGGAGTACAACTCACTGTTACACCCTGAATAAAGAAAGGTAATTTTCAATGAACACAAAAACTACTCGACCAGTACAGCAGAAAATTCTACTATAAATGTTTTCACCATTGCGATGTACATGCAAATTATGTTAATAATAATTTTTTAAATATATATTATAATTTTTTATATTTTTTAAAAACAGTTTCTTTTTAAAATTTTATATAATTTACAGATTTGTATGGTCCTGTGTGAAATCATATTAAATTTTCATTGTAGATGTATTTTAAAAATTAATTTTTAACCCTTAATTTGACAAGATGTTTTTTCAAATATTTTTTAATTCTGTTATTTTTCCATGTCTGTATAGACATTAGGATCTCTGTAAAATGAACAAAAATATATCATTTTCCATTTTTTAGATAATTAATGTCCGCTGTGGTGAACATTGACAAATATGTTATATAGTAGTTATAAATGTACATGTACGATGTAGACAGACATAGCCAAATTAAGGGTTAAAAGAAGTACTTTAAAAAAGTGATACAAAAATTCAACAATTAGAATATTTCATGTAATGCATACTTGATAATATATAGATTACAAAAACTCTCAATTTTTTTTTGCTTTTATACTAAAACACTATGCGTATTGAATACCCATGAGCATAAATAATAAAATTCTAACCGTTGAAATGACAGCTTAGCTACAATATAGTAGTTACAGTTTATCACTTGAAAATGCATTCTGCCTTATCTATTTGTAAGATGAAAAAACTCTAAAAACATATCTTAAAAAACACTGTCCATTACTTATACATTTCTTTTCAAAATATCCCTGCTGTAAAAAAAGTAACTCACGTCATTTTCCATTCTTAAATTATCAGTCTGGGAAGAATGTTGAAGAAATGTAAAGATATCCTTTAAAAAATATGAAAGACTGCTTCAAATTTATTTTCTTTCGTTTCGCTCTGTTATAACAAATCATTCCATTATACATATTTGAGTACCGAATATATAAATATAAAACAGAAAATATGTTTAGGAAACAACGGTGAATAAATAAATAACATTGTATCTCTTGAATTTCTTATCTCAAAAATACAAAAGAATTTTATTTTCAGTGAAACTGTTGATACATTTGTGAAGGCTTGTAAATGGCATTAAGGATTGAAAATAAAAACACTAACAATGTTATCCATTTAGTAATAAAGCTATGTGGATAAAAGAAATGTTTGGTAGAATCCAGCATTTTTAAGAGTCTTGGCGATTTTTGGCGAATTTTCGAAAGAACAGCCAAACTGACGCCAAGTGTAATGGGTTTCAGTTTGTGATCGTTTTGGCGTTATTAAAAATGATTTATTGCTATGAAGTATTGCGTAATGCTTATAACACTCAGCTTATGTTTTCAGTTGTTCAACTGAACAAAGTGATACATTTGGAAAGGCTTGTAACTATATTAAATCTTGAAAAAAATCTAAAAATGTTATCCATTAGTAATAAAGCTATGTGGATAAAGAAAATGTTTGGTGAAATCCAACATTTGCAGCAGTCTTGGCAATTTTTGTCGACCTTTTGAAAGAATAGACAAACTGACGCCAAGTGTAATGGGTTTCAGTTTGTAATCGTTTTGACATCATTAAAAGCGATTTATTGCTATGAAGTATTGGTTATTGCTTATAATACTTAGGGTATATCTATATAGTTGTTCAACTGAACAAACTCATACATTTGAGAAGGCTTGTAAATACATTAAACCTTGAAAAAAAACTAACAATGTTATCAATTTAGAAATAAAGCTATGTGGATAAAGGAAATGTTTCGTAAAATCCAACATTTGAAGCAGTCATGGCGATTTTTGGGGACTTTTTGAAACAATATCAAACTGACGCCAAGTGTAATAGGTTTCAGTTTTCGATCGTTTTGGCGTTATTAAAAACAATTTATTGCTATGAAGTTTTGCGTATTTCTTATAATACTTAGCGTATGTTTGTATAGTTGCTCAACTGAACAAATAATTATTACATTTGAAAAGGCTTGTGAATATATTAAACCTTGAAAAAATATAACAATGTTATTAATTTAGTAATAAAGCTAAATGGATAAAGGAAATGTTTGGTGTAATCCAACATTTGCAGCAGTCTTGGCAATCTTTGTCGACTTTTTGAAAGAATGGCCAAACTGACGCCAAGTGTAATGTTTTTAAGTTTGTGATCGTTTCAGCGTTATTGAAAACGATTTATTGCTATGAAGTATTGAGTATTTTTTATAACACTTAGCGTATGTTTGCATAGTTACTCAACTAAACAAACAGTTAATACATTTGAGAATGCTTCTAAATATATTAAATCTTGAAAAACTTAACAATGTTATCAATTTAGTAATACAGTTATGTAGATAAAGGAAATGTTTGATGGAATCCAACATTTGCAGTAGTCTTGGCAATTTTTGGCGACTTTTTGGCTTTAGCGTATTTAAAACACTTAGCGTATGTTTGTATGTTGTTGTTTGCTCAACTGAACAAATAGTTATTACATTTGAGAATGCTTGTAAATATATTAAACCTTGAAAAAAACTTAAAATGTTATCCATTTAGTAATAAGTTAAGTGGATAAAAAAAAATGTTTGGTTAAATCCAACATTTGCAGCAGTCTTGGCAATTTTTGTCGACTTTTTGAAAGAATAGACAAACTGACGCTAAGTGTAATGAGTTTTAGTTTGTGATCATTTTGGCGTTATTAAAAACGATTTAATGACATGAAGTATTGCGTATAAGGCGATTTCTCGCAGCAAGGCACATCTCACCTTATGACAACTCTAGCTTTAGTTTCAAATGGAAGGGCAGTTTATTCTTTGTCTACTGGCTGTTGTAAACATGAAAATGAATGGGAAGGGCATTATAGTAGGGTGTTATAGTAGTTCGTGACTTTGCGACAAATTGCTGTATTGTTTATAACATTTAACGTATGTTTGTATAGTTGCTCAACTAAACAAATAGTTAATACATTTGTGAAGGCTTGTAAATATATTAAATCTTGTAAAAAAAAACCTAACAATGTTATCAATTTAGTAATAAAGCTATGTGGATAAAGGAAATGTTTGATGGAATCCAACATTTGCAGCAATTTTAGCAATTTTTGGCGACTTTTTGAAAGAATAGCCAAACTGACGCCAAGTGTAATGGGTTTCAGTTTGTGATTGTTTTGTCAAGTAGCTGGTGGTACAAATTTATAATCTCTGTAATTAGAATTTCAATTTTGATGAACAGCATTTTGCTTTTACCAAACTGATTTTATTTTTTTCTCCAATATAATTTTTTGATTGAATATTGTATTGCAACCAAAATAGAACCTACTATCAAAACTTCAGTTATATAAATAGCCAGGAAGGTAGTTAAAAATTGAGTTCAAGATATCGATTGACACAGAAATAAAAATAAATAAAAGTGTTTAAAATGTGGAAGTCCTATTTTTTTAATGATTAGATATTAGTTTTAAAAAATATTAGTATTTGAAAATAAAATCCACCATACTACAGATATAGGCAATTACATATTTTTTTGCACTTTATTCGTAGTTAAATTATCAAATGAAAAAGAATTGTCGAATTTTTCTTCTCATTTAGCCTCAGATTTAAGACTACTATCGTCTTACAAAAATCAATGAACTGAAATTGATATTGATATCAAAAATTTAGTAAACGAGAAATATATTGAAGTAGAAATATTATCAAATGGAAGTTATAGTGAAAATAAATACATTTTTCATAAAAAGAATACGTTGGGAAAATGAAATTTGAAGAAATATATTTTCATTGCAATGTATGGGGATAGCATTTTTTTCTCTTTTGACTTGAAAAGTGCTATTAGAGTGGAAACAATTTTCCCTCTGATTATCTAGTTTGATTTTTTTTATTTTGAAATTATTTTGCTACACTACTAATGCAATAGGACCTACTGCTTAAAGCTGTTTTTGAATAGCTAAGAACATCCATGCCAGTAGCGTTTTTCGTACCGGGCAGCATGGTACCGTATGACAATACCCAATATCTTTCAAATATTTTCATGAATCTTTCATATAAACAGTAAGTTTTGGGTCCACATTCGAATCCGTTCAAGTAGAAGGATTAACACTTCAGAAGGTTTGTGAGAAATTTAAGCTCACAACTTAATTACTCTTATAAATCACTATTATATGGCCCGTTATATCAAGGGATCAGGGATCAGTAAAATTTTAAATTTTCCAGAATTGTAAAATACCCTATAAGGCAGGTAAAAAAATGGTTTATGTTTCTGGCTGAGAATTATTATTCGTTTATTTGTTTATCTTCATATTCCTCTTAAGTCTCTTAATGCTGTGAATGCAGTTTAGAATCACGTTGAATTCATTTAGAAAGATAATTCAAAATTTCCGTAGCTACGTGGAAATTATCAGTCAAATCTTCCCAATTGTCTGGGCACAATAATTAATGTAAGCAAAAAACTGAAACTATCATTTTCACTACACCCTGGAGGTATATATAATTTTTTGTTAATACCAGTGATAAACATTTCATTCCAACAAAAATAATGGATGATTCAATTCAAAATTATCACATATGTACCTAATCTATTATTTAAGCCAAATATAAAAGAAAATGATTTACGTAATATTTAAGTTCAGTGATAAACGTTTGAAAATAATGGAGATGATGTTTAAATAATTTAAAATAAGAAATGATTCAATGAGATGGTTAAAGGACTGACGTCATAATGCTGTAAAAAATGGTAAACTTTATCCACCCACAGATCTTTGGCAGCATGATCGTCTACCACAACAATGCTTAGTTCCATACAGTAGGGACTGAATACCTAATCCCAGAACACATATTGTTCTTTCTCATATATGATATATTCCTTACATGGCAGGCTGTTACCATTTTTTTTTTCAAGTTTTAAGAAAAACATGAAACAATTTTCAGATACTCCAAGATATCCAGAAAGCCGTAACCACAAGTCTTGGAATCTCAGAAAATGAGTTCTAATAAGGTTATAACCACTGCAAGCAAAGCTGGATTTCTTGTATTGCTGCCCAAGACTCAAAATTTGAATATTATTAACTGTTTTTTTTAAGTTCTATTATTTAATGCATGTAGTTTTTATCATTACTTATCGTTATGGAATTATGCAGCATACAAACGTGCATACGCAAATACAGAATAAAATTTAAGTACCGGTATCAAAAAAACTAGTAAAAACTAGTTCAAGAATTGTTTATATGGACAGATATACGTTTCAAAATTCATGTTTGCTTGAATGTATATACAGACATAACACTGAAATTTGTAAAAAATTCATTCAGATCTGGTTGAAATAAATATTATAGTTGAAAATTTAGAACTGAAATTTTTCGAAATAACACTATTTCTTTATATTTTGTACAAGGTAATAAAAAGGGATAGGAAATATAAGAAATGTACAAAAATATAACCGATTCATAAATTAAATAATCTTTTAGTACTCTTGGTTTGACATAGATAAACTTTAATATATTTCGTAGCTTATCTTGTTATAGCGAACTACTTTTATTCTATTTAAAATACGTTCTAGAAATATTATAAAACACACAAAACTATCTTCCGATTTTGTGGTACAATAATTTAACGAGGGTGAACCCATTACGTTGCTGTTTTCCCAAAATGTAAGGAAGAAATATATTGTGGAAGCGAATAAAATACCCTCTGCATCTTTTGTCAGAAATGAGATTTCCAGTTTATGTTCCCGGACAGGTCATTACAATTCTTTTACGATTAACAAACTATTTCACTTTATATTGCATCGTATTATTTGGAATAAAACAGTATGGTTTAGAAGCTTAAAAGACTGCGTTTAAGTAGCTAGTTGCTGTAATTTTACCACGTTTAATGACTTCAAAATGCTGCTAATACTGGAAGAATTGAAAGGTCACTACACATATTCAAGCCAAAGAAAACTTGAAGATTACGGAAATAAAATTTGATTGTCTAAATAACGATGATACTAATCACAATCAAATAAATTAATAGAAAATTACAAAATAATCATTTCAATGAATGGATTGAATACTTTAAATGCTCTTATACTCAGAGTAATGTGAATATAGTGACATATTAGGTCTGTTTTAAGTCTTGATGAATGATGACCCATTGTTAGAGCTTGCATCTCATGTACCGTAGATTGCGGCTTCGAATCCCACCGATAGCATGCATGTTCGTATATTTTTGGAATCAGCTTTAAGCAGTTCATTATCCCTCATCGTAGACAGTAGCGCCCCAAACCAAACCAATTAAAATAAAACATGTATACAGTCTACCTGGAATGATGAGGTGATTAATATCTCCTTAAAAAGTTAAAATCCCAATTAAATTACTACATTAATTTTTTTAGATCTTATCGTATCTTATAGAATCAGACCTTAATCGGACCTTAACCTCAGTATAAAAGTCTTAGAGGGACTTGCTGAAATATAGATTCTAATAGATTCAATTACTGTTTGAGATGTGATCCCAGACTGATCAGAGGAATGTCTATCTATATCCAGAGGTCGAAGTTAAGAAGAAAGACTCTTTGTACAATTATTATGAGTATCCAAGGGTAAGTGTGGGGTGACCTAATGATAAAACCATCATAGAGAGACTAAACACGTGGGAGGGGCAGAAGGCAGTACTTAAAAGAAACCTTAATCAGATCAGAAATCTAAGAATCTCAGTCAACGAATAAAATAAATCAAGAAGTCTTATTGATCAATTTTGGGAGATAGAGAGAGAAGAGTATCATGAAACATGAGAAAAAAAGAAGATTTTGTGAGGATTTGGGAAACCTAGAAAGAAAACAATTTGAAGAGAGTGTGGTGAGTCAGAATTTGCAGCCATTTTGAGAAAAAAAGCATCCGTATGCCAGAGGGTGAATTAGACTACGTCATCCTTTCAACATTAGTGTCTAGATGCCGTGTAGTTACATTATAACATCCTAGTTCTTGCCACCGTATCCTAAATATCTCTTCTTTCCTCTGAAGAGGCAAGAAGGGCATCTGAAGGCCCTTCTTGCCTCTTCAAAGGCCTTTCTTGCCTTGCCTCTTCTGGCCTCTGAAGGCACTTCTTACCTCTGAAGAGGCGTTGTGGGGCCTTCTTCTTTCCTCTGAAGATCTTATCAATGATCTTCTTCAACGAGGCCTTCTGCAAATTCGGTGTGTGTTTGCATTTTTGAATTATTTCAACTAATATGCAACTAATATCTTAGTTTAAAAAATATACGCATATTGATTTGCTTCTGGATCAGACAGTAAAAATAATTTGAATTGATTAAATAGATGTAAAAAAGAGTATTTCCCTTTTCTTACAAGTTCAAGTACATATAAATTGCAAAAAATTTGTAAATAAATAATTATACTTTTTTTATAATTATGTTCATTTTGGATTTGTTCTTAGTGCTACAGTTTACTTTTTTGCAAGGCTAATGAGACCGGGATCTACTGCTTAATACTAAACATAACAACACTTAATACATAACTATTTCTACCATAGCCGATCAAATGACCGTACTTTATTTTTTCTGATTGTAAATGTATGAAACATGAAAATTGGAAGGAAATAGACAAATAAAACTCTATTATAATTAAACAAAATTGTATATCGTCAATTTTTATGTACTGTAAACACAAAGAATAAGTATTTTTAATCCATTTCCAATCTCATTTCTTACATAAACCTTATGGTTCATTTGACCCGTTACATGGTATGTTCAGTGTTAAAGTCGATTCCGAACGGCTTTGAATATCAATGCTTCAGGGGGATTCGAGCCCACGAACTCCAGATCATTGCCCTAACTACTAGGTCACCATTATGTTCATAGTCTTTTTACCATATCTGGGTGAACCTAGGCATTAAACTAAATATTTAATACAATGCAACTACTTAATAGCATTATTAAATGTACTGCTTAACTAACTAGTTTAATATTCCAGGTAACAAATAATAAATTTTAGTAGAGCTACTGAACACTTGGGGTGTATACATTAGATTATGTTTAGTTTATGGAATAGCGATATGCAACCAGTAAAAAAAGGGGAAGAAAATTCGTTTTTCTGGTACTGCAATGTAATGATCATAGACAGATCATGCCCAACTTATTACAATTGTCTATCGTTTTTCTTGATCATCCATGTACTGAGTCTCAACTTATGGCTGTGATTTTCTAAACCAATGTAGAAATTAAATTTAAATCGGAATTAAGCTCTTTATATAACTGAAATCCTATCTCTTTCAGGAACACATTTCTCGCTGTACGGTCCAGGAAAAGATCATTATATTCTTTTACATTCAACAAACTAATTCCCGTTATTGTACACTTTATTAATGGATTTAACCGAAATGAGTTCGAAGATTAAAACGCTGTGATTATATTGCTCGCTGGAGAATTTTTACCGTATTTGATGGCATAAAGCTCTGCTCGAAACCTTTATTACTGTTTGAAACGGTAACTAAGTTTAATGAAAGGGAATGTTAGTGATTATGTAAATGAAATGTAACCTTCCAAATAACAGAATTATAAAACTATTAGTAAAACAATGTTTATTCTCAAAAGGAGAATAAAGAATACGAAAAATATAAGAAACTAGATATTTTTCCGTTAAAAACTATTAGTAAAATAATCTTTATTCTTAAAAGGAGAATAAAAAATACGAAAATGAAATAAACAAGATTTTTTTGTTAAAAAACTATTAGTAAAACAATGTTTATTGCCAAAAGGAGAATAAACAATACGAAAAATGAAAGAAACTACATTTTTTCCGTTAAAAAACTATTAGTAAAACAATTTTTATTCTCAGGAGAATAAAGAATACGAAAAAAGAAAGAAACTAGATTTTTTTCCGTTAAAAAACTAACAGTAAAACATTGTTTATTCCCAAAAAGAGAATAAAAAATACGAAAAAATGAAAGAAACTACATTTTTTTTCGTTAAAAAAACTATTAGTAAACCAATGTTTATTCTTAAAAAGAGAATAAAGAATACGAAAATGAAATAAACAAGATTTTTTCCGTTAAAAACCTATTAGTAAAATAATGTTCATTTTCAAAAGGAGAATAAAAAGTACGAAAATGAAATAAACTAGGTTTATTTCGGTTTAAGTGACTTCTAGATAACAAAATAAATAAATAAATAAAATTAGTAGCCATGGTACGGTAGAATGATATCACTAATTTTCTTATAACTTCATTTATTTGCATAAAAGGATATCCTTTCACATTCACAAAGTGAAAATATTTGACGTTGTTTTGAAAACATATCTTCTTTAAAGTACAAACATATTATCTTTTAATATATTCGGGCATATTTTGTTTGCAAGAATATTAAAGTATATCAAGAAATAATAGTATAATAATAATAAGAATAAAGTAAATCATATGTTTATTATATGAGCACAAAAGAGGAATATGGACTGTTTGATATTAATTATCTTCTAT
>CM063500.1:105824263-105826763 GCA_032207245.1 Pardosa pseudoannulata | reverse complement strand
AGGAAAAAAAATGATTTCTTATATGTAACAGAAAATAAGTAACAGAAGATAAACTGATAATGTATACAATGCAAGATAAAATTATTAACGACTATGTCACTTTTTAGGATCACCTGTATTACAGAAATTGTGTAATAAAAGCGTGAAATTATAATGAACATTATTATTAAAAAAAGCGAGAATAGATTTTGTTACTAATCGTGTTTATCATGGCTTCCAATGGAACCAGAAAAGACCGAAAGAAACTGTACTCATACATGACTATGTCACTTTTGAGCTCACCTGTTTTATAAATTTTGTGTGACGAAATGGTTTGACAAAATCATTTAGAGAATATTTTACAACTAACGCATTATACTATTTAATCGTGAGAATAGATTTTGTTAATGTTTGTTTTCACCCATCCAATTAGAAAAGACCGGATTAGGAACTTTAGATTTCCGTTATTTTAGAAGCGGAACGATGACTTATTGGTTAGACTGCTGGCTTTCGGTACGGTAGTTCATGGGTTCGAATCCCTCTGGGGTATGGATATTCGTGCCCTTTCGGAATCGATTTTAAGCTGTCAGCTCCGGTCTCATTATCCCTCGTATTGCAAAAAAGTAACCGTAGCACTCCAAACCAAACGAAACCAAACCTATATTTTAGGTAGATAACGTTATCATTTGCTGTAAAAAGTTTCGCTGCTTTTGATACATATTATTCTAAATATCTATAAAAATATAAAATTATAATGAAATGACTAAAACATCCACATACTATCCAAGGTATTTAAAGCTCTTTAATTATTCGGAAGCTAAAGGTAATTAATATTACACTCAATGGTTTAATCTCAAAATGAATTCTGGAGACGCGAAGTTTAAAATTTAATTACCCTTAGCAGCTGAGACGAAAGTTTACTACAAGATGTTTCCAATGAAACAGCACATAGTTAAGAAATTAATTACGAAATGCCTTGATAAATTGAGATTTCTGCGGAAACATAGAGAAAATGAAAGAGATCGATTAGCAAACATATCAATTTGGACATGACAAAAACCATGTGTAATCAAACTGAAAACTTCATAAGGTTGTATTAAAATTTTCATGTGCTGTTTCGTTAAATTGATGTTGTGGGAATAATTTAAGTGCATGACTTGCAGAGGATATTCTTTCTAAGTATTATATACAATATACAGTGTCAGGACACAATATTGTCAACACTTCCTACTTTTGACCTTTTTCGATTTTCTAAAAAGATGTATTAAATTTTCATATGGTATTTCGTTAAATTAATTCTGTGGGAATAAGTCAAGTGCAACGAGTCACAAAGGATATTCTTTCCAACCATTATATACATATACAGTGTCAGAATACCACATTGTAAACACTTCTTACTTTTGACCGTTATCGATTTTCTAAAAAGTTGTATTAAATTTTCATGTGGTATTTCGTTAAATTAATTCTGTGGGAATAAGTCAAGTGCAACGAGTCACAAAGGATATTCTTTCCAACCATTATATACATATACAGTGTCAGAATACCACATTGTAAACACTTCTTACTTTTGACCGTTATCGATTTTCTAAAAAGTTGTATTAAATTTTCATGTGGTATTTCGTTAAATTAATGCTGTGAGAATAAATTAGGCGCAACGAGTAGCAAAGGATATTCTTTCCAACCATTACATACATATACAGTGTCAGAACACAATATTGTCAACACTTCCTACTTTTGACTTTTTTCGATTTTCTAAAAAGTTGTATTAAATTTCCATGTGGTATTTCGTTAAATTAATGCTGTGGGAATAAGTTAAGTGCAACGATTCTCAAAGGATATTCTTTCCAACCATTATATAACTATACAGTGTCAGGACACAATATTGTAAACACCTCCTGCTTTTGATCTTTTTGATTTTCTAATAAGTTGTATTAAATTTTCATATAGCATTTCGTTAAATCAATGCTGTGAAAATAAGTTAAGTGCAATGACTTGCAAAGGATATTCTTTCTAAGTATTATATACATATATAGTGTCAGGAAACAATATTGTCAACACTTCCTACTTTTGACCTTTTTTGATTTTCTAAAAAGTTGTATTAAATTTTCATGTGGTATTTCGTTAAAATTAATTCTGTGGAATAAGTCAAGTGCAACGAGTCACAAAGGATACTCTTTCCAACCATTATATACATATACAGTATCAGGATACAAACATTGTAAACACTTCCTACTTTTGACTTTTCAATTTTCTAAAAAGTTGTATTAAATTTTCATGTGGTATTTCGTTAAATTAATGCTGTGGAAATAAGTTAAGTGCAACGACTTACAAAGGATATTCTTTTTAAGTATTATATACATATATAGTGTCAAGACACAATATTGTAAACACTTCCTACATTTAACCTCTTTCGATTTTCTAAAGAACTTCTTGGTGAAGTAATTGAACTGCCACCCGCAGAGGAACCGGAGGCCACTCTTGTTAAGGCTAAGGGGTGTATTTTATAATTAATAATTAATAT
>CM063500.1:105816763-105821763 GCA_032207245.1 Pardosa pseudoannulata | reverse complement strand
GTTGGCATTATAAATGGAAAGCTGGCAACTGTTGAAGAAACACTTTATGGTTCTTTTCTGTATAACTTCTTAAATTTTATTTTAAAAATTGCACAAATTAATACTTCAAGAAATTATAGATATTTTTATTAATATACTTGATGAAAATAGACATAGAAAAATACACTACATATTTTATTTCTATTGCAAGACTATTACTATAACTAAACTATTACTCAAAAATCATTATTAATTTCTGCCTTATTTCTACAATAATGTTCTAACTAAAATTTTATTCTTCACTGAGTTTTTAACTGTAAGTTCCCATATGTAAAGTAAAGGTATGAAACTAACATTTCCACTACACTCTGCATGTTAGAATTTGTTTGTTAATACCAGTGATAAAATTTTCATTGCAACGAAAATTAATTGATGATTAAATTTAAAATTACCACATATATACCTAATCTATTATTTAACCCTTAATTTGGAAAAGTCTGGCAGCTACACCGGACATGTATATTTATAACTATTATATAACATAATTGTTAGTGTTCGCCACATCTGAGATTAATTATCTCAAAAATGGAAAATGATAAATTTTTTTTGTTTATTTTACAGAGATCCTAATGTCTATACAGACATAGGAAAGAAACAGAAATTAAAATTAAAAAATATTTTAAAAAAAAAACATCTTGTCAAATTAAGGGTTAAGCCAAATATGAAAGAAAATTATTTACGTAATATCTAAGTTCAGTGATAAAATGTATGAAAATCATGCAAACGACGTTTAAATAATTTAAAATAAGAAATGATTAAATGAGAGGGTTAAACGAATGACGTCATAATGCTAGCAAAAAAAATGTTATTTTTACATATTTATTATGGGACAAATTGATAAATTGAATCGCTAGGTCTTAACAGGGAAAAATAAGGTTTGGTTTAGTTTGGAGTGCTACGGTCTACTTTTTGCAACACGAGGGTGAATGAGACCGGGACCTACAGCTTAAAGCCGATTACGAAAGCTACATACATCCACGCCTATGTGGGATTCTAATCCACGAACTCCGCTACCGAAGGCCAGCACTCTAACCAATCGGATATCGTTCGGCGAAAATAAGACTTGAAATAATAGCATTAAATGCCATAAAAGGGGGTGAAGGGCTGGATTTCGAAAGTTGCTAACCCTAACTCTTCAATAATCTAATATGGGTGCCTCTATCTATTCCAGGTACAACCGCTTCATAAATTCGAGGACAGACGGGCAGATAACTTATATAATGAATGGGTTTTAAACAGTAATTTCCCATATTGGAACATTGGTGTACAAAATATGAAACAGTATTTTAGTTCCCATATTAGAGCATTGGTGTACAGAATATTAAACAGTATTTTAGTTTTCACATTGGAACATTGGTGGTGTACAGAATGTTAAAACAGTATTTTTGTTTCCAATATTGGAGCATGGGTGTACATTGGTGTTCAGAATATTAAAACAGTATTTTAGTTCCCATATTGGAATATTGGTGTACAGAATATTAAACAGTATTTTAGTTCCCATATTGGAAACATTGGTGTACAAAATATTAAACAGTATTTTAGTTCCCATTTGGAACATCGGTGTACAAAATATTAATCAAGTATTTTAGTTCAAATATTGGAACATTGTTGTACAGAAATATTAAACAGTATTTTAGTTACCATATTGGAACATTGGTGTACAGAATATTAAACAGTATTTTAGTTCCCATATTGGAACATTGGTGTACAAAATATTAAACAATATTTTAGTTCCAATATTGAAACATTGGTGTACAGAAAATATTAAACAGTATTTTAGTTCCCATATTGAACATTGGTGTACAGAATATTAAACAGTATTTTAGTTCCATATTGGAACATTGGTGTAGAAAATATTAAACAGTATTTTAGTTCCAATATTGGAACATTGTTGTACAAAATATTAAACAGTATTTTTGTTCCGTATTGGAACATTGGTGTACAGAATATTATAACAGTATTTTAGTTCCCATATTGGAACATTGGTGTACAAAATATTAAAGAGTGTATTAGTTCATATGGAGCATTGGTGTACAAAATATTAAACATTATTTTAGTTTGGTAGTCACACCTTTATTTTACAAAATCGATAAGCAAATAAAGTCAAAATATCCATATCCGTAACTGCAATTCTATTTCTCTAGGGTTTTAATTCTTTCCTGAAATAACACACCTGCAGATCTAATTGCAAGCTCATGGAAACGTGACTGGAACTAATTTGTAGAGAAAGGGTGAAAAGAACGAAGAATGGCAGACACTTTATTCCAACCTAGTTTGGAACGTTTCAGAAATGTTTTATGTTTTTAAGAGTGGTTTGTTTCTTGAATTTAGCTTCTTAATAACAGAGGGCCCACACTATTGCTAGCTATTAAAATACGTGAAGAGAAAACTAGTCGGTATGGAACTGAGGTGAAGCACACATTAAGGTTTACTGACCTCGTATGTTGCTAAAGAAGATGCATTTATAACTTGGTACTTTTGATGTGATAACTTCGAAAATGGCTAATAGATATATTCGATAAATTTTATATTAGTTTGAAATTAGTTTGGTTTTATGTTAGTTTATTACCTATTCGGTCATACTTTGTTTTTTTCTGAAACGGATTGTCTTTCGTAATTACACACTCATTGCATGTTACATTGCTATAATTTTAATACTGTCAAACATAAAAATATTTTAGAAATAAGTAAGAAATCTTTGTAAAAATGTACTTTGTTAAGAGATAAGGGGATGTTATAACGTATTTATTAAAATTATTAACACAAAATTATGAAACATTGTACGCGTACAATAAAAAATAACTGAACAATTAAAACAAATTATAAAATAAAATATTGTTATTATAATAAAGACAAAAATTATAAAAACAAAATATAATATAATAAATTAATTTATTATATACATTTTATTAATTTATATTGATAATAAATTAATAAATTTAATAAAAATTATAAAAACAAAATTGCATTTAAGGAGATGTTAAGAAATCAGTGGATGTTAAAATGTACTTATTAAAATTATTAACTCAAAATTATGAAACATTGTACATGTACAATAAAAAATAACTGAACAATTAAAACAAATTATAAATAAAATGCTGTTATTATAATAAAGACAAAAAATTATAAAACAAAATATAATATAATAAATTAATTTATTATTTTATATTATTTTTTATTATTTTATATTATTAATAAATTAATAAATAAAATATAAATTATAAAAATTATAAAACAAAATTCCATTAAAGGAGATATTAAGTTATCAGTGGATGTTAAAATGTACTTATTAAAATTATTAACTCAAAATTATGAAAAATTTGTACATGTACAATAAATAATAACTGAAAATTGAAACAAATTTTAAATAAAATATTGTTATTATAATAAAGATAAAATTATAAAAAACAAAATATATATTAAATTAATTTATTATATTATATTTTTTATTATATTATATTAATAATAAATTAATAAATTTAATAAAAACTATAAAAATTATAAAAACAAAATTCCATTTAAGGAAATGTTAAGAGATCAGTGGATGTTAAAATGTATTTATTAAAATTATTAACCCAAAATTATGAAACATTGTACACGTACAATAAAAAAAACTGAATAATTAAAACAAATTATAAATAAAATATTGTTATTATATTAAATTAATTATAAAAAAAAATTCCATTTAAGTAGATGTTAAGAGATCAGTGGATGTTAAAATGTGCTTATTAAAAATATTAAACTTAAAACTATGAAACAATGTACACTATCAGTAAAAAAATAACTGAACAAACAAATTATAAATAAAATATTGTTATTATAATAAAGTAAATTATAAAAACAAAAATTCCAGTTAAGGAGATGTTAAGAGATTAGTGGATGTTAAAATGTACCTATAAAAAATATTAACTCAAAAAATTATGAAACATTGTACACTTACAATAAAAAATAGCTGAACAATTAAAACAAATTATAAATTAAGTATTTTTACTATAATAAAGTAATTATAAAAATAAAAATTCCATTTAAGCAGATGTTATTAGATTAGTGGATATTAAAATGTATTTATTAAAATTATTAACTCAAAGTTATGAAACATTGTATAAGTACAATAAAAAATAACTGAAAAATTAAAAAAATATAAATAAAATATTTGTTTTTAATAATAAAGTAATAATAAAAACAGAATCCCATTTAAGGAGATCGTGAGCATTATTAAATGTTTTTATAAATTATGAAAAATTGGGAATTCCGAAAATTTGTATACATATATAAATAAATTAATTACATAGAAGTATAAATAACTTATATAGATTAATCTTTTGAAAAGAAATTAACTATGTTATATTTTTATAGTATTTTCGTTAATTTTTTAAAATGCTCCTTGTAGATATTTTTATAGATTCCTTCAAGATATGAAAACCGAATTTAAGTTTCACAGTTTTAAATAAGTAAAATCACAGCCCTCGTGAGCAATTCGGTAGACCATACCGCTGCAAATAAAACCAAGACAAAATTAAGCGGGGACGAAATTTTTTTTTTCTGGGAAGAAACGAGATTAAGTCCGTATCCAAAAGCAGTGAACTACATCAACTAGTGATACATTTCGAATTTTTATTCTTTCAGCATATTTCATTAAATTTATATTTCTCTCTCTCTTCCTAGGCGCAAACAGCCCCTAGGGGGGTCAGGGTCTACGGTGCCAATCACCGTTTCTCAGACCAAGGGCCGAGGGGTGCGAAGAATATGTTCCGGTTAGGTGGGCAGCTTTAGTTCCCAAGCATGTTTGGTCCTATCTTTCTCCACCCACTGAAGGGATGAAAGGCTGAGTCAACCTTTGCCCAGCCCGGGAATCAAAACCTCGGACCTGTGCCGTGGGAAACGCGAAGCGCTACCCAAACGCAATTGGGATTCAATAAATTTTTATTAATCAAAATAATTTGGCGTGTGTTTGAGTGCAA
>CM063500.1:105804263-105809263 GCA_032207245.1 Pardosa pseudoannulata | reverse complement strand
TAAAATGTATGAAAATAATGAATACGATATTTAAATAATTTAAAATAAGAAATGATTAAATGAGATGATTAAAGGAATGACGTCGTAATGCTAGAAAAAAAATTATTTTCATCTACTTATAATATGATAAATTGATGAATTTAATCCCCTGCCCTTAACCGGGAAAATCAGGGCTTGAAATAATGCATTTAAATCGTAAAAAAATAAGATTATTAAACTCTACAATAATAAATAAAAATAAAAAAAATGTTGTTGGCTAATTAGCTAGAAATGAAATAATTTGTTTAATTATTATAAATTTAAAACAAAACTAAATAATATTAAAAAATAATTTACAAAAAATAAAAAATTTAAATAACTCATAATAATGTCAAAATACAAAATAAAGATCTATATAAATACATATAGAAAATTTAAAATTTTTAGAAATTCAAAAAAAATTATTCATAAACCAATTAACTAGATATAATTAAATTATAAAAAACAATAATTTATTAAAATTAGAACATTAAAAATATTAAAAACCTATTAAAAAAAAAATATAATTATTAAAATAACCATTAATAAAAATAATATTAAATTAATTATTATTCCATATAATATTTATTAAATTTTAAAATTAATATATATTTATAAAATAAAAAATAATAATTAATAATAAATATTCTAAATAAAATTTACCTTAATAATAATTTCAATACCTTAAAAAATGAAGCTGCATTTAAATCTCTAAAAATAAACAGGATTTCGAATGTTTTCGAACTCGCTTTGAAATTTGCAACAATAACTACCAATAATCCAATATAGATGCCTCTAGCCATTCCAGGTCCAACCGCCGCCCCGACTGTCCAACAGACGTCAGATAACTTAAGCTATTATTATATAGGAATTTAGAAGACATTTTTTTTTATAATTTGATACACCTTTTGTGAAGTACGCCATTGCCTTTGACAGTAAAGTAGAGGCTATACGCATTGTTCTTAATTTACTATCTTGTCACCTATGCAAATTTAAAAATGTAGTACTATTTAAACTTGAGTATCAAATGAAATATACCAATGTCAACAACAGCTAATTTTGTAGAGATCTTATTAAAAGCCCATTGTCTTGGTATGGATCTCTGATCATTGCACTTTGTTTGGAATTATTCCGACATATTTTCTCGCCAGATAAAGTACTCCCTTGATTTGTAGTACCAAACGAAACACCTCTTTCCTTACCGCTAAACTATGTATTATGAAGATTATGATTATTAAGAACGATTATTATGATTATTACTAACGTATTATGAAGTCAACGCACCAGGATGAACTTCTTTTATAATATAAAAACTAAATACTGTAGATATTTGTCTTTTAGAAATTATACCTGATAAAACATAAACGAGAACCAGTAGCTACTTTTCGTCTTTTTAATAGATATCATTGTTTTGCTGCCCATTTATATCGACTTAGTATTTTTCCCGCGGCTATCTGCCCCTGTGTGAAAGTTGTCCTAGTTGACAAATACCATCTTCTTACCTTTGGTGCTCTCCATGGGGAAACAGAGTAATCAAAGTAAGGGAAAGCGAGAAGACTTATGGCGCAAAAAACTAAGATCAGTGGCGTAAGCAGAATTTTTTCAACAGGCGGGGGTTTCATAATTTTCAAGGGGGGTTCATAACCCTAAAAAGTAATAGCCCGCATAATTTCTACTGAAATTTTTATTTTTGCCATTTTGTCTGAGCTCAAGGGGGTGTTTAAACCCCTAACTCCCCCCTTGATTATGCCCCTGCCTAAGATTATTTGAAATATTTTTAACTGATTGAACTACTTTTATTCTGTTTTGCTATGACTTTGTCCTGTTAATCTACTTATTGTTCAGTTTTGTTATTTTTTTATTCTTATTCATGATTCTAGTCATTTGAAATAAAATTTAAGCTACATTTGAGAAAAGCGTGTTTTACATGTATTTGGTGTTTCTCAGCATTAATTTTATAAATTAGTTGCATTACACAAATGTATAAAATACTTAAGTATAATTTAGTCCGGCTTCTAACATACTAACTTTCCGATGTACTAAACCACTCATCTACATGTCTGATAATTTACTACCATAATGTTTCCCACCAGTCAAACACTATAAAGTTTATTTATTAATAAGGTATTATTTTTAAAACATTATAATATTCATATAATTTAATATAAGTTACATTATATTATATTATAATATATTATATTATAATGTACATTATATTATATAAATATTATATTATATTATGTTATATTATAATGTATATTATATTATATTATACATTATCCCATATTGTACCACACGAACTAAATATTTCTGTAAGTTATTAAAACTTAATCCATATCATTAATATGGTGTAATTAAGTATATAAAACCAAAATTTTGAACAAATATGTAATTGGCTGTTTTATAAATAGGACAACGGTCCATTACACTACTAAAACTTAACAAATATCACTTGCATTGCATTCAAACAGTCAAAACAAAGTCCAACATTACATTTTAAGCATACTGTTGTAGGTTTTCTCTTGCAGTTATTGAACTGGCGGTAAGAGAGTAAGTTTATCTTGCAAAAAATCTCCAGTTTTCTGAATAGAATAAACATCTATTTACCACTTGCTGTGTCCAAATGTGTGAACAGGTGTTTGAACTGGTTTTCATTGGAATATAAGAAAAGAATGTGCGTTATCAATGCAATATCGAATTCATAGAAAAATAATCAGGACTGGACCGTCGTCTTAATTTTAGGGCACCTTTTTTATACTTACAAAATACACATGTAAAATATATTTTTCAACAAAAACTTTGAGCTACATTATTAGCTCCGTTTTTAAACTAAAAGTAACCTCCACAATGTTTAAAAATAATAAATATATAATTAAAGATTAAAAAATGACAATTTTTAAGAGGTTGCTGAAAATAAATTTTACAATACAATATAATTTGATTTCTCTTTTTTTTTGTTACTATGCTAAAGTGTGTCCATTTTAAAGGTGTTAAAATAAAATCCACTCAGAAAATATTTATAACTTTATTATTAAATGGAATTTTATTTGCTGTCCTGTTTATAGGACAGCAGTCCAATATGGGTTATAATATAATATGATATATATTACAACAATATATTTTCGTTAGTTCCACCTACTGAAAGAATATTGTATACAAATAATAGGTATAGATCACTTTAGTGTCACAGATTCATAAAATAATCTTATTATGGTTATTTTTAAGACTTTTTAAAGGGAGTAGATTTTTGTGCTTCAAAATTAGTATAAGGATTATTTGTAGTACCGTTTTAAACATCCCAAAATCATTTAAAATTAATGTTTAAAAATTGTGCAAAACATTGTTTTGTACAGGCATGTGTAATAAACAGCCAATTTTTGATAAATACAGCTAACGTTATTAGAAAATCTATATACATTAATAAAAATATACTTTTGAGGATTCCATATCCAAATCAGATACTCAAAAATGTTATGAAATTGTAATTAAGATCTATAATAACATTAATAGGGGATATTCATCATAGAAGTAACAAATAAGTTATTTTCATTAAAACAGATTACACGTTATTTTACAAAAATTTTGTAAATTTCTAAAATTTACAAATGAGATACCAAAAAATGTTATGAAACTGTGCCTAAGAACTAAAACAATATAATATTTATAGGGGATATTCATCATATACGTAACAAATAAGCTATTTTCATTGAAACAAATTATACTTTATTTTACAAATATTTTGTAAATTTCTAAAATTTACAAATCATATACTTAAAAATATTATAAAAGTGTACTTAAGATCTAAAACAATATAACATTTATAGAGGATATTCATCATAGTAGTAACAAATCAGCTATTTTCGTTAAAACAAATTACACATTATTTTTTCAAAAAATTTGTAAATTTCTAAAATTTACAAATCAGTCACCCAAAACTGTTATGAAACTCTACCTAAGATCTAAAACAATATAACATTTATAGGGGATATTCATCATATAAGTAACAAATAAGTTATTTTCATTAAAACAAATTACACGTTATTTTACAAAAATTTTGTAAATTTCTAAAATTTACAAATCATATATTTAAAAATATTATAAAAGTGTACTTAAGATCTAAAACAATATAACATTTATAGAGGATTCATCATAGGAGTATCAAATCAACTATTTTCAATAAAACAAATTACGCGTTATTTTACAAAAATTTTGTAAATTTCTAAAATTTACAAATTAGTCACCCAAAACTTTTATGAAACTGTACCTAAGATCTAAAACAATATAACATTTATAGGGGATATTCATCATATAAGTAACAAATAAGTTATTTTTATTAAAACAAATTACACGTTATTTTACAAAAATTTTGTAAATTTCTAAAATTTACAAATGAGGTACCCAAAAATGTTACGGAACTGTGCCTAAGATCTAAAACAATATAACATTTATAGGGGATGTTCATCATAAAAGCAAAAAATCAGCTAATTTCGTTAAAACAAATTACACGTTATTTTACAAATATTTTGTAATTTCTAAAATTTACAAATCAGATACCCAAAATTGTTTTGAAACTGTACCCAAGATCTAAAACAATATAACACTTATAGGGGATATTCATCATATAAGTAACAAATAAGGTATTTTCATTAAAACAAATTATACTTTATTTTACAAATATTTTGTAAATTTCTAAAATTTTCAAATCATATACTTAAAAATATTATAAAAGTGTACTTAAGATCTAAAACAATATAACATTTATAGAGGATTCATCATAGGAGTATCAAATCAACTATTTTCAATAAAACAAATTACGCGTTATTTTACAAAAATTTTGTAAATTTCAAAAATTTACAAATTAGTCACCCAAAACTTTTATGAAACTGTACCTAAGATCTAAAACAATATAACATTTATAGGGGATATTCCTCATATAAGTAACAAATAAGTTATTTTCATTAAAACAAATTACACGTTATTTT
>CM063500.1:105771763-105784263 GCA_032207245.1 Pardosa pseudoannulata | reverse complement strand
TTGTATTTTCCCCCGCACTGCATATCACTGCATCACTACAAATACCATGATGCATGAAATGCATTCAATATAAATGGCTTCGTATTGAGACTCTATTCACAATACGCAGGATTGGAACTTCGTCAACCCCGGTTTATTCTCTTCAGAACACGAGGATAAAAACGTTCCAATCGGAAACCTTTATCTGTTCGTGAAAAATAATGACAAAGAGGTTTCAACAGAAGCAAAAATTTATTTGGAATGTCGTTTACGAACGCTATTATCTGGTGATAAATATACATTCAAAGCAGAAAAAGAAGATAAAAAATATTTTTGTCTGTCCATACAAAATATTTTATTATTTGAAAAAGGCTTAGTTTTTAAAAATATTTAGTATTTTCTTAGAAAAAATATATCTAAATTTAAAACATTACTCAATGGATATAAATTCCAAATATTTTTCTAACCGGTAACATCGTTAGCGGAAAAATAAGATTATCGTCTAAAAATTGGATTAAAAATTATTTATAATCATAAAGTTATTTATAATCTTATGAAGCAAAATTAAATATCCCAAAGTTTTTGACTCTTTTTACATAAGAATCAAATATTATAAAAATTCATAATTCACTTTTTCAACATTTTCAAATATTATATTTTATAAAAACTGAAAGATTCTTAATTATTTCGGACTGCTTTTTACACCGTCTGCTCCAGCCATTCTCCTGTTAGGTATCACACACACACACACACACACACACACACACACACATATATATATATATATATATATATATATATATATATATACACTCAAGAGCCAAAATATTTTAACTACCCCTACATTTTGCAATGAACTAGGTTAGATGACGTGGAATTAACGGGATCTGGTGGAAGTTGTATATAACTGCTGCTGGAGAGTCTGAAGAATCATTCTTTATGTATATATATGTATATATATATATATATATATATATATATATATATATATATATATATATATATATATATATATATATATATATATATATATATATTTATATATATATATATATATATATATATATATATATATATGTATATATATATATATATATATATATATATATATTATATATATATATATATATATATATATATATATATATATATATATATATATATATATATATATATATATGAATATAGGCTGCGGATCTAAGCGATATTGATAGAGGGCAGATTGTAATAGCTCGAAGGCTCGGAACAAGTATTTCGAAACTGTACTATTCGTGGGTTGTTCACGATCTACAGTTGTTAGTACTTATGCAAATTGGATGAAAAATGGTGAAAAATAGCAGTAGACGACATGGTGTTGGACGTCTACAGGTTGTCAAAGAAAAATGTCTTTGGAGATTGTCTCGCATGGTGAAGAAAAATCGGAGCCAGGCAGTGGCTCAGCTGACAATCCAATACAATGCAGGGCTAAGTAGAATAGTAACGGAGCACACTGTTCAGTGGACACTGTTGGATATGGGACTACTCAGCAAACGTCTCACTCGTGTGCCTTTGCTGACCAAGCGTCATCGTCA
This sequence comes from Pardosa pseudoannulata, assembly GCA_032207245.1. NCBI lineage: Eukaryota > Metazoa > Arthropoda > Arachnida > Araneae > Lycosidae > Pardosa > Pardosa pseudoannulata. Next base: position 105,782,713 of record CM063500.1, on the reverse strand, counting down.
ATTATGCCTAAGCTGGGTCCGGGCGCATCGCAACTGGTGCATGGATCAGTGGGAGAGAGTTGCCTGTTTGTCATTCATCACGCCGATGGCCGTGTCAGCATACACTGTCTTCCAGGCGAACAGTTGCTCCTTCAAAGTACAGTAAGTTATACACAGGCCTGTGGTGGCAGTATTATACTTTGGGGGGCGTATGGAACTCGTAGTTAGGGTAGAGCAGACGATGAATGCTACAGGGTATCTAAACATCATTGCGGACGAGTTTCACCCTTACATGGCCTCTGTTTTTTCAGCTGAAACAGAAATGTTCCAACAGGACAACGGCCCGTGTCACAATGCTCAAATTGTGTTGGAGTAGTTCCAGGAACATGATGCTGAATTCCAGTTAATGTCCTGACCACTTAACTCACCGGATCTCAATACGATAGAACACATTTGGGATGTCATGGAATGGCAGCTCAGAGTTCAAATACCACCCATTCGCAATATCTCGGATTTGCGTAACCGTTGCTTAAACATCTGGTACAATTTGTCTCCGGCCATCTACCAAAGACTTGTAGCATCCATGCCAAGGCGAGTTGAAGCTATGTTGCGCGACTCGTTATTGACAGGTGGTCATAAAGTTTTGGCTCTTCAGTGTATATAGTCTGCTTTTTGGTGCTTTGGCTGTGATAATTCTGAGTTTATTAATGTATTTGAAAGAATTCCGTTCCAACCATTTAGAAAATATCACTAATTTTTTATAACTGGTGAAATCCAAGTTTAAGGAGCCAGTGAATTCCTTGGTGACTTTCTTAAATATTCACCACAAGACAGCAAAACTAAGTTACGTGTACTCTATAAACATTAATCTGTAGTGTTTTACGAAATAACTGGTGGTAAATCTTCTAAAATTTAACAAAAAAGATATAAGAGGTTTTAATATCTACAGTGACAGCCTGGTGGTATCAAAGAATGGCTGACTAAAATTTCAGGATTCTACAAGAAACCGTGTTTATTTGTAAGACACATACAAACGGATACCCTATTTTATATTTACAGATTCCTGAATCTATCTGACAATTGCACGTGCTCTGACTGCCGTAGCACTTTATTAAGTCCCTTAAATATTGACGGCAAAGCTGCCGTTGTCTAATGTCACGAGGATTTTATTATGTTTGGCCAACGTCAATCATCTTAACACGAGGAAAGAATCCTGACATATTTTGATTAAGCACGGTTGGCAGATTCCCGGAATCTGTAAATTACTGGACTATTTCCGATAAGCAACCCATTACTTTGTAGCATACAAAATGAAAGATAGTTAAAATCGATATTTCTCTACGCATAACCTGTCCATTCTCCAGATTAAATAAAAACTGTCATGGAATATTTTGTACAGGAAACTTTAATATTTTTCAAATTCTCAAACTTAAAGTTCATATATTAAAAAATATTAAATGATTCCAATCTACTGTAACGACAATTAATTAAAATTAACTTATTAACCCTTAATTTGGCTAAGTCCGCTACAACGAACAATCAAATAAATAAAATCTTTATAATAAATATATATTTTTATCGATAATATATAATATATTAAATATATTATATATTATTATTATTAATTATTATTATTATTATTATTAATTATTATTATTATTAATTATTATTATTATTATTATTATTATTATTATTATTATTAATTATTATTATTAATTATTATTATTATTATTATTATTATTATTAATTATTATTATTATTAATTATTATTATTATTATTTAAATTATTATTATTATTATTATTATTATTATTATTATTATTTATTTAAATATATTTTTAATCGATATTTGAAAAAACATCTTGTCAAATTAAGGGTTAACACTTAACAAATTACTATAGATAAGATCCAATAATTAATATCCATCAAATGGTTAAAGGTGCATTTATCAAAAAATCAAATAATTATCAAATGGCTAATGTACATGAGCCGTGATTATTAAAAATGGACAAAATTAATAAAAAAAAATAAAAGTTTATTTTTAGTTACCACAGTTTAATTAATTTTTCTCAGAACTTTTTTTTAGTTTCTTTTATGAACCAAGGTTCAAAACTACTTATCAAAATCTTCTTTTCTTTATTTTTCTTTCTAGGTAAACACACGTTCATAGATATCTCACCAAGAGTAGTTTCAGCCCAAGAAACGTTTTAAATTTTAAAGGAATACGCATCAATCATGAAACGATCAAACCATCAAATGTACAAATCATCATAAAATGATTAAATGCGTACTGAACAAAAACTCTGAGAAAATGCTACTTTTTCTCAGATTTCTTACGTCTTGAGGTAACAATTACTGCTGTTTTAAATCCACTTACCAAGCTCTTTCGTTTTTCTTTTTACTTCCTAGGCACACACATATAGGCATTTCGCAAAACAGTTTCAGACCTAGAAAGTTTTAAATTTTAAAGGGATATTCATCAAAACCTTAACTAATTACAAAGAATTCATTAAAACAATTAAAAATGTTAATAAAATGATTGAAAATTTAATTAATCAGGAAATGATCAAACTATCAAATGATTAAATGCTTACTGAAAGAAAGCTCTTAGAAAATCCTACTTTTTCTCAGATTCTTAAGTTTTTTAGGGAACACTTACCGCTACTTTAAATCTACTTACCAAGCTCTTTCGTTTTCTTTTTACTTTCTTGACACACACATGCGTATAGGCATTTTGAAGAACAGTTGCAGACATAGAAAGTTATAAATTGTTAAGAGGTATATATTAATTAAAACATTAACTAATTACAAGCATTTGATTACAAGCTATAAGTTAAAACAATTAAACAAATATTACAAAATGAGATAATCATTAAATGATCAAATTCTGAAACGATCATCAAATGATCAAATCATGAAATAATCATATGATCAAATGTATAATGATCCCATAATTAAATGATCGTCAAATGGTAAACGGAAGATAGTTAAAATCGATGTTTCTTAACGTATAATCTGTCCATTCTGAAGAAATGGTTAATGATAATTAACAAATTATGTAAGACAATATACAAGTAATAAAAACTTTAAAAGCTTATTTTAAGATTTCACACTGGATTTACTTTATCTTAAATTTTGGTGGAACACGGTCAAGAGTTACTAATCTACTTTTTTTTTCTTTTAGTAATCGTGTTCAAGGTAAAGAAACGCACACAGACATTTACCAGAAAACATTCTCAGACCTAGAAAGTTCTAAATATTAAAGGGATATACATCAAAATATTAACTGATTACAAACGTTTAATTACACACAATTCGTTAAAACAATTAAACAAATGGTTACATAATCAAATGATAGAATCATGAAATGATCAAATTATGACATAATCATCATATGCTTAAATTATGAAATGATCCTCAAATGACCGAATCATGACATGATCATCATATCATCAAATCATGAAATGATCATCAAATGATAGAATCATGAAATAATCTGCAAATTATCAAATGCGCAGTGATCACATAATCAAATGATCATCAAATAATTAATGATTGATGGCCCGTGTATGTTAACGAATGATTTAAAACAACAAAAGTCAATTTTAACATCACCCGGCCGATTTACGGCAAATTTAAACTTTTTGTGGAACACCAGTTAAGAATCAAAGATTTTATTTTTTTCAGTTATGGAGTAAAACTCATACAGACGTGCACAGACTTATTACTAAAAAGAATTTCAAAAGATCTAGAAAGTTCTAAACTTTTACAGGGATATGCATTAAATTCCCGAGGTCGCATGTTTTATGATTTCAATGATTTTCTACATAATTTGTACAGAATAAAATGAAACAATAAATTGAGATTAAAATGATTATCCAGGTAAGATAAGAAATGAAAATCGTAATAAATTTTAAAACAAAGAACACTTTTTTTAAACTCAACCAGATTTAAAAGAGTTTATACTTATAGTTAAGTATCTCATTGATTTGAACATGTCTTTTAGAATTTCGACTTAGTGTTGGATACGTTTTATCTACTTTATATGAATACGTGACTAGGGATTTAGAGAATGCTGCGAAGCAGTCTCGTTTGTAAATGCACCTAAGCAGTCCCTCTGTATGTATTTATACAATATTTTATTATCCAGATCTGTAAGAGCTTAATTTACATTCAAAACGACAAAAGGGAGGATCCTAAAAATTTTAAGATGTAGGTCAAAGCGTTTGATCTCAGTAATCAAGATTATTTACAATTCTGGACTGAGCATTTGTAATTGATGTATGCTTAGTTTTGCAAATTAGAATCTCTGTTTATTCTTCTTGTTACTATAATCACTTTAAAAATCATACTCTTTAATTTTTATATCTGGAAGTGAGATAAAAATGGCACAGTAATTGCATATAAATGAATATAAATAAATGTATATATATATATAAGTTCCTAACTTTATGAGAAATTATCCTTTTTCTAAAAACGAAAACACTATTTAAAGAATGTTAAGCAATTTATCTGTCTAAACCTAGTAGAGCCGCAACATCTAAATTATCATATGCACGAGAAAAAGTTATTTGCTTTCATACCTATGAATAATCAGTTCAGGGTAATGTTAATATGTATATTTATGTTATATGTCAAAAATTATTACTCCTAAAGGTAGTCGAAATTCTTACAATTCACATTCTATTTTTCTTAATCTTCACTTTCCCAGCCACTCACAGTGAAGTAAGAACATAATTCGTTGAGTAGCATTTCTTCCAAATTTTCAAAATTAAAATTTGAATTAATAATTTCTAGCCTTTTCTTAGATGCTTGAAAACTAAGAATGTTTTTTTTTGTAAAATAATTAAAACCTGTATAAGGGAAAATTATTTTAATTCTTCAAAATTTCAAATTTTTAAAAATTTATCTCATAGAAAAATGTTTGAGAATTTTTTAGTTACTTCAATTCTACAGTTAGGACCAAGTTTGGCGTTAAAAATATTTAGCAAATGTATAAAAACTTTTTACTTATACTATTTTTAGCCAAAACATTTATTTCGAAATTTCTACGTCATATTACTTCAAAACGAAGAAATTTAGAAAGTTAAATTCTAGATATTATAATGTAGCATAATCGCTACCTATTATTAAGTAAAAGCTTTTAAAATATTTTCACGCATTTTTTTTATTTTAATGAAGTATCGCAATTTCTTTTTAATTTCACAGTACAGCTTATACATTTTTTTTATTATTTTATTCGATAAATTGAACTAATGCCAATTTTTTTAATAAAATTAATATGGCAATTAAGTCAACGCTACAATTAGAACCGAGTTTAGGGTTAAAAATATTTAGCAAATGTATAAAAACTTTTTACTTATCCTATTTTTAGTCAAAACTTTTACTTCGATCTATGTACGTCATATTACTTCAAAACGAAGAAATTTAGAAACTTAAATTTTAGGTATGATAATTTAGAGAAATCTCTACCTATTATTAAGCAAGTGCTTTTAAAATATTTTTTCACATTTTTTTTGTTTGCTTTAATGAAGTATCACAATTTTTTTTATCTTACTGTACAGTTTAAAAATCTCTTTTTTTTACTAATTTATTCGATAAATTGAACTAATGGGAATTTTTTAATAAAATTAATATGGCAATTAAGTCAACGCTACAATTAGAACCGAGTTTAGGGTTAAAAATATTTAGCAAATGTATAAAAACTTTTTACTTATCCTATTTTTAGTCAAAATTTTACTTCGATCTATGTACGTAATATTACTTCAAAACGAAGAAATTTAGAAAGTTAAATTTTAGATATGATAATGTAGAGAAATCTCTACTTATTATTAAGTAAATGCTTTTAAAATATTTTCACACATTTTTTTTTTGTTTTAATGAAGTATCACAATTTTTTTTATCTTACTGTACAGTTTAAAAATCTCTTTTTTTTACTAATTTATTTGATAACTTGAACTGATGGGAATTTTTTAATAAAATTAATATGGAAATTAAATCAACGCTACAATTAGAAACGAGTTTAGGGTTAAAAATATTTAGAAAATGTATAAAAAGTTTTAACTTATACTATTTTTAGTCAAAACTTTTATTTTGAACTTTGTACGTCATATTACTCAAACGAGAAATTAAGTTAAATTCTAGATATTATAATGCAAGATATTCTTTACCTATTTTTAAGTAATTTTTTTTAAATATTTTCACTTTTTTTTCATATTTTAAAGAATTATCACAATTTTTTTATTTAAGAGTAAAGATTAAAATCTTTTTTTATTATTTTATTTGATAAACTGAACTAATGGGAATTTTTTAATAAAATTAATATGGAAATTAAATCAACGCTACAATTAGAAACGAGTTTAGGGTTAAAAATATTTAGAAAATGTATAAAAACTTTTAACTTAGAGTTTTTTTAGTCAAAACTTTTATTTCGAACTCTTTATGCAATATTACTTCAAAACGAAGAAATTAAGAAAATTAAATTTTAGATATGATAATGCAAGATATTCTTTACCTATTTTTAAGTAATTTTTTTTAAATATTTTCACTTTTTTTTCATATTTTAAAGAATTATCACAATTTTTTTATTTAAGAGTAAAGATTAAAATCTTTTTTTATTATTTTATTTGATAAACTGAACTAATGGAAATGTTTTAATAAAAATAATATGGCAATTCAAACCGAATTTCTGGTTAAAACTGTTTAGCAAATACATAACAAATATATGCAAATTTTTAATTTTTTTCGTTTTGTAGTATACTGATCTGAGAAAACTTGCTGATATTGTACTAAATATTTTTGTGTGGTTTATACAGTAACCAACTGAAAAGTAATTTTGTAACACATATTTTGAAATTGGTTAAAAATTGCTGTGTTATTGACTTTTTAAATTAACCTTCTACTTAAAGCAGCTTAGGACTGTTAAAAAATGGGATGATTTTGTTACTAATTTTCGATTTTCTATTACTTATATTATTTCACACTAAAATGTGTGAACTTTTTATAGAAATCCAGTATATATCTTTTAAGTAAACTAACCTTAGCAACTAACTAAGCAAACTAACAAAGCAAATACATAGCAAATATTCACAAACTTTTAAGTTTTTCGTTTTGTACTATACTGAGCTGAAAAAAAAAACTTTCTAATATTATACTAAATAATTTCTGTGTAGATTTTACAGCAACCTACCGGAAAGGCATTTTAAAATACATATTTTGAAATCGCTTAAATAATTGTTGTGTTATTGATTTGTTAAATTAACCTGCTCCTTGGGGCTTATGACTGTTAAGCATTCCATGATTTTGTTACTAATTTTCGATTTTCTATTACTTATATTATTTCACACTAAAATGTGTGAACTTTTTATAGAAATCCAGTATATATCTTTTAAGTAAACTAACCATAAACACTTATAAAAATAATATAAAAATATTTTTTAGATATATATTTATAACTTGATTTTTTTTCATTAAAACCATTCTCATTTGCGCCCATGTTTTGAAGAAATATTTTACACGCAAATGTTAAAATTTAAGTGTTTAATAAAGCACATACTTCTAAAATTGAATCTAACTAAAAGACCCATAAGTTTAAGAACATTTTATATATTTAAAACATGTTAATAATTTTAATCCTTTTGGAGGTAATTTTGACTTGTAAACCTCTCTAAAACAAAACATATTACTTTCATAGAAATAATTTTAGTTTAATTACAAAGAAGCATCATTATATTAAAATGCTGAAAATTTTGGGAAAACATATTAAATAGGTTTTGAGATATCTTGCGCGCAACATTACAAATTTACATTCTAATGAAAATCAACTAAATAGTAAACAACTGCCAAGTACTAGAGTGTCTTTTGTATTTTTAATTATAACTTCCAAGTTATAAGTAAACTACTGCTATGTACTAAAGTGTCTTTTGTATTTTTAATTATAGTTCTAAGTTATAAGTAAACTATTGCTATGTACTAGAGTGTTTGTTGTATTTTTAATTATAACTTCCAACTTATAAGTAAACTACTGCTGTGTACTAGAGTGTCTTTTGTATTTTTAATTATAACTTTCAAGTTATAAGTAAACTACTGCTATGTGCTAGAGTGTCTTTTGCATTTTTAATCACAACTTTTAAACTAAACGGAATTTTTTATGTCTTTTTTTAATGCCTCGAACATTTCATTCTATAACATATATTTTAAAAAAAATAAAACATTTTGAAGGTTTAAGGATCCTGAAACTCCTTACATAAAATTACATCTGTACTAATTTATAAGAGGCAGAAATGGCAGTAAAAAAAGGAGTCATATACATAAAAAATTTTAAATTTTGCAATATTGTTTTTGTTACGTTACAAACTAATGAAGCCTTCACATTTATTTGACACGTTAATACAAATTTTTTCATCCGTTAAACAAGGCTCATCCTGCTGCATTACTTCGGAGATTTCAAAAAGAAATCCACACAATAAAAACAAAGATAGTGGCAACACTTTTCGTCACGAATATCTATTATTCTCTGGACGGCATAAAAACGTTTTATTTAAAGGTCAATCGACAGCAGTTAGCATGCTTCATAAGACTTTCTTTCCTTATTTTTTACGATGTTAATCAATCTTCATCCATAACAGCTTCATGGGAAAGAAAGAAATTTAAAAAGTCTATTGCACACGATGTATTGAAAGTTGTTTTGTAAATACAGGGTGTATCAAAAATGACCGGTATATTTGAAGAATCAATAAACACTAAACGGACAGTGATTGACATATACAGTTTATTGTAATATGCTTGGGACAATATTAAATTATTAGGCAGAAAAACTTTCAAAATTAGTTACAATGTTCCACAGCAGATGGCGCTGCTGTCTGGAAACTAAACTACGATATTTTCCAGATATCCACCATGCGCAGCAATAATATGGCGTATTCTCAGAACGAAATTATCCGAAACCCATGTAAACGTCTCAGGCGGGATGGCTTCACATACAGAACAGATGTACTGATCCAGTTATTCAGTTGTTTCTGGATAGTGGTGGTATACCTGGTCTTTTAAAAATCCCCACAGAATAATATCGTAGTTCAAATTTGTCCAGACTGCAGCGCCATCTGTTGTGGAATATTGTAACTAATTTTAAAGTTTGTCTGTCTGAAAATTTAATATTGTCCCAAGCATATTGCAATAAACTGTGAATTTCTATCACTGTCCGTTTAGTTTTTATTGATTTTTCAAATATACCGGTCACTTTTGAAACAACCTGTATTTCGTGATAAAGGTGTTACACAAGTAACTGTCTTGAATCGAAGTAGCATAGCACTTTTTAAATTGTTTCAAGTTGATTCAGTTTTCAAAATTTTTCATTAAAAAATTGTTTAGAATTCATAGTACAGTCCTTCACATTCCTATATATCTGCAACCATTGGCCAAAGATAGATATATCCATTTAAAAAATGGTTTCAAACAATATAAAAATTCAACGTATATCATTTTTAAGTATAAAAGTTCAATTTTACAAATATTACAAAATCTAAACTTTAAACGTTTTTTGTAAATATCATTTTATTTTGCCAATATTGGAACTCGTCCCAAGAGCCTCAACAAAATAACGTAGTATAATCTCTAATTATTTTTAAGTAAATGCTTTTATTATATTTTTAAAAACTTGCTTATATGAAAGATTTATCACAATTTTTTTCATTTTGCAATACAATAAGCTGAAAACCATTTTTGAAATTTCTACTAAATATTTTATGTGTAGGTCATAGAGTAACGTTTTGATAAGACATATTTTACAGATTAAGTCGATTAATTTTTATAAACATGTACACACAGCGCATTTATATCAAAATGATAATTTAAAAAACATCATATATTATTCATAAAACTTTTCTACTACACACTTTTTTTCTATTTATATGTTATGGACAAAAATATTTGATATAATTAATACGGAAAAATGATTAAATTTTTTAAATATGAAGAGGGTTACAAAGAATTTAAACTAGTCAAAAATTGTTATGCTATAGATTTCTAAAAGTAAATTTATAAAAATTTATGTACTACATTGCTAACATTCTTTTCACAAATTGATACCATCCTTTGAATCCTGTCTTGTGGTATTTATAACGGTACTACATAATATGTAGTACACTACTAACATTCTTTTCATAAATTGATACCATCTTTTGAATCCTGTCTTGTGGAATTTATAACGGTACTACATAATATGTACTACACTACTAACATTCTTTTCACAAATTGATACCATCCTTTGAATCTTGTCTTGTGGTATTTATAACGATACTACATAATATGTAGTACACTACTAACATTCTTTTCATAAATTGATACCATCTTTTGAATCCTGTCTTGTGAAATTTATAACGGTACTACATAATATGTACTACACTACTAACATTCTTTTCACAAATTGATACCATCCTTTGAATCTTGTCTTGTGGTATTTATAATGATACTACATAATATGTAGTAAACTACTAACATTCTTTTCACAAATTGATACCATCTTTTGAATCCTGTCTTGTGGTATTTATAACGGTACTACATAATATGTACTACACTACTAACATTCTTTTCACAAATTGATACCATCCTTTGAATAGTGTCTTGTGGTATTTATAACGGTACTACATAATATGTACTACACTACTAACATTCTTTTCACAAATTGATACCATCCTTTGAATCTTGTCTTGTGGTATTTATAATATACATAATATGTATATATATATAACATTCTATACATATTGATACCATTTTAATAGTGTCTTGTGGTATTTATAACGGTACTACATAATATGTATACATACTAACATTCTTTATACAAATTGATACCATCCTTTGAATCCTGTCTTGTGGTATTTATAATATACATAATATGTACTACACTACTAACATTCTTTTCACAAATTGATACCATCTTTTGAATCCTGTCTTGTGGTATTTATAACGGTACTAC
>CM063500.1:105736763-105759263 GCA_032207245.1 Pardosa pseudoannulata | reverse complement strand
AAAACAGGTCTTGACACTGGTGTTTGTCGATATTCAAACTTTTCCGCACAAAACACAAAGAAAAAAAAACAGAAAAAAAGAACACTCGCTCAAAACAGATGAAATCATACAAATGGTAGGTATTTTTAAACTATTGCTGATTTCTACAGTTTTGTAAAAAAAATAGATCTTCGTAACAGCCTGAATAAGAAAAAAACTGTTTTTCCTAAGAACAGCGAAATAAAGAACATGTTGCCAATCTCAGTTTTGTAATAACTTTGAAGGAATCGCAAAAGACGGGCTTTTCACTTGGAAGCCACTAGAATTTGAATGATTTCAACGTTTCTCGAATCTGAAAATATGATTTTTTTTTTTTGTATTTTGAGATATAAATTTAAATGATATAAAAATTTTTCGTCATTTTGATGTAATTAATTAAATATACAACAGCTGCTTTTTAAAAAGACGTTTACTAATACAGTGGACTCGGCTTAATGTGATCATTTTTGGACAACGTGATTTTGATAACAAACAATATGCAAAATTAGATACATTTACCCCCCCCCTTTTAATTTACGCTTACTAAATTTCAAAATAAAATAAAAAAACTAACTTTAAATTTTTGTATAATATATTATCCTTTAAAACATAATAATTGTATATATAATTAAAAAAATTGATCAATTTTTGTTGACTGTCTACAATTTATCTAAGAAGCTCACTGATAAATTGTTCGTAATCATAATGTTTTTTAACCCTCTTAACGGTTCGCACGTACAATTCCGCCAAAGCGATGATGTCTTCAAAGTGGTTCTCACGTAAAATGTTTGACCTCTAAAAACGTTCCGAAAATATATGTAATGTACATTTCTGCCAGTGTTGTCCCCTATGGAGTTTTGAAGTAGGAGGGTCGGTCGATTGTTTAGGAACTACAAACCTACTCCCTGAGGCACAAAGACGCTGATAGCTTTTCATGGTTTTGTAAATCTCTATTTCGAAGTATTTCGTTTGCGGTAACAGATGTATCTCTAATTGCACCACTTAAATAGCTTGGATGACTTTCGTAAAAGAGATACATTCTGTTAAAGAATAATTTTATTTGTACTTTTAGAACCCATTATTTCTTATGGGAGGATCTTCGAGACTTGACGAGCTTTATGTGTATTAAAAATTAACAGTCTATAATGTCTATTTATATATCTATTTATAACCGGAAATAAAGGGACAGTAACGAGGGTGGGTTTCCCGTATTCCAATCTAGCCGACAAAGGGTGAAGTAAAAAATCATAGAACACTTTGGTCACTGACACAATGAAGCTTTAGCGTATTTTTGGAGACTTTTTTTTTCCTAGGTGTGTTCCACTCGGACGGTTAAAATCATCGGAGTGGTGTTGTACTCCACGTTTCAACACTTTCAAAGGCTGAGAAATGTTTAACTGCGCTACAGCATTGCGCTGACTCATTTTCGGTAACCCGTCATAACGATTTAAAATTTCGATATTTAGTTTTAATGTTAAATCATTTCTCTTTCTGGCTTCCATATCGACAAGCTGCATGTAAGCGAGCAAGGCATAAATTGTGAATACGCTCTTTCTCAGTTCCTATAAGAATGTGTTGCATCTTGCTTAACCCTCTAAGCGGTTCGCACGTAAAATTCCACCAAACCGATGATGTCTTCAAAGCGGTTGTGACGTAAAATTTTCGACCTCCAAAAATGTTCCGAAAATGGATGTATTATACATTTCTGCCGGTGTTTTTCCCCATGGAGTTTTGAGGTAGGAGGGTCAGGTCGATTGTTTAGGAACTGCACCCCTCCTTGACTGACATTTACTGAGGGATGCACACCTACTCCCTGAGGAGCAAAGACGCTGATAGCTTTTCATGGATTTGTAAATCTCTATTTCGAAGTATTTCGTTTGTGGTAACAGATGTATCTCTAATTACACCACTTAAATAGCTTGGATGACTTTCGTAAAATAATATAAATCATTCTCTTAAAGAATATTTTTATTTGTACTTTTAGAATCCATTATTTCTTATGGGATGATCTTCGAAACTTGACGAGCTTTATGTCTATTAAAAATTAACAATCTATAATGTCTATTTATATATCTATTTATAATTGGAAGTAAATTGACAATAACGAGGGTGGGTTTCTCGTATTCCAATCTAGTCGACAAAGGGTGAAGGAAAAAATCATAGAAGACTTTGGTCACTGACACAATAAAACTTTAGCGTATTTTTGGAGACTTTTTTGCCTCGGTGTGTTCTACTCGGAGGGTTAATTTACAACCACTGAGCACCATCAGAGTGTGCGCATTTGTGAAAAATTCCAGGAACGCGTAATTATTCACTCTTTTGTTCATTCCCCATAAGAACCCGATATTTTATAGATATATATGTAGTTTTGAATGAGTAAAACCTTTATTATTTTCGAAAATTAACTAGAAATCAGCTATTTGATATTCCTAGTCATTAGGGGAGTAGGCAAAGATCGAACAGTATTTATTTTTATAAAGCTTATTATTTAAAGGTATTTATTTTTACTGTTGCGGATTTTCACAAAAAGAATAACGTAAAATAATATTTTGTTTTTACATACTTTTATTAACCAAGCTAGCTGAGGCTGTAGCAAATATTTATAGATGCAAAAATGTTATCTTCTTATGTCTAAAAGTTATTTTTTACTTTCTCAAACCTTAATTTTATAATAAAATATATTACAAAATGCTATCAGAATTTTAAAACCTAACACAAAAAATGAGAACTAATAACTTTCCTTCTTTCTTTCATTAATCTCTGGTTAAATTCCCGGGGGAAAAACTCGATGTTAGTCTTGAAAATTTCTTTGTAGAACTCTGAAAAACCTACCATATAAACGAGTTTTTTTTATCCCAACTGGTTGGAAGTTCTAGAAATTTGTTCAGTTTATCTTCTACGTGTTCTTTACTAGTCCTTTTATTTTTATCATAAAACTTCTGGCTGATGGTTTCGATAATACAAATTAAACTATTCATTACGTTATCGAAATGCAGAGTTATAAGGGATAAGTAAAATCCATTTTAAACCACCGTAGTTTATTTATATTCTTGCATATAAAGCTTAAAGTATTTTAAATATCTAAAATTTGACTTTAACATTGAAGATGGTTATTGGCATTTGAAACCGTGTAAAATGACAGTTAATCTAAAACTAGGAGAAATTTCATGGATTTCTATCTTTTTAACTCTTTCCCAGGTAGCAAATTTAGTTTGCAGCAGTCTTGCTTTTTCCAAGCCTGCAAATTTGTAGTAAGTGCAGAATGACAAGTCTGCAAGTTTTAAACAAGACTGCAGCAAGTCTAAGAATTTTCGCTTGCTTCAAGGTTATCACGACAAGGTTGCCACAATTTTGCAGCAAAATACGGTTACAAAGGATTGGTCTCTTAATGTTCCGTCAACTTGTAGGAGTTTTGCTGCAAATTTGTTATGACAAGATATTCTCCAGAAAAAAATCCAACTTGCTGTAAGTTTGCGTGCTATCTGGGTTAGAACCGAGGCACTAAAATATCAAATGTCCTCTGGTTCTTAGCCCAATAGTCGAATGTTTGTAAGCACATTCTTTCCCTTTACAATACCACATTCTTTCCCTTTACGAATAAACAACTAAGAACTGTTCTACATGATTCAATGATTTTCGATCCTGTTACACTGTGTGCAGAAAACGTGCAGGAGGTATTACCAAATTTGCCAACGTCTTGTGACCAATTCTAATGCGGAAAAATATTTTTACTCTTTTCATTATAAAAAACTATCTTTCTACACTTGCAGGGGAAACTAGTAATATACAGGAATTTTAAAAAAGTTTTAAAAAATCTTGCATACATTGAAAATATAAAATATTTTCAGGTGGATCCATCCATCCATCCACCCACCACATCCATCCACAGTTTTGCAGCAAAATAGGGTTGAAAAGGAGTGGTCGCTTATTGTTCCGTCTGACAAGCTGAAGTTTTGATAGTTTTGCAAGTTTGTAGCGTCAAATTTGTGATACGAGATATCCAGAAAAAATCAAACTTGCTGCAAATGTGCATGCTAGTTGGGTTAGAGCCTAGATACTAAAATATCGAAAGTCCTCTGGTTCCTAGCCCAATAGTCCAATATTTACATGGTTTTCTGAAATTATTACAAGATATATACAATTATTATGTTGTAAAGTATAAAACAAAAGCTAGCAAAATTTATTAAACTTCGGAATTCTTCTAGACTTTGGATCTAATTCTATTAGACATTTTACAAAGTGGTCCTTTGTCATTTTCAAATTTCTGTATGTACAGAATGCACAAGGGGCTATTGTAGATGCTTATATGATAAAGGTGTTTGGCAAGATAATTTTGACCAGTGTCCAGACTAAATGCCGCAACTGCGATGGATCTTTGAAAATCTGGGATTTTACAAATCGAAAGCCTTTAATTCTTATTCTTTAACTCTAGAGTTAATTTAGAATCATAATCTTCCCTTGTATTTTTTATTATTCTTTTCATTTATGTAAATGGTACATGTCCATTACCTACATGCAAAATTTCTGTTCCCTTTTTCTCGCTAATTTATCAGCTAATTCATTCCTCGCTGTTCCAATATTTGCTGGTATCCATTTCAATACCACTTTCTTTCCCTTTATGAATAAACAACTAAGAACTTTTCCACATGATTCAATGATTTTCGATTCTGCTACACTTTGTGCGGAAAACATGCGCAGGAAGTAATTCTAAATTTGCAAACCTGCTATGACCAATTCTAATTCGAAAAAATGTTTTTACTCTTTTCTTATTAGAAAACTGTCTTTCTACACTTGTAGTGGAAACTAGTACCCAGATAGCATGCATACTAGCAGCAAGTTTGATTTTTTCCGGATAATATCTTGTCATAAAAAATTTGACGAGTCAAACTTGCAGAAATACTCCTGCAAGTTAAACGGAACATAAAGTGACAACTTTTTTGCCACGTTATTTTGCTGCAAAACTGTGGCAACCTTGTCATAGCTACCTTGAAGCAAGCGAAAGTTCTTAGACTTGATACAGTCTGGTTTCAAACTTACAGACTTGCCATGCTGAACTTGCTGCAAGTTTGCAGGGTTGCAAAGCAAGACTTCCGCAAGTTTCCTGCAATCTAAATTTGGTATCTGGGTAATGTACATAAATTTAAAT
Organism: Pardosa pseudoannulata; assembly: GCA_032207245.1. NCBI lineage: Eukaryota > Metazoa > Arthropoda > Arachnida > Araneae > Lycosidae > Pardosa > Pardosa pseudoannulata. Next base: position 105,754,099 of record CM063500.1, on the reverse strand, counting down.
AAGTTTTAAAAAATCTTGCATACATTGAAAATATCTCCAGGATGATCCATACTTTCTGCAACCCCTGGACCTATAATTCAGTCCTTGATAGCGTCCCATAAAACTGTCTTTCGCCCGACCGTCCTTAGCAAAAAGCAGAGCCATAGGCAGTAATTTTATCATAAATAAATAAATGTACACAAAATAAACCATTTCCGAAGTAATCAAAATTGCAGGCATTTTAAACTGATGAAAAATGTTTACAGGAATCGCATTATATCATTCTCTGAAACATGAATAAAAGAGAACCCAAACTACAGAATATTTCAAAATGGTGCTGTCGACGGGATTCAGCGTTGGTCATATTTCTTCCTTTTCAGACGTTAATAATATATTTAAAGGCATAGATTTGAAACATCAGGGTTTAACCTAGATCGTTTTAGATGTCAGCCAAAATGCACTTTGATAACAGGTGATAGACATGTTTTATTTTCTTTTTTCTTTTTTTAAAATCTTATTATTGAAAATAATCTCTTTTCTTCCTTTCAGAGATGGAATTCGATGAAAGTGTCAATCAAGAATAAAATAAAATATTACTAATATTCCTCATTTTATATTTTTTAACTTAAGCTGACAAGCAGCCTTAAATCACAATTTTTAAAATATTCTTCATTTAATAACATTCTTGTTATGAACATAAACAATATGATTACATAAAAGGTATAAAACACTAAAATCTATAAAAAAATTTTTTTGAAAATCATTGAATTCTTAAAATGCATTTCCTGCTATGTGTGGACTTAGATTTGATGTAGACATGCAAGACATAGAGGTAGGGGGTAGGTGTATTGTATTTCCGATATTTACAGTATGTAGTTAGTGCACTGTGGCAGTCGGACACTATAAAAAATAAAGTAATGTTTGAACTAAGCACCCTGACTAGAGCCTAATTTGTAACTGAAAGTTCTGCTGAGAAATCAGATGAAGCGTCTGAAAGGCAATGACGACATGCAAAAATGTTTACTTTCTGTTACGCAACAAACCTAACACCCTTCTTCAAGAACAGAACCATCAGTAAATACCTCCCAACGGTATTCATCAGCAAGACTATAATGATAGGTACTAAAAGACAAGGCTTCGTTGTTAAAGCTTGCTTTAGACAACGCTTATTTTAAAGCATAATTTGTGACTGAAAGTTCAGCTGAGAAAACAGATGAAGCGTCTGGAAGGCGATGACGAAATGAAAAGGTGTTAACCTTGTTGCGCAGTACAACAAACCTAACACCCACTCAACCTTCAAGAACAGAACAATCAGTGAATACCTCACAACAGTATTCATCAGCAAGACTATAATGATAGGTACTAAAAGACAAGGCTTCGTTGTTAAAGCTTGCTTTAGACAACGCTTATTTTAAAGCATAATTTGTGACTGAAAGTTCAGCTGAGAAAACAGATGAAGCGTCTGGAAGGCGATGACGAAATGAAAAGGTGTTAACCTTGTTGCGCAGTAAAACAAACCTAACACCTACTCAACCTTCAAGAACAGAACAATCAGTGAATACCTCACAACAGTATTCATTAGCAAGACTATAATGATAGGTACTAAAAGACAAGGCTTCGTTGTTAAAGTTTGCTTTAGACAACGCTTATTTTAAAGCATAATTTGTAACTAAAAGTTCAGCTGAGAAAACAGATGAAGCGTCCGGAAGGCGTTACGAGATGAAAAGGGGTTAACCTAGTTGTGAAGCACAACAAACCTAACACCCACTCGACCTTCAAGAACAGAACCATCAGTGAATACCTTCCAACGGTATTCATCAGCAAGACTATAAAGATAGGTACTAAAAAACAAGGCTTCGTTAAAGTTTGCTTTAGACAATGCTTGTTCTAAAGCATAATTTGTAACTGAAAGTTCAGCTAAGAAAACAGATAGAGCGTCCAGAAGGTGATGAAGAGATGAAAAGTTGTTAACCTTGTTGTGCAGTACAACAAACCTAACACCCACTCGAACTTCAAGAACAGAACCATCAGTAAATACTTCCCAACGGTATTCAACAGCAAGACTATAATGATAGGTACTATAAACAAGGCTTCGTTAAAGTTTGGTTTAGACAACGCTTGTTCTAAAGCATAATTTGTAACTGAAAGTTCAGCTGAGAAAACAGATGAAGCGTCAGGAAAGAGATAACGAGATGAAAAAGTGTTAACCTTGTTGTTCAGTACAACAAACCTAACACCCACTCGACCTTCAAGAACAGAACCATCAGTGAATACCTCCCAACGGTATTCAACAGCAAGACTATAATGATAGGTACTAAAACACAAGGCTTCGTCGTTAAAATTTCCTTTAGACAACGCTTGTTCTAAAGCATAATTTGTAACTGAAAGTTCAGCTAAGAAAATAGATGAAGCGTCTGAAATGCGATGACGAGATGAAAAGGTGTTAACCTAGTTGTGAAGCACAACAAACCTAACACCCACTCGACCTTCAAGAACAGAACCATCAGTGAATACCTTCCAAAGGTATTCATCAGCAAGACTATAATGATAGGTACTAAAACACAAGGCTTCGTCGTTAAAGTTTGCTTTAGACAACGCTTGTTCTAAAGCATAATTTGTAACTGAAAGTTCAGCTGAGAAAACAGATGAAGCGTCTGGAAGGCGATGACGAGATGAAAAGGTGTTAACCTTGTTGTGCAGTACAACAAACCTAACACCCACTCAAACTTCAAGAACAAAACCATCAGTGAATACCCCCCAACAGTATTCATCAGCAAGACTATAATGATAGGTACTAAAAGACAAGGCTTCGTTGTTATAAGTTATTGCACGATTCGGTATTTCTACTCCGCATACCAGAAAAGATGCACCATAGAAAGTGACATCCAGGTTTAATCTAATTAACTTACAGAAATGTCTATTGCTGCAAGAAAATCAAGAGGAAGAACACCAAATATTATTTTGAAGTCTCAAATCGGAGAAAGCCTTGGTTATTGCAAGTAGAGAGGAATTTTGATTTTTGGTTAAAAGACTGGAAAGACGAACATTTTGTTCCGGTTACTATCATACCCGAGAACAATAAAGAATGGCTTTCTCAATGTTTCTGATTTTCTTGTGTAATTTACCAGCATTTTAAATTTTTCTTACATTTAGAAAGCAATAAATACGACTGATATATGTAACTACTCATTTTATTACATGCATTTAGTTCCAATTAAAGGGGCATATATTATAATTAGAAAAGAAACAAAAGCTTATCTTTAACTCTCCAGAATAAAAAATAACGAAACTGTAAGAGTTAATGATATGCATTTTAATAAACGATACTAATTCACTTGGGCATGGGTTTAATTTATAGCCAAATTTAAGGGGCAGACTGCTTGGAATTTTAATCGTGTATTCGAAATTGGGAATTTGTATTTCGACAGTATATCAAAGGACGTTTTGGAAGTAAATCTGCAATATTTCATAGTTTTGTAATAACTCTAATACTTGTACTTTCGAATTTAGAATTTTACGTTCTAGATCAATTTTTGCCTCATATACAAAGAGAATAACTGCGTCTAGCGTAACTGTAGAATAACTGTTCTGTCTAGAGTCAGAACTTATTGTTTACAACATTTATTCACTTCTTCAAGCACCATCACAGGTTAGGTCAGCACAGCACAACACAACATAAATTCACAATATAAAACAAAAATATAAATATCACTTCAGGCTACTGCGAACCACAATGGATTTGGTTATCGCATGCGTAGGCCTTAGAGATGTAAAAAAAAAAACCCGGAATTGTGAAGTGGTGGGAATAAACCCGGGAATTTTGGGGAATAAACCCGGAATTTTGGTAACTTTGGTAAGAAATCATTTTAACAATGTTTACATTTATTTTTTCAGCAGTGGCTATTTAAGATCTACCATATTATTTCTAAGATAATGTTTTTTACTTTTGGCTCTCTCTCTCTCTCTCTCTCTCTCTCTCTCTATATATATATATATATATATATATATATATATATATATATATATATATATATATATATATATATATATATATATATATATATATATATATATATATATATATATATATATATATATATATTTAAAAAATAATAGCAATGAGCATTTAAATTATTTTATAGTGTACTTATGTAATTAATTACCCTGTTAGCCTTATCAAACACATAACTAGTTGCTTCAATTTTAAATGCTAATATAATAATTATAGACATTATTTTTTATCATTATCTATTATGTAAATTGCTTTATGTTAGCCTTTTCCCACCCTTTTTTATAATATAAAAATAAATATCTTTAAATTTAAAATAACAGTTTGTTATTTTTTGTAATGCATATATCATTTAAAGGTGTCATCAAATGACAATGTTACATTTTGTGTCCAATTCCTACACAAATCCATATTATATATATATATATATATATATATATATATATATATATATATATATATATATATATATATATATATATATATATAGAGAGAGAGAGAGAGAGAGAGAGAGAGAGAGAGAGAGATGTTATCCAAGGAAAAATAATGATTTATGGGTTTTGTGACACTACAGATTACTTCCTAATATTTATGTAATAATAAAAATATGTGAAATGTACAAAATGTCTTGTGCGATTAGGATAAAAGTAAACAAAGTACTTCAAAATTCCCATGTTTTGGATGTCAGATATGCTCCAAAACGTTTGCACTGTTCGGCACAGTTTCTGGGGTGTTCCCCCCCCCATTAATATGTATATGTGTATCTGTGAGTATAAATCCATATCTTTTTTTACACGTTAGATAAGTTCCTTAGAAGATAAACGTATAAAAAATACATGCGAATACGTGGTAAAAAAGAGGATATGTTGGACAACTTAAAAATTCGAGCAAGATTAAAAAATTGAAAAAATTTCTCCCAAATAACGTGCAAAGTAAGTAGTAATAGAATCCATATTACATATTTATAAAACCAAAACAGTTCATTTTTGTTACAAAAAAAAATTTAAATTAGTGTACATTAAAAATTTAGTCTTTTAAGTATATAAAAACACAATATAAAAAAATTAAATTAGAATTAGGAATAAAATTATTAAAAACTATTCATCGTACTTGATAACAAGCGTGCAAGTTTATTACGAACTGGATCAAGAGTGCTATCCCTCACAGACACACACACACATATATATTTTGGTTTAAAAAAAAAAAAAAAAAAAAAAAAAAAAAAAAAAAAAAATCCCCAAAATATATTAATTATTAATAACTTTGCTACTAGATGACGCCACTGATTTAAAGTTTAAGTTAAGTTTTTTCTTGCCGAAAATTATGCGGTGGTAGGATTCAAAGTTTTTTCCAACAACGAAATACTCTGAAAACGAAATTATACTTTAAATTATATTAGTTTTTTTTTATTCTTTATATGCCTTGTTTAAAATGCTATTGAAAGAAAACATTTTATTGACAGAGATGTCGTAGTTTAAAATAAAAGTGTGTAGGAAAGGAAATAATGCATGTATTTTTATTAACTTTCGAAAGGTTTCTTTTTTTAATAGAAAATACGCTTCTAAATCATGTCTAATAACATTTGTAGCGAAATACGGTGTAAAACGAATTGTAAGAACAGCTGGAGAAGTTTTTAACGATCAATTTGATAAAGTAGAGAAAACATTGGACATCTTTCCACTAAATACTGTCTTTTTAGATATTGTTTATGTAGTTTTAATCTTTTATATATATATATATATATATATATATATATATATATATATAACTTAGATGTCCATTATTTTTATCGATATTATATTACCAGAAAATCACTGGAATTTTATTTATTACGCTTTCAACTAATAGATGGCGACACTAAAACAAATTTTCCATTTCGATTATCGGATAAGTGTGCGACGGCAGTTTTTGGAGAATTTCTGAGCTGAAACTTTTATTCTGTACTCCAAATAATAAAAAATTTCTGGTGAGGCAGAAAAACAATAGACGAATAATGCGCATTTTAGATGATATACGGTAGATAATATACTTTAAAAGGATGAACATTTAAGATAGAATATGTTAAGATCACTGCAATCATTACAGACATGGTCCAAAAGACGAACATCAATTCCTGAAAGAGGCGTAGTGTTCATCAAGTTTTGTTTTTTAGTAAACCGAACACTCATAAACGTTAAAATAATTCAAAAAATGTAATTAAAATATCAGTAGGTTAAATAGATAAAATAAGTAAAGAAACAGTAAAAGTCCGTCGGCTCTCAAGTACAAACACATGGCACTAACTGAATACATCCGTTAACCTCACAGTTATCGTCCTATTTTATTTCACTACAGTTCCAAAAAGTTTATGATTGCCTAACCATGGGGTTAGCTACAGAAGTTCCTCTGGACCACCACAGAGGAATTTAATTTGGTGACATATGTATATGGATATATAGTAGGATATTTCGATGAACCTGGTGAACATTAATTCTGTTTTAGTGCATTTTTCACAATGTGTTTAGAAAAATATGTATTCTAAATACTGAGAGAAAAAATATTTCTTACTGCTTAGATTTACCATATTATGACATGTTCCTAAGATAGATCTACAATATTCAAAGTATTAATGAATAAACACGTTTTCAATTTCATCACGGTATAGCTATAGGGAATGAAATGAAACATTCAGTGTAGTTTGCTTTTGTTTTTTGCATTAATTTATGAAATTCTAAAGATTCTACTTAAATTTTCCTTGATGCCAAACCTAGTACAACAAATTCAATGAAATATGGTTCATTACATTGTCGGACCCCGTGATACACCATGAAAAAAGTGACTAAAAGTGACTACTTTCTTAAAAAAAAGTGACTAAAAGTGATCAATTGTAAAAAAAGTGACTAAAGGTGAGAGAAGTGACGGAATTGCAAGCATGTTTAAAGTACAAATAGAACATATTCCCTTCAAATAAACTATTTCATTTATCAGAAAAATAGTACCGCCAGAGTATTTTAAAGTATTTAAAGTATTAATCAGGTAAAAATAGAAGAAAAATTAAATACTAGGAACTTTTAAGAATTAACAAAATATTTTGTGAGTTCATTTTGAATATATCATATAGACAAAACACATGCTTATATATTTTCTCACTATATTTGGTGAGAGGGCAGCAGGCCAGTTTTTTGCCAGGGGCTACAAAGGACTTAGTTAAGGCCCTGTATGTAGCTTTAATTTAACGAGGAACCACGAGTCCTGCAGATGGACTTAAACTCTAGTGGATCCCCATCATTTAGAAAGCGGGATCAAGTAGAACATTCACAGGCTTACCCTGACTTCTTCGCAGATATCGTTTAAGAACTTCAAGGACGCTGCGAAAATTAAATTATTTTATAGTTATATTTTATAACACTTATTGTATATTTAGATCTGCCATTAATAAACACGGTGTATCTTTGATCGACTCAGCAATTGATTCTGCTACTTACAGTTTACATTAAAAAAAAGCACTTTGCAGAATAAAAAAGAAACTATTTTTTTCAGAAACAAGGCAAACATAGGAAAATATTTAACTTTACGTATAGAACAAATGATGGAAATTTTAAGCAGTATGTGTAGTAAAAAATAGTTATAGTACGTCGCAAAGCAACAATCCTTCTTTCTAAAATGTTGCTTAAAAGCAATTTTTTTTAAATAAAAAATATTAACTACACTTTTATTGTAAGAATAAAATTTATTTTTGAAAGACTTGTTTTGATTGCAATTACCTTCATTGTAAGCTGTGAGCTTATATTTATTTTCATCCATTAAATGGATCATTGGAGAAGGAACGATAAAAACCACTTTGCTGAAAAAAAAAGAATCTATTTTTTCGAGAAACAAAGTAAACATAGGAAAGTGTTTAACTTTAAGTATAGAGAAAATGATGGAAATTTTTGCAGCATGTGTGGCAAAAAAAAAAAAAAAAAAAAAAAAAAAGTTATGATACATCGCAAAGCAGCAATCCATCTTCCTAACAAGTTGCTTAAAAGCAATGATTTTTTTAAAGTATTATCTACACTTTTATTGTAAGAATAAACTTTATTTGTGAAAGACTTGTTTTGTTTGGAGTTACCTCCATTATAAGCTGTAAGGTTATCTGCAATTTCATCCATTAAATATATTATTGTGGAAGGATGGAATGTTTATGTTTTATGCATAACCTCCGGTTCAAATTCTGATTTTTATATTTTTTTTCATATTTTAATATCTGTCAAGAGCACAAACAAAAGGGGAGTCTGCGTACTAAAACAAAGAAACGACAGCTGACAAGAGAGAAATGTCACACATTTGTAGCAGCCTTTATTTTACTCTGCTCATTCGAATTGAGTCACTTGTCCACCTTAACACCACCAAGAAGAGAACAAACTTAGAACTGCTAAAACCGTCATTTTGACTGTTTTCCAATTCCGTGCTTTAAAATTTTGAGTCGCGGTAGCTCAGTCGGCAAAGGCAACGCTCTTGTAACTTGAGTGTTTCGAATTCGGAGCCTGCCCAATATCTGCCGTGTTCCTGAAAGGTGACTGGGACACGTAAAATAGGTTTGTGGTCACAATGTCCTTCGCTTGGTCCCAGCTTCAAAATTACGAAAACCCACTTGAGCATAAGTCGTACTGTCATAACGTTCCATTTAGTTTCCTTTAATTCTATGAAGCTTACCTTATACAAAAATACCCTGTTCGTATCTTCCCTGCCAAGCTTCCAATTATTACGTTGGTAACACTAAAACTCACTTTTTTTTCACGTTGTAACGTCCCAACATACACCTCTGTGTTTGTAGAGGCTTAGTAAAAACAGTTCGCTTAAAGTCCTAGACTTTATTATCTCGACTATCTACAATATATTCATGATATAAAACAACATTGTTTGGGAGAGAGAAACAATTTTCTCCACCCTCAAGCCCCCAACAGCCAACTGCCTTCTTCTTGAAAGACCCCTCGCAAAAAGATGGGGGTGAGAAAAAGGGCTGAGAGCCAGGGTGTGGTCAGTGGACCGGACTCCTTAATGATAGCCGGCATTCCACCCAGATGTATGCAGGGACATAAAAATCCCTCTGGGTCTGGAACTCCTGCTTTATTTCAGGGATATAAATTCCCATGGGTCCTGAGAATGACTGACCCTCTCTGGTTCTCTTGTGACCAGCTGCCACAACGCATAAGCCGCTAAGGGTTTTCAAATACGCGTGTCCATGATGACGCCACACATACCAAGATCGTCACTTGGCGTTCTCCTTGGCGAGCACTACGCTGCAATAATCTTAAAAATTTGCTCTTTTTATGATATGACATATTCCCACTCCACACATTGGCGTGTTTTTAATGCTTGGCGATTTTTCACCGTGCCGCAAAGCGAAAGGAATGTTGGCGAGAAAGACACAAGTTTCAGTTGTCATCCCAACAGCCATAGACTGTATACTTTACTTGAAGCCCATCAGTCAGGATGTATGCAGAGGAGATCTCTCGACCCAAAGAAAAGAAGAGGAACCCGTACCTTCGTCCTCCGTAGTTTTCTTTCCGTAGTAACTATAAGTGACATTTTTATTTCTCCTTTCATTTTTAAATTTTATCATTTTAAATGCTTAGTTAACTGGTGATTCTATTAATTAATATTTTAAAATTTCACCTTAATATCTCAATAAATGCCATTAATTCATTAATAACTTCTTTCTTTTTTCAATGCCTATTGTGGTTTTTTTTTTACTTTAAGACTTAAACATAAGTTGACGAAAAGCCAAATTTAATTTAAATATTAAAAACTAGGTTATGATCATATCGCGTTCTTTACTATACCTCACCACCTCATCAAATACTGTATTTTTTATTGTCTTTTCCGTGGTTTCTTTTCCAGGTACTAACACGTTCTGTTTTCGTGTCGCGTATTCCCTCGTACCATACATACTTTCACCCTTGCGGTACTCGTTAAAACGAAAGGCGTGTCCTTTTCCTTAATAGAAGTAGCGTATGGCTCAATCGTTCTTGGTTTGACCAAGTGGTATCAAAAACAATGTCGTGTAGTCCTCGTTTATATTTGAGTATTAACCTGTGATCAAATGTATAGTGGGATTTTATTTTGATTGCGTTGTGTAAAAGTATTTTAGTACTATATTTAACCACAGGTTCTGAGAAACTACAGACATAAGAAATGAAACTAAACTAAAAGCTAAATTAACAGCATCCGAAACTAGCTTAATATAAAAAAAAATAAATTTATTATAATATATATACATCTATGTACATTACAAAACTGATGCTAATTTTCATAAAATATGTTTTATCAACATCTTCTAAATTAGTTCTGACAATAATTTTTTAATACTTAAGCTATTATGTAAATATAAGAGAGAGGACCTAATCTCAATTACGAAATGTATGTAAAAGGGGGTACCTTCGGGGAGTTAAAATGGTGTGCCCGGAACACTGTTGGTTGATGGGTATCTATGGATCTTTCGTCGGTCTGTTCAGGGGCTTCCTCCTGAGTTTTTGGGGTGCGGCCGTGCTATTTGATGCATTAACACTTCCTGTCGGACTTGATGGACTCTCGAACTCGTTTCGTCGGACTACTCTCTTCGTCTCGACTTCCGAACCTCATCTGTCGGACTCCTCTCTTCGTCTGGACTATCGAACACCTTCACCTTTATTTTTTTCGATCTTTCTTATTTTATTAATTTCATCCTTGTCCCCTCTTCCTTCTTATCCTCCAATCGGGATAGTTGTAAGAATCCAATTGGTCTGCTTAAACCCCGCCTTGAGACCGCCAACGTGGAAAACCTTATCCTTTCTAATTGGGCACTGTCCCTTAGGGACTCATAAATAACTCCACAAAGGTACATTCTTATTTAATGTCAAGTACGAAGACGGGATTCTAATCTGGGGTTGGGATCAAAACCCCGCCCGAGACCACCGTACAAGACAACAATATCCGTTGAATATAAATATATGGTCCCCTTCTTTTACAAAGATGTGATGAGGTCAGATTTAGATTTTGAGCATTTTACATCTTGTATGAATGAATAAATTATATAACTAATATAAATCGCCCCATCACAAACAATGCTTACAAATTTGATGTAATTTATGTATTGTTCTAGAATTTTATCATTCGTCTTTTAATAAAATATAAGTATAGTTAAATATTCCTATTCAATTTCCACTCCCCCAATTATTTTTCTATAATTAATATAACCTCTACTTATTTATAAGAAGACATATCAAAATGACGATTTTGGCAATTTTAAAATTGAACGATAAAAAGTGTTCATTAGCCGTTATAACGAGATCTATTTTGTTCCAATTACTATTTATTTTACAACTGGACGATGTAGCTGGTAAATGGAATCAGGAAGAAAATATTATCAACTATACTTCTAACATGATAAAGTTCTTGGTGAAAAGGGCAATCTGTGAAAAGTCAAATGTGCTATACTATAAATGCAAGTATTAAACGTTTATGTTTTTTTTTTATATAAATAACTAAGAATATATTACACTGTTTACCAATAAGTATTTGGACACCTGTGATAGAGAAGAAAAACTTAATTTATTCAAAATCAATAGTTGGCAGAGCCTTCACGAGAAGCAATTACAACGTGAGCCTTCCGGGGCACACTTTCCACAAGTCTTAATATTGCAGCTAGTGGTATTGTCTTCCACTCGGCTTGGAGTAGACATACAAATTCCTTCACAAATTTGGGTCGGGTAGTGCATGCCCTTTCATTCGGCTATCCAACTCGTCCCAGAAGTTCTCGACAGGGTTCAGGTCAGTATTCTGGGCAGGCCATTTCATTCGGTGAACTCCACTGGCACCATACCAAGCCTTGGTTAACCTCAAAACATGACAACTGGCATCACACACACGCAAACACATATACACACGCACACGCACACGCACACACACACACACATACACACACATACACATACCCATACACACGCACACGCATGCACATACACACACACAAACATACACACACACAAACATACACACACACATACACATACACACATACACATACACACACATACACATACACACACATACACATACACATACACACACATACACATACACACACATACACATACATATAATAGTCCGTAAAGAATTTTTTTTTTAAATTTTAACGTACTGTTAATCTACCACTTAAGAGAGAGTTTCCATCTGATTTAATATTTCGAGTAAAATTTCTTATGTTATACGAGTAACTTATAAGTTCGACGTGTAAATCTAAAAAGTGTAAAGCAATATTAAATACTTAACTTAATTAGTAAATTAAATATTTAAAAAATGAAATAATATTGCATTAATCGCTAATACTCATTATTTACTGTTTCAAAATAGTCTTTTTTAAGTTTTAGTCTCCCTTTTACTCTTTCTGATTGCACTTTGTTATCAAATTAAATTTAAATTCCCATTAGACGTGGATTTTACATTCTTGTTTTATTTTAATAAACTAATATATTTGTTCTATACATCATATTGAATTCAATTTATTTTACTCTTATAGTTCAAAAAGTAAATATTCACTTACTAAATTAATTGAAAATTGTAGTGAGCAATGAAAAATATTCATTTAAAATTTTTGTTTTATGTAGCACATTAAACTCAATATATTTTACTCTTTTAGTCGGAAATGTAAATATTCACTTACTAAACTGACTGAAGATTGAAATGAGCAATGAAAAATATTTATTGAAAATATTTGTGTTGTGTAGCACATGAAACTCAATTTATTTTACTATTACAGTCTTAAAATTAAATATTCACTGCTAAATTAACTAATAAATTATTGAAAATATTTCAGTTTAGTAGCATATTAAAATCAATTTAATTTACTCTTGTAATTGGAAAAGTTAATATTCACTTATTAAATTTACAGATGATGAAAATGAGCAGTGAGAAATATTCATAAATGTTTATGAATAATTTAGACACTATTATAAGTAGAATTTTAAACAACAGATGGCGTTAATACTGAATTAATTAACCACTGAAATTGTGTGAGCAAAATCTTTGTTCTACTCAATTCTTGATATTTTCCTTTCCCAAAAGAAATTTCTTTAAATCTCTTATTGATTTTTTCCTCTTTTTATTCTCTATAGCAATCATATGTAATATTTATATATTTCTAATTTATAAGGTAAGTTCAATAAGTTACTAGAGCATAATGACTACCAAGCTACATGTCAACAACATTTTATTCTACACTCCACAGTTACGGTTACATACTAAACAGTTATCGATATGAAAGGGAAGCACAGGTATCGATATATGACATCTCCCTTTTTTTTTAAAAAAAAAAAAGAATTTAAAGATATAAACATTTAAACAATATCAAAGAAAAACATTTACATTTAAGAAGTTACAAAGTCTCTAAGATACGTAGGTTTTCGGACAAGTCTACCAGTTCTTGTAAACATAGGATTTTGCACATGATCTGAATTAGAGGATATTTTTCTGGGAGATAAACTACCAGGAATATCCCTTACCTTTGGCTCTTCTCTTTCCTTTTTCACAATAATTTGTCTGGAATCATTTTCTGTTACCTTCAGGTTTTCACCATTTTGTACCAAATGAGATTTTCTTATCTGAAACTTCATATTTCTAGGACCTTTTAGTATTGCTTTGCGATTTCTTTCAATTGTGTTTCCATCAGATTTTAGAATTTTATAAGATCGTGGTCTGTTAGCATTTGAAACAATTTTTCCGCTTTCCCAGGGTCCTGATCCAGATTTGAAAAGAAAAACATTATCTCCTTCGTCTAATGGTTTGAGCTCTTTTGAACTCTTGTCAAAATAATATTTTTGCATTTACTGTCTTTCCAAGAGCTTACTTCTTACGTCTAAATTTTTGTTTACTTGTTCAAAAGATTCCCTTATTGGCAATAATCCATTTATTTTTCTTCCAAATAATATTTCTGAAGGGGATGGTAAACTGTTGGAAATTGGAGTATTACGGTATTCAAGTAGAACTAAATATTGATCTTTACTATCAGATTCTGCTTTTAGCAACAACTTCTTTACTGTTTGAATATATCGCTCTACCATACCATTTGATTGTGCAAATTCAGGGCTAGATGTTTTATGTTCAAAATTCCATTCATTAACAAATTTCTTAAACTCTTTGCTACTGTACTGAGGACCATTGTCAGAATACAAGAGTTTTGGTATACCATATCTAGCAAACATAGATTTTAATAATTTGATTGTACTAATGCTTGTAATCTCTTGTAACTGTCCAATTTCAACAAACTTGCTAAAATAATCAATTACAATCAAATAATTCTTCCCTTTTAGATGAAATAAATCTGTACCTAATGTTTCCCTTGGTCTGTATGGTACTTCTTTTGGCATTAACGGTTCCTTGGTATTGTTTTTTTTTATACTTCAAACATGTAGAACAATTTAAAATTAAACTTTCAATATCTTTACTCATTCCAGGCCAGAAAAGAATTTCCCTTGCACGGCTTTTGCACTTGTCAATTCCCATATGATTATAATGTATTCTTTCTAACATTAACTTACGTAGACTTTTAGGAACTACTACACATGAATTTTTAAAAATTAAACCATTCAATTCTGTAAGTTCTTCTCTAAAATGAAAATAAGCTTTTGCATTTTCTGGTACTTTTGATTTATTGTTAGGCCATCCATTTTTAATTAATTTCAAAACAATCTGCAATTCTTCATCATCCTTGGTTGCATCTAAAAACATCTTTTCTTTTTCAGGTGACATAACCACTTCCGCATTTATCCTACATGCATAAGCTTCTATTTCTTCTTCAAATGCATCATTTTTTTCTTCTATGAATGATCTAGATAGTGCATCAGCTATTGCAAGTTCTTTTCCAGGTTTGAATTTAATAGTAAAATCATACGGTTGTAGGCGAATTCTTATCCTCTGGAGACGTAGAAGACACTTATTCAATGGTTTCTTAAAAATAGCTTCCAATGGTTTATGATCACTTTCAACAATAAAATTATTTCCAAAGACATAATGATTGAATTTTTCACATCCAAATACTATCGCAAGTGTTTCTTTTTCAATTTGTGCGTAATTTTTCTGAGTTTCTGTTAAGGATCTAAATGCATAAGCTACTGGTAAATTGTTTTGTAAAAGAACAGCTCCTAATCCAGATTGTGAAGCATCTACAGACAGCGTTATAGGACTCTTACAATCAAAATATTGTAATACCGGTTTGTCAACTAATGTTTTCTTTAAATTATTAAAAGCTTCTTCGTGTTCATGATTCCACTGTCACAACATATTTTTTCTAAGTAGATCTCTTAATACAGATGTTTTTTCCGAAACATTTGGAATGAATCGAGACACATACGTAATCATTCCTAAAAAAGTTTATAATTCTTTAACATTCATTGGCGTCTTCATATTCAAAATTGCTTGTACTTTTCCCTCATCAGGTTTAAGCCCTTCCTTGGAAAATGTATGACCCATGTATTTTACTTCTTCTATTCCAAATTTACATTTGTTATAATTGAAATTAACGTTTCTCTCTCGAGCTTTATCTAAAACTTGTTTTAGTCTTCTATCATGAGTTTCTTTATTTTCACCCCAAATCAATATATCATCTATATAAATTTCAACCCTTTCAATTTCATCAAAAATCTCAGTAAAACATTTATGGAAAACTTCAGGAGCTGAATTTATTCCATATGGCATTTTTAAGAAGCAATATCTACCAAATGGTGTATTAAAAGTAGTAAGATCTGAACTAGAATCAGACAATTTTATTTGCCAAAATGCTCTATTTGCATCAATTATGCTAAAAACTTTTGCACCTGATATTTTAGAAGTAATTTCTTCAAAGGTTTTAATATGAAAATGTTCTCTTAAAATATTTTCATTTAAACGCTGAGGATCTAAACAAATTCTGAGAGTACCATCCGGTTTTCTCACTATAACTAGAGAATTGACAAATTCTGTAGGGTGATTAACTTTTTTAATAACACCATCATGTTCCATACGCAACAATTCTTGCTTCAGAGAATTCATAAGACTCAATGGAACTCTTCTACAGGGTTCTATAGTTCCAACTGCTCCCTCTTTAAGTTTAATTTCATATTCATAATCAGCAATTTGACCAAAACCCAGAAATAATTCATTATATTTTTGCTTAACCCATTTATAATTATCTGTTGTTTCTACAGCATCAATTCTTCTAATTAGACCTAACTGTTGAATTGTTTTTAAACCCAAAATGGCTGGAACATTATCTTCACATTTTACAATTTGGAATTCTATCTCACTTTTCAATCCACTTCGTGTTTCACATTTTAAAATACATTTACCAAGAACATCAATTTTTGAACCATTGTAATTACTTAAAATAGCCTGTGTATTTCTTATTGAATCTTCTCTTAGATTTAGTTGTTTAAATTTTCTATATGGCAATACATTATATTGTGCTCCCGTGTCCAATTTAACATACAGATATTTTGAAATATTCACTTTAAGTTTCTCTATCCAGTCATTAGAATTTATATTCAATTTAATTTCACCTAAAATATATTCTTAATTTGAATATGGCTGTATGTTACTAACCGGAACTGGTTCATTAGAAATATAATTAACTCTTTTTCTAAAACACATTTTAGCAAAATGATTTCGTTTTTTACAATATAGACAAATTTTATTAAAAGCAGGACAGTTAAAAAGTGCATGAGATGTGCCACATTTTCTACAAATTTTATTAAACTTACCTGGATCTTCCAGTTGTTTTGATTTCGTTTTCATTTCATTTTTCTTGTTCTTGTTTGGTAATGCTCTTTCATACGTTTTAAAGTTTTTTTTCACCTTTACTGAATCCACATTATTTTCATCATTCATTGTTTTCAATTGCATATCTGCCAATTCCGATGCTTTACATATTTTAACACATTTATCCAGAGTTAGTTGACCTTCTCTTAATAATCTATCTTTCAGATTTTTATCACCAATACCACTTATTATTCTGTCTTTTATTAAGCTGTCTTTTAACGTTCCAAATCCGCAGTTAAGACTTAGCTTCTTTAGCTGAGTAAGAAATTCATCGAAATTTTCTCCCGGTTGTTGAGTTCTTGAAAAAAAAAAATATGACGATCAACACTTTCGTTATTCTGGGGTAAGCAATATTTTTCAAACGCTTCTATTACTTTTACATACTTTTTTTTATCTTCATCCGTGAAATTGAAAGTATTGTATTTCTCCACGGCATCTTCTCCTATCACATGCAATAAAATTGCTATTTTTGTTTCCTCCGGTTTGGAAACAGCACCGGATGCAATCATGTATATTTCAAACGACTGTTTGAATTTCTTCCAGTTTGCAGCCAAATTAC
>CM063500.1:105724263-105731763 GCA_032207245.1 Pardosa pseudoannulata | reverse complement strand
TTTATTTATTGTTTTATATTTCTTGTGTGTGTGTGCTGTATTTCTCATGGAAAAGGAAGTTGACTCATTTAGTCAAAAATATCTAGGTTCTTAAAATGTTTTTTATTCTTCCCTGAGTACAACAAAGTGTTTTTAAATCCATAACAGCATGCTGTATGTGTGTTTATTTTATACACATAGGACAAATGTATATTATTACCATTTATTTCTACAGAAATTGCCTGAAACCATTCTTAATTTTTATATCATTAAGTTCCTTTTAGAAGCGAAATATGGCAGCACTAACATAATATTTCTTTTCCCTTGAATTATATATTAGGAGGTAAACGGGTTTGAATGTTTTTATGCCATAAATAATAGTCCATACAGAACTTTTTCAAATAGTTTTAACGTACTTTCAAACTTCCACTTAACATTTCGCAGTAAAATTTCCCATGTTAAACGAGTAATTTATAAGTTTGATGTACAAATTGTGTTAGAATTTCACTAACAATAATATTCCATAGTTTAACTCTATTGAGAATAGGATATTATTTGCTTCAATGAGGAAAAATTTGTAAACGGAAAATTTATTTGTCTCAACCCATTCATTTTGAAGAAAACAATAGTGTTGAATTAAAAACTATGTTAACTATGTTACTAAAGTTTATTCATATTTATAAGTTTACTTTCGTTAGATATTTAATAAAATAAATTTTGATTTTTTAAAATTTACAAATAAAGTGGTCAAACATTTAAAAAATAAATTATTTATTGTTGTATATTAAATATTTTTATTAACACTAGATTTACGGACCGATCCAATTTCACTCATTAAAAATTTGATCACTATATATATATATGAAACTTTAATATCACTTTTCAAAAACATACGTTGGTTTTTAGTTAAGTAATAAAATATATGTAAACTTTCATTCCTCTTCCCCGCAGACCCCTTCATTTCGCATTATCAAATGTGGTATACCTATTTTCACGGTTGTGAGCGAATTTGACTCATAGAATGGGTTAACAGTTAATCGCATAAGATGAAATTTATTGGTTTTATCAGGCCTGGGGAACAGTCAAGATTTTATTTTCCAATTAGCTGAAGAGCTAAGAAATAAATATACAGAAGAAGTCGAGAACATTTCCTTTCCAATCACAGAAATTCATGCTACTCACGCTCGGAAGAATTGTCAAGTTCAACAATCATGCTAATGAAACAGATGTAGAAACCGTTGTGCTAAATGTAATAGAAATGTTTGCGGAAAATGTGTTTCAAAAATAGATTTTATATGTAAAAAAATGTTTTCCATCAATTTTTTGATAATAAACATTTCATTTAAATTAATTTGGAACTATTTTCTTTGCAAAAAAATTCAATTTTCTTGTATGAGTCAAATTGTCTCATTTCAGTAAAAATATTTATATGCTCAACATCCGTAAATCTAGTATTAATATTATTTTTCTCTTAGATTTTTACTTTTGCTTTAGTTAGTGTTTTATTTTTATTTATATATTTATATTTCGTGTGTGTATGTTGTTTTTCTCATCGAAAAAGAAGGTGACACATCAAGTCAAAAATGTCTATGTCCCTAAAATGGTTATGAACCTCTCCTGAGCACAGCAAAATATTTTCTAATCCATAACAGCATGAGAATTCATACTCATATTCCTCATAATGCATTTCTTGCTACTCTGATTCGTCATATGTAATTATTGCAAACAATATGTGATTTCGATGGTCTAAGACTCTGCACTTCATCCAAATATTTTCTAATCCATAACAGCATGCGGAATCATACTCAAATTCCTCATAATACATTTCTTTCTACTCTGACTCGTTATATATAATAATTACAAACAATATGTGATTGCGATGGTCTAAGATTCTGCATTTCATCCAAATATTTTCTAATCCATAACAGCATGAGGAATCATACTCAAATTCCTCATAATACATTTCTTACTACTCTGATTCGTCATATGTAATTATTGCAAACAATATGGGATTGCGATGGTCTAAGACTCTGCATCTCATCAAAACATTTTCTAATCCATAACAGCATGCGTAATCATGCTCAAATTCCTCATAATCCATTTCTTGCTACTCTGATTCGTCATATGTAATTATTGCAAACAATATGTCATTGCGATTGTCTAAGAGTCTACACTTTATCCCAAGTTTCAGAATGCTTCCTCCTCGATATTTACCCTGTC
The DNA here is from genome assembly GCA_032207245.1 of Pardosa pseudoannulata. NCBI lineage: Eukaryota > Metazoa > Arthropoda > Arachnida > Araneae > Lycosidae > Pardosa > Pardosa pseudoannulata. The sequence continues at coordinate 105,729,564 of CM063500.1, read as the reverse complement.
CACAGAAATTTCCTTAAATCGTTCTTTTAATCCGTTGATATTATTATTGTCTGTACGACATACAGATGGCAGCACTGTTCTGAAAATTGTGGGATTACGTAACTTTTAAGATCCTTTGAGATTCTTGTGAACCTTGAGAAAGGTTTGGAGAACTGAAAAGAACAATTTTCAAAAAGAGTGAGGGAGAGTTAGACCCCACCACCCTCTTCGAGAATAGGTATACGGAGAGGAACAGCAAAAGTACGGAGAGGTAGTTAAAGTCCGTCAACGTTCGAGATCAGTCCCTGGATACCAAGCCACCTCATCAGATTCTATTAGTTCTATAACACCTCGTCAGTAAGATCTCCTCTTCCCTATCAAGATTCTGACAAATCTCCTAATCGAGCCCATTAGAACCTAATGGGATCGATTTTCTCAATTTTCTTTCTCAATGCAGCTGGCAATACACTGGCACATGTACATTTAAGCAAATACATGGTTGCGAAGCTGTTACCCATTTAGCACCATCCGGGTGCACATTGTAATGACCCCCCCCTTTTTTAGAACACTAACAACCGAAATCAGCTGATCTGAATTCCTCCTGTTTCGACTGGCTACAATAGCGCAGCGACACACTGTCTTGGATGTTGAATAGGCTTGGTTGAATACGCGTCACACTGTCGACACACTAACTTGGTTGAATAGGCGTCATGCCCCTGATCGGTCGTGGTAATGATCCCGGAGGATGCCTCGATAATTCGGACACCTAGAGAATTGAGAATAGTTTCCTTTGTAAGAGTAAAACATGAATAAACTACAATTGCTTGATTGTCTTCATTTCTTTTGCCTTTCTCCTCCACTAAGACTGCAGGGGAAAATATCCTCTCGGAACTCCCTTCGAGATGAGGTAAACTGCTTTCTTTTCATATATCAATATGTTGTGCTTGTTATACCGTGTTTCATTTGTTTAAACAAAACTGCCTTATATATGAATTCATAATGGTAAATAAACTTTGAAATACTGATAGACTTTTAAATTTAGCATACCTGCGTAGAAAGGTTGGAACGACAATTTGAGCCAAAAGATCAAGTTCTGTATTTTGAACATATTAGAGATACCATTTACTTTAATATTGCATGGTTTGGTCATTCCTTTAGATATCAAAATTCAAGTATCGCATCGATTTGCACCATTTTAACAATCGTTTAAAATGCAGCCAACATAATCGCCAAATGTGAATTCAACCTGAACATATAGCAATTAGTGTTCCAAGCCGTTTGCGGGGAAATTTAAAATCGCATGTAAACCATAGAAAGTGTTAACCCACAACCATTTTTTTTCCTTTAATGAAATAAGCTCCATTTCATCAATGAGATCAATAAGCCATATATTCTTTCAATTCAAGATTCATTCATTGTGATGCAAAGATTAAATACAGCGGCTTAGAATCGTTATTTCAAAGATATTTTATTTCTTTCTTCTGTTGTATCAGCTCCCTCTAGAATCCGATGGAAAGCAATTGTCTGTAAAGAAAAAAAGGCGGCGAACGTGAAAGAAGACTAATGGCCCGTGAAGGGAGTTCGACTGGCCAGCTGTGCCGCTGAGCGAGTGCCCCGCTTTGGCTATTTTGCAACCCCCGGAATTAATCTCATAAATAAAGGCCGCACGTAGATTTTGATGCTTTTAATAATGAGATTATTAATTTATTTCCCTGATACTCATAACTTTCGCATTTCATAGCCCGTGTATAACAGCCGTTTGCCACTAACCCTGCTTTCTTATCTTCAAGTTAGAAGATGTGATTTTTTAGCGATCCAAAAGCCTGAATCGTTGAATGGAATGTATTTATATCGGAATAATAACGAATGGCGTGCAAGGAGTAATAATTCTTTGTGTAAGTTGGCATTTTATATATTTCTACTAGCTGTAACAGTGATGTTACCAGAAGCGTTAAGCGACATATGGCTACCTTAAGATTTTTTTTCAGAGCTGAAATATATACAATGATTTTTTTATTACACTATTATCATAAAACCGGTCATATGACGGGGTAAGTAAAATTTTTAATTTTCCCGAATTGTAAAGTACCCTATAAGGCAGATAAAAAAGTGGTTTGTTTTTTGGCTGAGAATTATCTGGTACACAGTCGATAATGGATGTATAGAAAGATGCTGTTAGACGTGATGTGTTTTCATAGATTCTATTTTATCGTCAACACTTATACGCATTGTAATATCATATTTTAAATATTCTTATGACTACGTCATCATGGCACAAAATTAATGTAGGTTTTGCATTATTAATAATACTAACATATAGCCCGTCATATGACGGGATCAGTAAAATTTTTAATTTTCCCGAATTGTAAAGTACCCTATAAGGCAGATAAAAAAGTGGTTTGTTTTTTGGCTGAGAATTATCTGGTACACAGCCAATAATGTATGTATAGAAACATGCTGTTAGACGTGATGTGTTTTCATAAATTCTATTTTATCGTTAACACGTACACGCATTGTAATCACATTTTTTGAATATTCTTATGACTACGTCATCATGGCCCAAAATTAATGTAATTGTTGCATTATTAATAATTCTAACATATATCCCGTCATATGACGGGATAAGTAGAACTTTTAATTTTCCAAAATTGTAAAGTACTCTATAAGGCAGATAAAAAAGTGGTTTGTTTTTTGGCTGAGAATTATCTGGTACACAGTCGATAATGGATGTATAGAAAGATGCTGTTAGACGTGATGTGTTTTCATAAATTCTATTTTATCGTTAACACGTACACGCATTGTAATCACATTTTTTTTAAATATTTTTGTGACTAAGCTTTCAACATGGCCCAATATTAATGTAGGTGTTGCATTATTATTAATACTAGCATATGACGTCATGTCATATATAGCATATGATGTCATATGACGGGATAAGTAGAACTTTTAATTTTCCAAAATTATAAAGTACTCTATAAGGCAGATAACAAAAAAAATTTTTTTGACTGAGAATTATTTGGTACACGCTCAATAATTTGTTTATCTTCATACTCCTCTAAAGTCTTCCGATACTGCAAATTCAGTTTAGAATCACATTGAATTAATTCATTTAGAAAGATAATTCAAAGTTTTCTTAGCTACGTCGAAATTATAGTTAAGTTGTTACCAATTTTTTTTGCCACAGTAATTAATGGAAGTATAGGAATGAAATTATCATTTCCACTACACCATGGAGGTAGATAGAATTTCTTGTTAATACCGGTGATAAAATTTTCATTGCATTAAAAATAATTTATGACTAAATAAAAAATTATCACATATGTACCTAATCTATTATTTAAGTCAAATATAAAAGAAAATGATTTACGTCATATCTAAGTTCAGTGATAAAACGTATGAAAATAATGCAGACCATATTTAAATAATTTAAAATAAGAAATGGTTGAATGAGATGGTTAAAAGAATGATGTCATAGTGCTAGTGAAAATGTTATTTTTATCTATTTATTATATGACAAATTGATAAATTTAACCACCTGCTCCTAACTGGGGTAAATAGGGCTTGAAATAATGGCATTAAACTCTCGAAAAGAAGGGAAGGGATCAATTTCGAACTTTGCTAACCCTCACTCATCAAGAATCCAATATGGATGCCCCTCTCCATTCCAGGTACAATCGCTTCATAATTTCGAGGACAGACGGATATATAACTTAGGTTATTATTATATAGGTATGTATGCATATATATATATATATATATATATATATATATATATATGTAATATATTAAAATTATTTAACTTTAATATTTCTTCAAAAAACTCCTCTCTTCCATTTTAAATCATCTAAATATCTTTACCAGTCTCAACATGGTGTGTTCAAGGGTGTATTTTCCACTTAACATTCCTTTCTGTCCTAAAGCTGTAAACTTTCTGTCTATACAGCAGTTTCCCAGGTGTTGGCAGAACATGTGTTCGTGTTTTGCTGATATTGCATTTAATTCGCCTATTAAGCTGTTTTTGTTGTGGGAAAATTCTTGTTGTCAGCGCTCTTGGGTGTACTTGTGTGAAAGCAGAGTGAACTCTGTGGCTTTTAATTATATTTTGTCCAGAAGGACAGATGTGCCGTGTCGCAGCTCTGAAATAAAGTTTTAAATTAGACTTCTGAGTTCTCTTAAATATGAAGCCCGACTGCATTCTCATTACTTATAGCTGTTGAACTTTCTCCTTGTGAAATAGTTTTATAAAAAATGGATTACATATATATATATATATATATATATATATATATATATATATATATATATATATATATGTGTGTGTGTGTGTGTGTGTGTGTGTGTGTGTGTGTGTAATGGGCAATGTAGTCCACCATAAAGGTAAGTGAATTCCCATTGGCTTAGGTCTAAGCAAGGTGGTTTAGAAGACAAAGAAAAGAACTTTGTAAAAAAAAAAGAAGTTTGGATTTTTTTTATACGTAGCATTCTCTTACGAAGACTTTTGGGGTGAAAACCCCATACATTAAAACTTATATATGTATGAGCCAGGGAATCAGGTTTCTTAAGGGCTAATTACGCAAGGGGATGCTTTACGACGTGGAGGAAGTGAAACTTATTATGTAAAGTTATATAAGAATGGATGATGGAAGCATTAAATAATTTTGGTATTTTCGTATTTACCAACTTGATTAAGAGAACAGAAGGTAGTCGCCCTGTTTTTCTATAAAATGTTAGAATCGCCAGAAAATTATTTTAAGATACACTATAATCACTTTGGTTAGTTTTCTTACATTACAAATATGATTAAAACCTCTGAAACATAAAGAAAAAAACACATTAAAGAAATTAGTAATAACATGTAACATCCACGTAGGAAAAGAAAATTCATATATTTTTTAAAAAGTTTTGAAACATCAATACTTTTCACAAAAGCTTAAAAAATTTTAATTTCTTTTTCTTCTAAATTTCCATTACAATGGCTGACCAAGAAGAAACTTTTAAAAAAAAAAGTTCTAAAAAAGACAAAACACACGAATTTTTGAACAGCAAGGAAAATCCATTTTAAAACTTTACCGACAATCACTTATTCGCAAATTTCCGAAATTTTACATTCTTTTGAAATTTATAAAAAAAAAAATTATTTTTTTGTTAAGTTGCAAAACTCGTCACTTCCACGAACAACTTTAACTGGTTTCTTTCAGACATAAAATTTTTTTCTCATCACTGCAGGTAAGTGTCTAATAATATACAGTAATGAATTCTTAATTAAAAGGAGGCATTCTTCAAGGAAAATTCCACACATTCTCTGCGCGTTAAAGAATGCGG